>OU744736.1:21756190-22956190 GCA_916613615.1 Steromphala cineraria | reverse complement strand
GCCCCTATTGGCTCCAACAGGAAACCTGTTTTGTTTGAGAACAGTGCCAACAGTCTTTCATACTTCAGTTCTGGAGGGAGTTCAGTGGGAGTTGTAGGCGGCTACCCATGCAACAAGAAGCTAGTGAAGCCCCCTCAGCCCCCATCTCAAGTCATACAGAGTCCTGCAGGTAGGCTGCTGCTTGATTATAATATGCAATGTATTTTTAGTTGTAATGAGAAATTTATTCTTGTTAGTGATTATGTTAGAAAGATCCTACCCAATGTTCATTGTTTGTGCAAGAAATTATTATCATCTTTGCTTTTTACCACAGGCAGATCTGTGTTAAGTTTGCATGCCTCTGATATACTACATCTCAAGGATGTACAGGGTAGTTATTAGGATAGAAAAATAATGATGATAATAATAAATGGATACTTGTGCGCAATAGTTTTGATATTGGAATGGGGAGACTGTTCCAAAGAAATGGTGCTGCATGCTGGAATTAATGATTGGCACTGATAGAAGATCTTGGTTCTATAAGCTGATAGTGATTCTGAGGCGTATTGTGACGGAAGGGGAAAACAAGAGTAAGGATAAGAAACAAGAGAATAGTCCAGTCACAAGTCTCTGCTTGGATAAGTGAAATTTAATGACAAGCAGTCTGCAGAACTGATGAAGTTTCAGAAGGTTGATAGTGTTTGCGCTCTTTCTTTAGAAATGCTGAATGGCTAGCGATGACTTATATTGACACCTGCTAGTACAAGTTTTAACCAAATTGTTACGTGTTCTCACTCCAGATGTGCCGCTAGTGAGCACGCCCCCAGTAAGTGAGACGCTGCTCACCAGCAGCAGTACGGACTGGTCCACGGCTCCCAGCTTCCCCAGCTCCACATCCTCAACAGCATACACAAACAGCAAGGATAGCATGGACGATGATCTAGGTCTGTAGAATACAGTTAGTGGCGATTGGCTGTATGTGCAAACTAGGGGAAGGATTGTCCACATTGGATGAAACAATTACCAATTAAGATTTTGAAGTTTACTGTTGGGTCATTTGATATAAAGATAATTATTAAGAAACTTGAAAAAGGCCCAATCCCTGCACAGGTTTGTTTGCTGCTAGGTAACTCTTATTTGGTTTTCATCCCCAAATTATGTAATGTCTTTACCATTTGAAAGAAATCAAATTTTTCAGGTTCTTTAATTCGCTTGTCATTGTAGATTTGATAGGAGACACAGCAGATATCGTTAAAGTTATATAATTGCCAAACTGTTTGTGGAATTTTGAAAACCATGTGTCTTGTTCACCTAAAGAAATAATGATCATGAAAATAACCATATCCATTATGTTTGTTGATAAATGTGATTTGAAGACAGAAAAAGATTTGGTTCTTATTGTTGAGATAATTCGTATTCCATTTTCAGGATTTGATCCATGTGACGAGTCTTTCAGAGGTTTGGCTGATCTGATTGAGAAGGAGAGCGGAATGCAAGGCTCTTCAGGCATGACAAGCAATCATTACACAAATATGCAGCAACCCATGCCAAACAGTCGGGGGTCAGTGGGGCTCCCTGGGGGTGGGATTCCTCTCATGCACCCCCAACCGCGCTCCCTACCCCCTGGTTTCTCTCTCAGTCATATACAACAACAACAACAGCAGCTACAACAGCAGCAACAGCAAGAACAACACTTCAGACAGAGGCAACAGATGCCATTCTTCAGACACGGTAAGTAACATTCAATTGATAAAGCAGCGTTAAAGGTTAGTGGCCGGGTATAACCCAAGCAGCGGTATCCTCCAACTTCTCACTCAATCAAAATTTTGACTTGATGCTAGTGGCTGAGATATTGCCCAAGCAGCGATAAACTCACTCACTCACTCACACAAAAATTGTACCCGAGTATTAAAAAGGTCAGACTTGACTAGGACCCTTGAACCAAGCTAGTTATCTGTACACAAGAGGTTTAAAAAATTGTTGTCCAACCATTATGTTATGCACATGTATGTCGAGTAATACATGTTGTCATACCTAATAATATATGGTATACTTTAGCATAATCAATACATAATCTATACGAGCATCTTACCTCACTGATCACAGAAAAGTAGACGAATGTTACTTAAATAAGTTATAATAATCTCCGTTTTGCGTCTTCAAGTCACTACAAAATGGATTTGAGTCTGTCTGTTTTAAAACCAGTGGCAACCTTATCTTACGTCAATGACTGAGCGTGAAGTTAGTTCTGCTGGAAGCACTCATAAAATCTGGGAATCAAGCAAGCTTTCAATCTGCCATGGCAAGTGTAGCCATGTTTTCATAAAATGTCAGAAGTGTACTATACAAATTGAGACCAGTATCAACATGATTAAAGTATTAAGTGCTTGTAAGGTTTCTTTAACTTGTTACTAAACTAAATAAAGGCAGGATAGAATAGGGTTGAGCATTTATGATCAAGAGTCCAATTCCACCTAGTGTTTGACAACTGTTAAAGAGATTTATTGTAATTGGATAAGAGTTAGATAATACTTGATTTGAATGCAGTATTGCCAATAGTTTATAGCCAAGCCTGATGGTCAAAGATTGTACCAGAATGTAAAGCCATTGGGACATTCCAGGCCTCCTTCCTTTGCCACTTCTTATATGTGAAAACTACTCTAGAAAGCAATACACCAGAAGTCAGTCAGTCCAACTTGTAAACATGTAACCCATGAAAATATAATTTTAGCTCATCTGGTCTGATGGCTTTGTATAGTATGGTATGCCTTCTATTTCCGTCCATTCTGTCTTAAACGTTGATCTTCTTTTCAAGAACCACTAACTCTAGAACATAAATTTTGTGTATACAAACTCCTTGACTATTGAGGATGATAGATATCAGTTTTGGTGACCTTGTGACCCTTAATAAATACCCCCATGGCCACAACCTAAAAATCTAGTTTTGTCTGTTTCTCAAAGAGCAAAAAAAAAAAAGAAGCTTAATCTTTGTGTGCAGACTCCTAAGCTTATGGGGATTGTGAAACGTAGATTTTGTGACCAGGTGATATCTAATAAGACTTAGATTTTCTGTTCCTGTGACTCATAACCTTTTGACCATTTTCTAATATAGTACAGGTAGCCTGATCAGTGATGAGCTACAGAACCAAAGGTTCTATTGTTGTACTCTTGTTTCAGATATGACAAATCACAAAATGATGGATTTCTTGCCCGGCTACTCTCAACAGAGCTTCTCACATATGCAACAACAACAGCAACAACAACAAGCCAACTCGTCAGTGTTTCACAACTCAATGCCAGACAGACCGCTACCAGGTCGCAGTGCTTTGTCAGCTGATCACTCTCACATGCAGTCACAGGTAAATGCAATATCTAAAGCTTAAAATAATTTTTATATTTTTTTTATATTTTTTTTATGATTGAGTAAAAAAAATTTAATAATCAAGCTCAACCTCTTCCCAGTATGCGACTTGTGCCAGTTTCTATATTGGATTTTTAAGTTTTTCTTCATTTACTCAAGTATTGTATGTCATATATTATTTTTACTATGTTTAAAACTGATTTGAGTTAATTAGTTTTTAGTTTTCACTGTTAACAGAGATTAAATTTGAATGCCAAACTTCAAAATACAGAGTATCTTCGTCATGAAATATTTGGCAAAAAAAGTACAAAAAATATATTATTTAAATAAACCGGTGTAAAATATTAGAAATGATTCTTGGCATGCCAAAAGGAAACTGTTTTTAAAACTGGATCTGTCATATATCAATAATTGTTATACGTTCATTTGCTCATAATCTAGTCTTTATTTAATGTTTCGCATAGAATGTTTTTAAATTTTTAAGCAACTGACACTTGACATGCAAAAAGAATTTTTTTTTTTTAAATAATATTTGTTTAAACATAGAAATTTTGCAAGTGGCCTTGTTCTAACAAATATTTGTGTTGACAGCCCACACAACCGTCAGTGGATGTGTTCAAGATGGAAGACATGCAAAATCAGCTGAGATCCCTGTTGCCTAATATCAACATTAGTTTCGGATCTCTACCCCAAACAAACACATCCTCCAACAGAACACAGCAGAATCCTAACTCTCACAAAAGTAAGTTGGTTATTTTTTTTTTTAAGAGGTTTGTGTGTAGGCTATGTTGTAACTCTCTCAAAGATGTGACCTTCATACACAAGTCGTTGGCACTTTGCAATTGTCCAAGCTGTTTTTCTCTTATCCCAAAAGGTTGTGATGGTGCCATTGATAGGATAATAATACATTAGCTGATATGTAAAAAATTGTCCCATTGGTTGTGACATTAACAAACTTACTGCTTGCAGTTCATTTCAACAAAGTTTTCATTGGGCAAGGAAATTAGATAGGCCATGTTCTTTAATTTTAAGTGTGTTGAGATGTTGTTTTATTTTGTTTTGTTTTTTAAAACTTTTTGTCATTTCTCTAGTTGTCTCTGTATTTATGTTCAACTTTATTCCCTATTGCGAAGTTTATTTCAAGCCCCTGCATGAGTGCTATAGATAAAGTCAACAACCTTAGATCTCTGTCAGTTGACCCACTTTCACATAGCCTAGTCACAAGGGAAACAGCTTTCCACCTCTTTCACATTTTTCAAGGGCTGGGTGAAAGTGGGCTCTGACGATATGTAACTGTCATTGAGTTGGTCGATTCTAGACGTTACTTGTGTTTCCGTCATTTCTGTTACCGTAGGTTGGCCAAATTGCAGCCCACAACGCGAGTCTGATAGCACCCGGCTGTCTTATGACCCTGCTATATTATCTTCAGGGAATGTTCAAGATGGTATGTCTTGTTACATGGTCATCACCCTGTCATCACCGCATTCATTGTCTCATCCAGTAATCCTCATTGTCATCACCTTCTAATCTTGCTAGAATCCTGCTTGACCTTGCCGTGGCTGTAGACAGTAGGCTGGGAGACTAATATTTTAGTTTCATAGATTCTACAACATATTCAAATATCTCGCAGTCTTGTACAGTCTGGGAGACTTGATCAGTGATTCTTTTAATAGATTACTGCTCGGGAAGATTTTTATGTAGACCGTAGTGATTATCTCTTGGGGGTAAATATTCACAGATCTGAACAAATATTAACCATTTTCTCACTGTTTGATCGCTGTTTCTATGTTTTGAGTTGCTTACGGTAATCATTTGTCATCTTTCTTCTATTGACATCACTTGCGTACAATATGCACTGAGCATTAAACATACACATATAACTCGAGTAAAATTTAAGTGCTCAGTAATATGTTGCACACTCATCTCCCTTGAAATCATTTTGCAGGAGTTCTCTCCCTTGGTTTGAGTTGTCAACAGCTAATCGTGCACTCTCTAAAGAATGTCATAATTCTTTATATGAGTACATTTACAACACAGTGGCTAAAGATAATTGTTTAGCATTTTGGATTCAAATTGTAAGATACCCAGTGTAATTTCAACAACTTGCCATTCATCCAATACACCTGGTTGAGATTTTTTTGTGATTTTTAAGTGTTTGGTTTTTACACCTGTGAATGCACTTTTCAGCACTGTTTGGGTTTTGATTCACTGTTTGAGGCCTTCTTTGACAAGAAATAAAAACAAGACATCTGCACTGACTTTAACAAGAAACTAAACTTTAATGAATTTGCAAAATAAGACTACACATCACTTTGAATTCCTCACCATGAAACATATTCATACAAATCTACCTCTGACCTTATGTGTTCATACTTTGCCATAATGAAGATCACTTTATCATACTCTCAATGGAATTCCTGATAACTGTCGGATATAACTATTAACGTTGATGAGTGGTGAATCTAGGAGGGTTGGTGTTTAGGATTCATGCTGCCCATTTTTTAACATTTCTTTTTGGAACAGAAGAGAAGCTTTATTCAGTATTTCGAGGCCATATGGCCTATAGATAATACAGTAGTGGGTTCCACTGTTGTAGTTAAGTCACGTGGTTGAAATGCATAGATATAGTTGTTTATGTCTCTCATATTAATGTTTAAGGAGCATCAATACTGACACTATGGTATTTATGTTTCTTGAAATAAGTAAAAATTTTCATTAATTGTTTATCTTTATGTACAGTTAATATCATAGGGAGGTATGTATCCCTTAGAGTTTCGTAATGTTTACAAACAAGGAGCACATGACATTCATTTTCAACATAGCCTTCATTACAATAACATATACTTTATTCTTTATCTTGCAAACCTTTTTTTTGAAGGATATTAACATTTAGATCATGTAATGATATCCATTATTTACAAAATGATCAAAGTGTTATATCCTGTAAATCAATTACGTATTTTTCAGGATTAAGTAGAGATTTTATATTGGAAAACTGACATAGAATTCTTAAGGAAGACATTTTACAATGCCGGTTTTGAAAGTATATATCCTGTAATCTTTGCTTAAGGATAAATGTAAATAAAATATCATTTCAAACATTTTGAGTTATCCAAACATGGGAAAACTCAGACATAGAATATTTCTTATATCAGACACCCAAGAATATTAAACATTTCCATTAAATGTTTTTAGCAAAAAATAACATTTGAGAGGTGACCTGTGTAACTCAAAGGATGACCACATCCACCCCCACCCCCTGTAAGGCCCGATGGGCTTATGGCATGGCATGGTGTCCGGCGTCCGGCCGTCCATCCGTCCGTCCGTAAACTTTGTGGAATTTCGACTTCTTCTCCAGAACCATAAGGCCTAGAAAGCTGAAACTTTGTGTACAGACTCCTTGGCTAGTGAGGATTATAAATTGTAGCTTTGGTGGCCCTGTGACCCCTAATAAGGGCCACAGGGGCCACACCCTAAAAACCTATTTTCATCTTCTTCTCCAGAACCGTAAGGCCTAGAAAGCTGAAACTTTGTGTACAGACTCCTTGGCTAGTGAGGATTATAAATTGTAGCTTTGGTGGCCCTGTGACCCCTTATAAGGGCCACAGGGGCCACGCCCTAAAAACCTATTTTCATCTTCTTCTCCAGAACGAAAGGGATAGAAAGCTGATACTTTGTGTATAGCCTCTTTGAAGAGTGAGGATTATAAATTGTAGCTTTGGTGGCCATGTGACCCCTAATAAGGGCCACAGGGGCCACACCCTAAAAACCTTTTTTCATCTTCTTCTCTAGAACCATGAGGCCTAGAAAGCTGAAACTTTGTGTACAGACTCCTTGACCAGTGAAGATTATAAATTGTAGCTTTGGTGGCCCTGTGACCCCTAATAAAGGCCACAGGGGCCACACCCTAAAAACCTATTTTCATCTTCTTCTCCAGAACGAAAGGGATAGAAAGCTGAAACTTTGTGTACAGACTCCTTGACTAGTGAGGATGATGAATTGTAGCTTTGGTGACCCTGTTGCCCCTTATAAAAGCAACAGGAACTTCCTTCAAATCTATTTTCATCTAGAGGTCTAGAAAACTGAAACTTGTCGCCTATAAACTTAATTTTATGATTGGTGACCCTGTGGCCTCTACAAAGGGGGAATCACATTGGCCACACTCTACAGCATAATTGATGATGAAGCCTGATGAGCTACAGAGCCAATGGCTCTATTTTTAATTAGATCTGTTATTCTACTTCTATGGTCTTTTTGTATATGTTCTGTTTGAGTGTACCTTTTTTACCTTCAAATAGAATGTTGTTGTTGTTCATTATGTTAATCATATTTTATTGCAGATGTTACCAAAAGTATTTTTATTTTTGCCTTAAGGTCAAAGAAATCAGACCAGATTAGGTCAGATTGAATTTTGACATGGATAGGCATCCATATGTTTAAAACAATTCAGATAAGCATCTATGTTCAAAGAAATTGGAAAAATTGGTCTTTGCCCCTCTTGAGATCTTGTTTGTTCGCAGTGTACTCTATCCTTATTTTGAATATTCTCAAGCTTGGAAGCTTAAATTTTGAGAATATATTTCTGCATTGGCATATGGGCATGACAGTGTTGAAACTAAAATGATGCACCGCTTTAAGGGATATGATGAAGTATTTAGTGGTCTGGAAATAAGCTCTTGACGAAGCCCAATTTCATTTATTTAGCTCAATCATTGAGGCTGTCAGATCTATACCATCTATATTTATACAGTAGAACACGGATATAGCAAACTCGGATATGGAGAACAATCGGATATAACAAACAGATTTTCAAGTCCTGTCCCTATATAATATCATCAAAATTATATGGGTATAGCGAACACCGGATATAGCGAACTAAATTCTTTGGTGCCTTGGAGTTTGTTATATCAGAGTTCTACTATATATTATGTATGGCCTCTTCTTAATACATCAATATAACTTTTAGTAACTTAGTATTTTCACATTATAAGTTGAGATATATATCCGGGGGTGGTGAATGTGTTAGAGACTTGTGTTGTATGGAGGAACTTTACTCTACAGGTAATACAGAAAGTGCTCCCCACTGGTTGAAGTCAATCCACCAACTGACAGAGGCCGACAGCCCCAGCACCAATCATAGACTTCCATTCGTGCAACAGTTCCCGTCGTTCTCCAACACCAGTACGATGTGGCCCCCTCAGACTCACAACCCACCCCCAGGCTTCCAGGCTCCCCTCAGATCCAATACAGTCCAACACCCAGAGCCACACAAACTCTCAGAAGGTAACTATTCATCCTTTTTATACCCCCGCTACGAAGAAGTCGGGGGTATATAGCGGTCAGCGCGTCCATCCGTCCGTCCGTCCCGTCACACTTTTTGTTCCACTCATAACTTAAATACTATTTGTTCAAATGTCACGAAACTTCATATGTGTAATCACTATGTTCCTTAGATGTGCCTTTTGTATATTTCGGTCAGATGCCCTCATTATATTTTTAGATTTTAGACTTCTTTGTTGTAGAAGTGACTGTTTGAGGAAGTCATTTTTGTTCTGCTCATAACTCGAGTACTATATGTTCAAAGGTTGCGAAACTTTATATATGTAATCCCTACAGTCCTTAGATGTGCCTTTTGTTAATCTTGGTCAGAGTCCATGATCATTATTTTAGATTTTCAACTTCTTTATTGTAGAAGTGACTCTTTGTGGAAGTCATTTTTGTTCCGCTCATAACTCTGATACTATTTCTTCCAATGTGATAAAACTGTATATATGTAATGGCTATGGTCCCTAGATATGCCTTTTGTCTACTTCAGTCAGACCACTCTCATTATTATTTTAAGATTTCGATTTCTTTCTTGTAAAAGTGACTCTTTGAGGAAGTCATTTTTGTTCTGCTCTTAACTCTGATATTTTTTGTTCAGATGAGCCATTCGATATTCTCACAGTATTTTTGTATGGTTAACTTCTTTCTTATGATACAGTCACATTGAAAGGACATTGAAGATTTATTAACAAAATATTGACTATTATATAAGAATCATAAATGTCTGAAAAAGACATTGTTAGTTTCATAAAAGCTTATATAGCTTACATGCAATCAGGAAGTCTATATCTGCATTTTCATTGACTTTTAAACAAATTAAAACAGTTTTGCAATTTTGTAGGAATCCTTACTAAGTGTAGTTGTATCTTAGTTTCTATAATCACTTAGGGAAGCGGGGGTATAAAA
Organism: Steromphala cineraria; assembly: GCA_916613615.1. Taxonomy (NCBI): domain Eukaryota; kingdom Metazoa; phylum Mollusca; class Gastropoda; order Trochida; family Trochidae; genus Steromphala; species Steromphala cineraria. The sequence goes on along the minus strand of OU744736.1, from coordinate 22,946,619 downwards.
AGTGAGCTTGCTCACTAATTCTCTTGTTCCATTTAAGTTGTTTAAGAGGCATATGAGAATCATCAAAATCATAAAACTCCTTGTCCTGTTTTTCCATTTGTGTCTCGCCTTTTTACCGCTATAACAAGTGATCTTTATTGTGGCTAAAACCCTCAACAATGTGGATGTCACCTGTGTTTAAGATAGTTTGTATACCTTATTTGCAATCAGGGCTTGTGGTTTGAAAATGAACAAGCCCTGCTAAAAAATACACAAGCCTTGCAATGTGTTGATACCTAGAGCATTGAAAATCTCTCACGTCAGGCAGGCCTGCTGACCTCTTCTAAACAAGTCCCATTAGATAGTGTTTAGCAATTGGCAGACAGGCAATTTGCTATTTCGAAAAATGGATATATCACTCTTATCTTTGTTACCAACTATTGTCTTCTTCAATGATTTATCTCTCACAAGTAATATTGACATGATGGTCTCTATCCATCCGTTAAGCTCAACAACTAGTGTTCTTGCTCTGTGGTTTGAAAATTATTAAGCGCTCAACTTTTGACCAACTAACAATGTTTTTAGTCGGAACCTAACCAACGTCCTTCTAGAGGCACAACTTGTGCCATGTCAATGTGTTTTGTTATTTTTTCTAGGCCGGCTCTTCATCCTGATAATCATTTGATAAACTGAACAGTAATCTTCATTGAGATTAAACATAATTGTTGATGAATGACAGATTTGGCTCAATGCATCATAAATGAGCACCTTGAAACTGTTGATGTTATATCTTGCAGATGAAGTTGAGATGAAATTTTAAAGAAACTCTGCTGTTAGTCCTGACTTGATTCAATATGTGATGTTAACTTTGAACATAGAAAATTGTATAGAATGACATTGAAATTATATGACAATGATGCTTGGAATGTCATCAGGCATTTTATATCATGACAAATTGTCAAAAGCAGTTTCATTTAAAACATTGCATAAAACTAACTTTTAAGACCATGTCCATCTATCTCTCAAATGATATTCACAGTTATCACAATCTTTCTTTCAGGTCTGTAGTGGCAGACATGTAACCCACAGCCCACGAGTCAATCTCCAACGCTTTGCAGTCTACTCGGGAAGAGAGATACCTACACAGCACCCAGCAGAGAGACAATCTCTCATCACCAACATGTACCACAGTCGTCAACAGAGACTGAATAACCAACCTGCACCCACAATGCTCGCTCAACTTGTAGAGACAGGCTTCACACTGTCTGTATTTGTAGCTCAATATGTTTGAAAGATTTATGGGGATACTCTACCTCCGGTTCAGTGGAGAGTCATTTGTGATAGCCTGATGCTTTTTTGCAAAGAACATTACTTGCTATTTATTGCTGATATGATACATGAATTTGTCAAATGATTAATGGACCATTAACATATTCAAATTTTAGATTAATATGACATGATTAATCTAATAATACCATAAATTAAATATTTGGACATGATTAATCTAATAATACTATAAATTGAATATTTGGATTAACTTACTTTTTTGTTGGAGGTAGGTTAAGAAAAAAATAATCTATTAAGGTGTTATATTTGTCTTCGTCTATTCTCTATTGGAAGATAACGTGATATTTTATATTCTTAGTTGTTTATATTAACATATTAATTAACATAGAAAAGAAATTCTAATGCACTTGTCTAAATTTAATCCAGTTTGATTTTGATTTTAAATGTGAAAATGAAACTTCTAGGTCAATGATTTAAGAATTGTTCTGGCTGTGAACTAAAAAAAATATGGTGTTTGTTGCTATGATAGTAACATGTAAGTTAATCTAAAAAAAATCATTTTTCAACTGTAAATGAACATTTGAGGATAAATATTCAGTTGACATTGCATCAATGACAAAATGAAATTGCCCTTCATATTTGCAACATAATATACTGACAATTTTCAATTGATAATATGGACTAATAACTGTGAGGATAAATATAAGTTGACATTGCATTAATGGCAAAATGAAATTGACCTTCATTTTGCAACATAATATACTGACAATGTTCAAACGATAATATGGATGAATAATAATTATAATTCATGACTAATTACATATATTCAGCCTCTGTTGTGACTTGGGAAAGAAAATCACATGATATGAAGCAATATTTAATTTGCTGTGTTTAACAATGGAATATATTAACCCTTGATGCCACGCCACTTTTATTTCTCTGGTGTAGAAGCACTTGTTCCGCAAAGGGACAGATAAGCAACTACAACTCCACAGTTTGCATGACAAGACATTACATTGCAGGAGCTAACAATGTTGAACATGATTCACAGAGGATGAAATGATTGGTATGTTTGTGATTGACCCGATACAGAGATTACAAGATAATGAACTAGATGATTGAATATATATATACTCTTGGCTTTACCCACGATATGCAGTTCAAGAGGATATTTCCATTTTGTTTGCATGTTGCCAACTTACTCCATTGATGTTCTTGTTATTATGAAACCATACCAAGAAGAAAGTCGATCACACGCTGGTGATTTAAGTATTCGATTATTGATATAGATGAGGTGTCTTAGCTCAGTGCAAATGAGATTTATTTGAGGGATTATGTATGTTTCTTGTATGGATGAGACTAACGGACAGACAGACGGACGGATTAGCAACCTATATGCTGTATTGTATGTTAATTCTATGTATGTCTGGCAGTGCATCAAGGGTTCCGAGACTCGAGACTGGGCAGACTGAGACAGACGAGAGCAGTGACTGTCTATATTACACTAGACACACAGACGGGATGGGCTCTGTATGCTTCCCACGTCTTGTCCAGTTGAATGTGGGCATTGCCTTTGCGCCTTCAATTTTCTGTGATGATACTTATATTGTTGCTCGAATTGCTGAGAATTTATTTTGCAAGTGCCATATTGGACATTTGCTTGAACTGAAGGGATGAAATTGATGGCCACATTTTGTTATTGAGTGCTGCCTGTTTTGACTGATGTCCTTGACAGGCCTGAAATGAATCTAATTTATGTCTTCTGTTGGTGGTAAACTGACTAAGTTGTGAGAAAATATTAAAAATATTGAAATGATCACATGTGTGTTTTCTTGTTTTTGAAAAATATGATGTAGGTAAAGACACATGTTTATAAAATTTTCAATGTACACTAACTTTATAACAGGCAACTTCATTTAACAGACATAAAAGAAACCTGGGAATTGTGAGTGCCAAGAATTAGAAAGTCTAAATGAAGACAAATTTCTTTGAACCTTTGTGTGTGTAGTCTATGTGCCACTTTACATTAAACAGTTTTACTGTTTGAATCCAATCAGGGCCTGATCCAAAAGTTACCATCTGTTGAATAGGTATTGAATATAAGGTTTCAGTTGAGTTCATTGCAGTGGCAGCCTCAATTGAAAGGTTTAACACATCCATAAATTTTCCATGAGATAGATAACATTTGGAGTTCGAAATTTGCTTTATAAAACCCAGTCAATAAATCATGTTAAGTAACTATTAAGAAATAAGGTAGCCATAACCATCATGTGTTTAGCAATAAAGTAAAGTTTTGCCCATAACTATTATAGTTAAAGCATCAGCCTTGAAATTTTATTGTTAATTGTAGAAATATAGTCCTTCAGTGACTTAATCTTAAACAGTTATGTATTCCCAGAACCAACAGAGCCCAGGAAAGCTGAAACTTTGTGTACATAAATTTTTGCCAATAATAGTTATAGAATTGACCCTGTTGATCCAAAAAAGGGCATGCTCTTGAAAGCGGCAATAAACCCAATCTCGCTTAAACCTCACCCAAAATACGGCTGTGAGGAATTTTTAATAGTTTGACCAAGTTTTTATAAATTCTACATTCGTGCAACGTTACTCTATTCATGGGTATAAGGGGTTCGGTTTTGTCCCAGTTTAGTCAGAAAGCTGAAACATTATGTACTGACTCGTTATGAAGTGAATATTGGTTTAAATGTCACAGTGGTCACACTTCCTAAAAGAATTTTTTATTTTTTAGCTCATCAGGACTGAAAGTCCAGATGGGCTTATGGCATGGCCCGTCGTCCGGCGTCCTTCCGTCGTCCGTCCGTAAACTTTTGACACTTTCGACTTCTCCTCATGAACCATAAACATTAGAGAGCTGAAATTTTGTGTACATGTACCTTAGCATATGGAGATTCTAATTTGTAACTTTGGTGAATAGGGTCACAACGTTAAAAACCTATTTTCATCTTCTTCTCCAGTTCGAGAAGGACTAGAGAGTTAAAAATGATATGTGCAGACGCCTTGGCCAATGGGGATTCTAATTTGTAACTTTGGTGACCCTGTGACCCCAAATAGGGTCACAGGGGTCTCAACCTTATATACCTATTTTCATCTTCTTCTCCAGTTCCAAAAGGAGTAGAGAGTTAAAAAATTAAATGTGAAGACTCCTTGGACAATGGAGATGCTAATTTGTAACTTTGGTGACCCTGTGACCCCAAATAGGGTCACGGGTCACAACCTTAAAAACCTATTTTCATCTTCTTCTCCAGTTCTAAAAGGACTATAGAGTTTAAAATGATATGTGCAGACTCCTTGGCCAATCAGGATTCTTAATTGTAGATTTCGTGACCCCATGACCCCAAATAGGGTCACAGGGGTCACAACCTTAAAAACCAATTCTCATCTTCTTCTCCAGTTCCAAAAGGTCTAGAGAGTTAATATTGATATGTGCAGACTCCTTGGACAATGGGGATTCTAATTTGTAACTTTGTTGACCCTGTGACCCCAAATAGGGTCACAGGGGTCACAACCTTAAAAACCTATTTTCATCTTCTTCTCCAGTACTAAAAGGACTATAGAGTTGAATATGATATGTGCAGACTCCTTGGCCAATCGGGATTCTTAATTGTAGATTTCGTGACCCCATGACCCCAAATAGGGTCACAGGGGTCACAACCTTAAAAACCAATTCTCATCTTCTTCTCCAGTTCCAAAAAGTCTAGAGAGTTAATATTGATATGTGCAGACTCCTTGGACAATGGGGATTCTAATTTGTAACTTTGTTGACCCTGTGACCCCAAATAGGGTCACAGGGGTCACAACCTTAAAAAACTATTTTCATCTTCTTCGCAAGTTCCAAAAGGTCTAGAGAGCTGAAATTATATGTGCAGACTTCTTGGCCAATTGGGATTCTAAATTGTAGATTTCGTGACCCCATGACCCCAAATAGGGTCACAGGGGTCACAACCTTAAAAACTTATTTTCATCATCATCTTAAGCTCCTAAAGGTCTATTGAGCTGAAAGACTGCATGTAGACTCCTTGGCCAATTGGGATTCTAAACTGTAGGTTTTGTGACCCCATGACCCCAAAAAGGGTCATAGGGGTCACAATCTTAAAAACCTATTTTTCTCCATTAGATGACAGTCTATGGCAAATTTATTTCTCCTTGGATATTTTAGTGTGGACTTCTTTCACTGTCTGATATTGGCGATCTAGAAAGTGTTGAATAATAATACATTTGTTTTGTAATTTTTTTTTAGGTTTTCTTACAATAGGTAACATCAGTTTCATTTTTAGCTCATCTTGCCTGTATAAAGCAAACTTGATATGATGCCTTATGAGCTACAGAGCCAATGGCTCTATTTTTCAAATATGTGAACACTGCATTTTTAGCTGTAAGGGCCGATGGACTTATGGCATGACATGGTGTCCGCCATCCATCCGTCCATCTGTTTGTAAACTTTGTGCATTTTCGACTTCTTCTCCAAAAGCACAAGACCTAGAAAGCTGAGACTTTGTGTACAAACTCCTTGAATAGTGAAGATTAACAATTGTAGCTTTGGTGGGCTTGTTACCTCTAATAAGGGTCACAGGGGCCACGCCTTAAAAACCTATTTTCATCTTCTTCTCCAGAACCATGAGGCCTAGAAAGCTGAAACTTTGTGTACAGACTCCTTGACTAGTGGGGATTAAAATTGTAGCCTTGGTGGCCCTGTGGCCCCTATAAAGGGCCATAGGAGACACGCCCTAAAATTCTCTTTTCATCTTATCCAGAAGTATAAGGCCAACAAAGCTGAAAGCTTGTGTACAGACACCTGGACTAGTGAGGATTACAAATTGTAGCTTTGGTGGCCCATAATAAGGGCCACAGAAGCCAACCCTTAAATCCTATTTTTATCTTTCTCTCAATAAGCGGAAGTCATAGAAAGTTGAAACCTTGTGTAAATACTCCTTGACTAGTGAGGAATATAATTTGTAGCTTTCGTGGCCCCCAAGAAGAGCAACAGGGGCCACGCCCTTTTAAACCTATTTTCACCTTCTTCCCAAGAAGCGTAAGGCCTTGAAAGCTGAAACTTTCTGTACATACTCCTTGACTAGTGAGAAATGTAATTCATAACTTTGGCGCCAAATAAGGGCCACACCCTTAAAACCTCTTTTCATCTTTTTCTCCAGAAGCTGAAGCCTTGTCTACAGACTAAGTGAGATCAGGAGGATTCTAAATTGTACATTTGGTGACCCTGTGGACCCTACTAAGGGGAGAACCACGTTTGCCACATCCTAAAGCAAAATTGAATTGAAGCCTGATGAGCTACAGAGCCAAAGGCTCTATTTTTATTAGCTCATCAGGACTGAAAGTCCAGATGGGCTTATGGCATGGCCCGTCGTCCGGCGTCCGTCCAGCCGTCGTCCGTCCGTAAACTTTTGACACTTTCGACTTCTTCTCATGAACCATACACATTAGAGAGCTGAAATTTTGTGTACAAGTACCTTAGCATATGGAGATTCTAATTTGTAACTTTGGTGACCCTGTGACCCCAAATAGGGTCACAGGGGTCACAACTTTAAAAACCTATTTTCATCTTCTTCTCCAGTTCCAGAAGGACTAGAGAGTTAAAAATGATATGTGCAGACTCCTTGGCCAATGGGGATTCTAATTTGTAACTTTGGTGACCCTGTGATCCCAAATAGGGTCACAGGGGTCACAACCTTAAAAACCTATTTTCATCTTTTTCTCCAGTTCTAAAAGGACTAGAGAGTTGAAAGTGATATGTGCAGACTCCTTGGACATTGGGGATTCTAATTTGTAACTTTGGTGAACCTGTGACCCCAAATAGGGTCACAGGGGTCACAACCTTAAAAACCTATATTCATCTTCTTCTCCAGTTCCAAAAGGACTAGAGAGTTGAAAGTGATATGTGCAGACTCCTTGGACAATGGGGATTCTAATTTGTAACTTTGGTGAACCTGTGACCCCAAATAGGGTCACAGGGGTCACAACCTTAAAAACCTATTTTCATCTTTTTCTCCAGTACTAAAAGGACTATAGAGTTGAAAATGATATGTGCAGACTCCTTGGCCAATCGGGATTCTTAATTGTAGATTTCGTGACCCCATGACCCCAAATAGGGTCACAGGGGTCACAACCTTAAAAACCAATTCTCATCTTCTTCTCCAGTTCCAAAAAGTCTAGAGAGTTAATATTGATATGTGCAGACTCCTTGGACAATGGGGATTCTAATTTGTAACTTTGTTGACCCTGTGACCCCAAATAGGGTCACAGGGGTCACAACCTTAAAAAACTATTTTCATCTTCTTCGCAAGTTCCAAAAGGTCTAGAGAGCTGAAATTATATGTGCAGACTTCTTGGCCAATTGGGATTCTAAATTGTAGATTTCGTGACCCCATGACCCCAAATAGGGTCACAGGGGTCACAACCTTAAAAACTTATTTTCATCATCATCTTAAGCTCCTAAAGGTCTATTGAGCTGAAAGACTGCATGTAGACTCCTTGGCCAATTGGGATTCTAAACTGTAGGTTTTGTGACCCCATGACCCCAAAAAGGGTCATAGGGGTCACAATCTTAAAAACCTATTTTTCTCCATTAGATGACAGTCTATGGCAAATTTATTTCTCCTTGGATATTTTAGTGTGGACTTCTTTCACTGTCTGATATTGGCGATCTAGAAAGTGTTGAATAATAATACATTTGTTTTGTAATTTTTTTTTAGGTTTTCTTACAATAGGTAACATCAGTTTCATTTTTAGCTCATCTTGCCTGTATAAAGCAAACTTGATATGATGCCTTATGAGCTACAGAGCCAATGGCTCTATTTTTCAAATATGTGAACACTGCATTTTTAGCTGTAAGGGCCGATGGACTTATGGCATGACATGGTGTCCGCCATCCATCCGTCCATCTGTTTGTAAACTTTGTGCATTTTCGACTTCTTCTCCAAAAGCACAAGACCTAGAAAGCTGAGACTTTGTGTACAAACTCCTTGAATAGTGAAGATTAACAATTGTAGCTTTGGTGGGCTTGTTACCTCTAATAAGGGTCACAGGGGCCACGCCTTAAAAACCTATTTTCATCTTCTTCTCCAGAACCATGAGGCCTAGAAAGCTGAAACTTTGTGTACAGACTCCTTGACTAGTGGGGATTAAAATTGTAGCCTTGGTGGCCCTGTGGCCCCTATAAAGGGCCATAGGAGACACGCCCTAAAATTCTCTTTTCATCTTATCCAGAAGTATAAGGCCAACAAAGCTGAAAGCTTGTGTACAGACACCTGGACTAGTGAGGATTACAAATTGTAGCTTTGGTGGCCCATAATAAGGGCCACAGAAGCCAACCCTTAAATCCTATTTTTATCTTTCTCTCAATAAGCGGAAGTCATAGAAAGTTGAAACCTTGTGTAAATACTCCTTGACTAGTGAGGAATATAATTTGTAGCTTTCGTGGCCCCCAAGAAGAGCAACAGGGGCCACGCCCTTTTAAACCTATTTTCACCTTCTTCCCAAGAAGCGTAAGGCCTTGAAAGCTGAAACTTTCTGTACATACTCCTTGACTAGTGAGAAATGTAATTCATAACTTTGGCGCCAAATAAGGGCCACACCCTTAAAACCTCTTTTCATCTTTTTCTCCAGAAGCTGAAGCCTTGTCTACAGACTAAGTGAGATCAGGAGGATTCTAAATTGTACATTTGGTGACCCTGTGGACCCTACTAAGGGGAGAACCACGTTTGCCACATCCTAAAGCAAAATTGAATTGAAGCCTGATGAGCTACAGAGCCAAAGGCTCTATTTTTATTAGCTCATCAGGACTGAAAGTCCAGATGGGCTTATGGCATGGCCCGTCGTCCGGCGTCCGTCCAGCCGTCGTCCGTCCGTAAACTTTTGACACTTTCGACTTCTTCTCATGAACCATACACATTAGAGAGCTGAAATTTTGTGTACAAGTACCTTAGCATATGGAGATTCTAATTTGTAACTTTGGTGACCCTGTGACCCCAAATAGGGTCACAGGGGTCACAACTTTAAAAACCTATTTTCATCTTCTTCTCCAGTTCCAGAAGGACTAGAGAGTTAAAAATGATATGTGCAGACTCCTTGGCCAATGGGGATTCTAATTTGTAACTTTGGTGACCCTGTGATCCCAAATAGGGTCACAGGGGTCACAACCTTAAAAACCTATTTTCATCTTTTTCTCCAGTTCTAAAAGGACTAGAGAGTTGAAAGTGATATGTGCAGACTCCTTGGACATTGGGGATTCTAATTTGTAACTTTGGTGAACCTGTGACCCCAAATAGGGTCACAGGGGTCACAACCTTAAAAACCTATATTCATCTTCTTCTCCAGTTCCAAAAGGACTAGAGAGTTGAAAGTGATATGTGCAGACTCCTTGGACAATGGGGATTCTAATTTGTAACTTTGGTGAACCTGTGACCCCAAATAGGGTCACAGGGGTCACAACCTTAAAAACCTATTTTCATCTTTTTCTCCAGTACTAAAAGGACTATAGAGTTGAAAATGATATGTGCAGACTCCTTGGCCAATCGGGATTCTTAATTGTAGATTTCGTGACCCCATGACCCCAAATAGGGTCACAGGGGTCACAACCTTAAAAACCAATTCTCATCTTCTTCTCCAGTTCCAAAAGGTCTAGAGAGTTAATATTGCTATGTGCAGACTCCTTGGACAATGGGGATTCTAATTTGTAACTTTGTTGACCCTGTGACCCCAAATAGGGTCACAGGGGTCACAGCCTTAAAAAACTATTTTCATCTTCTTCGCAAGTTCCAAAAGGTCTAGAGAGCTGAAATTATATGTGCAGACTCCTTGGCCAATGGGGATTCTAAATTGTAGATTTCGTGACCCCATGACGCCAAATAGGGTCACAGGGGTCACAACCTTAAAAACTTATTTTCATCATCATCTTTAGCTCCTAAAGGTCTATTGAGCTGAAAGACTGCATGTAGACTCCTTGGCCAATTGGGATTCTAAACTGTAGGTTTTGTGACCCCATGACCCCAAATAGGGTCACAGGGGTCACAATCTTAAAAACCTATTTTTCTCCATTAGATGACAGTCTATGGCAAATTTATTTCTGCTTGGATATTTTAGTGTGGACTTCTTTCACTGTCTGATATTGGCGATCTAGAAAGTGTTGAATAATAATACATTAAATTTTGTTTTGTAATTTTTTTATAGGTTTTTTTGCAATAAGTTACATCAGTTTCATTTTTAGCTCATCTTGCCTGTATAAAGCAAACTTGATATGATGCCTGATGAACTACAGAGCCAATGGCTCTATTTTATTGTCTTACTGACAGTATTAACAAATATGGAATTTTCTGCCTCTATTCAGATTGAATTTGATAATAATTATTGTGAAAAAGTATAGTATACATAGTGAAAAATTACATGCTTACAACATTTATCTTATTATAAACAATATTTCAAAGTTAGGAATTCAGTATTCCGATGTAAGATATGCATTCGGGTATCAATAAAAAAAAATTTAAAATAGCTTCCTTTTGAGATTTGGTGCAAAACTACACGGAATTTCAGCCCAAGTACCACCCATGGTTCTCTAGTTTAAGCCATTGCTAGCAGGTTTCATCGCAATGCATAACCATATCATGCAATGATACTAACAGCCGTGATATAAGTGAAATACTCCCGAAAGCGTCGTTTAACACCAGATCACCTTACCTTCATTTTGAGATGCAAATAATGAATGATCTTTAAGTGTTTCTTACATTCTTTGAGTAGTTTGCTATAAAGACTAACCAACTTACAAAACCAACGAATATTAGAAAACACTTTGAATTTTTAGCTCATCTGGCCTGTAAGGCACGATGGGCATATGGCATGGCATGGTGACCGACGTCCGTCCTCTTCTCCAGAACCATAAGGCCTAGAAAGCTGAAATTTTGTGTACAGACTCCTTGACTAGGGAGGATTATGAATTGTAGCTTTGGTGACCCTGTGACCCCTAATAAAGGCAACAGAAACGTCCTTAAAATTTATTTTCATCTTCTTCTCCTGAAGTATAAGGCCTAGAAAACTGAAACTTGTCGTCTATATACTTAATATTATGATTGGTGACCCTGTGGCCCATACAAAGGGGGAATCACACACACCCTACAGCATAATTGATAATGAAGCCTGATGAGCTACAGAGCCAATGGCTCTATTTTTAAAAATGACATTTCAAATTATTTACCAAAGAGATGTTATGGGAATACCATGATGAATGATTTGCAAAGCAGTAGAGGGGTTAGGGTCGGGTTCAAGCATCTTCTTACGCAAAACCTGAAGCTTCCCAACTGTCAGTTTTATGCCTTGCTGCCGACCCTTGAGTTTTCTGTGCTTGCTCACTAGCTTACTATGAGAGAAAGCACTAGTCCAATCAGAAAGTAACTGGAGGTTGCTAACAATCGCCTGAAGGGGCACAGAAAATCCAAGAGTCGGCAGCAAGGCATAAAACTGACAGTTCGGAAACTGGCGTTTTAGACTTTGCGTAGGAAGATGGGGATCCAGAGGCTTTAATTTGTGGTGAAATCGAGTTTTGTGCCCCAAAAGGTCTCGCAAAGCATTGGGTACGGCAGCTGCCTGTGCGAAGTTCCTGAGCTTGAACACGCTTGTCATGCATGTGAACATTAGGCTAACTCGCTACGTACAGCCGGTAGATATCCGCAATGGTACAGCTATTGATTATCATATTCAGTTGACTCCACGTCGCTTCGTTAGAGCACATGTTGATTGCGATTAAAACAATGTTTTTTTTCAACAACAAAATCGGCACTCATCTTTTCGAAACGCTGAATTAGTCCTTAATGGCATATATATTTAACAAAATAAGCTACGGATATTTTTTTTATAATTGATATTTTATCTAATGGTCAATTAATAAATAATTAATTTTTCATATTTTCTAAATTATTTTTGAATATCCCTAATTACGTTTGGTCAGTATAGGTGTAATTGACATATTAGTTATAATTTATGTTAACTTTGAAATCATGAATGATAACTAAATCATATTTCGATATTTTGATATGATATCAATTAAGTTTCAATATCCCGTATTAATTTTGGTCATTAATTTAAAAGGAACTCCATACGTATACGTATGTATGTATATGTAATATTTCGTAAATATGAATGATGCACACATATGGCATTTTCTAACCAACGACCCACAGCCGGTCACGTTCAATGCTATTTTCAGAGCGTTGTTTAATGACAACGAAAGCATTAATTCGACGTTTATTGATTTGCAGTATTATGAGTCATATTCATATTTTGCCTACCATTTATAAACAAAAACTAGATTCGTTTTGGCAAAGCAACAACAGTCCTTACATTGTGTAGCAGTATAAGAAATCGATGTTACTGATTTATAATCCATGAATAATATTTCATTCTTGATATCAGATAAGACATTCAAAAGCTTCAAACATTACCAGTTTCAACAACCAGAGTTCTATGTCTTGCACAATCGACTGTTACAGAGCCACTCTGTAAATTCCCCCCCCCCCCCCCCCCCCCCCCCCCATCCAAAATCACGCATTCGTCTCAAAAATGCAAATATGCGATCCAAATATTTGTTTTCAATGAAGATCCAATATACTTTTATATCTAAATCGCTCAATTTCTCTTAATATTCCCGTAAAATGGGAATGACATTTATTAACTGGTCGTACATTTGAATACATGTTTGGAGTCAAAACGACCCCAGTATAAAAGTATGTTTCGGACAATCTTGTAGAAGATTTGCTATATCAAAATCATTAATCTGTTGATCGTTCTTTCTGAAAATGGTATTTATTATGTCTGTATGACCTCTGCTGTTATGTAGGGACAAAAAGCACAAGTGTCAAAAATATTCATGTGGAACAAGCAAGCAGTTCTTAGATATAGTCATATTTGACACCAAACAAATTAAGTGCATTTTTTAACAACATCGCACAAGTGTTACAAGGAAAATTTACCCAGATTTACATTAAGTTAAATATATTGAAAACTGACAATGTGTAAACTGCAGTTTATGTCTTATGGTGAATTAAATTAATTATGGTCTCGTAATCGGTATTCAAGAAAGGAATGACCACAAAACACGAATAGCATTTTAATTTTAAGCAAAGAATATATGTCTTAAAAGGGCAGTAGTAAATTGTTTTGAAAATATTATATTTTCAATTTTTAGCTCACCTTTACAAAGTAAATGTGAGCTTATGTCATGGCGCTTCGTCCGTCGTCCGTCTGTCTGTCCGTCCGTCCGTCCGTCTGTCCGTCCGTCCGTCTGTCCGTCCGTAAACTTTCACGAAAAAGACTACTCCTCCTAAACGAATTCAGATATCATTCTGAAATTGTAGTATGTTATACCCATGGTGATTCCTCACAGAAAGGTAGATGTTTCAGTTTTGAGAATCCAAGATGGCCGCCATGACAGCCATATTGAATTTTCAATTAGATTTCATGAAAAAGACTACTCCTTCTAAACGAATACAGATATCATTCTGAAATTGTAGTATGTTATACCCATGGTGATTCCTCACAGAAAGGTAGACGTTTCAGTTTTGAGCATCCAAGATGGCCGCCATGACAGCCATATTGAATTTTCAATTAGATTTCATGAAAAAGACTACTCCTTCTAAACGAATACAGATATCATTTTGAAATTGTATTATGTTATACTCATGGTGATTCCTCACAGAAAGGTAGACGTTTCAGTTTTGAGAATCCAAGATGGCCGCCATGACAGCCATATTGAATTTTCAATTAGATTTCATGAAAAAGACTACTCCTTCTAAACGAATCCAGATATCATTCTGAAATTGTAGTATGTTATACCTATGGTGATTCCGCACAGAAAGGTAGACGTTTAAGTTTTGAGAATCCAATATGGCCGCCATGGCAGCCATATTGAATTTTCAATTAGATTTCATGACAAAGACTATTTCTTCTAAACCAATCTAGATATCATTTTTATATTGTAGTATGTTATACCTATAGTGATTCCTCACAGAAAGGTAGACGTTTCAGTTTTGAGAATCCAAGATGGCCGCAATAGCAGCCATATTGACTTTTCAGCTGCAGATGACACATCATTATTATTAAATTTTAAGCTTTCATCAAGTGATCACTGGCACCATATAAATTCTCTAATTTGAACTTACTAATCATAATATTATCTTAAATATGGAATATTTAAGATTGTTGTGCAAGTTGTTCTATATTTTTAAGTGTTTCTAAAAAAAATTAAGATGAAAGACAAACATAATTGATTAATTTGTTTAAAATCTTTATGGCAACTAGCTGCAAAAACCAAATCACATTAAACATGTTAAATTTTAAACAATGGTATCTCCCTTATATTCCTTTAAATACCACACATAAGGGGTCAACCAGAGTTCAGATATTCCACTATCCACTAATACACATCCCAAGGCAGGCTGCTAGCATCACAGTGTCAGCTGCTAGTCTGTTGCATAATCAACTTGACCCAATTGATATGGCAGAGCATTATGCTATATGGCCATGGCCCATGTGTATGCAATAAAAGTTATGGACTTGTATTCTCATGACAGTGATATGTTCTTTCTAAGAATAACAACTTACACAAAACTTGTCTACAATAAGCCTTGTGTTTAGCAATCTACATGATAAGTTGATGTGGAATAAATATGAAAAAAATCGAAAAGGGTTTAGTAAGAAAAGTAAGGAAATTTGATTTGTCATATCTCTCTGTTGATTTGACAATGCAAAAATGTTTACCATTATAGTACTGTATGAGTGTTAAATAAATTGATACTTTAATAAAAGACATCTCATGATCACTTGACATGTAAATATTATGTGAACAAAATAAACGTGTCTTATGCATTGCTGTGTTTATGACTTTCCTCTCAATCAGTCATTCATTTTCCTTGAAAAATCTGTACTTTTGGGATTCTCAATATCCCATGCAGCATAACCATCAGTGAAATAATCTTGAAATCATATTAATGATTCACTACAAAACAAATGTAAGTGCCCACCATCCTGTAAGTAATGAATGACATTTAAATGAATACACCTAAACCAATCAAGATATCATAATGAAATTAATACGGATGCCCACATAAAAGTAGCATTTTGAAGATTAAAAAGTACAAGATGGTCACCAATTCAGCCATAGATATACAAAAAAGTTATACAAAAACCTACTGCTTGTTAACTTATCATGATTATATATCATTCGTGTATTAATGTTTGTTCAAGCTCTAGTCGTTTCCAAAAGAAGACTAGTATTTTAAAAGATAAAAAAATCATGATGGCAGCCATAATCAATTATATAAAAGATGGTTACATGTATAATTAAATAATTTTACCACATCATTCATTTTAAGGTGAGCTTCTGTACCCTCGGTACTTTTATTCACTTTTAATTCAGTGTACGCTCATGCTAAATGTATTAATTTGACAACGTCAAAAATCTCATTCGACAAAGTAATTATCCATAGTCAGAGAACAAATTATGAGGTTTCACATAAAGTACATTGCCTGCCATTTTTGTGTGAACACCTTTAATTCATTTTATGAAGAATAAATGGAATCGCATGAACTTTACATAATATATTTGATTTTTTACTGATTCATTTAGTTTTAATACACTGTCTTTCAATTGGAACCATTTCTTTTCATTTTCCTGACATCACCTTATATTCCCCCTAAAAACGTGCTACTGCCCCTTTAAAAATTGATGTTGTGTGACTCTTTCTTGTTGCTCATGTTACGCTTTACGTGACATTGTTAGCACGGGCCTGATTCTCAATTTAAAAGGGGCAGTAGCACGTTTTTTGATAATTTTATATTATAAATTTTTCGTTGATAATTGTAAGTTAATGCTAAAAGTATTATTTTGACAGTGTCAAAAATCTCATAACACAAACCAATTATCCATAGTCAGATGAAAAAGTATGAAGATTAACCTCAAATCCATTGGCGGCCATTTTGAGTGAACACCCTTAATTCATTTTGTGTAAGAAAAAGCAATCGCATGGCTAAACTTTACGTTATATATTTGAATTATTACTGCTCCATTTAGTTTAAATACATTTTCTTTTAATTGAGACCATTATTTTTCATTTTCCTGACATCACCTTATATTCCCCCTAAAAACGTGCTACTGCCCCTTTAAACAACACATTCGTATTGCTTCTTAGAGAGGCCTTTTAGAAATGGAATAACAATACTGCAGAGGCCAGATTCTCAATTTTAAACAACACAATTTTAAACAACACAATTTTAAACAACACATCCGTATTGTTCTTCTCTGCTTGAGAACGACACAAGAATCTGTGTCGGCACGACGCATACAATGAACAAAGTAGTTGCAATCCATATATGCCTCTGCATTAACATCCGTACTGCATATCCATACAAACATTTAAAAAATGAGGAGAAGGAAATCGTACAACAGTCTAATACGTATACATGTATGTACAGTGAAAACCAATTACAAAAAAAGAAACAACACGTATATGTTGGTCATGTTACCAGTTTTTGTCTTGACTTGAACTGACACGATTTAATTGTTTTGACCCGCATCAATGTTTAATCGTGGGAACGTCATCAGAAAGAGGGGAATGAGATCACATATATTTGATCAAAATGCTAAAATTTATTTCTCAATATACATAAAGTTCTGATGCACAAAGACTCTGTCATATCATTCAAGAATCGTACCTTTAAAATTTGTTCAGTTGAATAAGACATACGTCATATGTCATAGTATCATTCAAGTAATTTCTTGGAGCTGTTTTAATTGAATAGCAATTTAAGCCACATAATTACTACACTCAGTCTTCCGCTTTTATTGGGTCGTATGTTTATTGCCTCTGTGACTCAATGATAATTTATTTTATCAATGATGTATGTCATTTTTCAACTGTTGATGATTAACGTTACCATTTTTCATAAAACAATGTACAAATAAAAATTTAGATCTGCAGGATTAACCCCAGCATGTTGCTGTAATCTAATACTCCAGTAACGACACTACAACCTTCCCAAAACGTATCACGTCACGATCCTCACGATCCAAGCTGTGCCCATTCTAGAATCGAATTGCATTCAACTTCCAAATAAGGACAGACATAGGTGCCACAGTACCATTTACGTCTCATTACACCCAAACTGAGGCCTCGCGTATTCAGCTGATTTCACTTCACACCTAGACTGTTAGCTCCACCTTCGTTTCCCTATCCTTTGAACCAAACATCAGAGCTGTGACAACGTGCTTCGTCCCATTACACCTAGCTACAGAACTTGTGAAAATACACAGGTGCAAAATCTGGTAGGCGTTTTGGAGACACAGATTTTTCAAAAACGTCCAAACGTGTTACGAAAATGGTTCCAGTTTCACGCCAATCAATGAAAGAGGCGCGATTTGGAATTATCTGATGAAACTGAATCTCCGCCTGCGAGGGAAATGTTACGTGCACCAAACTATGATGATTATGATCACCGGTGCTGATGGGTATATATGATAGATAGACACGTCGAGTTGCTGCATGTTTGTTCTCAGCCTAAACAGGTAAGTTACATTTTTTGCTCAAATTACCTACCTATGTTTGTTTAACAATGTACTAATACTTATATTTACATACGTTTATTGCACATTTATTGACGGAAAGAACGCGTAGTTCTAATGAGGAAAAAAGAAACTGAAACAAAGTTCTGAACTACTCTGTAAAACTTATATATGTATATAACTGCAAAACGCGAAATAATATTGTAAAAAAATGAATGACAAACCTTTTTCTCCTGATATATTAAAATATGTTTAAACATCTTTCTTAGAAACCCTTTTGTTAAAATGGTTGCGAAATTTTACAGATTGCTCAAAATACGCTGGATTTTTAATCAAAGTTAATTTGCATACATAATTTTCAGGCCACTTTAAAAACAAAAATGCTAAACGAAATTTTGTTTTTAATTTCTTTCTAAAAAATCTTTATAACAACTTACAATTTCTCTCTATTTTGGCAATGCTCTGAAAGCTCTTGATTTCTTCATTCAAAGAATCATAAAATAAAACCCAAATGCTTTGCGTTTGCATTTTTAATATTACGTATTCTTAGGTTAATAGTATACATACAAATACTTTTGACGTATTAAAGTTACCCTTTAGTGTCATGTACCTTCATTTGATGAATTACAAAAGAATTTACTACTAATCTTACGGAAACATATTGGTAGCGTTTACATCATTCTTATCGGCGAAACTAAACCAAAGCCGACAACTTGGTATTCAATGATGCCGATGTTGTAATACTTATGTTTGTCTGATAAGTTAAATTAACTTGTTTCATGTTACTTGATAAGGATATTTTGTAAGGTTTTGCATACATATCATATCTTTTATACTCTTAATATCCTTTACGAAATATAATACGTTTCATTTGGGAAACACATAGATTAACATAATAGAGTAATTTTAGTCCAAAAGACACTGAGCTTTCATTGTGAATATGGCTCTTTGCTATTGAAAGTGAATATTCGAACCTCTGGAAACATTTAATTTCAAATAAGAAAGAATAACAATATCTATTGCATTAGCTAAGCGATAACTTCAACCCAAAAATATTTCTCATATCTTTAGAATTATATTGTATCCTTGCAAAATTACAACATCAAAGTGACACAATATATTTCAGAAACAACCGGTAACATTGTATTACACGTTTTTCAGTAGAAGCAATGTAATGTCAATGATCAAACCGAAAACAACATTGGGCTAAAACTACTTCCCTGTCTTGACACGATTCGACAAGCAAAATAATCTGTCACATCGTCGCCAAACATGGTCATGATTTCTTATCATTCACAGACGGTAAATGATAAGTCTTAACCCGTTTCTGCACGTAGACAATGTCATATTCTCTGGATAATCTCCATCATGGATTTTCTTTAAATATTATACCAAGTCGAGGAAAACTTCTAAATCATTCTTGCATTAAAGATATTTAATTTTTTGATGTTTATGTAATGGAATGGGTTTTATTCATCTATTACATAGTTTATAGTTCGATTGGGTTTGATTTCAATACAATTCAATATTGTAATCCCTTTTCGTCATCGAGGCTATCAGGTTTTCAGTTCTTTGATAGAGTTTAAATATCCAAATATTAAGAAAATTAAGTCAAAATATTTTATGAGAAGAGGCTTGACCACGGATTCCGATTTCTATGGTAAATGATGACGACAATTGGACTCACCTTTTTAGATAAAATTGTTTTGATATTTTATTTTCTGATAGGTGAATATCAAATTATTGTTTCCACAACCATACACTATCTAGATGGTATTACCTATGTCGAACAATCATAGCTTGAAAAAAATGACTCGCGCAATTAACTCATTACATGTTTACTTTTTAATGTAATCCATATGTCAAGCATATAGTTGTCAAACAAAGTTTTACCATTTATTTATTCCATATAGATATTATTCGGTTAGATATAATGAACATTTTAACATCAAAATACTCTTTTATCACAAACGTTACGCTTTCATATACTTCTCGACGAAGATTAGACTCACCATTAAATAAGAGTAAAACTTGTAGCATTGAGGGCAATGTAAAACCGAATAACGCTTACTCACGACCTATTTCAAAACTCAACAGTCTAACTTTGAATACTTTTTATCTCGGACAAGACCTACATCATATATACTATACTGACAACTGCTCAGGACAAGTTCTTGGACATCTCTGAAAAAGCGTTTTACGTCATTAGGAACGGGGTCGTATGAACAGATTTCATGGCGGTTTCATGACAACATGGTTAATGCATTTATATTTAATTATTTAGATGAGAGTTGTCAGTTTTATATTATACTAATCGAAAAAACAACTTCACTAACGTTCAAATGAGAGTATGAAAGTGTAGCTTTTGCGGAATTAAAACTAAATCATGTTTGCTCAGGCCCTTTCGTTATCCGCAAGTGTCATTAATTTAACCCAAGTGTCATGCATAGATGGATCATGAAAACACATTCATCATGAAACTTCACTGACAAAACGTTCAGGAAATATCCATTGGCATCGCTGAAAATGCATGTTTTGACGTTTTGACAACCTTTTGTAGTGTAACATTTTACATGACTTGGATCGAATGAAATGTGTATAGTTTCCCCACATTATCAATATCTCATTTGTGATCTAACATATTTAGAATAGGGTCGCTAGTTCTTACACCCAGACTAAACTTTTGTCGAGGGTTATTATTGCACTAGAAAAAATGACATTACACCCTGAACGGAGGCTAAGTTTTTGTAGTGTTGTATATTTGCACTATAAAAGATGACATTGTATTTTGTATTGAGTCACCGCTTTTGTCGAGTGGTATATTTGCATTAGAAAACATGACATTACATCCTGAACTGAGGTTAAAATATTGTCGAGTTGTATATTTGCACTAGAAAAGATGGCATTATATTTTGTATTGAATAAATGTTTTTGTCGAGTGGTATATTTGAACTAAAAACATGACATAACATCCTGAACTGAGACTAACATTTTGTAGAGTTTTATATTTGCACTAGAAAAAATGACAGTTTATTTTGTATTGAGTCAAAGCTTTTGTCGAGTGGTATATTTGTATTAGCAAAAATGACATTGCGCCCTGAACGGAGGCTTAACTTTTGTCAAGTGGTATATTTGCACTAGAAAACATGACATTCTATTTTGTATTGAGTCAAAGCTTTTGTCGAGTGGTATATTCGCACACGATAAAATGAAATAACATCCTGAACTGAGGCTAAATTTTTGTAGAGTTGTATATTTGCACAAGAAAACAAGGCACGACATTCAGCACTAAGTAACAACTTTGGTATTGTTGTATTTGTTTACTTCTAAACTTCTTGTTGTTACACAACTATTTCAATCTGTGTTTCTGGTGGTATTCAATTATCAATACAGACTGCATCCTGTTTCTGGGTACGAACGTTGCGCTAACTCCACTAATCTGTATGCTCTGTGTACAGGTAAGCGGAGTTAACGTAACGTTCGTACCCTGCGACAGGATTACAGACTGATATCCTACGTATACTAAGCGTCCGGACCCCCCCCCCCCCCCCCCTTTGAAAATCAGTTATAGATTCAAGTCAATGCAAAATTTAAAAATGCAGAACAGTGGCGGATCAAAGGGGTTAATGGGGCCCGGCCCCCTCCTGTAAGGGGCTTTTTTTTTAAATCACAAACTATATATTACAACAAAAGGTCGTTGTGTTTGACTATTTTCTGTCGTTCTTTACTTTTGAAAACAAATCATCGTTTATTTCTGCTTTTTGATTCACCCTTTGACGAAAAAAAACGGTAACATGCGGCTATTATTATTAATTCAATTGATGCCATAAAATTCGAATTTGAATAAAATTAATGATACTATTATTGTTCATTTCTGCTGCTATTTTTATGCATTTATGATGTATCTTTGTATATATACACAAATAACTTAATTAAGCACCGCCCATTTTGTAAAATGAAATTTGGGAGCTCTTTGAATATTGTGATATGTTTGATGTATTGACCACTCTAGATAAAGCAATTGCCGTATTATTTACCATTTAATTGACGTAAAAATCCTTATAATACAAAATAATTGAAAATATGAGAAAAATGTGAGACCACTGAAATTTGGCTAAATATAACTATTGTCATTGGTGAGAAACCACGCATGAAAATTTGGATTTTTAAAATCAAAAATAACATTTTTGATCCCTAGTTGACATTCAATTAGAGAAACCTTTTTTATCATGTACGATAAAAGCTTAACAGGACATTGAATTTTCAGTACTTTTTTCAACCATAATTGAGAAAATTTCGAAGAATTTCAAATCTGTGTGTAAATTTGAGATTCTTTGAGTTGGACGTGTTGGTCAAACACTTCTTCTTCCTTTAGATAAGCCATTATCTTAAAGAGACGCCAGTTTTTTCTTAGGGAAGCTTTTTTCAAATTAGATATTTAATAATTTTGTGATTTTGAAGGCTCATACTGTTCTACCGACTAACATTTGCTAAGAGGTCCTTACTAAAAATTATCAATTCAGTCAAGAGAATTATCATTACCATATTGCAGCAAACATTATTTACTTTCATTTTCAGTTATAAGTAAACTTGGATTTCAAAAAATAGAAAGCGGGGGGAAAAAAGTTATCCAGAGACAGTGAATCGTAAATTGAGTGAAGTTTTCATTTCTACACTGCTAAACCCTAATTGTTTTTCTGGAACTTTGTATGGTTTATAAGCAGAAGCTTTTTTTCTGAAAACATTGGGGGTGCTTAACTAAGTTCTTTGTGTATATTATCATACGGGGGTAATGTCCAGGTATTTGTCAAGCTGTTTTGAAAAAGGGGATAGAGATTCTGTAGAAACTGTACATGCTGAAAATATGGACATAATCGGACCATTGCTAAAACAACGCTCATCTGTTCGCTTTGAAAATTTCCAAGTTGATAATCTAGCACAGACACTTCTGCCAGAAGACATTGAGTCAACCTACACTGCTTTGAAGATACTTGGAGACTGTTTGTTTAACAGTATTTCTGTGTTGCTGGTGGGTGACTGTTCATTGTCATCGTCATAGCGTATGCATACTGCGTCAGAACTTTATCTCAATGTGAATGATTACATCAAACATGAACTCATCTTTTCAGTTATCAATCTTCCAAATATTTTGACCACACATGAAGATACTGTTTTCAATGATGTTAACACCAGAAGCGGCAGATGTGTTTGTATCATGCAGATTTTATTTGTGACACTGACAATAGCAAACTGCACAAATAAATTAATTTCACTATTTTCCTTTGTCTGTTGTGTTGTGCAGAAGAACATGAGAAAATCATTACAAAAGAGTCTTCAGTAAATGACTGAACATTATCTATCATCTTGGTATATGCTGTATGCGTGTACGATTTATATGCCAACAACATAACATAACATACCGCCCCCCCCCCCCTTTATAAAATCCTGAATCCGCCCCCGTACATCGTGAAATGAAGCCGATCATCGAAGCTATGATCGTGGAATGCATTACTACGACAAAATGCTGTCGTAACTGATAACTTTTATTATGAATTATTTGTAAATATGCTCCTCTTCTATCAATCAAGGAGTTATTTCTTGATTTTTTTAATGAACTAGCATAATACAGCACATTTGTTTTCTCGCAATGCTAACATTTCAAGATGGCGGATGAAAGCCGATCAGTTGGTGCCTTTTAAGGTTATCAACTAAGTATTCCCGAAACAAAGCAAAGTTTACCCATACTTGCCCATTTGCCGAATCGTATGGTCTTGATTTCTATATATATTGTATAAGAAGATTACCACTGATAGATATGTAATAAGATGTTTTATTCTTTTCGGAATAGACACAATGATGAAGATATTCACTGTAGTTCTACCAGCTTTCCTGCTGTGTTTTCAGCTGGTCAGAGCAGGTGAAAGTAAGTATTTCGTTATGTCGTTTTCAATACCTATTAAAGATTATAATCATATTGTCATGATATTGATAAGTTTCATATATATATAACTATTTCTTGGTCTTTTATGTTTTGCTAAATCACTATCATGAGTCACTTAAGTATGAATATATTGTTTTACATTTCTACACAGTTGTAGTGAATATCTACATTGAATACATTAATGATATCAAAAATTCAAAGAGAAATAACAAGAGAACACTTTCCTTTAAAATATCATCATTGAGGTTCGGTCCCGATCATCTTCCTACGCAAAGTTAAAAACACCAGTTTCCGAGCTGACAGTTTTATGCCTTGCTGCCGACCCTGTGCTGATATCAACGTCCCTACAGGCGATTGTTAGCATCCTTCGATACTTTCTTATTGGACTATTGCTTTCTGTCACAGTAAGCTATGGCAGAAAGCAGCAGTAAGAGCAAGCACGGAAAGCTCAAGGGTCGGCAGCAAGGCATAACACTGGCAGTTCTGAAACTCGGTTTTGAGGCTTTGCGTAGGAAGCTTAAGATGGCTTTAGTTAGAGGAAACACGTACATGTATCCATATACCTTACACAAATGATCAAAAGATGTTAACACTTAAATGGCTGCTAAGAGTTTCACTTGAAATAAGATCATTTCTCTTAGACAACGGGTTGAGTTTTGAGATCTTTGACCCTCTGAAAATAACGCAATATGATAGTATAAGCAAACATTCCTTAGGAACAATAAGGACAATTCTTATGGATGATTCTTGTAAGCAACGTTTCGACATAGATTCTAAAGTCGTTGTCAAGCAAGTGTCCTTATTGTTCATCACACCAACTTCTAGATTGCCAATCAAAGAATTCATTAGGAGGATAAAGGTTTCTGTGATGTACACATAAGATGCTTTGAAACAATTGAAATTTCTTGGTCATCTCCTTTAACGTCATTTACAATTTGACTCTGCAGAGTGTAGCATCGACGTGATCTCAGTTCTGGACGGATCCGACAGTATCGCGAAAGATGACTTCATCAAGCTAAAGGACGCGGTCTCCAAACTGGCCGACTGGGTCCACTCTGACGAGCCAAGCGTCTCCAGCCGTCTGGGAGCTGTGGTCTACAGCTCGGGAGTCACGGATTGGGCGGATCTGAGCGACAACACCACAAGCCTCAAATCACAGATTATGGCTTTCGCTCATCCGCGAGATGGCACCACTACCGACAAGGGTATCATCAAGATGAACAAGATGTTTGCTGCTGACAAGAAATCGGGGGTCCCTCAGGTTGGTATCGTCATCACTGATGGTATCTCCAAGAATCCGTCTGCAACCATTGCAGCGGCCAAGGAGTCCAAGGATGCGGGGGTGAGGATGGTGGCCGTTGGAGTAGGAAGTAAGGTTGATATGACGGAGTTGAAAGGTATAGCATCGTCGAACGGAGACGTGAAGACAATCTCACAGTTCGCAGAGCTGAAGGCCTTGGTGACTAAACTTCTTGACGAGTTCTGTGTTGGTAGGTTCACTGATTCATTCAATTGATTTATGAAAACTCGTGAAACTTATTAAATGATATAATGAGAAATGACCAGCAAATTATCATTGTACTTTTGATTTGAAAACTAATTTTTTATTGGTTTACAGTGAGGTCCTATGATTTAGAAAATTGAATGTTCTAAACCGCATCAGTTTTAACGGAGTTTCTTAAGTATCATGAGTCATAAATTTAGGCGATGGCACCCAAAAATGTCCAATGCTAATGATAAGACGAGTATGCGAAATCTATTATTTGATTCTCTAATGTTTTGTTTTTTATATTCTAGATTTGATCAAATCAAACATGTTTCAATTGAAATGCAGTGGAAAATCTATAATGTTATATGTTATATGAATCTGTATATTTTCTTCACAAAGCAAATGTTCTATGTTGAATCATACATTCCGCAGGGACTTGTATAAGAGATTATTTCCACAGTTGATAGTCAATGTTGAATCATACATGCCGCAGTGACTTGTATTGGAGATTATTTCCACAGTTGATAGTCAATGTTAAACCATACATGCCGCAGTGACTTATATTGGAGATTATTTCCACAGTTGATGGTGGTTGGACCGTATGGAAGGAAAAAGTGAGCGGTTGTTCGTTGACTTGCGGGCAGGGAGTGATCACCCATAGCTTCTCCCGTACCTGCACCAACCCCTCTCCTAAGAATAGGGGAAAGTCCTGCGAGGGCTCCGAGACCAAGACTGAAACTGAATCCTGTCTCTTGGTCAATTGCCCCAGTAAGTTTCTCTCAGTCAAAACTAAGCTTTCGATATCTGTTCGCTATGTGAATGTTGCTTTCGCGGCAGTCTCATTTAAATCCATCCTAGGATGCATGGTTTTCGTTCAGGTGGGGCGTGCTATATTGGTTATACTAGTTCAACTAATGGAATTATTATTTTTGATTAAAACGTACATGACACCTGGCTGAATGACTCGATATAGAAGAAAAAGGGATGTATATTGAATTTTTACCATGAACATGACGTTATCATTAACTTTATGAGACTCTCTTGGGACCCGTCAATGATCAAAACACTCGTTCCTTTTCGCGTTTCTGCATTGAGTACTGCTCTTTTGGGGTGATACATGACAAGCGACATTTTCTCCAAGCACATCGAAAGACTAGTCTAGGAAAAACATCAGTTCTTTTAAAAATTTTGAGCGGTGATTGGTTGATTCTTTAGATGGCGAAGGGTCAGAGGCAAGGTCATTTGATATGACCAAATCCAAATATTATCTTCAATATTTTCACTAATTGTTATATTTTGTCAAATAAGACTAGTGACTCATTCCCAATCATTTAACTTTACAGCTGCATACCAAAAGTTTGTTCACCTGCTTGTGATCTGAGTGCAAATATCATGTAATTTGGGTTTCGTTTTGACGTTCATAAGATAACTCCAGGACCACTTACAGAAGATCATTAATTACTCAGGTGTAAAATAACCATTCCCAAACCATATTTCGGGATTTTCCTTCACTGGTCCTGAAAGTCGATATTTGGCATTAGTGAATAGACAAATGGGGTCATATCTGTGAAATTCGGATTTTCTTAAATTTCGATTAAAATCATCATGTAAACTTCAATGACCTGCCAAATTTGTTACAGCTATCTGCTAGGTATGACATACGAAGATGTCAACGCAAAATGAAACTTAACTAATACAGTGAAATTTCATCAGTTATTTATCGGTTTCGATTTCACAATAATATTTGTCCCAAAGACGTTACAAATTACATTATATATGCACTAGACTACGAAGGTAAGTGAACAAACTTAAGATACGCAGCTGTAGGCACATAGGTTACTCTTCAAATGCTACATGTTACCAGTTCCTGGAGGGTGGACCCCCTGGGACGACAAACCCAGCGGTTGCTCGGTGACCTGTGGGGAGGGGGTGGAGACTGTTGTCTCGACACGCACCTGCACCAACCCTGCCCCTCAATATGGCGGCGCTCAGTGTTCCGGTCAAAGCAGTAAATCTTCAACTCGAGGGTGTGTTCTGGATGACTGTACGTATTTGTAAACATTCTTTAATCGTTTTGGCCAATCACGTCATTTGTTAACTTTCCGTGACTCCACTTTAAGAAAGCAAGATCGTAAGACTTTAACTATTCGGATTAAGTCGTGGCTTATCAACATCATTATCAGTCAGCTTTGAACCGAATTACATGTTGGCAAAGACTTTACAGTGTTTTACTTTGAACAAATACATCTTTTGAAGTAAGAAATATCACCAAGATGTATTTATCATTATATTAGAAACAAGTGTACAATACTTGGTGATCAATAAAGTCATATCAATATCTTAGGCAGATATTTGTGAGGAACAGACAAAATAATCATCACATAAGATATCCTTTTCGAAAGATTTTCCAACTTTTGGTGTTTCCTAACCTACAATATTGTTGAAAAACAACGGGACCCCTTTCTATTTTCCTAAGAATTAGGCCTATCAAATGACTTCATTTCGAAAACTCATTTCGAAAACTTGTGATGTTTAGCAGTTCCTTTTATTGTGCAGGTGTCAAAGCAATGCAACTCTGTCCACTGTAAAAGACGTTTTGGACGACGGATGCCCCTAGTAGATGGACGTCAAACACCTAAATACCTCTTCGTGATACCAATTGATAACAAAAGCTGAACAGTGTTTAGTTATTGCTAAATGCCTTTCCTTGGCGGTTATAATTGTATACAGAGTTTTGGTTTTATTAAATGCATACATTTATCTGTTACCCGTTATTTTTCCGATATGTTTTGATTAGAAATTTGAACTCAGAAAATGTATTACTACTATGTTCATGGTCTTGCTGAAATGACCGTTTGCTGGACTACGGTTTTCAACGATGGAGCTGTGGTGACAAAGATAGGCCTAACCCAAATAATCGTTATGTTGATTCAGTCGTTAGCAGAATTACTTTTACATTATGTCAACATATCTCATAATATTCATTTACCTCTAATGACCTCTAATAAGCGCCGGTGGCAATGTATCTCCAGGTATTCCGAATCCGTGTGCCGGTTGCCGTTACGACAATGGGGTAGGCTATATGCCTGACGAGAGCGACTGCCGGAACTTCTTCCAGTGTGTCAACTACGGAGTGAGATTCTTCACCAAGAGATGCGCCCCCGGAACCTACTGGTCTCAGGGAGATCTCACCTGCACCATCTCAACAGACTCATGCGAGGGCGTTGTACCACGTGAGTCACCTACCTAAACAGTTCACTCTCTGTTCCGATTTCCCTTCCTCTTATTCTCTCCCAGTCCCAACAGAGTCATAAAATGTTGATTATACCTCCGTCCAAATACAACCAAATTCCGGCAGTTTTCCCACCACAAACTAATTTGTTTTTAGCCATTAAAACCCTTTAGCATGGCAAGGGTCGTACTTTGCAATGACTAAAACTAGCTGTAAGTTGTCGTCTCATAAGTCCTACATTACACCTAGCGACTTACCTACTCTGTCCGAGTCGAGCATGCGCAGAAATCTACCAATGAAAAAAAAACTTGCTCAGCTCTTAGATTCGATCAATCTTATCAAAAATAGCTGTAATGTCTATGTTTCATATTTAAAGTGTATATTGTTTACAGTCAATGTCAAAGTCTCTTTTGTTTATTCTAGCCATTGTTTTTGTTTGTTTACTGACAAAGTCTATCCTTGTCTCTTCTAGCTAACGATGCAGCTGACGAGGGGGAGGGGTATGTAGCGAGATGTGACGGGACGACCCGGGCAGTAAGGGGTGAGGAGAGCCAGTACGAGCTACAGGTGCCCGGGGGCAAGTGGCAGGTGATGGACTGTGCCCCCGGCACTATCTGGGACAGATCCAACTGCACGTGTGTGCATGGAGGAACCGTTTTCTATACTTGTGAGTACAGTCTAAGTTAATCTAGCCTCAATAATACTCGCTATACTCCCATACTGAGTCTATCTAGGCGTAGTAAGGGCTCGCGTCAGTCGCGTCAATCAATCAGGGCTCGGTTTATCATGCCGCAATAGTCTGCTTTCGCACATATAAGGTTGGAGGGTTATAGGTCGCCAAAAGGTCGGCTGACCCGACCTGCTACTGTATCTTGCTAGAGTCAGTATATTGAGGCACGGTTTCTTATACTTGTGAGTATGACATAGTTCAATATCAATTTGATCAACCAGTAGTTAGGTTATTTTTCATAACCACTCGGTACTTGGTTATCATTTACTACATTACCAATGTGAAGCGATACGAATCAAATCCTCCGCAATCAAGCTATCGTAAGAGCTTCGGGGTTTGATAAGAATGAATTTTGCATTTATACTGATGAATTAGTTAGTTAGTTGATGGTTAGGAAGTCGCAAATAACGGAAGGTCCTTATAACATCCTTGTTTTAAACGTTGACTTTTCACAGATCACAAATACCGAGATTTTAGAAAACCGTTCATTAGGTCTATGCAAATACCATATCAAAACACTAAATCGACAATATTTTCCAAAACACACATCAAGACTTTTGCATTCATATATCGTTTGTTTTAATGTTTTGTTAAACACAAATTCCAAAGCGAACAAAATCGGCGAATAGGATTGAAATTAAGACAATCTCAAGCTCAACTTTCATGAAAATACGAAATTACATCTAAAAATTAATGTATTTATTTAATCTTCCCAGCATGCACACCTGAGCTCTTCATCCCATTTACCGGAAGTGTAGCCGATTTCTCCGGAAAGAAAGTCCACGTGAACAACAATGGCGTCGAGGTAACCGGAAATGGGCGTGGCTACTTCGCGGACAACACCGGCCTCTGGGTCAACCGATTCTCCAACACCCACTTCGGGTCGACGGTTACCTTCAGTTTCCAGATGCAACCGAGTGGTGCAACATCTAGAGGGCGGGCAGTGATGTCCAACTCACACTGTGATGAAGACGGCAGTGTCTATATCATCAACAAGGGGACGTCTCTGGAGTTCCAGGTCTACGATACAGAGAAAGTCAGACATGTCCTTACAGTCAACTACACGGTGAGATTCGGGAACTAATAGTTCAAGGGAGGGTTTAATGGGGCAGTAGCACGTTTTTGAAAAAATAAAATTGTCAATTTTCACTTCGAATTATACGTTGATGGTACATATATTATTTTGATAGTGTCAAAAAGCTCATTAAACAAACCAATCTTCCCTAGTTATAGAACAAATTATAAAGATAAAGTCAATTGGCGGCCATTTTTGTGTGGTCACCTTTAATTCATTTTGTTTAAGAAACATATATCGTATGGCTGATCTTTACAATATATATTTGATGTATTACTGATTCATTTAATTTAAATATTTTTCTTTCAATTGGAACCATATATTTTCATATACCTGCCATCTTTTATATTCACCCTAAAAACGTGCTACTGCCCCTTTAAGACCTAAATGGACGGAATTAACCCAAAAAAACTCTCTTTAAATAAATATTGACAGGGTTACGATAGTGGATTAATAGGTACACATTCCCTTCAAAACTTCAGTGATCGAAATGTTTGCAATGTCTATAACCAGAAGAGCAGCTACTTATGTACATAATCTCAACCCCAATGTTTATTTCCAGCCCCGCACAGGAGTTCTGAACAATGTGACTCTGAAAGTTGCGGGTGGCGTCATGACAGCTATTGTGGACGGAGCGAGGAAGACTACAGATTTTGAAGGTATAAGCTCTTATCCTGAAAGTCGTGTATATGTCGTGTACAAATTATGATTTTGTACAGGTAATAACTTGTACAACACAATAGTGGCATCATACAAGTATCAAATCATTAATTCACATATTCATAATTTTTCGAGGATTTAAGGTTTAATAACCTATTTGTTTTCGGATTTAAAAAAATAAGTTCGACTTCAAAAATATTTTAATTACAGAACAAAACCACGATTTTACAATAAAATCGCGATTTCACGTGGTGGGGATATCACTGATTTGACATTTCAATAATCAATCTAATCTCCCAATCTAATAACAGATGAAACGGAGGGCGAGGAGGGAAATAAAACGTGTTGAAATAGATAAGTGAGAGAGAGAACCAAAAATGGTGACATAATTAACAATATTTTTTAAAAATGTAATTGCAAACTTTAACTAGAAATGATGTGATAACCTTTGAATTTATTGATAGAAAGAATAAGTTTGAGATTTGTTCAACTTAGGACCTATCCTGTCTGTCCACTGTGCTCTGCATATTGGCCAAGCTACCGGTTATGACAACTACCTCGGGCTCATCGACAATGTAAGTAATTTATTTATTACCAATATGATTGAATATAAGTAGTAACATACTTTCAATATGAGCACATGTGCACATATCACTTTTGCTAAGGAACGATTGTTGTAGCGCGAGTTCTTGTATTTTTTCGCCTGTGACGTCATAAAAACCATTGTTCGTGACGTCACTGAAGCTCTCGCACGGGTAATACAATTATTCACGCTCGTTTCTTAAAAGTCATATGACACACTTCTTCGGGTAATAGTCTCTATATATTACAACGACCACGATCTCGAAATTCCCTATATCGTTGACTCGGCAGAAAAGAACGTGTTTCATTTTATGGCACAAAATTGCAGTTGTTATGTGTAATTTATGATTATTACTATATAAGTATTACTATATACAAATGACATTTCTTCAAAAGATAAATCGTCACTTACCTCAACGTAGTCGTTTGATAAGGTGTAACGAATCAAACGCAAACTTCATGAAGACTTTCTAGTGTGATCATTTTAGTGAAATAAATAAGGATTCTCTTCCAACAGAGGAAGCTCAAGTCATGCTGATCAAACCTCTGTTCTAATAAGCGAATTTCCCGGTTTCCAACAGGTTCCCCTTAGCCGCTTAGGGCAAAACTAGCACAATAAACAATTTTCAGCCAATAAACATTTTTGCATGGAATCGGTGGTTGTTGTAAATGAGGCCTATAGATCGATTTAGTCGCTTATTGCACAAATGATTCGGATTTGATCCAATTAGATTTCTCCCTTTCTAGCCCACAGAATAATTATTTTGAAACCGGTGCTTTTTACTTGAGCTACACTTGTAAGGAGAGAATTGGCATATCCAAAATTTAAATGTTCGTTTGAGGACCTTGTTTTCGATTGAAGTACGTGTAGTTTACTCGCAGATTGCACATTGGATAATAAAAATTTCCCATTAAAATTTTGAAATTTACTTTTGATAAGAGGGCATTTAAAATTCCCAATATACTCGAAGTCCGAAATATCATACACACATGTATTATCTTTCCTAATACCTGTCCTCGACATGTAGATTTTATTGCATTTGGGAACAATTGGTTCCATATTCTGAGCTCCTTTTAATTCAGTAGAAATCATGATGGAACATTCAACAGTCCCTTTAATTGATAATTTATTTAATGAAAAGTAGGATTTATAACGTTATATCATATTCTTTACTTAATCTAAAATATTCATAATTCAAAATAAAATTTAATTCAATGCAACTATCAGTTATATATCCGATATCATTAAAATATAACATCGAATTATGATAAATCTTAGCCTGATAACACTAACACTTTCTCCGAAATGATTTTTTCATTCTTTGCATTTCTATTTTGTTTTCATCCACTTTTTTCCTTCCAGTTCCAAGTCTCCTTTTGCCCAGCCTAGACAAGAAAAGACTCCGACGACTATGTATCAGAAAATATCCTATGCCAAGTCATTTCAACTGATTAAACAACCTCTTGTTGTAACGAATAAATCTTAGAGCAACATCCAGTGTTTGTATATTTTGATAAGCTTAGCAGAATATTCTATAGGGAATATATACTTTACAACATTTATTTGGGATATATATATACAAAATGATATAAATATAACGCATAAATGATACAATCTTCCACTTATGGAAAAAATCAAAGTCCTGAACAAATCCACAAATTTTATGAGTAAGGTTTGATCTACTTTACCCATATGTTGTGTCATGAAAACCAATTACATTAAACTTAAAGTCGTATTGTGGATTTGTAGGAGTCATATACATGTATGATCAACTTTTAAGCGGTTGCACATTACCGAGAGATTAAATTGCCGGCTGGTGAAAAGTATGAATTTTAACGATAAAGTGAAGCAATTGATCGAAAACCGAATAATATGACGCCACGGACTCAAAATATTCTAAATCTATTTGATCACAGGTAACGCACACGAAAAAAGAAGAATTTATGAATTGTCATATAGATTCGCATTTTGGAATGAATTGACTTCTAAACTAAACATCAATACATACTGGTTTGTTGGTATTTAAGCCAAATTAAAATGTATGACAAATACTTAATAGCACTCATAAAGGGGCAGTTGCACGTTTATTGAACAATTTATATTATTAATGTTTCACTGATAATTGTACGTTAATGATAGATGTATTATTTTAATAGTGTCAAAACTCTTATATACAAACCAATCATCCATAGTCAGAGAACAAACAAATTATAAAGATTCACATAAAGTCCATTGGCGGCCATTTTTGTGTGAACACCTATAATTCATTTTGTGTAAGTAAAGGAAACGCATGGCTGAACCTGACATTATATATTTGATTTATTGCTGCTTTATTTAGTTTAAATACATTGTCTGGAACCAATTATTTTCATTATATTACCATCGCCTTATATTCCACTTTAAAACGTGCTACTGCCCCTTTAATCGGACTGTGGCCTTCAGATGAGAGACGGGGGTGTATCGTTGGATTTCAGATGATTCTTACGACGAAATGTAATGAAATATGTCTTATTATATATATATATTCCTTGTGAAATTAAGATTTCTAGACAGCAAATTCTTTAAATGTACATGAATAATAAGCTATTGACTCTCCTAACAATTCTTTGCTATGCATGTTTATCTAAGGTATACAATCTTCTTATGCCTATACAATAGAACTTTTAAAGGGGCAGTAGCACGTTTTTAGGGGGAATATAAGGTAATGTCAGGAAAAGGAAAATAAATGGTTCTAATTGAAAGACAATGTATTAAAACTAAATGGAGCAGTAATAATTCACATATATAATGTAACGTTTAGCCATGCTATTCCTTTTTCTTACACAAAATGAATTAAAGGTGTTCACAAAAAATGGCCACCAATGGATTTCATGTGAATCCTCATACTTTGTTCTCTGACTATGGATGATTGGCTTGTGTAATGAGATTGTTATCACTGTCAATATTATACATATAGCATTAACTTACAATTATTAGTGAAATAATTAAAATATAAAATTATCAAAAAACGTGCTACTGTCCCTTTAAAGGAATACGTTTATAATCTAAACATGGAAAGAATTTACTATCCAGTCGACGAGCAAGTGCACAACTCAAGACCACGTGTCAACTCGAATAGCCGAAACGGTTAGAAAAACCCATTTAGTTTTTTTGTAGTTCTGTGAGTTATTAGAGAAACATTTGCCTTATCATATAAATGGCGACGTTTTACTGTAAAGAACTTATTGTTGTTAAAATGTTTGGTTTCACAAATTTCGAAACGAAAAAAATAATTACGATATTGATCGAAACCCGTTTATCGGCGCCATCAATAATTTAGATGGATTTTTGGAGGCAACAATAAAGACGGCAAGGTAGTATTTTATAGGTTATCAAAGAGGTGTCCAAGTAAATTGGACGTGTGATCTTCACTTCTGTGCATGCCTACAACTGTTTTTAGATCAAAATTGAAAAACACTATTATCATATTTGTTTTCATTAAATATAAAAAATAGGTGTTTTGCATATGGCATGTTGAGTCGTACCAAAGCTAAATAAACTGACAAGCGAAAGAAAGTATACACTTCAGTTGAATTTATCATATGTAAAATTTTCAATTACAAATATTAAATATTTCGAGCTTCTGATGCCGTATTCTCAAACTAATAAGGGCGAGAGTTCAATCATCGTTCGACGATAGTTTAATGCGTTTTTCGTTTTTATTTAAAAAAAATAACATTTATCTTTACAATTTGTTTTGGATATAACACAAATGTTCATTAACAAAGAAGACTTATTCTATGTGAAACTCAATAAATGTGCCTATATATTTTAACATATTGACAACATTTAAACGTTGTAGGGATCATGATAGTGTAGATACATGTATTATTTCTTACCCCTACCTACCTTTAAACGAAGACACTGTTACAAAACAAAAACATTCATTTTGTTCAAACTACTGCAAATATGTGTTATCATTAACTATATATATATAAAATAATGCATCATCTGTCTCTCATAAAGCAAATTTGAACAATGTGTGGTGTGTACTTTCCTTTGCCTGGAAGTTTATTTGTCATGAAAATCATGACTGGCGTTTTAAGGTTCGATTACAGAATGAAATGAAAGCATGTATGAATATTAGATAAGTAGATTTTCATCATTTGCATCAACGTTACATTCATTGCTAAGTGAACACTTAATAGTTAATAGTTAATAGTGCAATAATTTTAATACCCATTTGCAAATCTGGCCAGGGCCTATTGATTCTTAAAGGGACAGTAGCACAGTTTTAGGGGGAGTATAAGGTGATGTCAGGCAAATGAAAATAAACGGTTCCAATTGAAAGACAATGAATGAACTAAATGAAAAATGTAATGTAAAGTTCAGCCTTTTTAATTTTCTTACACAAAATGAAGCAAAGGTGTTGACACAAAATGAATTAAAGGTGTTGACACAAAATGGCCACTATCAGGACACTATAAAAATAATACATTTAGCATTAACGTACAATTATCAGTGAAAAATGGAAAATATAAACTTTTCAAAACTCGTGCTACTACCCCTTTAAACTTTGAAGATTTTTTTAAAAAGTCATTATGCTGTAGTTTTGTTGTTTCCTTCACCTCTTTAGTGAAATATCTGTATCGAACACTTGTCTACTATGACTTTCTCATCCAAACTCACCACAAGACTGCATCGTTTTAAATCTGGACCATCTGTCATTATGTGACTTTCATGTCTAAAGGGGGAATATAAGGTGATGTCAGGTAAATGAAAATTAATAGTTCCAATTGAAAGACAATGTATTTAACCTAAATGGAACAGTAATAATTTAAATATAACATAAAGTTTAGCCATGCGATTGCTTTTTCTTACACAAAACGAATTATAGGTGTTCACACAAAATGGCCGCAAATGGATTTTATGTGAATCTTCATACTTTGTCCTCTGACTATGGATGATTGGGTTCTGTAATAAGATTTTTGACACTGTCAAAATAATTCATTTAGCATTAAAGGGGCAGTAGCACGTTTTTTGATAATTTTATATTTCAAATATTTTACTGATAATTGTAAGTTAAAGCTAAATGTATTCTATTGACAGTGTTAACAATCTCATAACACAAACCAATCATCCATAGTCAGAGGACAAAGTATTGAGATTCACATAAAATCCATTGGCGGCCATTTTTTTGTGAACACCTTTAATTCATTTTGTGTAAGAAAATGAATCGCATGGCTAAACTTTATGTTATATGTTTGAATTATTACTGCTTCATTTAGTTTCAATACATAGTCTTTCAACTTGAACCATTTATTTTCATTTTCCTGACATCACCTTATATTCACCCTAAAAACGTGCTACTGCCCCTTTAACTTACAAGTATCAATGACAATTTTTAAATACAAAATTTTCAAAAAAACATGCTACTGCCCCTTTAACCCCTGCTATGAAATGGCACCAACGCGGAATACAGAAACTCGATCACTGCCAGTGTTTGATCCCGTCGGAAAGATACTTACTGTTCCTTTGAATACATATGTTGACCATGTGTTCATATATCATAGTATGTAAATCAAATTTTACAAATATTCCTATATTTTTTAGAGTATAAAGTATATTCATTGATCAAGCAGTAAGTATTTTGCTTATGATACACGCCATAGAAAGACACACACATAAAAACATAACGAGTGAGAACATTTAATAAGTTAACAATCAGAACATGTATACAAAAACAGAAGTCCTCAATATAGGCAAAAGGAGAAATTTGAATAAGTAAGCAAACAATACCTGAACACAAAAACGTAAATCCACAATTTCACGGCAGAATAGTTCAGTTCAGAATTTACAACTTGACACATTTGTTTTATAACTGGGAGTCTTTAAAAAAAACAAAAACATTTTCATTTTTAGAATATTTTAGGAAAACGTAATAATATTATAATATTGTTATTATGGCACAGGATTGACATCATTACAGATAATTCATCTTGATATAATCTGTGAGTCACAATGCAGTAATTTCTATTTTCACTTAAGAATATTTTTCCAGTGGCAAGTTTCTGAATAGCAAAAGTGGTAATATAGATTTAGACAGTAAATGATATGGTTTAAAAAAATGGTTTAAAAAATTATAGTTTCATCTCTGTGTATAAGAAATAAAACTTTGAATTACAGTTTTAATTTCCTGAATTACAGTTTTAATTTCCCGAATTAATGTTTAGGTCGATAGGATAGTACACGGGTTACATGAAACATAAAATCCACAATTATTATGTAACAATTTTAGCCAGGAATTACTGAAATTGAAAGTTTAGTGTTTGATAAAAGTCTGTACATATTTGTTGAAAATTTGCATAGAACATACGCAGTTTCAAGTTTAAGAACCACATTTTGGTTCAAAATTTCGCAATAGACCATTAGATTTGGCGTCCAAGGTTGTAAACCAAAATTTTATTTTATTATTTTTAAAAGTCCGTTTTCAATTTAATCTCGATGTTCATATCCCAATAACGTTTTAACATGGATTTGAGCACTAAGAGGCGAGTCAACAGAACGGTTCGTACATACATTTTATTGTATGAAATCAACTTCATGAGGCTATGACTGTTTGTAGATATATACAACTGTTAGAGTTTTGTATCTGTTCCAAATTCATGCATAAGGCAATCATTTTGCGTAATTTGAAATTTATCACACTTTTTTCAGACAATACTGTTAGTGTGAATAGTTCATACTTAAACCGCAAGACAAAAGAAAGTACACAGCACCCCTTGTTTAACTTTACTGAATATCTAAGAGACATGTGATGTATTTTAAAGTTTTGGCACGTTAACAATAACACATATTAGCAGTCGTTGGAACAAATTAAATTGTGTCTGGTTTTGTAACAATATCTTTGTTAATGTAGGCAGGGGTATTAGATATAATTACACTATCAGGACCACTATCATGTTTAAAATGTTGTCAATATGTTAACAAATAGGTACATTTACTGAATTTCAAATTGAATATGTCTTCTTTGTTGATGAACATTTGTGTTATATCAAAATAGATTTTTGAAAAAACAAAAACACTGTAAAGTATTCGTCGAACGATGATTTAACTCTTGTTTTTATCAGTTTGAGAATACATCAAAAACTGAATTGCAAATGAAAAGTTTTCATATGATCAATTCAACTAAAGTGTATATTTTCTTTCGCCTGTCAGTTTATATGAAAAACAGAAGTGGTACTGGAAGCTATCCTTGATTAACACAAACAAGAAATGGTGTCATAATTATTAAATTAATTCATTTTTCTGCAATAAAATGATAATGATATAATTTATGATAGAGAATTCACAACTTTATGCAGAAGATAGTCAATTAAGTCGAGCTAACAAAATTCAAAAACATGAAATTTGTCGAAGTTTGAAATATGTGAAACAAACTTTTGTTCAGGTGCTAAATGTTATTCAATCAATAGTAATATGATATATATGGTAGCTGATCAAATTTTCAAGCGGCGTTTGTCGAATATAAAAACTGTCATTTTAACACATGATATATGAAATAACGTTTTCAAGGATGGTCACATTAACAATCCGCTAGATATTGTTTTAATCGTTTTAAAATAATATGAAACATTACATGTAAAAACATATTTGCATATATATATATATATACAGAGACGTTGGTGTGGATCGATATAATGCTAACTTCAGTTGTTCAATAACGTGTTTTTAATGCAAATTATCCAATTGACAGGTCAACATTTGTTTTATAAAATGACAAAGTTTGAGCCTAAAGGATTGGAATCAGTAACTAGCATCAAACTTAAATGGACATTTCGCCAAATTTTACAATGATGTCAGCATAATGAAAAATACAATAATTTAATATTTTAATATTTGTTGCTTCAGAGGTCATTATAAAAACGCATGAATTCATGATTCTTATGAAAATTTGAAAACGACACGCATCATAGAAGACAGATTTTGAGTTAATATTGTATGAAAGCTATTATGATTTGTATTCTTGCGAATTGTACATTGTGCGATTATTGTCACGTATTTTCAATTTGTTTCAAAATGTGAAATATTCACATAGTACGATCATAATATTTTCTTTGACACGTTTGAAAAACAATAT
Organism: Steromphala cineraria; assembly: GCA_916613615.1. Lineage (NCBI taxonomy): Eukaryota > Metazoa > Mollusca > Gastropoda > Trochida > Trochidae > Steromphala > Steromphala cineraria. Next base: position 22,906,945 of record OU744736.1, on the reverse strand, counting down.
AATGAAAATTCATTGCGTGTCTCATTAATGAAATAATATTTCTTAATACTCTAAATGTTGTCATATTGGTTAAATTGAAATATTTTATTCTGAAATCAAACCGAGTATGATCAGATATTGAGAGAACTACCCACTGGCTTGGTGTTAGTTACCTGTGACTTTTACACCTGTGTATTCACGTTGCATGTGGCATATAGAAACTTCAAACGTGTGACAAGCACAGCTCGATCTACCTGCGCAAATCACACCATGGTCTAATGTATATTAAAAACTCGCGATAGAATGATAGGTCGGTACCACAAGGTGTGGTCTGGTCTGCCACTGTATACACCCTGTAACACCTGAAACAGTGCATGACCGCGCACGTGCATCACATCCGGGTAACTGGGTTTATCTGACAACCTACGACACCTCTTGGAAAGAATCGAGCATATATTGGCGCAGATGCTTGTGTCGACAAAAACACTTCGTCCCCGCAAACCGAGGTATGTGATTCACAGAAAGGTCATTTGATTACAAATCAATAATAAAAGTGCGATTACGTTTTATCTGATGAAATACGAGATTCGGTTGAACAGCTGACGTGCAACCATCCTCATTACGCTTTAAGTATATATAAGAGCTATAAAATTTATGTTCTCTACCTTTTGACTTCAACGTTGACAGGTGAGTAATATTTACATTAAATATATATTTTTTTCTCCATAATTTGTACATTAAATATATTGTTTTAATGTTAAAATTGTTATCATTTATGCTAACGTAGCATAGGCAATATAAGATAATGTGTGACTACATACAAGTAATATCTCTCCACCAGCGCAGTGGCGCGCCCAGAGGTACGGGAGGCTGTCGGGTTCATTTATGGTTACTTAAAAACATCGCGCTTGAGGGTGACCCCCCCCCCCCCACCCCCCCCCCTCAGAAAGGTACCCCCCCGCACCATCTTCAAAATTCCTTGGTCAGCCTCTGCCAAATGAGGTTAAAATATTTTCTTCCGAGGTAAGCTCTGTTACAAATGATGCACGTAATTGCCAGAGGTACAGCTGCGTACATTAATTAATTTCACTTGCTCGTGTTTCTTAAACCCAATTTCATTTATTTTGGGTTATGTTAGTTAAACAACTTTAGCAGAACTCCAAAGGATCAACTATTGCTCGTGTATGAAACAAACATTCTTGGACGTTATTTGTGGCCCGCCTTGTCTGTCATTAAAACATTTTTGCATGATGGAAAAGACAGTGGGGTCATATTTTGAAACCTTCAATTTTCAAATTTTAATTCAATGTAATAAAAATATGCAATATGGACACTGTGAGGACAAAGATTTGTAAAGTTACTGGAAAGGAACAAATATAAGTTACTCATGTTTAGAGTAGTGGATCGATTAGGGATAATTTTTTAAATTAATTCGAAAATAACTGTTTTTGACATTGTCTTTACGATCCTACGGTTACGGTCAGGGATAAATTCTATGCATGTCATAAGATTAACGCACAATGAACCTTAACTTCTCTAGTGAAATTTCAACATTAGCCGAATCATTTACGCAATACTACGTTGTTAAAAAGTTACCCAAAATGACATGATATTTTTAACTATAAGATACCAGGAAGATGAAACTTGAGGCACGCAGCTGAAGCTACAATCGAAGTTATTTGTGAAATTTGCAAACCTCTGTTAAACTGCGCATTTTAACTGATGACCAAACTGGAATTCCAAGATTTGTGTCGCGCGCATAATTCTCACAAGATAGATTTAAATATCGTTTAAAAAATATATTTGTTTCAATAAAAATATAAAAACGGAATTCTCATTCTTAACCCCAAGTGGTGCGTTTTTAAGAAAATCGGATAATTCCAAGTAAGATACTTTCAAACACACACATAATTGAATATAGGTATACTGAAAGATATGGTTTTAACTCTTTTGACACATTTGTATGTTTGTACAATTTTTAGTTAGATTTAATGAGCCAATCCCCTTCCTCCTATATTTTCGGTTTTAATGATTCTTCTTATTTTATTTTTTATATATAAGATTTTCTTTTCTATATGAATACAGTACTTGGTGATTTATTTTCTTTGATGAATTTATCGTCTTTATCTTGAAGCAACACGAGATGGTTATTCTTTGTATTTTGTAAATTATATTTATGTGATATTTTCCCTTTGTCTCTTTCATCTAATTTCATCATGACAAAGGAGTATCGCTAACATTTCTGCACAAATTTACTTGATATAAAATACATTTGCCTGCAGTTCCCTGTACTCGTAAAAACACGCTATAATATTCATCAAAATCCAAACTAAATTCGTTTATCAAATCGTTATTTGATGATTTCTTAAGTTTGTATCAAACGTTCAACAGAGGAGCCAAAGATGAGGAAATAGAATGCGGTTTGAATCGATTTCTTGTCAATTGACAAAATTTAGAATTAAGAATTAAAATTATTTCTACTTCCTGGTAGAGCTGGTAGAGTGTTAAGTGTGGTCCATTTTGACTGTCCTTGATTCATAAAATAGATGACATTAACATTAAGATGATGGAAAATTATCATACAACTATATGTTATTTATTAAACAAATCTTTATACTAATATAATATTAATATTAATTTCTTTTAATAAACATATCAATCAATCTTTATTTCGGTACTCAAAAGGCCTCAGGCCTATAGTACATTATACATTTGTTTATACATTTCATAACTTTCATGACACAAACATTCTTTTCTCAAATAATTTCAATTATACAGTTTATACAATTAACGCCAATCAACAATATTCTGACACCAAAAAAAAAGATTTTTTTTATCGACGACAAAGCACCCCGTTTAAGTTTTGAAGTATAAACCATCTTAAACTTGCCGTTACTAAAACGGACACGTTATTTCGCTGTTTAAGTACTTGGATTTACCTTTTCCCATGCACGTTTCAAAGTTTCTAATGATATCTTTATAAGATGTAATCTCAATATGACATGAAAATTATATATTTATTCTGATCTGATATATACCATGACAATTATTCTAAATATTGAAATTCTCATATGGTATACAACATCGTATTCTTGTTTTTCGGTATTTGTTTACAGTCCTTAACGTTAAGTATTACATCTCACGACTTCAATTGTCAATTTCACAGTCGTGGTGGTAACATACGTGCAGATGCATTTTTCACGATGAAACAGATTTGTCATGTTATTTTTGTATCGTCACTTAACTTTAAACATGTTCTTAAAGGGGCAGTAGCACGTTTTTGTATAATTTTATATTTCCAATATTTCACTGAAAAATGTAAGTTAATGCTAAATGTATTATTTTGACAGTGTAAAAAATCTCATTACACAAGCCAATCATTCATAGTCAGGACAAAGTATGAAGATTCACATAAAATTCATTGGCGGCCATTTTTTGTGAACACCTTTTATTCATTTTGTGTAAGAAAAAGGAATCGCTTGGCTAAACTTTACGTTGTATATCTGAATTATCACTGCCTCATTTAGTTTAAATACATTGTCTTTCAATTGTAACTATTAATTTTCATTTTCCCGATATCACCTTATATTCCCCCTAAAAACATGCTACTGCCCCTTTAATATGTGTACGCCTCAAAGATCTTATATAATTAAATACGCGCCTTTCTTTTCATACCAATAAACCCATGTGGGAATTCTCCTCAGTTTAGTGTCTGTCTATTAAGTATTATTTTTATTTGGTTTGTATCAAATATAGATATACAAAGAATGCGTAAACAATGCTTTTACACCTTTTACATTCTGAGTATGTTTGTTTACTTTCATTCTTTCAATTCATTCACATTTGTTAAAACAGAAAGAGAAACTTGTTTGTCGTGTCAGCATGATAAAAAAGACGTTCAATTTGTATTACATATCTTAAAGGGTCAGAAGCCCGTTTTTGTTATATTAACTGATAATTATCCGTTAATGATAAATGTAATATTTTTATAGTGTCTAAAATCTCATTACACAAAGCAATCATCCAAAGTCAGAGAAAAAATTGTAAAGAATCATTTGAGGCAATTTTTGTGTGAACACCTTTAATTTATTTTTGTAAGAAAACGGAATCGCAAGTCTGAACTTAACATTATACATTTGATGTATTACTGCTTCATTTAGATTATATACATTTTCTTTGAATTGGAACCATTCATTTTCATTTTCCTGAAATCACCTTATATCCACCCTAAAACGTGCCACTGACCCTAAAAAACCAACTTCACCGTGGACCTTCTAGAAGTGACGTCATCCTTAAAAAAAAGATGAATCCAATAGCATCACACACGATCGCTGTTTGAGTGACAGCTCAAATGTCTGAGACAGAAACCAGCCTGTCAATCAAACAGCAATCGGGCGTGATGTTGCTGGAACCACTTCGAGTGATTGGATGACGTCACAATTGTGTACCACACCCATTTATGAAAACAATCATAAATATGAGTATGATTGCAATGGTTACACGAGTTATGTTTTAAAGGAAAGGTAACGGAGCATAAAATCACTTAAATGGCATATTTCATAAAACTTTTCCCAGAGATAAATTTAATATCAGTTATTTTGATCAGTTTAAAGAGACACAGAGTATGTTGATAGGATCACATATGTCAAATTTTGAAATCGATGTTATTACATCGAGAACCACTAACTGTTACTGAAAATAATAAGTTAAAGGTCAATTCGTACGAAATAACGGCCATTCAAAGTCGGGATTTTGATCGAAAACCGGACAATGTGGCTCCAGTGGCGCGATAGTGTTTATTAGGTGTTGTAACTAATAGGTAGATTAATTGGATGCATAATTTCGACTATTAAACGTAATGGAGATGTTTTCTTGATTTTTCAATAGAATCAAGCAATTTAGAGAAATTATGCATAAATGGTTAATTTGCAAGTCCAGTGATGAGATATGAACTTCAATCAACATATTAGATATTTTGTAGCTTGTGAAAGCCAAATCAAATTTAAAGAAAGATACTCTATGTCACTTTAATGTTTGATACACTATAGCTGTTATCAAACGGACCGCTACAGGAACCTGGTTCAGTAAGGGTTAAAGCAGGGAACAGTTTCAATTTCATTTTAATCTTTATTTCCAGAAATCCAAGGCAAACGTAATCATGGAACTCATGAATGTCGTTCTACCCGCCCTCGTCTGTGTACTCACGATTAAAAGTATTGCGGCTGTTTCGGGTGAGAATCGTTAATATTTTCATTTATTATCAGATGTCCTTTTATAAAAAAATATCCCCTTGAAACGTTCTGTTTCGGGTGCATTTGGCTATGTCCAATCAATATTTAAGAAAAGAATACTACATGATGACGTTAGCAAATCTGAAATTAACTAAAAATGGCATGGCATGGTGTCCGGCGTCCGTCCGTCCGTCCATCCGTCCGTAAACTTTGTGGAATTTCGACTTCTTCTCCAGAACCATAAGGCCTAGAAAGCTGAAGCTTTGTGTACAGACTCCTTGGCTAGTGAGGATTATAAATTGTAGCTTTGGGCGCCCTGTGACCCCTAATAAGGGCCACAGGGGCCACGCCCTAAAAACCTATTTTCATCCTCTTCTCCGGAACCATGAGGCCTAGAAAGCTGAAACTTTGTGTACAGACTCCTTGACTAGTGAAGATTATAAATTGTAGCTTTGGTGGCCCTGTGACCCCTAATAAAGGCCACATCCTAAAAACCTATTTTCATCTTCTTCTCCAGAAGCATAAGACCTAGAAAGCTGAAACTTTGTGTACAGACTCCTTGACTAGTGCGGATGATGAATTGTAGCTTTATGATAATAATAAAGGCAACAGGAACGCCATTCAAATCTAGTTTCATCTTCTCCTGAAGTATAAGGCCTAGAAAACTGAAACTTGTCGTCTATATACAGTGTTTAAAATATTGCCCGTCAGCCAGTTCTTGAACTGGCTACTTTTTGCCAGAACTGGTTACTTTTCAATTTTCTTCTTAAATTTCCCAAAGGAATTGACCAATGAATTTTCAGGACAGACTAGATTTCCAATCTATTTTATACACTGCTATATACTTAATTTTATGATTGGTGACCCTGTGGCCTCTACAAAGGGGGAATCACATTGGCCACGCTCTACATCATAGTTGATGATGAAGCCTGATGAGCTACAGAGCCAATGGCTCTATTTTTAACCTTTACAATGTTATGCTTTCATAAATATAATCTCATTTACGATATTCTCGAGAGAAACACATTGGCGGTTATTACTCATTCTTTCCAAACAGAGGCAGATCAAGTCATGAAATGTTGATACAGCCTCTGTTCTATTACGCCGAGTTTGTGGGATTGAATAGGAGATGCCTGATTGGAGGCAATCAAAGTTAGTTGCGCAATCAGCAACGCTGTTCTTAAATCATAATTTTGGCAACTGAATCATTGCAAAGGCATTGTGATATGAAACTCTTTCCATGAGAGAAGCGTTGTCATTTCATAAAGAAATTCAAATAGATTGTGGTGCATTTTTTCCCACCAGGGGAAACCGCCTGAGCTCACGGATTTCGGCGATTTCAGCAACATTTCATGAGTTGATCTGCCTCTGTGGGGAAAGAATGGTTATTCTAGACAAGACGCAACATATAGAGCATAAGACAAATAAAATTGAGACCTATAAGTTGATAAAAGAAAAAACAGGGTAAAACTGATGATAATATGTATGTATGAATGCAATTATCACTGTGTATAACCGTACACCGGAACTAGCGAGGTGTACGGCGGAGATATGTTGCTAGCGAGGAGCCGAAATCGAAAGTTAGGTAATATTTTACTTCATAACTTTAATATCATCAACATCATGTGGTAATTTTAGCACATGTCATTCTGTACCCAAGGGACAGTAACAATGACAGTTGCGAGTAATGATGTTGTTAGTAACATATTTGCTATCTCTGACTATGAACAGACATTAAATAGTTATGTCTCGGAAAGCTATTGACATGAAAATAACATAGAAAAATTTGATGAAACGGCGTTGATTGCTTTTTAAGTGATCCCGTTTGCGATCACGCTCCTCGCTAGCAACATTTCTCCGCCGTACACCTCGCTAGTTCCGGTGTACGGTTATACACAGTGATTATGAAAGTAATCAATTTATTCCCCAGCCGACCCATGTGCCGGTTGCCGCTACGAGAACGGGGTAGGCTACCTAATTGATCCGACAGACTGCCGTAACTTCTTGCAGTGTGTCAACTACGGAGTGAAACATTTCACCAGGACATGCGCAAACGGAACATACTGGTCCCAGAAGGCTCTCTCATGTAGTGCCGAGCGGCCGACAACATGCTCGATCACTATACCACGTGAGCAGCTTCACTCTTACCTGTTTTGATTACAAACCTATTCTGTATTTTATGTGTCTTCTTCTTCAAATCTATCTGAACTCAATAGTTTACCTTTAAAGGGAATGTCTACAATTTGCGAGAATATTTATGCATGTATTTCATCACTTATACAAATCTTTATCTGACTTTTGGAATAATTTGTATACGCCACTAATCGGCAGTTTTGCCGCAGAGCAAATCAAGTACACCCTGTTATAGATAAACTGAGAATACTGAGAATCTAATCACTACATAATCGATGTTTATCATGTCTCATGTCCTAATTTAAGATACGTTTGTGATTTTGTTTCTGGTCAATATTAGAACTTATCTAATTCTGACCCGTCTATAATAGGCTTGACGGCAACAGCCACTGGCGTGTACGTGGCGACGTGTGATGGAACTAAGCGTCCAAAGAGCGGCGACCCGAGCAAGTACATCTGGAAGATTCCTGGGCACGGGGACATGACAATGGACTGTCCCCCAGGCACCGTGTACGAGATGACCAACTGCACGTGTGTGCACGGGGGAAGCGTTACTTACAGGAGTGGGTACACTATAATGAATTTGATTGTTGCACAGCGGCTAAACAAATGTTTCTTCTTTTGTATGAGTTTTGGAAACGTTTGAATTGGTAAATCATCTAATCTGTATTTTCTCCTTCCTGAGCATTGTTACGTAGCAATAACCCATAATCCATTATCGAAGGGTTATGGCAAAACTTAACAAGGGAGTAGTCCCAAGCTGAGTTTAATGTCATAACCCGAGGCAATTGGGTTATCAATTGGCCTACACACCCGTGAAAACATTCCTTCAATGATTTCAAATGTGTTTTTATATACAATTTTAATTCATAAACGTTTTAATGACACATTGCGGGTTAACGTGTCTTGACCAACTAATCATAAAGGATACTTACTATACACTCTTGCTTGAGGTATTAAAGCAAAAACAATTTATTACATATTTTAATTTATTTCAATATGGAGAAAAACAGACATAGCGCAACAAAATTCAGATTGAGTGGAATGGTTCCTCGGTAGCTCAAGTGGCAAAGACGCTGCTTGTGAACATAGAGGCATGGGTTCGATTACCACTTAAGTTGTTCTTTTATCAAAAGTTTCTTGTTTAAAAAAATCCAAATTTTACAATGCTGATAGACCATTTCATACCCAACCAACGCAGATAATGGTAAAAAGGTCAGTCTGATTAAAATCGACTGTGATTCGAGGGAAAAAAGTGTAAAAATATTGTCTCTAGTGGGGTTTGAACTTCAACCAGCCCGGCTTTCCTCTCATTCACAGTCTGAAGGCACCCCTATTACCCGCATGTTCTGACGCAAGCTCATCTAGCCAATCGCAAGGGGCGCAGTAAAAGCTTCGGTATCATGCAGGGGCAGGTAACTCCAGTGTACCATTCGTTATACATGATCGCCGCTAAACGCTATTTAAAAACAAGGATGTGATTGGATAGCTTATGACTGGGTTGTTCTGCGCTAAACTGGTCATAGGAACATACGATAGAGGTGGGTGCATTCAGACCGAGACGGAGAGGATATCCCGAACGTTTCGAGCCCCGATAGAGACAACATTTTTTATATTTTATTCCCCGGAGTACGGTCGATATTAATCAGATTGGTAATAAGGCCTTCTACTAAAACAAAGACAAAACATTCAACACGGGTGTAAAGAGTAACGATCTTAAGACAGGTAGTTACGGCCTTTTTAAAAAATAAAGAGATATAACCACCAATAGGGCTGAAAGATAAGAATAACCGTTTCATACATCACTCAGGTTGCGGCGCTGAGCTCTTTCTTCCCTTCTCGGATGGTACACGTGACGAATCCGACAACCATGTGCACGTGCAGAACAAGGGAGTTACGATTTTATCAGGCGGTACTGCCTTGTTCAAATCGACATCCGGGTTGGTTGTTCCTCGATTCTCCAACGCCAATTTCGGGACAAATGTGAAATTCTCCTTCAAAATGCTACCCATGGGAAGCATGACGACTAAAGGACGGGCCATTATAACCAACACGCACTGTAGCGAACCGGGCAGTATCTTCATCATCAACCAAGGCAACCGTACTGAGTTCCAGGTGCTGAACACGGAGGGGACTACGCATGACCTCAGTGTTACTTACAAGGTGACATCCGTTATTTTCCTGACCTTTTAAATTTTATTCATTCGTTCTTACACAGGTCCCAGGGGTCTTTAACAAACCACAACCCCCAAAACCTCAACCCCACCACATCAAACAAATTGGTTACTTGTCCCTAGAGTTGCAAGGCTGATGACTTGGTTTTTTATGTTTCTTCTTTCAAGATTATTTTCTCACAAGTTAGTTACAGCGTTCATTTTCATTGAATTAAATAAGGGGAAGTTTAGTTTAATAAATAGAGGACCAGCTTTATAATTATCGAGAATTTTTAGCTCATCTGACCTCGAAGGTCCGATTGGCATATGGCATTGCATGGTGTCCAGTGTCCGTCCGTCCGTAAATTTTGTGCATTTTCTACTTCTCCTACCGAAGCAATAGGCCTTGAAAGCCGAACATTGTACAGACTCCTTGACTAGTGAGGATCATAATGTGTAGCTTTGGTGACCCTTTGGTCCCTAATAATGGTCACAGGGATCATTCCCTTAAACGGGGAGTAGAACGTTTTTTGATAATTTTATATTTAAAATATTTCACTGATAATTGTAACTTAATGCTAAATGTATTAATTTAACTATCAAAAATCACATTACACAAACCAAACATCCATAGTCAGAGAACAAAGTATGGAAATTAACATAAAATCCATTGGCGGCCCTTTTGTTTGAACACCTTCAATTCATTTTGTGTTAGAAAAATGAATCGCATGGCTAAACTTTACGTGATATATTTGAATCAGTAGTGCTTCATTTAGTTTAACTACATTGTCTTTCAATTGGAACCATTAATTTTCATGACATCACCTTATATTCCCCATAAAAACGTGCTACTGCCCCTGTCATTTCTTCCGAACCAAAAGGTCCAAAAACCTTGTGTACACTCTCCTTGACTCGTGAGCATTATAATGTATAGCTTTGATGACTCTGTGGCCCCTGAGGTTATTCCCTTACAACCTACCTCATCTCTCTCCAGATGCATAAGACCAGAAAGCTAAAATATTTCATACAGATACCTTAGTAATGAGGAATCTAATGTATACATTTGGTGGGCCTGTTAGCTTCTACTAAGGGAGTAACCACAAATGACACGCCCAAAGCAAACCTGATATGATGACTGATGTGCTACATATCCAAATGTTTTTTTTTAAATAATTGCATTTATATGCTTCCATGATGATTTAAATAGCTATGCCGTTGGCATATTTAAGAACGACATTCTTGCGGTAAAGATTATATATTGAATAATAATAGGTTCACGAAGTTGACAGCCATGTTTTCACGTCTCTTCCTTGTGTGTTGCAGCGTAAAGCCGATGTGTACAACAACGTCTCTCTGCAGATCAGCGACGGCACTGTTGAAGCAGTTGTTGATGGAAAGAAGGACAAAAAACCATTCAAAGGTAGGCCCTTTCACTACGAGACGAAAACTAATTTTTAAATAAAAGTTATGGGTCAAACCTACATTTCTTACTGATATTTCGACATCAAATGCCTGTACATAAATCTTCGAAGAAGAACAATCCTTGCTGGCTGCCGTGTGACTCCACACATTATTACTTCCCCGTTGAAAATATCGCTGTTTAATAAATCTACCATGTTATTACACATATGCCATAACATCGCGCGCTGAACAAATTACGTGACGTAATAATGGCGTCATAATCGTTAAGTATGATGCCATAATCATTTAGTATGACGTCACAATATTAATTTCAGCGGACCTCCTGCGATGGTTTTGTCGGCGAATTTCATTATGTTTTCAACGATGTATTTACGCCAGTAATAGATAAAATACTAAACTCTGCCCCGTTTAATAAAAAATGTTATGAAACTCGTGAATGGTATGAGTATTTAACTCGCTTTCGCTCGTAAAATACCAAACCATTCACTCGTTTCATTAAAATGTTATTAAACGGGACGTTGTTTATTATTCTCTATGTATCAGTTGCCCACAGTGTGAAAGATCCTCTGTATGGACCAACAAGCTGCCATACAGTGATTGCTCCTCTTCGAAGATCGAATTTCTGGCTTTTGACGGTCACGAAATTTTTAATCGAGAGTAGCAAGATAAAGAAAGTGATTTCTTTCAAATTGGTTTGACCCTAAACTTCTTTTGAGTAGTATACCTCGAACCACGAGATGAGCACATGCGTCATCCGGTCTCTTGTAATTTTGAATCAGATTTTAGTGACATTTGGTCGGTCGCATTTGAACTCAAGTCACCTGAGTGCAACTGATTGTCAATTAACCGAATGTTTAAGATAAAACGTTTGTATTTTCAATACTGATCTCACTGAGTGTCAATAATTGTGATGATTTTTCTGCTAAATAAGCCAATTATGAGGTGATGTGCTTATGATATGAACAAGGGCACAACGCGATTTTACCCAAAGGATCCAGTACATTTGTTTCGATGTACGATCTTTACATTTTTGTTTTGTTCATTGGGCTGGCGTACACTCTATGAATTACCATTTTTTATTTGCTGAAGGCTCCATCCGGTCCGTCCAGTGCGCACTCCACATCGGTCAGGGAACCGGATATGACAACTTCCTTGGTCGCCTTGACGACGTAAGTAATCACGTGACACGTGTAATCCTGATACATAATCGCACAACAAGCAGAACATTTTGTTTTGATTTATCTTTAAGTCTTGTCACTGTATATGAACATTTCAAATTAGACCATACATGAAAAGATATCAGTGCCTCTCTAGAAAGAGCTACAGAGGCTGCATGTATATTAATCGGGTTCTTACCAAGTGTACGTAAGAATTGATTTCATAATGTGCTAGACCACACAGTTATAACATTTTGAAACTTGGAGGTTCAAGTTGTTTAACTGGCGAAGCGTGCGCAGATAAACATATTATGAAAATCATTTCTTACAAATTTTGAAAATTTTATTAAAAAAACCCACCTTGAAATTTAAACTAAATGCAAAATATAATGACAGAAAGATAACTGTTTTGACTCTTAGTAACAGGTCCTAAGCTACGCCTACATTGTCTACCCTCGTGTTAGTTCACTGACAAATAATAGTCCACTGAAAAGATAACGAAATAAATCTACCTTGTTGTGTCTTTAGTTCATTATATTAAGAATGAATATCTAGTTTTATATAACAGTGTGTTATGGTGGTTTCGTTATTGTGCAATGCTACATTGCTTAAATAGTTCTTATGTTCCCATAATCATGTTTCGTCCAATCAGCAGACAAGATTCGTAAAACCTTCATGATGTGACGGTTATTTTGTATAATCTCCACTTTAGAGTTCATTGTAATATATACCTGTCACATGACCAATTTTCATAGTCTAAATTTATGTAAATGGCTGGGAAAATGTTCCCCTTCTGTCTATATATAAAATATTTATAATGTATAACAAAAATTACATTTGATTCAATTTCTTGCAGGTCATGGTGTCCTTCTGCAAGGCCTAAAGCATCAACATTCTGATGCAACAGCTTGTGTTGTCAATAAACCTTGAGACAAATATACCCTGTGTTTTGATTGATAATATTGTACTCATTAGTTCAGTGCGATTAAAATCTGCCTACTTCCGAGAAATAAATTTTTTAAATATTAACTCTATGGGAATCTAACATGTTACTTCGATAGGTTTCCTCCCCACTGACTCAGGCGGCAGCCCAGTAAGTCGCATGTTCTGGCGTTTACTCAGCTAACCAATCACAAGCGATCGACAAAAGCCTTCAGTATCAAGCTAGGGGCAAGTAACTCCTATTAAAGATGCTGTTTCATAGTTGCAAGCGGTTCAGGATGAAAATTAGCTATTGAGCTTTGTAGAAAAATCTTTCGTCGAATTTTTGATACCATATTTAGATTGTTTAATCAACAATAACATACTTATTTCGACGCTCAAAGCACAGCACCCCTTATAGAAGGGGCATAGCATTTAACGAACCCGCTTTCGGTGACGTATTCATTATGCTTGTAGGATTTACACCGTGTCTCAACTACCGTAATTGCGTTCGATGGGTATCAACTTTGACAGCAACGAATACCTAATTCGGAGAAAAAGTAAATAAAATCTAGTTGAGCGCGACAAAGACGGTTTTAAGCGTACATCTAGAAACCGGAAGTTGTGAAATGGCCAGACTTGATTCGCCCTTGTGTCTACTGCCGTTTCGGTATTTTTTGGTAAATTATCTCCAATTTAATTAATTTTGGTCCGATTTTCTCAAGGTTGGTCGCTAAATTTTTCTAAAAATACAACGAATACATTAAAAATACTTTTTTTAAATTTTGCAAGTATGATACAGCATCTTTAACAATGCTTTGAATATGATTTGAACATGATTTGAACATGATCGCCAGCGGTGTTATAAGCGAGATGATTTGATTGGTCTGCTATAGATTGGGTTTCAGCTGCGCTTTGCTGGTATTAAACATGCGAGGTACAGGGATGCGGTCAGGCCTAGTGGAGAGGATTCAATATCTCCGTGCAGTTAATATTTTGAATATTTTCGGAACTAGACCGGTTTTAATCAGACTGTCATTAGTTAATTGAATCATCGGTCGGTCGAAATACACCTCGAAAAAAATGTTTTAGATAATGCATATTTGACGGGACGTCGATCTGTCATTATCAATGTACGTAATATCCTTTTCGACTAAATTATATCTCATTTAAGCACACATTCTAAGAAAATATAAAGAAGTGTACCTGAGTTCCATTCAAATTCTCCAATATGAACACAATCGTTTTCATCGACACCTCTCTAATTAGACTATGCTTATATTTGATATATGACAAAAACATCCTCCGTCATCCTTTATACGACGATATCTGTAAACCGACCATATCATTTCATTGTTTTGGATTGAGATTTTTGACAACTGAAAGCGGTTTATTTCATTGCTGATATTGCTGATATTCATCGCAGCTGTCAGTTTACAGAACAGCCAAAGATAAAATGATAAACTCTGTATCTATCAGTCTAAATAAGCCTAGCCTCTGTAATACCCGTTTCACTCCGATATTGAGTCTAGCTACATATATCAGTGGGTCGCATCAGCCGTACTATCGAATGGACCAATCAGGGATCGTCTTATCAAGCCGCAATAGTCTGCATTCGCACAGATAACGTGAAGGGTCATAGGTCGGCGAAAGGTTGGCTGACACGACCTGCTACTACATATCGCTAGACTCAATATCGGAGTGAAACGGGTATTATTGAGGCTAGGTCTACTTAGATTGTTAAATGCTATTGAGTATTTTATTGTTGGTTAAAACATAAAAATATGCGTTTATCATTCAAAACTGTGTTCTACAGGAGATATCGCTTGTGAAAGATCAAGCGATATCTCCTAGGAGATATCGCTTTGACAGTAGATTTTGAACAATGCCCTTTAATCAGAAAATACATGACATCACAAACGTTTCACATCATCAGTAATAGACGTCTCATGATTACGTCACAATGCTATGACATCACTGGATTAGGAGTTGGAGGGCTATGAAGGGTTCAAAGATGTACATTTCTCATGTTAATATGATGAAAAATGATTTGAGATGATAAATAGAATCTCACCTTTGTGTCCTCCGATATCAAATATATATTTCATACTTTTATCAACTTGTGTTGATAAATTTGATATCAGAAGACACTTGGGTGAGATTCTCCATTACTTTAGCGGACAAAAGAAGTTTCAAAAGAATAGTACATACAGAGCTGCTTACTTCTGTTTGTTTACCTTCCATAGGATATAACTGTTTTGTAACAGCTCCTAAGCTCTGCTCACATTAGTGCCGCGACCCTCATATGCTAGATCACTGGCAGTAGCACGTTTTTGATACTTTTATATTCCTCATATTTCACTGAGAAGTTAAGTTAATGCTAAATATATTGTGTTGACAGTGTTAAAAATCTCATCACACAAGCCAATCATCCATATTCAGAGGACAAAGTATGAAGATTCACTTAAAATCCATTGGCGGCCATTTAGGTGTGAACACCGTTAATTCATTTTGTGTAAGAAGAAGGAATCGCATGGCTAAACTTTACGTTATGTATTTGAATTATTATTGCTCCATTTAGTTTAAAGACCTTGTCCTTCCATTGGAATCATTAATTTTAATTTTCCTGACATCACCTTATATTCCCCCTAAAACGTGCTACTGTCCCTTTAAATCTTTCCAAAATTCGAAAGGCATTTTTTCCATCACATTATGTTATTAATCAAAGTTTTATTTCAAACAAAGAAATTTTGTTATATTAGTGTCTCAAATAACATTTAAGTAAATAATTTTTCATCACAATTAACATTTCATAAGATATTTTCTCTTTAAAACCATTTTTTTCATCAAACTCAATATTTCATGAAACACTTTTGAAAATCAAATTCAATGATTTCATCAACTTGTCAGGATGACATTTAAGTCCATTTTTCGTCAAACGAAATATTAATAAATCATCAAACGAAATATTTTATCGAAACACGTAAAAAAATCTATCTAAGTCAACATTTCATAAAAAAAAATCATTTCTTAATATCATTTCTCAAGAGTTTTTTCATCAAACACGCCATTAAATCAATAATTTATCAATAAGTATTTTATCTACTAAAGTCATTTTTTTCATCTAAATCTTATTTTCTACACATTTTCAAAGTTGAAGTTATTATCAAAATCCAAAATTGACCCAGCTTTCTAAGACGGGATATCCCAACTTGGTACAGTGCTTTATCCACAGTTTGGATAGCCTCGAGAACTATCCAACCTTAAAGGGGCAGTAGCCCGTCTTTTGAAATGTTTATATATTTCAATTTTTCACTGACAATTGTACGTTCATGCTAAATGTATTATTTTGATAGTGTTAAAAATTTCATTACACGAACCAATCATCCATAGTCAGAGAACATAATGAGGTTTCACATAAAGTAAATTTGCTGCCGATTTTGTGTGAGCACCTTTAATTTATTTTGGGTAAGAAAATGGAATCGCATCTCTGAATTTTACATTATATATAATAATAGTCCACTTATAACGCGCTGAATCCATGCTCGTTACATGCTCTAAGCGCACAAAGTCAAGAGAAAAAGAGGAGACTAATCAGAGAAGGCACATCTGAAGAGATAGGTTTTAAGGTTTGTCTTGAAGGAGGCCAGTGTTTCACAGTCTTTTAAGTACTGGGGCAGATTGTTCCAGGCTTTTGTGGCTGAATAGGCGGATGTTCTTTCTCCGTAACGTGATGTTTTGACCATGGGAACATGAAGCAAGTTTTGGCTTTGCGAACGTAGAGTTCTGGCTGGTGTGTAGGCTTTAATGAGATCACTTATGTAGAGAGGGGCCTCTCTTTGATAATTACTGTTTCATTTCGTTTTAATACATTGTCTTTCAATTGGAACAAGTTATTTTTATTTTCCTGACATTACCTTATATTCCCCCTAAAAACGTGCAAGTGCCCCTTTAAGATGCGATAGCTCAATAGTTGGTGTACACCTATTTCATAACGGCGCTACAGCCCAGTACGATCTGAACCAAAACGTTGCAGTTTCTAAACTGACAGGTTGACGATCAATAAATTTGGTTGTCCTTTATAATCCATTGTTCCGACAAATATTGACTATATGGTCGTTTAATAAGAGTAAACAGGGCAATGTACCGCGTGTGTCAAACATATTGAAAGGTTATGACAGTTATCGATTTGTAGTGTTTGGTATATCATATAACTTGTATACGCGGTATCAACATCAACCAATCTCAGAACTCGTGACATCTTTACGATCCGAACCCCAATCAGAAATGGGCGTTTACACAGCAGTTAATTCATCCAATCATTGAGGTGAATCCTATTACATAACACATGATGCTCCTTGAGTGACAGCCATAGAATCAGCTGTCAATCAAACAGCGATCAGGCGTGGTGTTACTGGATTCACTAAAATGATTGGATGAATTAACTGCTGCGTACTACGCCCATTTCTAAAACAAATATGATCAGGGATCGGATTGCAAGATGTCATGATGTATTTGAAATACGGTGAATGATTGATAAGCTATTAATGAGGACACACAATCTTTTAGCAAAGTTTTTAAAGGTTAAACAACGAGGGATTACATTTTATCATATCAGTTGTCTGTAATCCGTTATTCTTGAATGTTTTAGCAGCAGATATATACACGCATGAAATGACTTTTAAATTATCTCAAATTTGTCTCAGTCCTAAAATCGTTTGATGACTATCTATTCATGTAATGACGATCATGAAAGTGGTTTTTTAAAAGCTTTTACAAGAGACAATCACAATAAAATATAATAATTGCATGTGACAATTTTCCTTACTGTCATCTATATACGTGTAAATACAGTAGAACTCGGATATAACGAACTCCAAAGGACCAAAGAAATCAGTTCGCTATATCCGGTGTTCGCTATACGCATATAATTTTAATGATATTATATAGTGACGGGACTTAAAAATTTGTTCGCTATATCCGAATGTTCGCTATATCCGTGTTCGCTATATCCGTGTTCTACTGTAATGATTATTTTCCACTTTTTGTGCTTTTCAGGGCTCCAGGTAACTTTTGAAGTGAAGTTGTACATACACCTTAGATTTTTAATGGAGGTGTACTCAAGAGTTCGAAGGTGTACTGACATAGTGGTAACAAATTGTTATATTTTTACATAGTAAATAAAATGTGTTTGCTTTATACATGTACATTGTTTAATTTCATCACCGCCGGTATTATTTCTTGCTATTCAAGAAAAAAGATTTTGTTGATATCTTCTGAAAATTCAAATAAATACTCAATGCTTTATTCAATTTAACTAATTTATTAAAAAATTTTTTTTACATAGAAAATTCGTCATTTATTGCCTACTATGGAGTGTGTTTGATCTTAAGAGTCCCCATTATATTGCAACTGAATTGTAACCGAATTTAATTCATTCATTCATTCATTTACAAATGAAGTCGTATTACAGACAGACAGACAGACAGAAGATTTTATTAGCGCAAGCCAAAATTGGCCTATGGCCATACATTGTTTATGGTAGATACATATTAAGGTGGTGAGGTAGACAAATCGACAATGATAATTAATTGTTGTTTCTTAATCGGAAAGTTTGATATACAAATTTACCCAGCTGATACAGTAGTAAGATTAACATATGGTGGTAATTTATAATTGGATAGTTTGCTGTCTAATTTCAGTTAATTAAATGTTATAATCAACATTCGTGAAACCATACATGGTTTTCCAATTTACGTCTCACTGTTAATTACCAAACCTTTCACAAACAAAAGGAAAGAAAAGCCAAACTGGCATTATCTTATGAGGACTGAATCAATTTCAAGTTAGACATGTAAAATGTTCAAATATTGGATAAAATTGGAGATCTCAAAACAAAAAAACAGTGTGTACGCCCCTTATCTATAGCCCAGCCCGGCTTTTTTATGTAACTTTCCCATCAATAACCATTTTGAATATGTTAAAAATGCGTTTTTTTGCTGCAAATATTTTTTCCAAATAGCTTTTATTTTCTGAATAATCATCTGACGATCGAATGAAAATTATTTATTTGTAGGAGAGATAATTTCTAATTTTATCATAACGTTTGGACAAGACATGTCCAAGAATCTCGGACATAGCCTTACGCTGGCGGTGAAATCAGTGGTGCGTGACATGATGATAATTACTGAAGGATCGATTTTAAAAAGTCTGCGTTAACTCGGTGCTAATAGCTAGGATGCCATCTATCATCAATTCTCTAAATTCAATTTCCTGGCTATATGGTGATATTTTTTACATATTTTTCACTTGAATATTGGTGTTGCCATTTATAAAACAAATAACCATGTGCTGCGTAGTACATTTGATCATGTAACAGGTCATTGAAACGATTTTTTCCATTTTCGATGCTGATTATTCCAAAATATATACATTCTACAAACCCATCCATCATCAATTCCCAAACTAGACGTACTTGTGAATATCATGAGCCAAAAACATACACTTTGTGATGACAACTGAAGTTGCGCGAGAAGAAACAAAAATGGTATAATTTAGAAATATAGGCAAGAAATTGACCTTGCTGAGTTGCTTCCCTTTAGTCACTAGCCCTAAGCCGTGGTCAGTTGGATCATTCTCAACAGATGGTGGACATATGAGTTACAGAGCACAGTATGATACAAGCTTCATGCTGGTCAAGTGTGTGTATAGAGGTGTAAGGTGCTGCTGTTATTGTCTGTATCAAGAGGGATGACAGTATTCGATCTTTGAATAGGAATATCTAACAGACGGACATTAAGATATTTTCACATTTAAACAGTATAATTACACTAACAAATATGAAAAAATGTATTGCCATAATATAAATGTCACGACAGACTTGTAAATAAAGAAAGTTGTAAATATTTATACATAAATTTATTTTTAAAAATGTGTTAATGTAACACGGATTAAACAGTTAAAACTGGCACACAAACATTGAACCCACTTGTAATTAAACCGATTATGTATTAAGGATCTTACGGGTGTGCATAGGCCGAAATAATTCAATTGGCTCTATTTACTTCTTAAAATTGATATATAACAATAAATTTAAAAACAAAACTTTTCCCTATTTCAATAAAATCTTACATTGAATATGCAAATCAATTTAGAACATCAATATGCACGTTTTCTCTAAGTCGTTGTAATGTTGACCTTATCGTCAATTGAGAAATAACACCTTTTAAAGATTTATTAAGTAATCAAGTTACTTCATTTCACTGTGGATGATTGTAAAAAGCGACAAGGAAAAGCAATGGTTATAATTTGACCTACGACGTAATCTCACAACAATGGCCTGAATCACAAGAAACACGTGTTTCTCATAAAGGACAGACCGAGGACAAAGGATACACTTTTAGTCTAGATGTAGATTAGTTTTGTGATGGTAAGCCCCTGATTACCAATGTTTTTAACACACGATTTTATGGCAACATAAACGAATCACTATTCACCAAACATGTTTTGCCAGTAATTTGTTCATCAAAACTTTTTATATCTTCTAATAACAGTTGAAATAAAGCATCATCGACTGTATTAACAGTTATATAATTTATATGCTCGCATATGTATCAGCTGTATGACAATCATCATTAAATCACAATAAATGTGTTCAAACTGTAAGTAGATTGAAATGGCAATTTAAAAGTATTTTTCTCAATTAGCAGTATTTATATGTTTGACATCTTGTGCTAAGATGCTGACAACTACATTGTGTTGATGTCCTATTTATAGCAACTGGAAAACTCGATTTCTATTAAGATAAGTGATAAATTGCATGTGTAATTCTTAATTTTTAAGTTGTTTAAAGCTCTGAAACGAATATTTAAATTTGGGTTGTTGATGTGATACAACTGACAAGCTGTTAACTAAATACTGTCACAAGAGAGTTGCCTTTGTTGTTGATTCTAGGAGATTTAAATACTTTATATTGTTGAAACTACGACTTAAATCATTAATACTTGAAGATAAACCCGTCAGATATTGACTGCTCGTTCAGAGTCAGAAAACTGCAATCAGGAACTGGCTTTTAAGATAACGAACCAGGTTTGTCAGAAAAATAGATGAAACGGAAGCAATGTATACCATTTAAGAGAAGCATTCAATAACGCCCTCCTTCAGTTGTAGGCTTATCTAATAAGGTTCACATGCACACAAAGTCACATCGTAGTTCTCCAACAATGTTTAACATGATTATTTCCGATAGTCAAGTCTTATTCTTACATTTGGTATCGTTTCCATATGTTCCAGTATATGTTAAAACTAAATTGTATTGGTCCTACCTGCAAACAGACTAGCATACACCACACAATGTGTGGTGTATGCTAGTCTGTTTGCAGTTAGGACCAATACGCACATAGTAGTGCAAACATAACCAAAGTCAAAAGTTGATTATAACCTGTTAAAACATGTTAAGAAATGTACAGTTCAGTTTCATAGGGATTTTGTGTTGAGAAGTATATAAGGAATAATGATAATTTTTGAGAGTTTGGTTAAACTTGAATAGACAGTAGGGATAACTATACAAACGCATTTAAGCTATTTACTCCGAAATAACAAATGAATTTGTGTCAATAACAAGTTGTGTTGCAGCATGGGGAATGTTTACTTTAACAATAATCAGTAAGACTTCCGACCCTGACATATGGTATTATATAATACCTCATGCTCTCTACTATGTTTGGGTCACCACGGGGAGCCTACTTAAGAATATTCTTGTTGTTCAACAAGGTTAAAAGAGTTATGGCCCTTGTAGGGATTTTATAGCGCTTTAATTACGGGTACGAGTTGCGTCCCTTGCGAATGTCTTAAATTCTTGGGTATGATTTATGAAAACAATTATGGTAACAGGTAACAAAGATGTGAGTGAATATGAATATCGAGAGTTATGTCTCACTTTCACCCGTGTACTGTATATGATACATGTACATCACAGCTGACACCAAAGGGACGCACGGGCATGGTGCACCATAAACAAGGTGGCAGGGTGAGATATAAGCATTGCTTCTGGCCTTGGGTAGAGGAGAATCTCTTCACCACATTGGTATATCATCTGGCAATCAGCTAGGTCCTAGGTTCAAATCCCGGTGGATGTGATTTCACAATCACGTCTGTTACATTTTGCGCCAAATGTTAACAACACCATGAGTATGTCGAACTGAATAAATCATACATTCAGACATTCTCTCCCCACAGAGGCAGCTCAGTCATACCCGAGTTAGCCTCTGTTCTATTACGGCTAATACATGGAATAGAAAGGTAGAAATCTTATTGGAGGCAATCGAAGTTAGTTGTGCAATCAGCGACGCCGTTTCAAAAGTGGTCATTCGCAAAAGCTCGGCTATTCCCGCGTGGTTCGGCAAAGCTATCGTTGAAATGTAACATCAAGGGGAGATAATTCTTCCTTCTACAAAACGTTGCTTTTTACCTTCTCATAAGCTTTTATTTGGTAAATTATAAAATAAAATTTATCATAAAACAAATAACAATTTACACAATTATATATAAAACAGTATGTTTCTAATGAAAACCCTATCCATATCTGATTTTCAAATATTTTCCCTCCCACACTGTTAATTAAAAATAAACCTAAAGGCATGATTCTTTTGCAAGTCACTATACGACCTTTGAGAATTCCGCAAGTCATGGATAACTAAAAGGTGTTTTCATTGGCTGCAAGTAAGGGAGATATCTCAAGTAACAACTTTTTGTCGCTAGGGAAATCTGCCGGAACTCCAGGATCTTGGTGTAATAGAACAGAGGCTAACTCAAGTATGACTGAGCTGCCTCTATGGGGAGAGAATAACATTCAGAAGACTTGCGAAACTATTAATTCGTATGGCAATCATAGCACCCAGAAAACGATATATCAGGATGAGTGACGTGCATTTAGTTTTGCTTTGCACCTGCTTTGTGACAAAAAAATCAGTAACAAATGCAGTATTTATTGGTTCTCTGATGCTGAAATTGATACTAGTACTGTGCAAACATACATTAAGAAATGGAATCAAAAGAGCTCGAAAAGCTAGCATCTAGCTTCATTTGGAAAGGTAAACCTGATAAAATTAAACGGAGAATATTAACTAGAAGCTTCAAAGAGGGTGGGATTAGAGTTCCAGATATAAGAAATACAATCATTTCGCAAAAAAATAAGTTGGGTTAAAAGGCTCTTCGATTCTGAAATTAACTCAAAATTAAAGAAAATGTTCTATATTGTCGTATCACCAATGCATAGAGATGTTTTTCAATACACTGAATCATCCCTCATTGAGAAAGTTTTGTACCCCAAGAACAAACGATTTTTGGAAAGATGTTTTAAAGGCATGGGGATTCTTTAAGAAACAAATGGGGAATACCGTTAAAACTGAATCTGATATCTTATCCCAACAAAATGGAATAACGACAATGTTAGAATAAACAACAAGTCTATAAATAATAAGAATATGTCAAAATCCGGTATTTACCTGATAAATGATGTAATCAAAAGTAATGGTAAATTTCTAAGTTACCTAGAAATAATTGGAATATACAATTGCAAGACAAATTTCCTAGAATATGCTGGCATCATCAAGGCAATTAAAACATATTTTTTAAAATACAAAATTGAATTAGAAAAAAACTAGAAATGCCACTTATACCATACTTTATTGAAAATATAGCTAATAAGAAGGGATGTCGGAGCTTTTATGATATATTACAAAAGACAGAAAACACTATGACAGAATGCAAGTACAGAAATAAGTGGGAAATTAATGAAAGCGAATGGAATAACATAAATGAAATACCCTTCATGTCTAATCTAAATTCCAAAACAAAATGGTTGCAATATTCTATACTTCATCGAATTCTTCCGACAAATTATCTTTTGCAAAAGATGAAATTTAAAGATGAAAATAAATGCAGTTTTTGTGATAAAGAGAAAGAGACCATAAGTCATCTATTTTTCGATTGTCCAATTGTTAAAAACGTATGGAACAAAGTTAAGGAATGGATAGAGACGTACACTGAAGCGAACATAAAGTTTTCCAAACGAAACATTTGTCTTGGATACCCCGAATACAGAAACAGGGTATTGAACATGATAATTACAAAATGTGAAATACACCATTTTCAAAGCAAAACAATTTGCTTTGAAACCAAACTTCACATTCATTCAAAATGATCTGAAGAAAATATATAACATTGACAAATACAACTGTTATTGGAATTGCAACTACTCAAAATATATGAAAGTTTGGTCATCCTGCCATTTACTATTCAAACACTAATCACTTCTTCTTTATATGTAAATGTGGCCTTAGAGTAATTGAAGGGTCCGGATGACGGGGTGTCAAAAGGACTGTTAAATGCAACCTAGCTCTTCAAAAAGACTCAACTTCAAATTTTCTGAAAGCTGAGATAATTATCTATACAATGATGTATGGAATGACACCATTGAATTTGGTTGCAGAAAGATTAATCACAATGAAATCGCATAATTTTCGAGTTTGGTTGCAGTCCCCTATAGGCAACTGCAACCAAATTATTTTTCCACGAAAATACATGTTTTTATCAAACAAAAGAGCCTGGGCTTGAAGAAATTTGGTTGAAGATGGAATATATGATGATTTGACAACTGTTGATCACTTACCTGCCTTTTTATTTACGTTTCAATGACACATCAGCAACTTACCGATCGCTATCGAGTCCGGTTTTCGATCATGTCACATCATGATTTGAAATCGTTTCTGACATTATGGATAGAAATATTTCACTGACCTTGATTATTTTAACAATTTCTTTCATACAGCATGTCATGGTAGGTACTTTAGACAATCTTTGACCAAATTAATCCCTTAATTTCATTTCTGTGTTTCAACGTGCTCCCGTAGTAGATCCGAATGTTGTAATACCTTTAAAGATTCTCATTGGCTGTCACAAATTCCTTTAATTGCCAAATGATTTTGATTGAAAATAAACATCAATAAGTAAGTTTAAAAAATAGTTTCTATCCAGAAACAGAACAAGATGAATTATCAATCAAAAATTAGGAAATTTGAAAAATTGTTGGAAATGTTTGAGACTGAATCAACCAATTGTAGGACACGTTACATACCGCATGGCATTACGTCACACACAGAGCGAGAGGGAACCTGTCAAAATGGAACTGTTGATTTGTTTGTTTTTTCACGTCAAATAAGGTAACTTATTAAACTCCTGCAACCAAACTTGTCTGTTTGCTATTCAACAAGCAACTACAATCTCTGCAACCAAATTAGTGTTTGTCAAGACACGAAAAATGATGGACATTTGCTAGAAAACAAATTGGTTGCAGTTGCCTATAAGGGACTGCAACCAAACTCGAAAAATCCTCGATTTCATTCCGATTATACATTCTGCAACCAAACTCAAGGCTTCAAGGAAATAATTGATTTATAGTAAATCATTTTAGCTGTCAGAATATCTTCATTTCAATCATTTTCAAGGAAAAGGTTGCATTTTATTGATGTTTAGATACACCGTCATTCGGACCCTTCAATTACTCTTAGGCCGTAAATGTTGCTATGTAAAATGTCACTTTCTTTATAGTTTGAACCTAAATGTACATGTACCTCAAAAAGAAATAAAATAATAAGAACAAAAGTTCAAAAAAAAGAAAAAAGAAAAAGAATGGAATTGATATTTACTTGTAGTGCACCGTTTTAATCCAACGTCGTTTTTGATACGAAAACGACATGATTGTCAAAGGCTACACCGACAATCAATTTGAAAGAGCTACTTTTTATGGCGCATTCGGCTCCAAATAATATCAACGAGCGACAAATCTATGTTCGAATAACGCAAAATTTAAAACACAGTAGCTTTATCTCTTAATTTTCGTTCAATTTTATGGAAGCATCTGTAATACATGACATAACTATTATTTGAATTATTTGGTCCTTAAACATAAACACATACAAATATCTATTGATAATTTTCCTCAGTCTTTATGCTTTAGGCTGAAAGAAAATCCCATGGATTTATGTTGACAGTGCATCACCTCGATTTGATAACGAGGTTATGATCACCACATTCTTGTTAGCAAGTAGCATGTTTGTGTCTATCAATAATTTTTGCTCTGAAACATCGACAGTCATGATAATGTAGACTTCAATCTACGTTGATTTTATTGACGCTTCATTGTCTCGATGCATGTGACTATACCTACTGCTGTTTTTACCTTCCTTTAAAATTATAATTTCAAAAACCTTAAGATATGATGTGACTTATTGATATTTTTTTTTTCATGAACCAGGGTAGAAATTAGAATTATAATTTGAAAGAAGTGGATAAACATTAGGCATACACGCAATGAAATTTCCTCTAAATATTTGAGTCAAAACATTCTTGTAAATGAGATTTACCAATGTTTAAAGTTCATATGTTTTATCCAGTATACAAAGGAACATGGAATGTATCAAATGAATAAAACATAAGGCTACGATATTGGTTATTTGATATCTACTCTAGAGATTCCAAATAGTTGATACAAACAAGCTGTTAAGTTTTGACATTTCATGCTATTAGAATAGTTTGGTGAAATTCACTCAACAGTCATTGTGTTCTTTAATTACTTTTAATATGTTAACAATGCGTTATACCCCTTTGTAAAATTGACATTGTTTATTTTATCCTGTCATCAAAATCTGATAATATTGATAAATAGTTTGGTGACTGAAGGAAAAGTATTAGTAAAATTTAAAATGTCTTTAAATTCAACCGAAAAGAGGCCAAACATAGACCAAAAACATGTTAAGAATTATTTTCAAAATAAATGTACATTTAAATGTTTAAAATGTGTCATAAATTGACACATTGACACATCAACACCCTAAAAGAGAGGCATTTGCATTTTGATGCTAAACCGAGATCATACAGTCTCGAAATCTATCTCATTTCCGTTTATCCACGAAGTGGGGTTGTGTCACGTAAAAAGCCATGCTGCACGCTGTTAGCGGCAGCGTAGATACATCATTGGACGATATGCCCCGAAGGGGAGGTAATTTATTAATCACACTGAGCCCTGCTTGGATCCAGGGGTTACTGGAGATATAAAGAAATGTAAACTCTGGATTATCGAGAATGCTCTGGGCTAGGCCTATAAAGTTCCTATCTCAGCGTCGTTTTAATAACATAGAGACCATGGAACAATTTCACAAGTGATTTTTACCTAGCCACTTTGTATTTCCATGTCAGTATATTTACTGACGTCTATCCGCGGCATTTTCAGTTGTTTATTTCTTCCTCTCATCTTAGGCTTCAGTTTGAAAACAATCTTTTCCCCACAAATACAAGCAATATAATCCCCTGCCAGAGCAGGGCGGGAGAGTGCGTTGCATTTTAAAACTGGTTTTCTTTTTGTCGTTCCTTTGGGCACAAACACTACACCATAGGTACAAGCTAAGTACAAAGAATCATCTTTATCCACAGTAAGATCAAATCCAGCAAAACTGTTCTTTTTGAATTTCAGAACATTAATTTTTTCGAATCTTTTGTTTGAATATTTCAGGGACTTTATGCGAAATGGGATATCTTCAAAGCAGTAAATATGGGTACTAGTGAGATAGCACTCGCCCTTAATTTTCGATGGTAAAGACATTTTATTTATTTCCACCTTTGTTGATAAATTCGAAATGATTAAGAATTTTGGAGTTAAATAATACAATGTCTTTGTTTCAAAGTTGATATGAAAGCCATTGACATATCTATTCCCATATTTTTGATGCCTTGTTCCATCCAGACATTTTCTATGAATAAATCTTCTATCTCCACGAGCATGAATGTACAAAAAACCTGTTTCGATGTCAAATTGTGCACCTTCCACACCTTTAGCATGTATCTTCCCCGGAAATGACACAAGTTTACCTGTTTTCCAATTATACACCTGTATTTGAAAAAAAGAACTAAGTTTTGTCTTGCCGAAAAGAAACAAGATTTGTTGACCAGGTGCAGCATGATGGTTTATCATGTCTTCAGACAACTTTACCTTGCATACATCTTTGTCTGTGTGCTTTAAAGGTTTGTCCTTCTTTGAATGCTGTGTATATCCAGGAGGGTTACTTTCTTTACTTATCAGAGAATCCCTGCTCGAAGTCAGCTGGTTGCCTTTCTCATTCTCTTTCAAAGAAGATACTGTATATAGTTTAGCTGATGAAAATACCTTAGGGTCAGATTGATGAGGTGGTGTTTCCAATTCCTCAACAAAGGAAATTTGAGTTTGACCAATTCTTTTGGAATTTTTGCTTGATGTATTCTCTGTTTTTGGCTCGTCACTTAAAGAGATGAAACATTGGCATTCAGTTTCAGTAGTCATGTTAATGTAAAAACCATGACAAGACTTCTTCAGTTGACAGAGTATGGAACATCTCAGGATGGAATCAACTTGATGTTCATACAGCTGAGTACTCATCATTACGAGTTGAGGTTGATCCTTGATAAAAAGGGATAATTTTTCATTCACTGGTTGCCTCGTCCATGACATTCGTACATAAGATTCTGCCCATAGATATCCCACATTAAGAAAACTTGCAAAACTGTAAAATTTTATGATATTCATATTGCTGAGAGAAAGGTATAACAGGCCAAGTAGAGTGACTCAATTTAATCTAGTTTTCTCTTCCCTATTCCCTAAATCAATACTGTTCAAACATACATTAACAACGCCACTTAAGAAATGAGAAGGACCTGAATTGTAAATTAATGACATCGACAATCCATTTGAAAGTGCTGTTTATTAAAAGACTTTGAAATAAGAGTGTTTTTGCTCATAAGATTAAGATTGGAGATATTTTGTTGTTTCTTTCATTGCCAGCATCATACATACCAAACACAACTATGTACTCATCAAATGTTAAAACATCCTTAGTATCAGAAAAACTCAATAAAACGTGACCTTACAAAGTGTTAAAGTGTGGTTTAAAGGGGCAGTAGCACGTTTTTTGATAATTTTATATTTAAACATTTTCGCCGACAATTGTAAGTTAATGTTAAATGTATTAATTTGACAGTGTAAAAAATCTCATAACACAAACCAATCATCCATAGTCAGAGGACAAAGTATGAAGATTTACATAAAATCCACTGGCGGCCAATTTTTTGCGAACACCTTTAATTCATTTTGGCATTTTTTCACATGGCTAAACTTTACGTGATATATTTGAATTATTACTGCTCTGTTAAGTTTTAATACATTGTCTTTCAATTGAAACCATTAATTTTCATTTTCCTGACATCACCTTATATTCCCCCTAAAAACGTGATACTGCCCCTTTAACGCTTTAAGTTCTTATGTCTTCCAATCATTTGCAAATACCTTTTTGTGAAATAATAATAATAATAAGGGAGTGTGCAATTTAGGTGGCCAATGTTGCAAAATAGGTACATGTTCACTACACAAGTCGGCCACAGGACAATTTGAGAAAGCAATAGCCCTACCCTCAACCTTAAGACAGACAAGCAATAATTTCATGCCAGACAGAAACCCTAGACGGAAGTGACTCTGATTGGTTAAGTTAAGAACAAGGAGTTAAAAACTTTTGTCTTGCATAAAGAGAAAGAATTTCAATTTTGGAGATTCACGTTTAGATTTTCTCTAAGAAGTCACGATGAATAGATGTATGGTCGAGGATTTTGGCAAGAGTGTGTGTATTTACGGGAATATTTATGCGTGAACAATTATTGGAAAAACCAAAAGAATAATTTACAGTAAGTTAAGGAAATTTTAGATACAAGCCAAAATTTGATCAAGGACGGGATGTTTCGTCTCTGAACAAAATGGTGACTATCCATCCTTTAGTCTTTTGTATAAGGGAGGTGGTATTGGTATCCTACCGTATATTCTTTTTTATCACTTTATTTCTTTTCGTAGGGTACCATAGATAGTCTTGCAACAGATATAATCTATGTGTATATAAATATTTTCAAAAGTATTATAATTGGTTTTCATGGTATACATTTTCATCAACCTATAGCAAGAGAAATAATTGAAAGTTATCACAGTTGGTTTACACGGTATGCACTTTTATTTAGTAGAACAATTTATGTAAAAAGCTTAAGACTGTGGCATGAAGACCAAAATGATATGAGAACAGTTATTCTACCCAAAGGTCTTATATCTCTTCAAGACCATAGAGTCATTTGGTTATCAACTTTCCTGAGTTTATCTTGATAATTTGTTTCGACCATTTCTGCCACATTACCTAAAAATTTATACTGAGGAGTGTAAAAGAACGTTTTGTCCAGTATTTTGTAGATGAGTATTGTTTTGATCCAATTCATATTACCTTTGTAATTTCAATGTTCATTTTTAAGCCAGAAAAGGACGCATATCAATTCAATCATTGTTACGATAGATGTATAGATAACGAGGCTGATTCTGTTTATGACGTCACAAAATGGGGGCGTGACCAGTCATGCATTCACTTGTTTGTTGTCAGATACGTTTAAGCGTCCCATCAAATGTGGCTTTCAAAAACGACTTTCATTACCAAACATATTTGAGTAGCGACCTTTAACGCACTATACAATATTGTAATCAGACTTTTTATTTTCCAAAGAAAATAGTGAAATATGTTTGTGGTTATGTGAACTTTAAGAGATGGTCCAAAATTAAAGAAATTTAGACAACTATCAATAAATTTCAATTCGACTGATACAAATGTTTTTTTTAATAAATAAATATCAGGATACCTGGTATGTTCATATATTCCATTATGTCCTGTGCTAATCTTGTACATTATAAATTATAACATTGCATAGCGGGTTACATAGGTATTTACTATTCCTGCGATAGGTTTTATGCAACGAGCGCAACGAGCTCAATCTGCACGCTTTTTTCGTGGCGCGGTATAAATAAGTTCAATTTGCACGTTTTTTTCGTGATTGGTTCATGGCGGGGTATAAATAATTTATCCTCCCACTCAAGAGGGTGACATCAGTAGTTATCCAGGGTCACGTGCACCAATCAGAGATCGAGATTCGTACATGAGGTAGGTTAATTTCCTGTATACATGCCTTTCATAAAACCCTTTTGTTAATTAAGG
Source organism: Steromphala cineraria (assembly GCA_916613615.1). NCBI lineage: Eukaryota > Metazoa > Mollusca > Gastropoda > Trochida > Trochidae > Steromphala > Steromphala cineraria. The sequence continues at coordinate 22,875,848 of OU744736.1, read as the reverse complement.
AATGTCTATTTGCAAATAACAGTTCAGTTTGCATCTTCCATTCCTCTACCATTCCCGATAATGTCATTCTCTCCCGACAGAGGCAGATCAAGTCATGTTGATTTAGCCTCTGTTCTATCATGCCGAAATCCGTGGGTTCCGGCAGTTTCCATTCTCTCCCCACAGAGGCAGATCAAGTCATGTTGATTTAGCTTCTGTTCTATTACAACGAATTTGTGGGATAGAAAGGGAGATGCCTGATTGGAGGCAATCAAAATTAGTTGTGCAATCAGCGACGCTGTTCTTAAATCATCATTTTGGCTACTGAAACAAGGCAAAGCCATTGTGACATGAACCACCCTTTCCATACTAGAGGCCTTGTCATTTGATAAAGAAATTCAAATGTATTGAGATGAAAGTTTTTTCCGCCAGGGGAAACTGCCGGAACCCACGGATTTCGGCGTAATAGAACAGAGGCTAAATCAACATGACTTGATCTGCCTCTGTGGGGAGAGAATGGGGCAGTTTCCCCTGGCGGAAAAAACTTTCATCTCAATACATTTGAATTTCCTTAAAGCTGTTATTTATGCAAAACTTGTGTTGTAAGTTCCTTACACAGTTGTTTCTCCCGGACCTATCTAGTCTCTTTAATTTTGATGGCTGCAGCCACATGTTAAATATCTGGAATATTGCTGACATCACATTAAGTCCAACCACTGGACTCCGTGGTGTGGTGGTTTGTGTGCTTCGACAACCCTGGGAGCTATGCCAGCTGGAGCTTACTTGCTCCTGGAAGGGTCACCCGGCAAGCTGGACAGGTCAACGGGTAGAAGCCAGACCACATTTTAGTCCTTCTAAAACCTGATTTCTATCTCTTACCATACCTTTTGATCCCTTTCTCCCCTGATCTGTTTACTCTCTTTTGGATGGCAACATCCACGTGTTTCATAACTGAAATATTGTTCAAAACACGTTAAACACCATCTCACTCACTCACTCACGTTAAGTCATAACTCATTCACTCTTTCATGATAAAAATCAAAGGCCACACAATTAAAATGTTACAGTCAGAGGTATTCTCTTGACGGAAAACTGGGAATGCTTGGTAACAAATCGATAAACCCCCACTCGTTTTGATAGACAAAAACACATCCATCCCCTAAAAAATGCCAAACCGAGATCATACAATCTATCTCATTTCTGTTTGACCACGAAACGCGGGGGGGGGGGGGGGGCATGTAAGAAGACCTGCGATTGGCACGCTGCTTGAAAGAGCGTATCTATAATTAATTACTCGCATCGAGCCCTGCCTGGTTCTAGAGGTTAGTGGAGATATTATGGGAATACAATCGCCTGACCCAAATTTCCCCTTTTGTCATTTGTAACTATTTCAATATATTCTATTCAAGGTCTAACAATTTTACCCAAACGATATTGCCTTACGACGAGGATTCGTAAATAAAGCCCGATGGTCACATTCAACCAGAATAGTCTTATACCGATGCTTTATATCAACAGTTGAAACAAACTTGCAAAATTTATTATGAACCTTTTTAATATTCTTATTGCTTTATGATTTGATTTTTCTAAAACTTTTCTGAATTCTCTCTTTATTACTCTTGATATTTTCAAAGGGAAGCCGCGCCAATCACATGTGTTGTATCCAAATCATAAGACCAATGAACAGAGCTGTAGCAAAAAATGCATTACGTCACCATGTGGCTAATACAAAATATTTGGCACATTAAACTGTGGAATATTATTTCGCTTTAAATGTTATATTAAAAGAGAAACAATGTTTTCTATTAAAGATGCTGATAAATGTTAACAGACTCAATCAAAAACATCTTCATTTGAAGAAGAGTCTGCATTTGTTCCAGATAAAGCATTAATTATTTTGCATTCAATAATCGCAGAATCCACTTTTTTATAACCCACGCGATTTAATTTCACGGTGGGCTCGCCTGGCGAATTAAAAGTAATGTTTGTGTAAGTACGATGGAGACATCGAAATAAGACTTATGTTTACTAATAGGTAGATCACTTACGACCACGTGACAAGTCATACTTAACGATGTCACTAAATGTTTACGTTGAAAACATGTATTTATTATCAGAGTACTGAAATTGACTCGTGCTTTATTTAGAATATGACCTACATCGCTGGTTCCAAACGTTAGCTCAGCGGACCTGGGTTGAAATCCCGTCAGATCATCGGACAGTATTTTCTTTATTATCTGTTATACTACTGTTAATAATTAACCAGCATGACAAGGAGATATCGTTTTGGCAGTACGTTTTGCACAATTTCCTGTCATTGTCAACGCTTCATGGCAACACAGTGTGTTTACTTCAAGTAACTACATCACAATGCCACAACATCATAAACATAGTGACCTCTCTATGCAATGACATCACTGTCTTGACAATCTAGTGTTGTGTTCAGGGATTTAAAATTTTTCTCTGAGATGTCAAAAAGAGTGAATTTGGCAGATAAATAGATTGTCACCCTCGTGTCTTTTGATATGAAATATACCAACAGTCGTTGATGAATGTAAAAAATATTCACAACTTTCAGCAATTCGTGTTGATAGAAATTAATTTTGTGAAGATAACTTTGAATAATACTTGTGTTAATATTAGTGCTGCTATCCAGTGTTGTATATTTCACTTATCCCCCGAATTGTTCGACAAATGTGGCACCAAGCATGCCTTTTCAAAGGCTTTTCTTGTTAATGTTAGAACAACAAACTTCTGATGCATAGAGAAGAATTGGTTGGATTTTTCCATCAAATAATTTGAATGGCAATTGTTTATATTTACGAATTAAACGTTTTCAAAGTGTAATGCTTCTTTCCGCCTGCATGGCAAGCGTCTCGCAAGGTTGGGAAAAATATTTCTACAAGAGAACACAATACCTAGATACTTATAGTATGATACAACCTCCATTTGGCAATCTTAACCCCTCTCTTGAATACTATAATTTCGTTTTGTTAATGTTCATTCCCGACTTTAAAACAGTATTCCTTTAGAACGTCAATCTTTCTGTGTAAGTTAGTTACAGAGTCTGAAAATATCGAAACATCATCGGCAGATAATAACATTGATAGATCATGAGTAGTTTCATTTATGAATATGCCCCTTAAATCATTTGCTATCATTTCCTTCCATGTTCTTCTATATATTACAAGACAGGTATAGGTGACAAAACGCAGCCTTGTCCAACGTCAGAATATATATCCAAAGTATCTGTTTTTCACGTTTACTAGTTCTCACAGAAGCTGTTATGCTACCGTACAAAAATCTTAATAAATGTTGCATTTGATTTCCATGAACTGTTGATTCTTTGTTTCAGGTTTACCTCTGGATTGGGCCGTTTGAGGTCTGTTCTCAGCGAACTATATGGAAACCATGAAACAACAATAAAACATGTCCATTCTACCTAGCCACTTTCAATTTCTGTATAAGCATTTTCACTGATGTCTATCGGTGGCAATTTAAGTGATACATTTCTTCCTTTATTGTTAGGCTTCAGTTTGAAAACAATCTTTTCCCCACAAATACAAGCAATATAATCCCCTGCCAGAGCAGGGCGGGAGAGTGCGTTGCATTTTAAAACTGGTTTTCTTAATTTTTCCCAATTCTTTGTTTGAATATGTCAATGACTTTATGCGAAATTGAGTATCTGATAGGTAGTAAATATGGGTACAAGTGAGATAGCTGTTGCCATTCATTGCTTTTGGTGCTAATAATTTTTTTTTCTTTCCAGGTTTTGATAAATTCGCAATGATTAAGAATCGTTCAGTAAGGCAATACAATGTCTTTGTTTCGAAGTTTATGTGAAAGTCATTGACACGTTTATTGCCATATCTCTTACGCTTTGTTCCATCCAGACATTTTCTATGAATAAATCTGCTAAACCCGCGAACATGGATGTACAAGAAACCTGTTAAGATGTCAAATTGTGCTCCACCTACACCTTCAGCATGTATTTTCCCCGGAAATGACACAAGTTTACCTGTTTTCCAATTATACACCTGTATTTGAAAATAAGAACTTGTCTTGCTGAAAAGAAACAAGAGTTGTTGACCAGGTGCAGCATGATGATTTATCATGTCTTCAGACAACTTCACCTTGCATACATTTTTGTCTGTGTGCTTTAAAGGTTTGTCCTTCTTTGAATGCTGTGTATATCCAGGAGGGTTACTTTCTTTACTTATCAGAGAATCCCTGCTCGAAGTCAGCTGGTTGCCTTTCTCATTCTCTTTCAAAGAAGATGCTGTATATAGTTTAGCTGATGAAAATGTCTTAGCGTCAGATTGATGAGGTGGTGTTTCCAATTCCTCAACATTGGAAATTTGAGTTTGACCAATTCTTTTGGAATTATTGCTTGATGTATTCTCTATTTTTAGCTCGTCACTTACAGAGATGAAACATTGGCATTCAGTTTCAGTAGTCATGTTAATGTAAAAACCATGACAGGTCTTCTTCAGTTGACAGAGTACAGAACATCTCAGGATGGAATCAACTTGATGTTCAGACAGCTGAGAGTTCTTTTTTTCGAGTTGAGGTTGATCCTTGATAAACAGAGATGCGTCGTCATTCACTGGTTGCCTCGTCCATGACATTCGTACATCAGATTCTGCCCATAGATATCCCACATTAAGAAAAGTTGCCAAGCTGTAAAATGTTTGGATATTCATATTACCCAAAGAAAAATATATCAGGCTAAGCGACGTGCCTTTAGCTTCTCTTGTGCCTTAATTTGAACATTATTCACTTATGCTGAAATCCTTTCTGTTTAAGAATAAATTAAGAAATGGAAATGATTGTACCTGTTTACAATCTTAACACACGAGTTCGTGTTGGTTTAGCTAGGACAAGAGTTTTAGTTCTGATATTTTTTTTATAACTTGTTTTCTATACGGATAAACTTTAGATTTTGAACGGTAACCTTAATATAAATTCAATCAAGTTTCAGCAGTCATTATTTGTTATCTTTGAAAATGTTTTTAGTGTGTTCACCATGCGTGATTCCCCATTTTAAAATGACTTCTCATTCCCCCTTAGCTCATTCAAAATTAAAACACAACTAATTCGAACATTCAGAACACCCGCTCGGCAACACATGACAGATTTATTTCAATATAAAAAACACATTCCATATACAAATACGAATCCATCGGTAAAGCATCCGACAACACATACAAATACAATGCACAACAGCATCAAGGTGAATAGAGCTAGCCCGTAACATAAACCAGAGATAACAACTCATTCATGAGAAAAAACTCTGGAACTGTGCCCTTCCAACGAATACTCATTCTCTCCCCACAGAGGCAGATCAAGTCTATGTTGATTTAGCCTCTGTACTATTACGACGATTTTGTAGGATAGAAAGGGAGATGCCTGATTGGAGGCAATCAAAATTAGTTGTGCAATCAGCGACGCTGTTCTTAAATCATCATTTGACTACTGAAACAAAGCAAAGGCATTGTGACATTAACCACTCTTTCCATGCGCGAAGCCTTGTCATTTGATAAAGAAATTCAAATGTATTGAGATGAAAGTTTTTTCCGCCAGGGGAAACTGCTGGAAGCCACGGATTTCGGCGTAATAGAACAGAGGCTAAATCAACATGACTTGATGAGCAGAGTGAAACACCCAATCGCGTTTTATACCCCGACCAACGGTCCGGGGTATCTAGTAATACCAACGATTCCGTGTGTGTGTGTGTGTCTGTCTGTCTGTCTGTCCGAGGACATTTTTTGTCCGACCTATTACGGGAAAACTATTTATCCGATTAATTTCAAATTTTTCACATGTCTTCTACCCTACTAGGAGGGGTGCAATGCGAAGTTACAGCAAATTTCGTTAATATTTGAATTTTTAAAAAATTTCCATGTTTTGAACTTAGTCATTTTCTAATATCAGATTTGTCAAACCTATTACGGGAAAAACTTTTCATCTGATTTTTTTCACATTTTGCATGTGTCTTCTTCCCTACTAGGAGCGGTCCAGTGCCAAATCAAAACTAAAATTGATAAGGGTTTTTTGTGTGTGTTTTTTTTTTACAAAGTTCCATTTTTTTTATTAGTCACTTTTCTCAATTCCTCTTTGGGGGTCAAATGATGTGCAAGAGATGACTACATTGAAAGTAAAAAATAATTCAGTTAGTCAGGGATGCACGGTGGGGGGTATAAGTGAGCCTCGCTCACTTTTGTGCTTGTTTAGATCATCTTTAATGTATCCCATCTTTGGCATTCTCACTTCTCCACCTGCCATGCCTTTTAAACATTCTATCAAGAACACTGTTATTTGCAGCAACGGGGGCCTCTTCGCTAAGAAGACTATTTAAACCATACAGTTGAATATTGGAAACAAAAGGCTCTTTCTATAGAAAAAATCCATCTCAAGCGAGTGTAAGACAGAGGCTGATAATCTTTTCTGAGCCTATAAACAAGAGAGGTCGAAGTTAAACTCCTGAAAATATATTCAAAAGAATCATCAGCAATAGCAGCTGCTTCCAAACACATCTCCAGACATAATGACTGGACATAACTTCTAACGAGTCGTACTTATCACCAGCCAGGAACCATCTCAATATACATCTGTTTTAGATTGCATAAAAAAAAATCATCATATGAGTATTATAAAATACAACATCTTGTCTTTTGCTATGCAAGAGCTCAGACGATCTGAGAAAACCTGTGTAAGCTATCAAACACATGCATATCACTCTTAAACTACAAAGTGATGGGAAAGCAAAACAAGAGTCATACAGCTTTTCCAACATATTAACATCACTAGTAATAGGCTCTTTTTTAGAGACGCACTTTGCTAACTTTCTTTTAGCTGCCTCTAAAACGTTTTTAACCAAGCTATTCTCTGTATGACTAGGTAGACCAACAACAAAATTACGAATTACGAATGCTGTAAAATGCAGTTTGCACAGGGGCAAATGATTCGGTTTCTGAACAACAGAAACAAGATAAATTGCGCAATGCAAAGGGACAAAGGCAATCTTTCCAAAATTTGAAAGGCATTTTTTTCATCACATATGTTATCAATCAAAGTTTTATTTAAAACAAAGAAATTTTGTTATATTGGTGTCTCAAATAACATTTAAGTAAATAATTGTTCATCACAATTAACATTTCATAAGATATTTTCTCTTTAAAACCATATTTTTTCATCAAACTCAATATTTCATGAAACACTTTTGAAAATCAAATTCAATGATTTCATCAACTTGTCACGAGATGACATTTAAGTTCAATTCTTGTCAAACGAAATATTTCATCGAAACAGGTAAAAAAAATCTACCCAAGTCAACATTTCATGAAAAAAAAACATTTCATATTATCATTTCTCTATAAAGTATTTTTTCATCAAACATGTCATTAAATCAATAATTTGTCAATAACTATTTTTTCCTACTAAAGTCTTTTTTTTTTTCATCTAAATCTTTTTTTCTACACATTTTTCAAAGTTGAATTACTATCAAAATCTAAAATTTATCAAGCTACCTTAAGATGGGATATCCCAACTTGAAATAGTGCTTTATCCACAGTTTGGATAGCCTCGAGAGCTATCCAACCTTAAAGGGGCAGTAGCCCGGTTTTTTTTGAAAATTTATTTGTTTCAATTTTTCACTGACAATTGTACATTCATGCTAAATGTATTGTTTTGATAGTGTTAAAAATCTCATTAGACAAACCAATCATCCATAGTCTCAGAACGAATAAGGAGGTCTCACATAAAGTCTATTTGCTGCCGATTTTGTGTTCGCCCCTTTAATTCATTTTGGGTAAGAAAATGGAATTGCATCTCTGAATTTTACATTATATATAATAATAGTCCACTTATAACGCGCTGAATCCATGCTCGTTACATGCTCTAAGCGCACAAAGTCAAGAGAAAAAGAGGAGACTAATCAGAGAAGGCACATCTGAAGAGATAGGTTTTAAGGTTTGTCTTGAAGGAGGCCAGTGTTTCACAGTCTTTTAAGTACTGGGGCAGATTGTTCCAGGCTTTTGTGGCTGAATAGGCGGATGTTCTTTCTCCGTAACGTGATGTTTTGACCATGGGAACATGAAGCAAGTTTTTGCTTTGCGAACGTAGAGTTCTGGCTGGTGTGTAGGCTTTAATGAGATCACTTATGTAGAGAGGGGCCTCTCTTTGATAATTACTGTTTCATTTCGTTTTAATACATTGTCTTTCAATTGGAACCAGTTATTTTTATTTTCCTGACATTACCTTATATTCCCCCTAAAAACGTGCAAGTGCCCCTTTAAGATGCGATAGCTCAATAGTTGGTGTACACCTATTTCATAACGGCGCTACAGCCCAGTACGATCTGAACCAAAACGTTGCAGTTTCTAAACTGACAGGTTGACGATCAATAAATTTGGTTGTCCTTTATAATCCATTGTTCCGACAAATATTGACTATATGGTCGCTTTAATAAGAGTAAACAGGACAATGTACCGCGTGTGTCAAACATATTTTGGAAAGGTTATGACAGTTATCGATTTGTAGTGTTTGGTATATCATATAACTTGTATACGTGGTATCAACATCAACCAATCTCAGAAATCGTGACATCTTTACGATCCGAACCCCAATCAGAAATGGGCGTTTACACAGCAGTTAATTCATCCAATCATTGAGGTGAATCCAATTACACAACACATGATGCTCCTTGAGTGACAGCCATAGATTCAGCTGTCACTCAAACAGCGATCAGGTGTGGTGTTACTGGATTCACTAAAATGATTGAATGAATTAACTGCTGCGTACTACGCCCATTTCTAAAACAAATATGATCAGGGATCGGATCGCAAGATGTCATGATGTATTTGAAATACGGTGAATGATTGATAAGCTTTTAATGAGGACACACAATCTTATAGCAAAGTTTTTAAAGGTTAAACAACGAGGGATTACATTTTATCATATCAGTTGCCTGTAATCCGTTATTCTTGAATGTTTTAGCAGCAGATATATACACGCATGAAATGACTTATAAATTATCTCAAATTTGTCTCAGTCCTAAAATCGTTTGATGACTATCTATTCATGTAATGACGATCATGAAAGTGGTTTTATAAAAGCTTTTACAAGAGACAATCACAATAAAAAATAATAATTGCATGTGACAATTTTACTTACTGTCATCTATATACGTGTAAATACAGTAGAACTCGGATATAACGAACTCCAAGGGACCAAAGAGATCAGTTCGCTATATCCGGTGTTCGCTATACGCATATAATTTTAATGATATTATATAGTGACGGGACTTGAAAATTTGTTCGCTATATCCGAATGTTCGCTATATCCGTGTTCGCTATATCCGTGTTCTACTGTAATGATTATTTTCCACTTTTTGTGCTTTTCAGGGCTCCAGGTAACCTTTGAAGTAAAGTTGTACATACACCTTAGATTTTTAATGGAGGTGTACTCAAGAGTTCGAAGGTGTACTGACATAGTGGTAACAAATTGTTACATTTTTACATAGTTAATAAAATGAGTTTGCTTTATACATTGTTTAGTTTCATCACCGCCGGTATTATTTCTTGCTATTCAAGAAACAAGATTTTGTTGATATCTTCTGAAAATTCAAATAAATACTCAATGCTTTATTCAATTTAACTAATTTATTAAATTAATTTTTTTTTACATAGAAAATTCGTCATTTATTGCCTACTATGGAGTGTGTTTGATCTTAAGAGTCCCCATTATATTGCAACTGAATTGTAACCGAATTTAATTCATTCATTCATTTACAAATGAAGTCGTATTACAGACAGACAGACAGAAGATTTTATTAGCGCAAGCCAAAATTGGCCTATGGCCATACATTGTTTATGGTAGATACATATTAAGGTGGTGAGGTAGACAAATCGACAATGATAATTAATTGTTGTATCTTAATCGGAAAGCTTGATATACAAATTTACCCAGCTGATACAGTAGTAAGATTAACATATGGTGGTAAGGTTATAATTGGGTAGTTTGCTGTCTAATTTCAGTTAATTAAATGTTATAATTAACATTGGTGAAACCATAAATGGTTTTCCAATTTACGTCTCACTGTTAATTTACCAAACCTTTCACAAACAAAAGGAAAGAAAAGCCAAACTGGCATTATCTTATGAAGACTGAATCAATTTCAAGTTAGACATGTAAAATGTTCAAATATTGGATAAAATTTGAGATCTCAAAACAAAAAAACCCAGTGTGTACGCCCCTTATCTGTAGCCCTGCCCGGCTTTTTTATGTAACTTTCCCATCAATAACCATTTTGAATATGTTTTTTGCTGCAAATATTTTTTCCAAATAGCTTTTATTTTTTTAATAATCATCTGACGATCGAATGAAAATTATATACTTGTAGGAGAGATAATTTCTAATTTTATCATAACGTTTGGACAAGATTTCTGAAAACAATTCTGGAAACAGGTAACAAACATGTGAGTGAATATGAATATCGAGAGTTGTGTCTCACTTTCACCCGTGTACTGTATATGATACATGTACATCACAGCTGACACCAAAGGGACGCACGGGCATGGTGCACCATAAATAAGGTGGCAGGGTGAGATATAAGCATTGCTTCTGGCCTTGGGTAGAGGAGAATCTCTTCACCACATTGATATATCATCTGTCAATCAGCTAGGTCCTAGGTTCAAATCGCGGTGGATGTGATTTCACAATCACGTCTGTTACATTTTGCGCCAAATGTTAAAAACACCATGAGTATGTCGAACTGAATAAATCATACATTTAGACATTCTCTCCCCACAGAGGCAGCTCAGTCATACTTGAGTTGGCCTCTGTTCTATTACGGATCCTTGAGTTCCGGCAGATTTCCCTAGCGGCAAAAAGTTGTAACTTGAGATATCTCCATTATTTGCAGCCAATGAAAACACCTTTAGTTATCCATGACTTGCGGAATTCTCAAAGGTCCTATAGTGACTTGCAAAATAATCATGCCTTTAGGTTTATTTTTAATTAACAGTGTGGGAGGGAAAATATTTGAAAATCAGATATGGATAGGGTTTTCATTAGAAACATACCGTTTTATAATTGTGTAAATTGTTACTTGTTTTATGATAAATTTTATTTTATAATCTACCAAATAAAAGCTAATGAGAAGGTAAAAAGCAACGTTTTGTAGAAGGAAGAATTATCTCCCCTTGATGTTAAATTTCAACGAAAGCTTTGCCGAACAACACGGGAATAGCCGAGCTTTTGCGAATGACCACTTTTGAAACGGCGTCGCTGATTGCACAACTAACTTCGATTGCCTCCAATAAGATTTCTACCTTTCTATCCCATGTATTAGCCGTAATAGAACAGAGGCTAACTCAAGTATGACTGAGCTGCCTCTATGGGGAGAGAATGACATTCAGAAGACTTGCGAAACTATTAATTCGTATGGCAATCATAGCACCCAGAAAACGATATATCAGGATAAGTGACGTGCATTTAGTTTTGCCTTGCACCTGCTATGTGAATATGCAGTATTTATTGGTTCTCTGATGCTGAAATTGATACTGTGCAAACATACATTAAGAAATGGAATTAAAAGAGCTCGAAAAGCTAACAACTAGCTTCATTTGGAAAGGTAAACCTGATAAAATTAAACGGACAATATTAACTAGAAGCTTCAAAGAGGGTGGGATTAGAGTTCCAGATAAAAGAAATACAATCATTTCACAAAAAAATAAGTTGGGTTAAAAGGCTCTTCGATTCTGAAATTAACTCAAAATTAAAGAAAATGTTCTACATTGTCGTATCACCAATGCATAGAGATTTTTTTTTCAATACATTGAATCATCCCTCATTGAGAAAGTTTTGTACCCCAAGAACAAACGATTTTTGGAAAGATTTTTTAAAGGCATGGGAATGCTTTAAGAAACAAATGGGGAATACCGTTAAAACTCAATCTGATATCTTATCCCAACCAAAATGGAATAACGACAATGTTAGAATAAACAACAAGTCTATAAATAATAAGAATATGTCAAAATCCGGTATTTACCTGATAAATGATGTAATCAAAAGTAACGGTAAATTTCTAAGTTACCTAGACATAATTGGAATATACAATTGCAAGACAAATTTCCTAGAATATGCTGGCATCATCAAGGCAATTAAAACATATTTTTTAAAATACAAAATTAAATTAGAAAAAAACTAGAAATGCCACTTATCCCATACTTTATTGAAAATATAGCTACTAAGAAGGGATGTCGGAGCTTTTTAATCTAAATTCCAAAACAAAATGGTTTCAATATTCCATACTTCATCGAATTCTTCCGACAAATGATCTTTTGCAAAAGACGAAATTTAAAGATGAAAATAAATGCAGTTTTTGTGATAAAGAGAAAGAGACCATAAGTCATCTATTTTTCGATTGTCCAATTGTTAAAAACGTATGGAACAAAGTTAAAGGGGCAGTAGCACGTTTTTTGATAATTTTATATTTTAAAAATTGCACTTATAATTGTAAGTAAATGCCTAATGTATTATATTGACAGTGTCAACAATCACATTACACAAGCCAGTCACCCATAGTCAGAGGACAAAGTATGAGGATTAACATAAAATCCATTGGCGGCCATTTTTTTGTGAACACCTTTAATTCATTTTTGTAAGAAAAAGGAATCGCAAGGCTGAACCTTACGCTATATATTTGAATTATTACTGCTCCATTTAGTCTAAATACATTGTCTTTCATTTGAAACCATTAATATTCATTTTCCTGACATCACCTTATATTCCCCCTAAAAACGTGCTACTGCCCCTTTAAGGAATTGATAGAGACGTACACTGAAGCGAACATAAAGTTTTCCAAACGAAACATTTGTCTTGGATACCCCGAATACAGAAACAGGGTATTGAACATGATAATTACAAAATGTGAAATACACCATTTTCAAAGTAAAACAATTTGGTTTGAAACCAAACTTCACATTCATTCAAAATGATCTGAAGAAAATATATAACATTGACAAATACAACTGTTATTGGAATTGCAACTACTCAAAATATATGAAAGTTTGGTCATCCTGCCATTTACTATTCAAACACTAATCACTTCTTCTTTATAATTTATGTAAATGTGGCCTAAGAGTAATTGAAGGGTCCGGATGACGGGGTGTCAAAAGGACTGTTAAATGCAACCTAGCTCTTCAAAAAGACTCAACTTCGAATTTTCTGAAAGCTGAGATAATTATCTATACAATGATATATGGAATGACACCATTGAATTTGGTTGCAGAAAGATTAATCACAATGAAATCGCATAATTTTCGAGTTTGGTTGCAGTCCCCTATAGGCAACTGCAACCAAATTATTTTTCCACGAAAATACATGTTTTTAGCAAACAAAAGAGCCTGGGCTTGAAGAAATGTGGTTGAAGATGGAATATATGATGATTTGACAACTGTTGATCACTTACCAGGCTATTTATTTACGTTTCAATGACACATCAGCAACCTACCGATCGCTATCGAGTCCGGTTTTCGATCATGTCACATCATGATTTGAAATCGTTTCTTACATTATGGATAGAAATATTTCACTGACCTTGATTATTTTAACAGTTTCTATCATACAGCATGTCATGGTAGGTACTTTAGACAATCTTTGACCAAATTAACCCCTTAATTTCATTTCTGTGTTTCAACGTGCTCCCGAATGTTGTCATACGCTTTAAATATTCTCATTGGCTGTCACAAATTCCTTTAATTGCCAAATGATTTTGATAGAAAATAAACATCAATAAGTAAGTTTAAAAAATAGTTTCTATCCAGAAACAGAACAAGATGAATTATCAATCAAAAATTAGGAAATTTGAAAAATTGTTGGAAATGTTTTGAGACTGAATCAACCAATTGTAGGACACGTTACATACCGCATGGCATTACGACACACACAGAGCGAGAGGGAACCTGTCAAAATGGAACTGTTGATTTGTTTGTTTTTTCACGTCAAATAAGGTAACTTATTAAACTCCTGCAACCAAACTTGTCTATTTGCTATTCAGCAAGCAACTACAATCTCTGCAACCAAATTAGTGTTTGTCAAGACACGAAAAGTGATGGATATTTGCTAGAAAACAATTTGGTTGCAGTTGGACTGCAACCAAACTCGAAAACTCCTCGATTTAATTGCGATTATACATTCTGCAACCAAACTCAAGGCTTCAAGGAAATAATTGATTTATAGTTAATCATTTTAGCTGTCAGAATATCTTCATTTCAATCATTTTCAAGGAAAAGGTTGCATTTTATTGATGTTTAGATACACCGTCATTCGGACCCTTCAATTACTCTTAGGCCGTAAATGTTGCTATGTAAAATGTCACTTTCTTTATAGTTTGAACCTAAATGTACATGTACCCAAAAAAGAAATAAAATAATAAGAAAAAAAGTTCAAAAAAAAAAGAAAAAAGAAAAAGAATGGAATTGATATTTACTTGTAGTGCACCGTTTTAATCCAACGTCGTTTTTGATACGAAAACGACATGATTGTCAAAGGATACACCGACAATCAATTTGAAAGAGCTACTTTTTATGGCGCATTCGGCTCCAAATAATATCAACGAGCGACAAATCTATGTTCGAATAACGCAAAATTTAAAACACAGTAGCTTTATCTCTTAATTTTCGTTCAATTTAATTGGAAGCATCTGTAATACATGACATAACTATTATTTGAATTATTTGGTCCTTAAACATGAACACATAACAAATATCTATTAATAATTTCCCTCAGTCTTTATGCTTTAGGCTGAAAGAAATTCCCATGGATTTATTTTGACATTGCATCACCTCGATTTGATAACGAGGTTATGATCACCACATTCTTGTTAGCAACTTGCTTTGTATGTTTGTGTCTATCAATAATTTTTGCTCTGAAACATCGACAGTCATGATAATTTAGACTTCAATCTACGTTGATTTTATTGAGGCTTCATTGTCTCGATGCATGTGACTATACCTACTGCTGGTTTTACCTTCCTTTAAAATTATAATTTCAAAAACCTTAAGATATGATGTGACTTATTGATATTTTCTTTTCATGAACCAGGGTAGACATTAAAATTATAATTTGAAAGAAGTGGATATACATTAGGCATACACGCAATGAAATTTCCTCTAAATATTTGAGTCAACACATTCTTGTAAATGAGATTTACCAATGTTTAAAGTTCATATGTTTTATCCAGTATACAAAGGAACATGAAATGTATCAAATGAATAAAACATAAGGCTACGATATTGGTTATTTGATATCTACTCTAGAAATTCCAAATAGTTGATACAAACAAGCTGTTATGTTTTGACATTTCATGCTATTAGAATAGTTTGGTGAAATTCACTCAACAGTCATTGTGTTCTTTAATTACTTTTAATATGTTAACAATGCGTTATACCCCTTTGTAAAATTGACATTGTTTATTTTATCCTGTCATCAAAATCTGATAATATTGATAAATATTTTGGTGACTGAAGGAAAAGTATTAGTAAAATTTAAAATGTCTTTAAATTCACCCGAAAAGAGGCCAAACATAGACCAAAAACATGTTAAGAATTATTTTCAAAATAAAAGTACATTTAAATGTTTAAAATGTGTCATAAATTGACACATTGGCACATCAATACCCTAAAAGAGAGGCATTTGCATTTTGATGCTAAACCGAGATCATACAGTCTCGAAATCTATCTCATTTCCGTTTATCCACGAAGTGGGGTTGTGTCACGTAAAAAGCCATGCTGCACGCTGCTAGAGGCAGCGTAGATGCATCATTGGACGATATGCCCCGAAGGGGAGGTAATTTATTAATCACACTGAGCCCTGCTTGGATCCAGGGGTTACTGGAGAAATAAAGAAATGTAAACTCTGGATTATCGGGAATGCTCTGGGCTAGGCCTATAAAGTTCCTATCTCAGCGTCGTTTTAATAATATAGAGACCATGGAACAATTTCACAAGTGAATTTTACCTAGCCACTTTGTATTTCCATGTCAGTATATCTACTGACGTCTATCTGCGGCATTTTCAGTTTTTTATTTCTTCCTCTAATGTTAGGCTTCAGTTTGAAAACAATCTTTTCCTCACAAATACAAGCAATATAATCCCCTGCCAGAGCAGGGCGGGAGAGTGGGTTGCATTTTAAAACTAATTTTCTTTTCGTTGTTCCTTTGGGCACAAACACTACACCATAGGTACAAGCTAAGTAAAAGGTATCATCTTTATCCACATTAAGATCAAACCAAGCATAACTGTTCTTTTTGAATTTCAGAACCTTAATTTTTTTGAATCCTTTGTTTGAATATTTAAGGGACACTATGGCAAATGGGTTGTCTTCTAAGCAGTAAATATGGGTACCAGTGAGATAGCACTCGTTCTTGATTTTTGATGGTAAAGACAATTGATTTATTCTCACATTTTTTGATAAATTCGAAATGATTAAGAAGTTTGGAGTTAAATAATACAATGTCTTTGTTTCAAAGTTGATATGAAAGCCATTGACATATCCATTCCCATATTTTTCATGCCTTGTTCCATCCAGACATTTTCTATGAATATATCTTCTATCTCCACGACCATGAATGTACAAAAAACCTGTTTCGATGTCAAATTGTGCTCCTTTCACCTTTTTAGCATGTATTTTCCCCGGAAATGACACAAGTTTACCTGTTTTCCAATTATACACATGTATTCGAAAATAAGAACTTGTCTTGCCGAAAAGAAACAAGATTTGTTGACCAGGTGCAGCATGATGGTTTATCATGTCTTCAGACAACTTCACCTTGCATACATCTTTATCTGTGTGCTTTAAAAATTTGTTCTTCTTTAAATGCTGTGTATATCCAGGAGGATTACTTTCTTTACTTATCATCGAACCCCTGCTTGAAGTCAGCTGGTCGCCTTTCTCATTCTCTTTCAAAGAAGATACTGTATAAAGTTTAGCTGATGAAAATGTCTTATGGTCAGATTGATGAGGTGGTGTTTCCATTTCCTCAGCATTGGAAATTTGAGTTTGACCAATTCTTTTGGAATTATTGCTTGATGTATTCTCTATATTCAGCTCGTCACCCACAGAGATGAAACATTGGCATTCAGTTTCAGTAGTCATGTTAATGTAAAAACCATGACAGGTCTTCTTCAGTTGACAGAGTACAGAACATCTCAGGATGGACTCAACTTGATGTTCAGACAGCTGAGAGTTCTTTTTTTCGAGTTGAGGTTGATCCTTGATAAACAGAGATGAGTCTTCATCCACTGGTTGCCTCGTCCATGACATTCGTACATCAGATTCTGCCCGGCGATATCCCACATTAAGAAAACTTAAAAAACTTAAAAGTTTTATGAAATTCATACTGCTGAGAGAAAGATATAACAGGCCAAGTGAAGTAACTTTAAGCTAATTTTCTCTTCCCTATTCTGAAGGACGAATAATTCATTATTAATCTGTTTACTGACGCTGAAATCAATACTGCTCAAACATACATTAACAACTGAAATCAATACTGTTCAAACACACATTAACAACGCCACTTAATAAACGGGAAAGACCTGAAATGTTAATGGATTACATCCACAATATATCAAATGTTTAAAACATCCTTAGCATCAGAAAAACTCAATAAAACGTGACCTTACAAAAGTGTTCAAGAAAGTGTTGTGAGTATAGCTTAATTACACCTATGGTACTTCTTCCCAAACAGATGATTTATTCCTGTTCGTATTACCTTTTATTGGCATTTACAATTTTTGCATCAAGTAACAATATACTGCGAAAAGTATTCAAAATGCTTCCCTGTATCGCACTATATAAACTCTCCCAAAAAAAAACCAGCACCCCCTGATTTTATGCAGTGTTGATATCAGTCTTAAACATTTATAACACATAGATTATCAAAGATAGCACAATCAAATGGTTACGTAGTATAAGGTCTCAATTTCATAGGTTTTTATTATACATTCGACGGAAACTCAATCGCTCGTTTCTCTCAAAGGGGTAGTAGCACGTTTTTTGATAATTTTACATATTAAAATTTTCACTGATAATTGTAAGTTTATGCTAAATTTTACAAGCCTATCATTCATAGTCAGAGGACAAAGAAAAAAGATTTACATAAAATCCATTTGCGGCCATATTGTGTAAACACCTTTGATCCATTTGTGTAAGAAAAAGGAATTGCATGGCTAAACTTTACATTTCAAATTTGAATTATTACTGCTTCATTTAGTGTCAATACATTGTCTTCAATTGTAACTATTTATTTTCATGTTCCTTATTTCACCTTAAAAATCATTCTCTCCCCACAGAGGCACATCAAGTAATGTTGATTTAGCCTCTGTTCTATTACGACGAGTTTGTGGGATAGAAAGGGAGATGCCTGATTGGAGGCAATCAAAATTAGTTGTGCAATCAGCGACGCTGTTCTTAAATCATCATTTTGGCTACTAAAACAAGGCAAAGCCATTGTGACATGAACCACCCTTTCCATACGAGAAGCCTTGTCATTTGATAAAGCCCCCGTCACAACCCATCGTGCGTGCAATTCGTTCGTACGTTTTTTGGGGAGGCCAAGGTCGCTACGTTTTTCTGAAAACGTAGGGTGGATTTATTAAGAACAGAGAGGGAATTTGCCAACGCACGTCACACGCACGTCGTACGTACGTAGCCCGTCGACACGTCTGGCAGTGAGGAGCTGCGTGCATCGTACGATGCGCACGTGGTACGTGCGTGTGGCGTGCGTACAACGTGCTTGTGATGTGCGATTGTCACATTGTCGTACAGGGGCCGTGCGTCTCGCGTACAGTGTCCTTACACCACGCACGTTCTAAGTGCGTGCGAGTGCAACGAGGTTTTTCCCGCCCGATTGACAGGTGCTTGGTACACATCGTCACATGTGCTGGAGCCATAAGATGCCACCCTTTCCATCGCTCCGGGTCCTGATGCTGCAAGAGCATGTTCTCTTCAAATGATGGCAATCGTCCGTCGGCTCGGCTTATATCCTAAAAAAGGTGCCCAAAACGTGCGTTGTACGTGCTTACTCGGTACGTTGTACGTGCTTACTCGGTACGATCGACGTGAGTTTTCGTTAAACTTTGGACGTGCCGAGTAAGCACGAACTACGCACGTACAACGCACGTTGTACGCACGTGCAACGTGTGTCGTTCGTAGAGAAAGTTTGAGTGGGTAAGCTTGAATAAAACGCACGATGTCGGTGCGTTGTGCGTGCGGTTGTCGTACAGGGCACGCATGTCGATAGTACGGAGGAAAATTCGCAGCCCATTCGTAGGCTGCACGCAGCGAAAGTTCTGCATGCACTAAAAGTTCTACGACGAGTCTGCGTGCTCCAAATTTGTCCAAAATCGGTACGGCGTCGGTAAAGAGGACGCACGAATTCCCCAATTTACCCCACGTATTTGTCGGTAGACAGCACGCAGCTGCACGTACGACGGGTTGTGACGGGGGCTTTTAGAAATTCAAATGTATTGAGATGAAAGTTTTTCCCACTAGGGGAAACTGCCGGAACCCACGGATTTCGGCGTAATAGAACAGAGGCTAAATCAAGATGACTTGATATGCCTTTGTGGGGAGAGAATGCTTAAAAATGTGATACTCCTCCTTAAAACGCTTCAATCATTTCAATTTGTATAGGAATTTATTTCTGTTGTGTATAAACTATTCTACTTTGTCATTTGTTCACGTGTGCAATATTTGCAAATACCTTTTCATGAAATAATTCTTCCTGGAAGATAAGTGATTGTGTAATTTAGTTGGCCAATGTTGCAAAATCGGTACACGTTCACGACAAAAGTCGGCCAAAGGATAATTTGAGAAAGCAATACCCCTACCCTCAACAATAGCCTTAAGGACAGACAAGCAATAAGTTCATGCCTGACAGAACCCCTAGACAGAAGTGACTCTAATTGGTTAAGTTAAGAACAAGGAGTTCAAAACTTTGTCTATTCCGACTATCAACTTGCATAAAGAGAAAGAATCACGTCTAGATTTTCTATAAGATCTGCATTCGGTGTAGAGTATCTGTTTACTTACGTTTTAAGTTTTCTTGTGAAACTAACTTCAGGCCCTTAATGTCAGTGTTTTTGTTTTGCATGTACAGGTGTGAATAAAATGTTTTGTAACAACAAAAAATCAAATTTAGAACGCCATTTAGTTTTTCTTTGTAACCGAAAAAATAAGGGTAACATTTGGATTCAAACTGACATTAGTTTTAATTTTGATCCAGTCAAATAAGGGATGCTACAGACTCAATAATATAACAGATGTTTATCGTTTCATTTGGGCATTTACAATTAAATATAGGACCATGGGCTCTTGAGCTCATCAGGCTTTTGCTGGAAATAGGTTTTTAAGGTTTGGGGTCACGAACTCTACACTTAGAATCCCCATTGGCCAAGGAGTCTGCACATCAAATTTCGGCTCTCTAGAGTCATTGGTTGTGGAGAAGTCGAAAAAGTGAAAAGTTTATGGATGGACGGATGTCGGACGTGATGCCATGCCACATCTCAAAATAAATTGGAAACATTTCTGTCGTAATTTATTAAACGTATCAACCTTTGGGTTACGAATGGATGTAAAGAGACGGTTTAGTGTTGACAATACAAGGCTTTTGAGAAGAGTTATTCTACCCATAGGTGTAATATCTCTCCCAGACAATGGAGTCATTTGGTTATAACTTTCTTGAGTTTATCTTGATAATTTCTTTCAACCGTTTCTGCCACAACGTGGCGCCTTGTCTGCAACCTCTTGTAATTTTGAAAACATCTCAAGCAAATATGCCCTTGAAGTTATATCTGAGTAAATGTTAGCTATCAATAAATTTCTACTCGACTGATACAAATGGCTTTTCAAAATCAATTAATATCAGGATTCCTGGTATGTTAATATGGTCAGAATATCCCATCATATCATGTACTAATCTTGTACATTCTCCTATATACATGCCTTTCATAGAACCCTTTTGTTAATTTAGGAATGTTGCTATTCGCAAATAACAGTTAAGTCTGCATCTTTCACTCCTCTACCATTCTCGATAATCCAGAGTTTATGTTCCAATAATATCTTCACTAACCTCTGGAATCAAACAGGGATCAATGTGATTCATAAATTGCATCCCTTTAGTTGTATTACCATCTTTCAGTAGCCAATAAGATAAACCATTAGTCAGAGTGTCAGAAATAGGAACAAATCATTTAGTCAGAAAAACGGTGAGTGAGTGAGTGAGTTGGGGCTTAACGCACTATCAGCAATTTTTTCAGCCATTAAATATGTGGCTTTTGTCATCCAAAAGAGAGAAGATCAAAGAGAAATAAGTTCGACATGTTTAGAGAACAGTCGAAAAAAGGCATAGTGAGGGATAGAAAGCAGATTTTAGAACGATACAAATTTTGTCTGAAATCTACCAGATGACCATTAAACCTGGTTGACCCCACCAGGAGGATGTGAGCTTATCTGGCATAGCTCCCAGGGTCGGTGAAGCACACAAACCACCAAACCGCTATAAGGTTTTGAGTCAAGTAGGACGGCATATAATCAAGCAAGAAACATTCAAAAAAACATGAAGGTACTAAATCTACCTAAAAGCTGTTATTTATGCAAAACTTGTGTTGTAAGTTCCTTACACATTTCGGATCTCTCTACTCGGATCTCTCTACTCTCTTGAATTTGGATGGTTACATCCACGTGTTAAATAGCTGGAATATTGCTGACTCCTAATTCACTCAATTCATTCAAAGGCCATACGATTAAAATTTAAAGTCAGAGTTATTCTCTTGATGGAAAACTTGGAATGCTTGGTAACAAATCGATTACCCCCACTCGTTTTGATAGACAAAAACACATCGATCCCCTAAAAAATGCATTAGCTTTTCGATGCTAAACCGAGATCATACAATCTATCTCATTTCCGTTTATCCACAAAACAGGAAGACGTCATGCGATTGGCACGCTGCTGACCCAAATTTCCCCCTTTGTCATTCGTAACTATTTCAATATATTCTATTCAAGGTCTATCAATATTATCCAAACGATATTGCTCTACAACGAAGATTGGTAAATAAAGCGAAATGACCACATTAAACCAGAATAGACTTATGCCGAATCTTTATATCAACATTTAAAACAAACTTTCAAAATTTAGTATGAACTGTTCTAATATTCTTATTAATATTAGAACAACAAACTTCTGATACACAGAGAATAATTGGTTGGATGTTTCCATCAACTAATTTAAATAAAGATTCAATTGGAAATCGCTTTTATTTACAAATTAAACATTTTCAAAGTTTTATGCTCTTTCTGCCTGCAATGCAAGCGTCTCGCAAGCTGTAGAAAAAAATGGTTCTACAAGAGAACACAATACCTATATACTTATAGTATGATACAACGACTACTAGACATTTGTATAGCGCCAATATCCAGCCCAGAAGAGCGCTGTGGAGTGGGACACATAGTCACGGTATTTTGTCCAAGTATACTGCACATTGCTGTACCCGCAACTAGGTGTACCTCAATTTGGCAATCTTAACCCCTCTCTTGAATACTAACATTTTGTTTTGTTAATGTTTATCGCTAGTCCCAAATTCAAACAGTATTTCTTTAGAACGTCAATCTTTCTGTGTAAGTTCATTACAAAGTCTGCAAATATCCAAACATCATCTGCAGATAATAACATTGATAGATCATGGATATTTTCATTTATGAATATGCCCCTTGAATCATTTGCTATCATTTCCTTACAAGTTCTATATATTACAAGAAAAGTATAGTTGACAAAACGCAGCCTTGTCTAACGCCAGACTATGTATCGAAATTATGTGTTTTTCAGGTTTACTAGTTCCCACAAAAGTTCTTAAGCTACCGTACATAAATCTTAATAAACGTTGCATTTGATTTCCATGAACTGTTGATTTTTTTTCTAGTTAACCTTTGATTGGGCCTTTTGAGTTCCGTTCTCAGCGAACTATATGGAAACCATGAAACAACAATTAAACATGTCAATTCTACCTAGCCACTTTCAATTTCTGTATAAGCATTTTCACTGATGTGTATCGGTGGCAGTTTCAGTGGTACATTTCTTCCTTTATTGTTAGGCTTCAGTTTGAAAACAATCTTTTCCCCACAAATACAAGCAATATAATCCCCTACCAGAGCAGGGCGGGAGAGTGCGTTGCATTTTAAAACTGGTTTTATAATGGTCGTCCCTCTTGGCACAAACACAACACCATAGGTACAAGCTAGGTACAAGGAGTGATCATTATCCACACGAAGATCAAACCCTGTGTATGACTTTCTACTTCGGAATTTCAGA
Organism: Steromphala cineraria; assembly: GCA_916613615.1. NCBI lineage: Eukaryota > Metazoa > Mollusca > Gastropoda > Trochida > Trochidae > Steromphala > Steromphala cineraria. The sequence goes on along the minus strand of OU744736.1, from coordinate 22,852,495 downwards.
ATCTTAATTTTCCCCAATCCTTTGTTTGAATATGTCAATAACTTTATGCGAAATTGAGTACCTGATAAATAGTAAATATGGGTACCAGTGAGATAGCTGTTGCCATTCATTGCTTTTGGTGTTAATAATTTTTTTTTCTTTCCAGGTTTTGATAAATTCGAAATTATTAAGAATCGTTCAGTAAGGCAATACAATGTCTTTGTTTTGAAGTTTATGTGAAAGTCATTGACACGTTTATTGCCATATCTCTTACGCTTTGTTCCATTCAGACATTTTCTATGAATATATCTGCTAAACCCGCGAACATGGATGTACAAAAAACCTGTTTCGATGTCAAATTGTGCTCCACCTACACCTTCAGCCTGTATTTTCCCCGGAAATGACACAAGTTTACGTGTTTTCCAATTATACACCTGTATTTGAAAATAAGAACTTGTCTTGCTGAAAAGAAACAGGATTTGTTGACCAGGTGCAGCATGATGGTTTATCATCTCTTCAGACAACTTCACCTTGCATACATCTTTGTCTGTGTGCTTTAAAGATTTGTTCTTCTTTGAATGCTGTGTATATCCAGGAGGGTTACTTTCTTTACTTATCAGAGAATCCCTGCTCGAAGTCAGCTGGTTGCCTTTCTCATTCTCTTTCAAAGAAGATGCTGTATATAGTTTAGCTGATGAAAATATCTTAGGGTCAGATTGATGAGGTGGTGTTTCCAATTCCTCAACATTGGAAATTTGAGTTTGACCAATTCTTTTGGAATTATTGCTTGATGTATTCTCTATTTTTAGCTCGTCACTTACAGAGATGAAACATTGGCATTCAGTTTCAGTAGTCATGTTAATGTAAAAACCATGACAGGTCTTCTTCAGTTGACAGAGTACAGAACATCTCAGGATGGAATCAACTTGATGTTCAGACAGCTGAGGGTTCTTTGTTTCGAGTTGAGGTTGATCCTTGATAAACAGAGATGAGTCTTCATTCACTGGTTGCCTCGTCCATGACATTCGTACATCAGATTCTGCCCACAGATATCCCACATTAAGAAAACTTGCCAAGCTGTAAAATGTTTTGATATTCATATTACCCAAAGAAAAATATATCATGGTAAGCGACGTGCCTTTAGCTTCTCTTGTGCCTTCATTTGAACATTATTCACTTATGCTGAAATCCTTTCTGTTTAAGAATAAATTAAGAAATGGAAATGAGTGTACCTGTATACAATCTTAACACACGAGTTCGTGTTGGTTTAGCTAGGACAAGAGTTTTAGTTCTGATATTTTTTTTATAACTTGTTTTCTATACGGATAAACTTTAGATTTTGAACGGTAACCTTTTAAATTTTTCATTCCTACTAAAAGTGCTTTTAAGATTTATATTATTTACAAAACACTACGTATGACGTGACTTATTGACATTTACTGTTAATGATCCTTGGTAGTTTTCGGAAATATTACTTTAAATAAATTGATACTCATTAGGCCTTCAGGCAAGCAAATTTTGTCCAAAGAGATAGGCTCAGGATAGAGCAGCATGAGTCTTGGTAATGAACGACCGAATATATATCCGATTAATATAACATAAGTCCCAAGATTTAGCTTAATTGACTTAATTAATATTTACCTAACGTTTTCTGAGTATTTCAATAGAATGGTATTTAGAATATGTTTCACTATAAGTATTTCATGCAAGCAGTTATTTTTTGACATTTCATGATCTTTGAATAGGTTTGTGAAATTCAATCAAGTTTCAGCAGTCATTATTTGTTATCTTTGAAAATGTTTTTAGTGTGTTCACCATGCGTGATTCCCCATTTTAAAATGACTTCTCATTCCCCCTTAGCTCATTCAAAATTAAAACACAACGTATTCGAACATTCAGAATACCCGCTCGGCAACACATGGCAGATTTATTTCAATATAAAAAACACATTCCATATACAAATACGAATCCATCGGTAAAGCATCCGACAACACATACAAATACAATGCACAACAGCATCAAGGTGAATAGAGCTAGCCCGTAACATAAACCAGAGATAACAACTCATTCATGAGAAAAAACTCTGTAACTGTGCCCTTCCAACGAATACTCATTCTCTCCCCACAGAGGCAGATCAAGTCTATGTTGATTTAGCCTCTGTTCTATTACGACGATTTTGTAGGATAGAAAGGGAGATGCCTGATTGGAGGCAATCAAAATTAGTTGTGCAATCAGCGACGCTGTTCTTAAATCATCATTTGACTACTGAAACAAAGCAAAGGCATTGTGACATTAACCACTCTTTCCATGCGAGAAGCCTTGTCATTTGATAAAGAAATTCAAATGTATTGAGATGAAAGTTTTTTCCGCCAGGGGAAACTGCCGGAAGCTACGGATTTCGGCGTAATAGAACAGAGGCTAAATCAACATGACTTGATGAGCAGAGTGAAACACCCAATCGCGTTTTATACCCCGACCAACGGTCTGGGGTATCTAGTAATACCAACAAATCCGTGTGTGTGTGTGTGTGTGTCTGTCTGTCCGAGGACATTTTTTGTCCGACCTATTACGGGAAAACTATTTATCCGATTAATTTCAAATTTTGCACATGTCTTCTACCCTACTAGGAGGGATGCACTGCGAAGTTACAGCAAATTTCGTTAATATTTGAATTTTTTACAAATTTCCATGTTTTGAACTTAGTCATTATCCAATATCAGATTTGTCCGACCTATTACGGGAAAACTATTCATCCGATTCTTTTCACATTTTGCATGTGTCTTCTTCCCTACTAGGAGAGGTCCAGTGCAAAATCAAAACTAAAATTGATAAGGGTTTTTTGTGTCTGTTTTTTTTTTACAAAGTTCCATTTTTTTGATTTGTCACTTTTCTCAATTCCTCTTTGGGGGTCAAATGATGTGCAAGAGATGACTACATTGAAAGTAAAAAATAATTCAGTTAGTCAGGGATGCACGGTCGGGGGTATTAGTGAGCCACGCTCACTTTTTTGCTTGTTTAGATCAACTTTAATGTATCCCATCTTTGGCATTCTCACTTCTCCACCTGCCATGCCTTTTAAACATTCTATCAAGAACACTGTTATTTGCAGCAACGGGGGCCTCTTCGCTAAGAAGACTATTTAAAGGGGCAGTAGCACGTTTTTTGAGAATTTTATATTTAAAAAATTTCACTGATAATGTATGTTAACGCTAAATGTATTACTTTGATAGTGTCAAAATCTCATTACACACGACAATCATTCATAGTCAGAGAACAAAGTATGAAGATTTACCTAAAATCCATTGGCGGCCATTTTTTTGTGAACACCTTTAATTCATTTTGTGTAAGAAAAGGAATCGCATGGCTAAACTTTACATTATATATTTGAATTATTACTGCTCCATTTGGTTTGAATACATTGCCTTTCAATTGGAACCATTTATTTTCATTTTCCTGACATCACCTTATATTCCCTCTAAAAACGTGCTACTGCCCCTTTAAACCATACAGTTGAATATTGGAAACAAAAGGCTCTTTCTATAAACAAAATCTCTCTCAAGCGAGTGTAAGACAGAGGCTGATCATCTTTTCTGAGCCTATCACCAAGAGAGGTCGAAGTTAAACTCCTGAAAATATATTCAAAAGAATCATCAGCAATAACAGCTGCTTCCAAACACGTCTCCATACATAACGACTGGACATAACTTCTAACGAGTCCTACTTATCACCAGCCAGGAACCATCTCAATATACATCTGTTTTAGATTGCATAAAAAAATCATCATATTAGTATTATAAAATACAACATCTTGTCTTTTGCTATGCAAGAGCTCAGACGATCTGAGAAAACCTGTGTAAGCTATCAAACACATGCATATCACTCTTAAACTACAAAGTGATGGGAAAGCAAAACAAGAGTCATACAGCTTTTCCAACATATTAGCATCACTAGTAATAGGCTCTTTTTTAGAGACGCACTTTGCTAATTTTTTTTTAAGATTCCTCTAAAACGTTTTTAACCAAGTTATTCTCCGTATGACTAGGTAGACCAACAACAAAATGAGCATTATGAATGCTGTAAAATGCAGATTGCACAGGGGCAAATGATTCGGTTTCTGAACAACAGAAACAAGATAAATTGCTCAATGCAAAGGGACAAAGGCAATCTTTCCAAAATTTGAAAGGCATTTTTTTCATCACATTATGTTATCAATCAAAGTTTTATTTAAAACAAAGACATTTTGTTATATTGGTGTCTCAAATAACATTTAAGTAAATAATTGTTCATCACAATTAACATTTCATAAGATATTTTCTCTTTAAAACCATATTTTTTCATCAAACTCAATATTTTATGAAACACTTTTGAAAATCAAATTCAATGATTTCATCAACTTGTCAAGTTCAATTGTCGTCAAACGAAATATAAATAAATCATCAAACGAAATATTTCATCGAAACAGGTAAAAAAAATCTACCCAAGTCAACATTTCATGAAAAAAAATAATTTCATAATATCATTTCTCTTTAAAGTATTTTTTCATCAAACACGTCATTAAATCAATAATTTGTCATTAATTATTTTTTCCTACTAAAGTCTTTTTTTTTCATCTAAATCTTATTTTCTACACATTTTTTCAAAGTTGATGTTATTATCAAAATCCAAAACTGATCCAGCTATCTAAGACGGGATATCCCAACTTGGAATAGTGCTTTATCCACAGTTTGGATAGCCTCGAGAACTACCCAACCTTAAAGGGGCAGTAGCCCGTCTTTTGAAATTTTTTTATATTTCAATTTTTCACTGACAATTGTACGTTCATGCTAAATGTATTATTTTGATAGTGTTAAAAATTTCATTACACGAACCAATCATCCATAGTCAGAGAACATAATGAGGTTTCACATTAAGTAAATTTGCTGCCGATTTTGTGTGAGCACCTTTAATTTATTTTGGGTAATGAAAATGGAATCGCATCTCTGAATTTTATATCATATATTTGATTATTACTGTTTCATTTCGTTTTAATACATTGTCTTTCAATTGGAACCAGTTATTTTTATTTTCCTGACATTACCTTAATATTCCCCCTAAAAACGTGCCACTGCTCCTTTAAGATGAGATAGCTCAATAGTTGGTACTAACGGCGCTACAGCCCAGTACGATCTGAACCAAAACGTTGCAGTTTCGAAACTGACAGGTTGACGATCAATAAATTTGGTTGTCCTTTATAATCCATTGTTCCGACAAATATTGACTATATGGTCGTTTAATAAGAGTAAACAGGACAATGTACCGCGTGTGTCAAACATATTTTGGAAAGGTTATGACAGTTATCGATTTGTAGTGTTTGGTATATCATATAACTTGTATACGTGGTATCAACATCAACCAATCTCAGAAATCGTGACATCTTTACGATCCGAACCCCAATCAGAAATGGGCGTTTACACAGTAGTTATTTCATCCAATCATTGAGGTGAATCCAATAACACAACACATGATGCTCCTTGAGTGACAGCCATAGATTCAGCTGTCAATCAAACAGCGATCAGGTGTGGTGTTACTGGATTCACTAAAATGATTGGATGAATTAACTGCTGCGTACTACGCCCATTTCTAAAACAAATATGATCTTGGATCGGATCGCAAGATGTCATGATGTATTTGAAATCAGTGAATGATTGATAAGCTATTAATGAGGACACACAATCTTATAGCAAAGTTTTTAAAGGTTAAACAATGAGGGATTACATTTTATCATATCAGTTGCCTGTAATCCGTTATTCTTGAATGTTTTAGCAGCAGATATATACACGCATGAAATGACTTTTAAATTATCTCAAATTTGTCTCAGTCCTAAAATCGTTTGATGACTATCTATTCATGTAATGACGATCATGAAAGTGGTTTTATAAAAGCTTTTACAAGAGACAATCACAATAAAATATAATAATTGCATGTGACAATTTTACTTACTGTCATCTTTATACGTGTAAATACAGTAGAACTCGGATATAACGAACTCCAAGGGACCAAAGAAATCAGTTCGCTATATCCGGTGTTCGCTATACGCATATAATTTTATAATATTATATAGTGACGGGACTTGAAAATTTGTTCGCTATATCCGAATGTTCGCTATATGCGTGTTCGCTATATCCGTGTTCTACTGTAATGATTATTTTCCACGTTTTGTGCTTTTCAGGGCTCCAGGTAACCTTTGAAGTGAAGTTGTACATACACCTTAGATTTTTAATGGAGGTGTACTCAAGAGTTCGAAGGTGTACTGACATAGTGGTAACAAATTGTTACATTTTTACATAGTAAATAAAATGAGTTTGCTTTATACATTGTTTAGTTTCATCACCGCCGGTATTATTTCTTGCTATTCAAGAAACAAGATTTTGTTGATATCTTCTGAAAATTCAAATAAATACTCAATGCTAAATTCAATTTAACTAATTTATTAAAGTAATTTTTTTTTACATAGAAAATTCGTCATTTATTGCCTACTATGGAGTGTGTTTGATCTTAAGAGTCCCCATTATATTGCAACTGAATTGTAACCGAATTTAATTCATTCATTCATTTACAAATGAAGTCGTATTACAGACAGACAGACAGACAGACAGACAGACAGAAGATTTTATTAGCGCAAGCCAAAATTGGCCTATGGCCATACATTGTTTATGGTAGATACATATTAAGGTGGTGAGGTAGACAAATCGACAATGATAATTAATTGTTGTTTCTTAATCGGAAAGCTTTATATACAAATTTACCCAGCTGATACAGTAGTAAGATTAATATATGGTGGTAAGTTATAATTGGATAGTTTGCTGTCTAATTTCAGTTAATTAAATGTTATAATCAACATTCGTGAAACCATAAATGGTTTTCCAATTTACGTCTCACTGTTAATTACCAAACCTTTCACAAACAAAAGGAAAGAAAAGCCAAACTGGTATTATCTTATGAAGACTGAATCAATTTCAAGTTAGACATGTAAAATGTTCAAATATTGGATAAAATTGGAGATCTCAAAAAAAAAAAAACAGTGTGTACGCCCCATATCTGTAGCCCTGCCCGGCTTTTTTTATGTAACTTTCCCATCAATAACCATTTTGAATATGTTAAGAATGCGTATGTTTTGCTGAAAATATTTTTTCCAAGTAGCTTTTATTTTTTGAATAATCATCTGACGATTGAATGAAAATTATATTTTTGTAGGAGAGATAATTTCTAATTTTATCATAACGTTTGGACAAGATTTCTGAAAACAATTATGGTAACAGGTAACAAACATGTGAGTAAATATGAATATCGAGAGTTATGTCTCACTTTCACCCGTGTACTGTATATGATACATGTACATCACAGCTGACACCAAAGGGACGCACGGGCATGGTGCACCATAAATAAGGTGGCAGGGTGAGATATAAGCATTGCTTCTGGCCTTGGGTAGAGGAGAATCTCTTCACCACATTGGTATATCATCTGTCAATCAGCTAGGTCCTAGGTTCAAATCCCGATGGATGTGATTTCACAATCCCTTCTGTTACATTTTGCGCCAAATGTTAAAAACACCATGGGTATGTCGAACTGAATAAATCATACATTCAGACATTCTCTCCCCACAGAGGCAGCTCAGTCATACCCGAGTTAGCCTCTGTTCTATTACGGCTAATACATGGGATAGAAAGGTAGAAGCTTATTGGAGGCAATCGAAGTTAGTTGTGCAATCAGCGACCCCGTTTCAAAAGTGGTCATTCGCAAAAGCTCGGCTATTCAGGTGTGGTTCGGCAAAGCTATCGTTGAAATTTAACGTCAAGGGGAGATAATTCTTCCTTCTACAAAACGTTGCTTTTTACCTTCTCATAAGCTAATATTTGGTAAATTATAAAATAAAATTTATCATAAAACAAGTAACAATTTACACAATTATAAAACGGTATGTTTCTAATGAAAACCCTATCCATATCTGATTTTCAAATATTTTCCCTCCCACACTGTTAATTAAAAATAAACCTAAAGGCATGATTCTTTTGCAAGTCACTATACGACCTTTGAGAATTCCGCAAGTCATGGATAACTAAAAGGTGTTTTCATTGGCTGCAAGTAAGGGAGATATCTCAAGTAACAACTTTTTGCCGCTAGGGAAATCTGCCGGAACTCAAGGATCTTGGTGTAATAGAACAGAGGCTAACTCAAGTATGACTGAGCTGTCTCTGTGGGGAGAGAATGACATTCAGAAGACTTGCGAAACTATTAATTCGTATGGCAATCATAGCACCAAGAAAACGATATATCAGGATGAGTGACGTGCATTTAGTTTTGCCTTGCACCTGCTATGTGACAAAAAGATCAGAAAAATTATGCAGTATTTATTGGTTCTCTAATGCTGAAATTGATACTAGTACTGTGCAAACATACATTAAGAAATGGAATTAAAAGAGCTCGAAAAGCTAGCATCTAGCTTCATTTGGAAAGGTAAACCTGATAAAATTAAACGGACAATATTAACTAGAAGCTTCAAAGAGGGTGGGATTAGAGTACCAGATATAAGAAATACAATCATTTCGCAAAAAAATAAGTTGGGTTAAAAGGATCTTCGATTCTGAAATTAACTCAAAATTAAAGAAAATTTTCTATATTGTCGTATCACCAATGCATAGAGATTTTTTTCAATACACTGAATCATCCCTCATTGAGAAAGTTTTGTACCCCAAGAACAAACGATTTTTGGAAAGATGTTTTAAAGGCATGGGGATTCTTTAAGAAACAAATGGGGAATACCGTTAAAATTCAATCTGATATCTTATCCCAACCAAAATGGAATAACGACAATGTTAGAATAAACAACAAGTCTATAAATAATAAGAATATGTCAAAATCCGGTATTTACCTGATAAATGATGTAATCAAAAGTAACGGTAAATTTCTAAGTTACCTAGAAATAATTGGAATATACAATTGCAAGACAAATTTCCTAGAATATGCTGGCATCATCAAGGCAATTAAAACATATTTTTTAAAATACAAAATTGAATTAGAAAAAAACTAGAAATGCCACTTATACCATACTTATTGAAAATATAGCTACTAAGAAGGGATGTCGGAGCTTTTATGATATATTACAAAAGACAGAAAACACTATGACAGAATGCAAGTACAGAAATAAGTGGGAAATAGATCTTGAATGTTCAATTAATGAAAGCGAATGGAATAACATAAATGAAATACCCTTCATGTCTAATCTAAATTCCAAAACAAAATGGTTTCAATATTCCATACTTCATCGAATTCTTCCGACAAATGATCTTTTGCAAAAGATGAAATTTAAAGATGAAAATAAATGCAGTTTTTGTGATGAAGAGAAAGAGACCATAAGTCATCTATTTTCGATTGTCCAATTGTTAAAAACGTATGGAACAAAGTTAAGGAATGGATAGAGACGTACACTGAAGCGAACATAAAGTTTTCCAAACGAAACATTTGTCTTGGATACCCCGAATACAGAAACAGGGTATTGAACATGATAATTACAAAATGTGAAATACACCATTTTCAAAGCAAAACAATTTGCTTTGAAACCAAACTTTACATTCATTCAAAATGATCTGAAGAAAATATATAACATTGACAAATACAACTGTTATTGGAATTGCAACTACTCAAAATACATGAAAGTTTGGTCATCCTTCCATTTACTATTCAAACACTAATCACTTCTTCTTTATATGTAAATGTGGCCTTAGAGTAATTGAAGGGTCCGGATGACGGGGTGTCAAAAGGACTGTTAAATGCAACCTAGCTCTTCAAAAAGACTCAACTTCAAATTTTCTGAAAGCTGAGATAATTATCTATACAAAGATATATGGAATGACACCATTGAATTTGGTTGCAGAAAGATTAATCACAATGAAATCGCATAATTTTCGAGTTTGGTTGCAGTCTCCTATAGGCAACTGCAACCAAATTATTTTTCCACGAAAATACATGTTTTTATCAAATAAAAGAGCCTGGGCTTGAATAAATTTGGTTGAGGATGGAATATATGATGATTTGACAACTGTTGATCACTTACCTGGCTTTTTATTTACGTTTCAATGACACATCAGCAACTTACCGATCGCTATCGAGTCCGGTTTTCGATCATGTCACATCATGATTTGAAATCGTTTCTGACATTATGGATATAAATATTTCACTGACCTTGATTATTTTAACAATTTCTATCATACAGCATGTCATGGTAGGTACTTTAGACAATCTTTGACCAAATTAATCCCTTAATTTCATTTCTGTGTTTCAACGTGCTCCCGTAGTAGATCCGAATGTTGTCATACCTTTAAAGATTCTCATTGGCTGTCACAAATTCCTTTAATTGCCAAATGATTTTGATAGAAAATAAACATCAATAAGTAAGTTTAAAAAATAGTTTCTATCCAGAAACAGAACAAGATAAATTATCAATCAAAAATTAGGAAATTTGAAAAATTGTTGGAAATGTTTGAGACTGAATCAACCAATTGTAGGACACGTTACATACCGCATGGCATTACGTCACACACAGAGCGAGAGGGAACCTGTCAAAATGGAACTGTTGATTTGTTTGTTTTTTCATGTCAAATAAGGTAACTTATTAAACTCCTGCAACCAAACTTTTCTATTTGCTATTCAACAAGCAACTACAATCTCTGCAACCAAATTAGTGTTTGTCAAGACACGAAAAATGATGGATATTTGCTAGAAAACAAATTGGTTGCAGTTGCCTATAAGGGACTGCAACCAAACTCGAAAAATCATCGATTTCATTCCGATTATACATTCTGCAACCAAACTCAAGGCTTCAAGGAAATAATTGATTTATAGTAAATCATTTTAGCTGTCAGAATATCTTCATTTCAATCATTTTCAAGGAAAAGGTTGCATTTTATTGATGTTTAGATACACCGTCATTCGGACCCTTCAATTACTCTTAGGCCGTAAATGTTGCTATGTAAAATGTCACTTTCTTTATAGTTTGAACCTAAATGTACATGTACCTCAAAAAGAAATAAAATAATAGGAACAAAAGTTTTAAAAAAAGAAAAAAGAAAAAGAATGGAATTGATATTTACTTGTAGTGCACCGTTTTAATCCAACGTCGTTTTTGATACGAAAACGACATGATTGTCGAAGGATACATCGACAATCAATTTGAAAGAGCTACTTTTTACGGCGCATTCGGCTCCAAATATTATCAACGAGCGACAAATCTTTGTTCGAATAACGCAAAATTTAAAACACAGTAGCTTTATCTCTTAATTTTCGTTCAATTTTATGGAAGCATCTGTAATACATGACATAACTATTATTTGAATTATTTGGTCCTTAAACATGAACACATAACAAATATCTATTAATAATTTCCCTCAGTCTTTATGCTTTAGGCTGCAAGAAAATCCCATGGATTTATTTTGACAGTGCATATCACCTCGATTTGATAACGAGGTTATGATCACCACATTCTTGTTAGCAACTTGCTTTGTATGTTTGTGTCTATCAATAATTTTTGCTCTGAAACATCGAAAGTCATGATAATTTAGACTTCAATCTACGTTGATTTTATTGACGCTTCATTGTCTCGATGCATGTGACTATACCTACTGCTGTTTTCACCTTCTTTTAAAATTATAATTTCGAAAACCTTAAGATATGATCACTGTGTATAACCGTTCACCGGAACTAACGAGATGTACGGCGGAGAAATGTTGCTAGCGAGGAGCCGAAATCGAAAGTTAGGTAATATTTTACTTCATAACTTTCAAATAATCAACATCATGTGGTAATTTTAGCACACATACTTAGTAAAATGTATGTGCTTGTCATTCTGTATCCAAGGGACAGTAACAATGACAGTTGCGAGTAATGCTGTTGTTAGTAACATATTTGCTATCTCTGACTATGAACAGGATATGACATTAAATAGTTATGTCTCCGAAAGCTATTGACTTGATAATAACATAGAAAAAATTGATGATACGGCGATGATTGCATTTTAAGTGATCCCGTTTGCAATCACGCTCCTCGCTAGCAACATTTCTCCGCCGTACACCTCGCTAGTTTCGGTGTACGGTTATACACAGTGATGATGTGACTTATTGATATTTTCTTTTCATGAACCAGGGTAGAAATTAAAATTATAATTTGAAAGAAGTGGATATACATTAGGCCTACACGCAATGAAATTTCCTCTAAATATTTGAGTCAAAACATTCTTGTAAATGAGATTTACCAATGTTTAAAGTTCATATGTTTTATCCAGTATACAAAGGAACATGAAATGTATCAAATGAATAAAACATAAGGCTACGATATTGGTTATTTGATATCTACTCTAGAAATTCCAAATAGTTGATACACACAAGCTGTTAAGTTTTGACAATTCATGCTATAAGAATAGTTTGATGAAATTCACTCAACAGTCATTGTGTTCTTTAATTACTTTTAATATGTTAACAATGCGTTATACCCCTTTGTAAAATTGACATTGTTTATTTTATCCTGTCATCAAAATCTGATAATATTGATAAATATTTTGGTGACTGAAGGAAAAGTATTAGTAAAATTTAAAATGTCTTTAAATTCACCCGAAAAGAGGCCAAACATAGACCAAAACATGTCAAAATAAATGTACATTTAAATGTTTAAAATGTGTCATAAATTGACACATTGACACATCAATACCCTAAAAGAGAGTCATTTGCATTTTGATGCTAAACCGAGATCATACAGTCTCGAAATCTATCTCATTTCCGTTTATCCAGGAAGTGGGGTTGTGTCACGTAAAAAGCCATGCGATTGGCATAGATTAGATACATCATTGGACGATATGCCCCGAAGGGGAGGTAATTTATGAATCGCACTGAGCCCTACTTGGATCCAGGGGTTACTGGAGAAATAATGAAATGTAAACTCTGGATTATCGAGAATGCTCTGGACTAGGCCTATAAAGTTCCTATCTCAGCGTCGTTTTAATAATATAGAGACCAGGGAACAATTTCACAAGTGAATTTTACCTAGCCACTTTGTATTTCCATGTCAGTATATTTACTGACGTCTATCCGCGGCATTTTCAGTTGTTTATTTCTTCCTCTCATCTTAGGCTTCAGTTTGAAAACAATCTTTTCCCCACAAACACAAGCAATATAATCCCCTGCCAGAGCAGGGCGGGAGAGTGCGTTGCATTTTAAAACTGGTTTTCTTTTCGTCGTTCCTTTGGGCACAAACACTACACCATAGGTACAAGCTAAGTACAAAGAATCATCTTTATCCACAGTAAGATCAAATCCAGCAAAAGTGTTCTTTTTGAATTTCAGAACATTAATTTTTTCGAATCTTTTGTTGGAATATTTCAGGGACTTTATGCGAAATGGGATATCTTCAAAGCAGTAAATATGGGTACTAGTGAGATAGCACTCGCCCTTAATTTTCGATGGTAAAGACATTTTATTTATTTCCACCTTTGTTGATAAATTCGAGATGATTAAGAATTTTGGAGTTAAATAATACAATGTCTTTGTTTCAAAGTTGATATGAAAGCCATTGACATATCTATTCCCATATTTTTGATGCCTTGTTCCATCCAGACATTTTCTATGAATATATCTTCTATCTCCACGAGCATGAATGTACAAGAAACCTGTTTCGATGTCAAATTGTGCACCTTCAACACCTTTAGCATGTATCTTCCCCGGAAATGACACAAGTTTACCTGTTTTCCAATTATACACCTGTATTTGAAAATAAGAACTAAGTTTTGTCTTGCCGAAAAGAAACAAGATTTGTTGACCAGGTGCAGCATGATGGTTTATCATGTCTTCAGACAACTTCACCTTGCATACATCTTTGTCTGTGTGCTTTAAAGGTTTGTCCTTCTTTGAATGCTGTGTATATCCAGGAAGGTTACTTTCTTTACTTATCAGAGAATCCCTGCTCGAAGTCAGCTGGTTGCCTTTCTCATTCTCTTTCAAAGAAGATGCTGTATATAGTTTAGCTGATGAAAATACCTTAGGGTCAGATTGATGAGATGGTGTTTCCAATTCCTCAACAAAGGAAATTTGAGTTTGACCAATTCTTTTGGAATTTTTGCTTGATGTATTCTCTGTTTTTGGCTCGTCACTTAAAGAGATGAAACATTGGCATTCAGTTTCAGTAGTCATGTTAATGTAAAAACCATGACAAGACTTCTTCAGTTGACAGAGTATGGAACATCTCAGGATGGAATCAACTTGATGTTCATAAAGCTGAGTACTCATCATTACGAGTTGAGGTTGATCCTTGATAAATAGGGATAATTTTTCATTCACTGGTTGCCTCGTCCATGACATTCGTACATCAGATTCTGCCCATAGATATCCCACATTAAGAAAACTTGCAAAACTGTAAAATTTTATGATATTCATATTGCTGAGAGAAAGATATAACAGGCCAAGTAGAGTGACTCAATTTAATCTAGCTTTCTCTTCCCTATTCTGAAGAACAAATAATTCATTATTAATCGGTTTACTGATGCTGAAATCAATACTGTTCAAACATACATTAACAACGCCACTTAAGAAATGAGAAGGACCTGAATTGTAAATTAATGACATCGACAATCCATTTGAAAGTGCTGTTTATTAAAAGACTTTGAAATAAGAGTGTTTTTGCTCATAAGATTAAAATTTGAGATATTTTGTTGTTTCTTTCATTCCCAGCATCATACATACCAAACACAACTATTGAAATATGTACTTATCAAATGTTAAAACATCCTTAGTATCAGAAAAACTCAATAAAACGTGACCTTACAAAGTGTTAAAGAAAGTGGTTTAAAGGGGCAGTAGCACGTTTTTTGATAATTTTATATTTCGATTTTTTTTCACTGACAATTGTAAGTTAATGTTAAATGTATTATTTTGACAGTGTCAAAAATCTCATAACACAAACCAATCATCCATAGTCAGAGGACAAAGTATGAAGATTTACATAAAATCCACTGGCGGCCATTTTTTTGTGAACACCTTTAATTCATTTTGTGTAAGAAAAAGGAATCGCATGGCTAAACTTTACATTATATATTTGAGTTATTACTGCTCTGTTTAGTTTTAATACATTGTCTTTCAATTGAAACCATTAATTTTCATTTTCCTGACATCACCTTATATTCCCCCTAAAACGTGATACTGCCCCTTTAAGTTCTTATGTCTTCCAATCATTTCAAATTGTATAGGAATTAATATCTGTTGTATATAAACTATTCTACTTCGTCACTTGTTCACGTGTGCAATATTTGCAAATACCTTTTTGTGAAATAATAATAATAATAATAATAATAATAATAATAAGGGAGTGTGCAATTTAGGTGGCCAATGTTGCAAAATAGGTACATGTTCACTACACAAGTCGGCCACAGGACAATTTGAGAAAGCAATAGCCCTACCCTCAACCTTAAGACAGACAAGCAATAATTTCATGCCAGACAGAAACCCTAGACGGAAGTGACTCTGATTGGTTAAGTTAAGAACAAGGAATTAAAAACTTTTGTCTTGCATAAAGAGAAAGAATTTCAATTTTGGAGAGTCACGTTTAGATTTTCTCTAAGAAGTCACGACGAATAGATGTATGGTCGAGGATTTTGGCAAGAGTGTGTGTATTTACGGGAATATTTATGCGTGAACAATTATTGGAAAAACCAAAAGAATAATTTACAGTAAGTTAAGGAAATTTTAGATACAAGCCAAAATTTGAGCAAGGACGGGATGTATCGTCTCTGAACAAAATGGTGACTATCCATCCTTTAGTCTATTGTATAATGGAGGTGGTATTGGTATCCTACTGTATATTCTTTTTTATCACTTTATTTCTTTTCGTAGGGTACCATAGATAGTCTTGCAACAGATATAATCTACGTGTATATAAATATTTTCAAAAGTATCATAATTGGTTTTCATGTTATACATTTTCATCAACCTATAGCAAGAGAAATAATTGAAAGTTATCACAGTTGGTTTACACGGTATACACTTTTATTTAGTAGAACAATTTATGTAAAAAGCTTAAGACTGTGGCATGAAGACCAAAATGATATGAGAAGAGTTATTCTACCCAAAGGTCTTATATCTCTTCAAAACCATAGAGTCATTTGGTTATCAACTTTCCTGAGTTTATCTTGATAATTTCTTTCGACCATTTCTGCCACATTACGCTAAACATTTATACTGAGGAGTTTAAAAGAACGTTTTGTCCAGTATTTTGTAGATGAGTATTGTTTTGATCCAATTCATATTACCTTTGTTATTTCAATGTTCATTTTTAAGCCAGAATAGGACGCATATCAATTCAGAGTATTCATAGTGACCTTAAAACATTTCTCGGTTCCATCGAGAATTATTGTTGTAACGTCAGCAAATTAAGTCCGGAGATATTCAAGGTCCAGCATTTCTATTCAGGGAAATATAATGCGACACTGACGGGGCGCCTTGTATTCAACCTTGTAATTTTGAAAACATATTAAACAACAAGAAACCTCATAATTTTTCCCATGTTAATTGGTAAATATGTACAGAAAACATTGTCAACTTCAAAAAACACCAAAAAACGTTTTCATCGGTCCTCTAATAACAAAGATATCGCCCTTCAAAGTGCGAAAATTTTAGGCTTCTCAATTTGACAGTCTGAAAAGGGATTCTACCGGGTGAACGATATTGCCTTTACTGCGCATGCGAGAAAGGGCGATGTGATGTGGCAGGTTATGATAGGCTGAGAGAAGTTTTACAGATTGTGTATTATTACATCAAATACAGAACGGAAATGGGCCTAATCAATGTAAATATAACAGACAATGGTGGTAAATAAACAGAATAAACATCTTTTAGCACGATTTAGAAGCTTCATCTGTCCGGCAATAAAACAGAGTAGTAATCAAACAGTTATGGCACATCGTAACTGATTATGTAATTACAGGCCTAGGGAGTCGCGCTTGGGATATTTCACACTCTTTGACAATGTTGTTACAAGAATTAGGGGATGTTGTTTTAGAGATCAAGCATGTCTGCCCATCTATGACATGCCCAGTTGTCAAAGCACTAGTCATCCATTGGTCAACAATAAGACGAACTAGATCCAATCAAAAATTAAACATTTAGAATTTATCATATGCATTGTTTCTGTCTTACGATGAACACATACAGTACACATGAGATGGAGTATTTTGCGTTTACAGTGACTTCAATAAGGTAGGCTTTGGTCACATGATATGTAAACTAAACTTTGTGCATTCAAACTTATATGTATACATATTTGTTATTTCAGGCAGTTGTTTGCGTTAGAAGTTTACAAATATTTAAAATTTAAAATAACATTATCTCAAACAAAGATATAGAAGGGTATTTATTTTACGCTGATGAGTTGTCTCTTTGTAAACTAACATTGTTTCTTTATTTGATTGAGAAACGCTCAAGACATGATGAAACATGGTGTCAAAAGGTGTATATCCTGAATATCCTTGTATTGCGAACTTAATACAATTTCATGACATGATGCCTCAATGACTCTCTTTCCGAATATTTCGTAGTGTGTATATAGCAAAACCTCATTCAGATTATATAAAATTACTTCAGGATTATTCATAAGTTCTTTAAAACATTTCACTAACTTGTTTAATTTGTCTTCAATTTTATCTGGCCACTCATCACAAAATGTAAACTTAGAACTACTAAATTCAAAACATAACTATACCGTTATATCTAAGAGATTTTCAAAACATGATTGAATATTAAGATTTTGCCTTGATGAAATATCCTAATGTTTATACCATTAAGAAGATATAACCTTAGCATTTAATTGCTTTGTTGTATGTTTACGAAAATCGTTGTTTCAATACTGTCACTGTGTATGATATGTGTACTGATCTGTCCATGTTTACGTTACGTCACTATTTTGTTTCTTTTTTAAAAATAGATATGCGAAACATAGTTCTATGACAGGGCTATGACATACCATGTAGTCTCATTGATGAATTGACTTTAGATCCCTCTGTAGAAGCCGTGATTAAGCTATCAACAGTCAAAAAGATTCAACCAAAATTAGTAAATGTCTTCATTATATGTCTCACTAACTAACCATAATACTGGAAAGTTGTTTTCTTTGTTTGTATAGTAATTATACGCCAAGTAAGTAAGTGACCGCTTGACTCAATACTGTAAACAATAGCAATAGCCTGACCAGTTGGGCGAGAAAGGGCGATGTGATGTGGCAGGTTACGATTGGCTGAGAGAAGTTTTACAGACTGAAAATATGATGTTTGTTTTCAAAGTCATTAAATTACTATTTTGCGCATGTTTTTGAACAAACAAAATATCGATGTTATCTCAAGATATCTTTATGTATCCATTTCTGCATTGTGTTCCCCCTCGGGGTTACATGTTGTTTAAGCAAATCCGTTTATCTTAACCCTTGAAGTTATATCTGAGTAAAATGTTTTAAACATCAACTAACCTCGATCTTACCACTTCTGGGCTTAATTTTGGTAAATTTGTCCAATAAACACGTTCTATTAGACAGCGTAATTATCGGCTGTGAAAAACCCACCTGGGTTAGGGGCCATAAAACTCCCCCGGGTGTGACGTAATAAACAGACTATGCAGAGTAACGTATCATTATTTCAATTGAAATACCACCTAAATAATTGTTTAATTACCATTGATGTGGATATTTTTTCTACACCAAATGCTTAGTAGTGTTATGTCGTCAAATGATGTATCTAACTGAGTGGTAAACATTTCCTGAAAATCGTTAATTATTAGTTTTTTTCCTGTGTTATTGTTACCATAGATGTATAGATAACGATTCTGTTTATGACGTCACAAAATGGGGGCGTGACCAGTCATGCATTCACTTGTCTGTTGTCAGATACGTTTAAGCGTCCCATCAAATGTGGCTTTCAAAAACGGCTTTCATTACCAAACTAAACATATTTGAGTAGCGACCTTTAACGCACTATACAATATTGTAATCAGACTTTTTATTTTCCAAAGAAAATAGTGAAATATGTTTGTGGTTATGTGAACTTTAAGAGATGGTCCAAAATTAAAGAAATTTAGACAACTATCAATAAATTTCCATTCGACTGATAAAAATGTTTTTTTTAAATAAATAAATATTAGGATACCTGGTATGTTCATATATTCCATTATGTCCTGTGCTAATCTTGTACATTTTAAATTATAACATTGCATAGCGGGTTTCATAGGTATTTACTATTCCCGCGATAGGTTTTATGCAACGAGCGCAACACGAGTTGCATAAAACCTTTCAAGGGAATAATAAATACCTATGTAACCCGCTATGCAATGTTATAACGAATTTATCTTACCGAATGTTTAAACACAACGCATATTTAAAAAGGTTAAAAACTGCTGAGGCACATGACAAAGGTCAGGGTCACAAACCGGAAGTGTTATTTTGAAAACTACATCATCAATCGTGTCAGTGCCTCGCTTAGTCAGATGAATTTCTTTTTATGAACACAGTTCTTGAAGCATAATTTCGATGTTAAACAACTTCCCTTGCAAGACACACAAGGAAACAGTGAGTGAATACTGATATTTCGAATAAATGTGAACCGATTCTCATATGCAATGATCGGGAAAGCCGTGACACAATATTGACATTTTTTTCGACGAGAAACATTTTAAACACCAAATGTAGGATTAATAAGGTAATTATGGCAATATACATGTATGTTTTTTGCATTCATATAGCTTTCAATTACTTTAAATTTAGTTTGTATAAAGCTACATATTATTTGAGCAAAGGTTACATCAATGTTTTCCACGAAAAAGATTCAAGGAGCTCAATCTGCACGCTTTTTTCGTGGCGCGGTATAAATAAGTTCAATTTGCACGTTTTTTTTGTGATTGGTTCATGGCGGGGTATAAATAATTTATCCTCCCGCTCAAGAGGGTGACATCAGTAGTTATCCAGGGTCACGTGAACCAATCAGAGATCGAGATTCTTACATGAGGTAGGATAATTTCCTGTATACATGCCTTTCATAAAACCCTTTTGTTAATTAAGGAATGTCTATTTGCAAATAACAGTTAAGTTTGCATCTTTCATTCCTCTACCATTCCCGATTATGTCATTCTCTCCCCACAGAGGCAGATCAAGTCATGTTGATTTAGCATCTATTCTATCATGCCGAAATCCGTGGGTTCCGGCAGTTTCCATTCTCTCCCCACAGAAGCAGATCAAGTCATGTTGATTTAGCTTCTGTTCTATTACAACGAATTTGTGGGATAGAAAGGGAGATGCCTGATTGGAGGCAATCAAAATTAGTTGTGCAATCCGCGACGCTGTTCTTAAATCATCATTTTGGCTACTGAAACAAGGCAGAGCCATTGTGACATGAACCACCCTTTCCATACTAGAAGCCTTGTCATTTGATAAAGAAATTCAAATGTATTGAGATGAAAGTTTTTTCCGCCAGGGGAAACTGCCGGAACCCACGGATTTCGGCGTAATAGAACAGAGGCTTAATCAACATGACCTGATCTGCCTCTGTGGGGAGAGAATGGGCAGTTTCCCCTAGCGGAAAAAACTTTCATCTCAATACATTTGAATTTCCTTAAAGCTGTTATTTATGCAAAACTTGTGTTGTAAGTTCCTTACACAGTTGTTTCTGCCGGACCTCTCCTCTCTAGTCTCTTTAATTTTGATGGCTGCAGCCACATGTTAAATATCTGGAATATTGCTGACATCACGTTAAATCCAACCACTGGACTCCGTGGTGTGGTGGTTTGTGTGCTTCGACAACCCTGGGAGCTATGCCAGCTGGAGCTTATTTTGCTCCTGGAAGGGTCACCCGGCAAGCTGGACAGGTCAACGGGTAGAAGCCAGACCAAATTCTAGTCCTTCTAAAACCTGATTTCTATCTCTTACTATACCTTTTGATCCCTTTCTCCCCTGATCTGTTTACTCTCTTTTGGATGGTAACATCCACGTGTTTCATAACTGAAATATTGTTCAAAACACGTTAAACACCATCTCACTCACTCACACACGTTAAGTCATAACTCATTCACTCTTTCATGATAAAAATCAAAGGCCACACAATTAAAATGTTACAGTCAGAGGTATTCTCTTGATGGAAAACTGGGAATGCTTGGTAACAACTCGATTAACCCCCACTCGTTTTGATAGACAAAAACACATCCATCCCCTAAAAAATGCATTGCTTTTCGATGCCAAACCGAGATCATACAATCTATCTCATTTCTGTTTGACCACGAAAAGGGGGGGGGGGGGGGGGGGGGGGCGTATCTATAATTAATTACTCGCATCGAGCCCTGCCTGGTTCTAGGGGTTAGTGGAGATATTATGGGAATACAATCGCCTGACCCAAATTTCCCCTTTTGTCATTTGTAACTATTTCAATAGATTCTATTCAAGGTCTAACAATTTTACCCAAACGATATTGCTCTACGACGAGGATTCGTAAATAAAGCCCGATGGTCACATTCAACCAGAATAGTCTGATACCGATGCTTTATATCAACATTTGAAACAAACTTGCAAAATTTATCATGAACCTTTTTAATATTCTTATTAATGTTAGAACAACAAACTTCTGATGCATAGAGAAGAATTGGTTGGAATTTTCCATCAAATAATTTGAATGGCAATTGTTTATATTTACGAATTACACGTTTTTAAAGTGTAATGCTTCTTTCTGCCTGCATGGCAAGCGTCTCGCAAGGTTGGGAAAAAATATTTCTACAAGAGAACACAATACCTAGATACTTATAGTATGATACAACCTCCATTTGGCAATCTTAACCCCTCTCTTGAATACTATAATTTCGTTTTGTTAATGTTTATTCCCGACTTTAAACAGTATTCCTTTAGAACGTCAATCTTTCTGTGTAAGTTAATTACAGAGTCTGAAAATATCGAAACATCATCGGCAGATAATAACATTGATAGATCATGAGTAGTTTCATTTATGAATATGCCCCTTGAATCCTTTGCTATCATTTCCTTCCATGTTCTTCTATATATTACAAGACAGGTATAGGTGACAAAACGCAGCCTTGTCCAACGTCAGAATATATATCCAAAGTATCTGTTTTTCACGTTTACTAGTTCTTGCAGAAGCTGTTATGCTACCGTACAAAAATCTTAATAAACGTTGCATTTGATTTCCATGAACTGTTGATTCTTTTTTTCAGGTTCACCTCTGGATTGAGGTCTGTTCTCAGCGAACTATATGGAAACCATGAAACAACAATAAAACATGTCCATTCTACCTAGCCACTTTCAATTTCTGTATTAGCATTTTCAATGATGTCTATCGGTGGCAATTTAAGTGATACATTTCCTCCTTTATTGTTAGGCTTCAGTTTGAAAACAATCTTTTCCCCACAAATACAAGCAATATAATCCCCTACCAGAACAGGACGGGAGAGTGCGTTGCATTTTAAAACTGGTTTTCTGATGGTCGTCCCTCTTGGCACAAACACAACACCATAGGTACAAGCTAGGTACAATGAGTGATCCTTATCCACACGAAGATCAAACCCTGTGTATGCCTTTCTACTTCGGAATTTCAGAATTTTAATTTTTCCCAATCCTTTGTTTGAATATGTCAATGACTTTATGCGAAATTGAGTATCTGATAGGTAGTAAATATGGGTACCAGTGAGATAGCTGTTGCCATTCATTGCTTTTGGTGCTAATAATTTTTTTTTCTTTCCAGGTTTTGATAAATTCGAAATGATTAAGAATCGTTCAGTAAGGCAATACAATGTCTTTGTTTCGAAGTTTATGTGAAAGTCATTGACGCGTTTATTGCCATATCTCTTACGCTTTGTTCCATCCAGACATTTTCTATGAATATATCTGCTAAACCCGCGAACATGGATGTACAAGAAACCTGTTAAGATGTCAAATTGTGCTCCACCTACACCTTCAGCATGTATTTTCCCCGGAAATGGCACACGTTTACCTGTTTTCCAATTATACACCTGTATTTGAAAATAAGAACTTGTCTTGCTGAAAAGAAACAAGAGTTGTTGACCAGGTGCAGCATGATGGTTTATCATGTCTTCAGACAACTTCACCTTGCATACATCTTTGTCTGTGTGCTTTAAAGGTTTGTCCTTCTTTGAATGCTGTGTATATCCAGGAGGGTTACTTTCTTTACTTATCAGAGAATCCCTGCTCGAAGTCAGCTGGTTGCCTTTCTCATTCTCTTTCAAAGAAGATACTGTATATAGTTTAGCTGATGAAAATGTCTTAGCGTCAGATTGATGAGGTGGTGTTTCCAATTCCTCAACATTGGAAATTTGAGTTTGACCAATTCTTTTGGAATTATTGCTTGATGTATTCTCTATTTTTAGCTCGTCACTTACAGAGATGAAACATTGGCATTCAGTTTCAGTAGTCATGTTAATGTAAAAACCATGACAAGACTTCTTCAGTTGACAGAGTATGGAACATCTCAGGATGGACAAAACTTGATATTCAGACAGCTGCGGGTTCTTTGTTTCGAGTTGAGGTTGATCCTTGATAAACAGAGATGCGTCTTCATTCACTGGTTGCCTCGTCCATGACATTCGTACATCAGATTCTGCCCATAGATACCCCACGTTAAGAAAAGTTGCCAAGCTGTTAAATGTTTTGATATTCATATTACCCAAAGAAAGATATATCCCGCTAAGCAACGTGCCTTTACCTTATCTTGTGCCTTCATTTGAACAATATTCACTTATGCTGAAATCCTTTCTGTTTAAGAATAAGAAATGGAATTGATTGAACCTGTATACAATCTTAACACACGAGTTCGTGTTGGTTTAGCTAGGACAAGAGTTTTATTTCTGATATTTTTTTTTTTTATAACTTGTTTTCTACATGGAGAAACTTTAGATATTGAACGGTAACCTTTTAAATTTTTCATTCCTACTAAACGTGCTTTTAACTTTACATTATTTACAAAACACTACGTATGACGTGACTTATTGACATTTACTATTAATGATCCTTAGTAGTTTTCGGAAATATTACTTTAAATAAATTGATACTCATTAGGCCTTCAGGCAAGCACATTTTGTCCAAAGAGATAGGTTCAGGATAGAGCAACATAAGTTTTGGTAATGAACGACCGAATATATATCCGATTAATAAAACATAAGTCCCAAGCTTTAGCTTAATTGACTTAATTGATATTTACTTAGTATTTCAATAGAATTGCATTTAGAATATGTTTCACTATAAGTATTTCATGCAAGCAGTTATTTTTTGACATTTCATGATCTTTGAATAGGTTTGTGAAATTAGTTAATTTCAGCAGTCATTATTTGTTATCTTTAAAAATGTTTTTAATGTGTTCACCATGCATGATTCTCCATTGTGAAATGACTTCTCATTCCCCGGAGCTCATTCAAAATTAAAACACAACTAATTCATAACACCCGCTCGGCTACACATGGTAGATTTATTTCAATATTAAACTAATTTGCTATTACAATTTAACTGCAACATATATACACAACATAAGTTTCCTTTGGGGGTACAAGGTCAAGTTTATTGAAATGTCGATCACAAACTTGACAACAATGGCAACAAACCTCCGGGTGGGAAAGGTGGGTTGAAAACTGCCGGACGCAATAATGGCAGACTCACAACGCTGCTGCTTATAGCATAAACAAATAACGTCATTTGAGTCCCTTATATCATGAACCGTGAAGTACAATAGGGGGGTCGGAGTTGTCTCCCTTACCATATAAAGGGACATGAAGGGAAAGGAACCGCCACCGTTTAACATCAAATAATAACATTATTTTCACATTAAACTAATTTGCTATTACAATTTAACTGCAACATATATACACAACAAACTTGACAACAATGGCAACAAACCTCCAAAACCCCCAAAGAAAACTTAAAGGAGCTAACGCATCCTAGAATTTAGAATCAGAACCTGGAAGAGAAAACACAATGTCTCAGCGAAAACGTGAAACTGCAATGCTCAAAACTTTAGCAAGTTTTACATGTAAAGTGTCATTTATTGTAATATAACGCTCATAAGCGTTTGATCGCCAATCTCCCCTGAGCTTGATAAGTGCAGGGGGAAGTCCAGTTTCAAAGGCGAAAGAACACCCGCCTCGTCGGAAGGAGTGACCACTGTACTCCTTCTCATCGTACCCACATCTCCGCAGGTACATCTTAAGTGTCTTAACGAACACATCATAGGTGATGCACTTGACTGACCCATGATTGTCTATATATGACAACAGTGGAACTTTACTGCTCTGCACTACATGGGAAAACTGTCCAAACAATACACGGATTGCTGTGACTGGACACAGCGGTGAATTATCAATGGATGATAATGGTAATTTCAATAGCCTTTGTCCAAACTTGATCGTTTTGGAGTGCCTTACTACGATTACTGCGGAATTGGCAGATAGGGTTACGTCAGACATACACAAACACTTGTCCCTCTTTGTGTCACTTTGAGGGAGTAATGTTGATTTCCGTAAGAAAAAAAAGAAGGCCACCAAACAAGCACACCAAATGGCCTTTAAAAAGGACACACTCATGTCAAGTTCCTTATAGATGCTTGACAACACATTCAACGTTATTGGGAGTTTTTGCTGGGGTGGTTGAGCTTTCAATCTCCTGATACCCCTGACTAGAAGTTTCTGTTCCCATGTGTCAAGGGTGTTAAACGCACCAACCTCCTCATGCATAAGTCTCACGACATTTAGGTAGCCAGGGATGCTTGAAGGCTTGAGTGAGCGAGCAAGGAATACTGTATAGAGCATCACTGTCACATGGCTTGCTGGAACCGGTTTGAATCCGAAGTACAAGCAGAATCGCAGGTAAGATGAACGCATTGAAGCATATGTTCGCTTGGTTGAATCTGCATAGGCTGACCTCTTGTACTGCAGTAACTCCGCCTGAAGTAATGCTCGTTGTTCTTCCACTGGTCCTGTAACGAAGTGAAAGTAATGTCAGACATATGATGACAACAGTCAACTGTGAGGAAGCTCAATCCACATTTTCTACACTTTGCTCTAAATGGTGGGATATATACAAGAGACTTCTGGAAAAATTTCATGTCTTGTATACGACTTAGGGAATCAGCCGCTAGATTGTCTTTTCCTTAAATAAAACGAGACGAGAGACGGAAGTTGTATTTAGCTGATATCCAGAAAAATTCTCGCAACCAACTCATTACAAGTGGGTTCCTTGACGAGCCTTTGTTAATGTATGACATTGCACTTACATTGTCTGTATATACAACAATATATTTATCTCTCCAATCTTTGCACCAACGTTTTGCCGCTAGAAAAATCGTGAAAACCTCTTTAAGGTTTATATGTTTGTCTACTAATTCAGGGAAATCCTGTCTCCATGAGTAATACACCCAGTCCGTTTTGAAGAAGGCTGCGCCACCACTTGAACATGCATCAGTGGAGAATTCAAGCGGGCACAGGGTCTGTATTCATAAACCTGGTTGTACCATTGAAGGTTGCACAAAATGAAATCCACCATTTGAAAACTGCCGGACGCAATAATGGCTGACTCACAACGCTGCCGCTTACAGCATAAACAAATAACGTCATTTGAGTCCCTTATATCATGAACCGTGAAGTACAATAGGGGGGTCGGAGTTGTCTCCCTTACCATATAAAGGGATATGAAGGGAAAGGAACCGCCACCGTTTAACATCAAATAATAACATTATTTTCACATTAAACTAATTTGCTATTACAATTTAACTGCAACATATATACACAACAAACTTGACAACAATGGCAACAAACCTCCAAAACCCCCAAAGAAAACTTAAAGGAGCTAACGCATCCTAGAATTTAGAATCAGAACCTGGAAGAGAAAACACAATGTCTCAGCGAAAACGTGAAACTGCAATGCTCAAAACTTTAGCAAGTTTTACATGTAAACCAGAGATAACAACTCATTCATGAGAAAAAATTCTGGAACTGTTCCCTTCCAACGAATACTTAGTTCATACTAGGAAGTTTATAGTATACATCATGATACCCACATGTAACTGCATTGCTTCAACAGCAATATACAAGTATTCTAAAGGCTCTGCAGCCTAAATACAAATCTTGATCCTTCAAAATCAAAATCGTGTCAAAGAGTTGTTATAAAGACTCCACAGCCTGTTGATGAAAGAATTAAAACATCTTTGAAGTATTATAAAGGCTCTACGGCGGTAGTATAACAACGAGCAAATCAACTCTGCATACCAGACTTGGTAACATTGAATTCAAGATTCAAGCCGAGAACATATTACTCTAGGCAGCAAACAATGCCCGCTGTCGCAGAACATTGCTTGTAACATCATCACGGTTAAACAAATCAACACCTGCAACATTAAACAAAATGTAGGGATTGGAATATAGGAATGAATTAAATAAGTACATTAATCAAAAACTGTTTACGTAAACAGTGTGATCTCTGCCGTGTCTAGAGAGAGATGACATTCGAAACTCCCTCCACTTGTATATACCTAAAACAACGCCGGCTACTTATCTCCCTTAATAAATTCGCATACCACCAAGGAGAAAATAGTTTCATTCTAATTCATCACATTCAAACGAGCGAAACAATATATGTAAAACGCAAAAGAAACGTTGTAGTTTTGAAGTTAGTTGAATGAAGTGTCAGTGACATGTTTTTCCAAGTAATACTTTTGAAAAAACATTAGAAGATCATGATATGAAAACTTGAAGATAACTGCCTAAGTGTGCAACATTTTGGGTGTACTGTAAAAAGTTTCAGTTTTACTGAACAAGGACCACATCGACCAAACGAAGCAGTAAAAATGCAGTGCACGTGCGTATCCTGGGTACAAATAGCCGCTCAAATTACACTCTATCACTTGTCTGCAGCGAACAGCAGCCATGCCAATGTTATGAAGGAATCAACGTCTACAGGCCATCAGACGTCTGCACGCCGGTCAAAGTGCTGCTGTTATAGCTAATGACTTCCAATGCCCTGTTAGAACGATAGAACGTTTGTGACAACGTTTCAACACTACCAACAGTGTGAATGACGGTCCACGTAGTGGTTGACCTACAGTGACCACACAACGTCAGGATCGCCATATCGTCCATCGGCATCAACAGAACCGTTTCACTAGGCCGACAGACACAGATCGGAACACCGTTGGGGCCCATCAGAGACCAATCAGTGATTGAACTGTTCGTCAAAGGCTCCAAACCAGAAACCTTCATTGTCGACGTCCTGCCAGAGGTCCAGTGTTGATGCAACGTCACCGCCGTGAACAAGTGGGACAACAGCGACAACACTGGCGTCAGAGGCAATGGGGAACTGTACTTTTTTTCAGATGAAAGCTGCTGACGGGAGGACTAGTATAGGGCGTCGCAATGTAGAAATGTTCAATGATGATTGCGTTATGGAGAGAGACCCATAAGGTGGGCCGAGCATCATGTAATGTGGTGGTTTTGGACTTAATCAAAAAAAGTTGGACCCGTGATGTTTCAAAATATCGGTCCAGGCAGAGGTAATGGTGTGACTGCTGTCCGTTACATTGACCAGATCCTAAGACTCCATGTTTTGCCGTTTTTTGCATGCCATCGACTTCATGTTTTTCAACAGGATAATGCACATGCTCACACCGCCAGATTGTCGAGAGACTTTTTACAGCAGTACAACGTGGATGTCATGCCTTGGCCGAATCTCAATCCAATTTAGCATTTAAGGAATGAAATCCAAAGAACCTTACCCCAAGGCGAACAGCTGCAGACCAACTTCGTAAAGCGTTCCTGAGGATATGTGCTCGAATTCCTTTGGCTATGTGAATCGGCTCATTCACTCTATGAGCAGGAGTTGCGTCCAAGTTGTGTCTCAAATTGGTGGTCACACACGCTATTGAATTTGTCTCAAAGTGGCTCCGGAGATGAAGAATATTAGCCGAAAAAACATCAAGTAACATGATTATGAAATGTTAACTTCATTCAGTGATTATTATGTTTTTAAAAAAAAATTAAATATGTAGTTCACCTAAAAAGAAGCTATACAAAGACACCAAAACAATTAAGAAATATGTTTCAAACAAAAGTATATGTAAATGTTTAATATGTATCATTAGGTAAGGTTATATTACTATCCATACGACTTGTTATCCAAATAAACAATGATTAGTAGATCATTACTCTGGAAGTAAAGTGTTTCCAGCCTCACTTTGGTTATCAGCATGGCCGCCGTGTAAACATGGCCTATTCAATCTCATTCTTTATTTGATATGACCGCAACGGTTACCAACAAAATCTATTGACTCTATCCTGCCAAGAACACTGAACAATGTATGTAGATAATGCTATTTCTTGATTCTTGTAACATGTTATCATACATTTATAACTACGTAACAATTCAATTTACAAGGAAATATATTTTGGTTTTGAACAAATTAATCTTTTCATTTGCTTTATTTGAAAATAGATCTAAATGAACAACACAAGATGCCTTTACAGTTTCTTTGATTGGCATTCTAGAAGTTGGTGTGATGAACAATTAGGACAATTCTTTTAGGATGAACAACTTCTTTATTCTGTGTAAGCGACGTTTCGAATTAGATTCTAATGTCGTTGTCAAGCAAGTGATGATAGTTGCTTGATAATTGTAATATTACGATCAATAGGTTACAGGGTGCTGTATGGCATAGCAAAGACAACCTTATACTCACGATGAATACACAAGAGATTAAGGAATGTCGATATGGCTGTTAGTATGATTATATCACTTCAACCAAGGTTATTACATATTTTGACAGAGATACACATTCAAATGGCGGCCAGTATGACAGAACGTTATGCAAAAGGCAGACAACTCTGATGTCCTGTTCTGGCGCAAAGTGATTTTGTAATAGTATACCCTTCCTTCATCGTAACTTAGTGCAAACTTGCTTTGTTCATGAGAGTTACAATGTAGCTTTGCCATCGTCGTATTCCAGAGCAATCTCTGACATTCAATTACTGATAAATAGAGGATACTAAACGACCTTCCATTTAATACTATTTTTATTAAACGAGTTAATGATTTTGTATAAAACGAGCGAAAGCGAGTTTGATACCAAATCATTCACGAGTTTAATAGAAATAGTATTTAATGGAAGGAAGTTTAGTATTCTGTTTATTACTTGCCCTAAAATGCATGCAAACTTGCCGAAAGAGGGCTGAAACTAGCATCTCCGCGACTCGGCAGCCATTGTGACGGCGCGCTTACATTGTGACGTCACAACATTTCTCAGTGTGACGTCATACATGCATTGTGATATTACACTAGTTTAATACTGCCGTATGAATATTACACTGCGGTATCTTACACGGGCGTGTAATAAGTAACAGAGAACAACGTTCTACAATTGATTAATGTATACAAAATGTGCATAAAAATTGCATTGCCAATGTACCCGTTGTATATCATTAAACATTCCAGCATTTGCCTGAGATTGCAGGGCAAAAACACTTTTATAGAACCACAGTCTATAGTTGATTAATGTATACAAAGATTCATAAAAATGGCATTGCCAATGCACACGTTCATTTAACATTCGAGCATTTGCGGGCGACAGCAGGGCAAAAGTAATATTTAAAAACAGTATAATGCATGTCAAGCTTACAAAGGACCAACACATGAACCATGGGGTTAAGGCGTCGATCAAAAAAGATTTCTAGATTTTTTTGAAAAGGCTGCAACACTTTCAAATTCTTAGAGCAAGTACCATGTGTCATTACGGTCGAGAACAACAGCAAATTGTTTATCAATTCGATTTGTCTATTTGATTTAAGTTCATGCATATACATAACTTGAATGAAATTAAAGTAATTAAAATGTATTATATTTTTATTTTAGTTGTCTAATTGTCTTCATAATTAATCAAAACCATTGCTGTTTTGTTTTAGTATTTTGTTAGTTTTTTAGTGCTTCAAATCACTGGTTAATTTTACGGTAATCATCTTGTAAAATCATTGGATTTACACCTTGACATTATGTTATTAAAACATAGAGAGTTATAATTTTCATAGCCAGTATTTTTTTATAAATATTTTAAAAAGTATTATCAAGGTAATGAACCATGTTGTTTTAAGTTTAACTCATTTTATACCAACAGTTCTTCACCTTAATGCCAACCTGCAAACAAAAGTTATAAATTGCATAAATAATTTAATTGGTTAAATCACTTTTATAAAGAATTCAATATTTTATAAATATAAAAGTGTTAACTGATGAATTGAAAAACAATGTTCGTAAAGCACGAAATTTTGACTCCTGGCAATTTCATGGCTAGGATGCCTAAAAAACATGAAAATAACGTTATATCAACACTAGCACATTCGGGCGATTGAAGAAAATTAAAGTAACATAATCATACTTGCATGCGGTTCGGGATGACATTTAGCTATTGAGAATATAGATGCATCACTCTGAAGACAATTCTTTCGTCGAAATTTTGATATCACATTTACAATTTTGTATCAACAATAACATACCTATTTCGACGTAAGAGCACAGTACCCCCAGTAAAAAGGGCATAGCATTTGACGAACCCGCTTTTAGTGACGTAATCATTACGCTTGTAGGATTTACACCGTGTCTCAACTACCGTAAATTGTGTTCGATGGATATCAACTTTGGCAGCAACGAACATCTTATTCGGAGAAAACGAAAATAAAATCTAGTCGTGCGCGACAAAGACGTTTTTCAAGCGTATATTTAGAAACCGGAAGTTGCGAGATGGCCACACTTGATTCGTCTTTATGTCGGATGCCGTTTCGGTCAATTTGGTAAATTATCTCCTATATCATTTTGGTCCGATTTTCCCTAGGTTGGTTGCAAAATTTTGCTAAAAATACAAGGAAAACAGTAAAATTACTTTTAAAATTATTGAACTCTGATTATGTTACTTTAAAATATGCAAATGTAGGTAAATGTTGAGATTTTCTCAAACACGTTCTATCATTCACGGAAGAGAGGTTTCTGTGGTTTCTATGTCTATGTTCAGATCTCCAGATTCAGACGTCAGTGTTCATATTGCCTGATTTCGATTGTTATTATTTAGTTTCTATGGTTCTGATTTCAACGTTTCCACCTCAAATCATCAAATTTGGATTTATTTGATAAAATATCACGGTCCAAATCACCCAATTTGGAATAATTGGTTCAAATATCAAGGTTCAAGTCCTTAGATATAGATTCAATGGTTCAACTATGAATGTTCAAATGCTCAGATTTAGATTAAATGGTTCAACTACGAATGTTCAAATGCTCAGATTTAGATTAAATGGTTCAAATATCAAGGTTTCATCAAAAGTTTTAGATTTAATGGTCCAAATATTAAGGTTCAAATTACCAGATTTAGATTTGGTCAAATATCGAATCCACTTATCGAATGTGGATTCATTTGATAAAATATCAAGGTACAAATCACCAAATTTAGAATTATTGGTTCAAATATCAAGGTCCAAATCACCAGATTTAGATTAAATGGGTTAAAAATCAAAGTTCAAATCACTAGATATAAATAGGTTCAGACATACAGTTTCAGATTTCAAGGCTCCAATGACCAAGCAAGTCTAAAATGACAAGATGGATGGTAAAAATCTTTTGTTGAAAATGTATAAAATAATTACATTAGCTAAGCGTTTTAGTCATTTGTTATCAATTTATCAGTATAAACTTTGACAATTTGATATTAAGTGAAAAGTAAAAATGTATTAGTCAGGTCTTACTAGACCCCACTTCTGGTCTAGTTGCTATGATTTCCTTTGTTGCTGTAGATGACTGATACATCTCCACTTTCTATATCCTAACTGTAGGTGTATTGACCGATACACCTCTACTTTTCTTATATACCTACTATTGTTCGTACATCAAAATTTAGGCAAAGAGATCCTCAACATTTGAAAATAAACGAACTTGAAAATTTTAGAATTATATTTTTTCGAGAATTATAGACGGCAGGCAGGAATCAAACCTGGGACCTTTATATTGTAGAGCAGAGACCCTGGTACTTTCTGTTCTGTTGTGTATATGTTGTTATTTGTTCCTATTGGAGCCTATGTATAGGAACCAATTGATAATAAAATTACGTTAGTTTGTGGTTTTATACCTCAATTAGAAGAGTATTGTTAATATCATATGGATTTAGTTAAGTCAAGACGTATATAGATAGAGAAGGATGGAAAACATTACTTCGTCAAATATAACTCGACCGTAGTGAGGTATAAGTCAGATATACCCACACTTCCCTCAGTGTATCTATCAATACTCCTCCTGTTTGAATCGTGGCTCTACGAGGCGTAGTGTAGCGCTTGAGCGATACACCTTGGGAAGTGTTGGTATAATCTAACTTATTTTAGGCGTACAGAATGACAGATTAATTACTTTAGAGTTGTTTTCTTGTAAGTTATTATTGTAACTCAAGTAAAAATGGAAACATTAAAGAGAAAAGAATATGTGTCTGTTAATATCTATAGAAATAAATCTTTTTATTGGAATATATAAGTCAACATATAGTGATATGTTATGAGATGTGTGACTAAAGGTCTTTTGTTGAAAGGTTAATGACATGAGTAACGTGATCTAGTTGAAATCAAAATGATGTGTAAATGTATTATTTGTTATCAATTCATCAGTATCCACATCTTCCCACGGCAAGGTGAAAACGTATCGAGCAACTCTCCTCGCTTTAGACCTTGCCTTCACAAGGTAGAAAACTGGTGATCCGGAGCAGCGACACCTATCGTGATCACGAGTTACGCCCCTTATCAGCTCTTACAAAATAGCCAATGAAATTTCGGAACAAATTCAAAATACTAACAGACGATCTTTTTGAAAACTATCCGAGTGAAATTTAATTTCAAATTTCAGTCCGCATGGTTGTTTTCACGTTTTTGATGAGCACCGAGAATGCAGAGAAGACAAACATTTATGTATCACTCAAATTGATTGTTTCTCGCCCTTGTAAAACACATACAAAAGTATTTTTTCAAATCGGTTCAGTTAACATGCTGTCTTCTGATTGGACTATTCTACTTCCGTGCAGCGGGTTGAAATGCTAGCACAGAAATCACGGCCAATGATGTCAAGGGAGGAATGGGAAAGTTTAGAAACTTTTTCGTTTCGCCCGTGACGTTGTGAAGATGCAGTATCCACTTACGGAATTTTTCTTGAAAATTATTAACGTTAATCAAATAATAGTGGATACGTTTTGTAAAAAGTGATATGTGTCAGTTGATATCTATAGAAATAGACTTAATCTTTAATAGAAAGATATAATTCAATATTTAGTGATTGTTATGAGAAATACCAGTAATTTGTCATTTTATTCAAGATGGTAAAAAAATGACTTTAAATGGGTTCAATAAAACTATAAATCATCTTAATCTAACATTGTTCTAATAATAATTCCTTTCATAAGATTTTACCATCTAAATTTTTATCTACCTGATTTTATTTCCATGAAATTGTGTTTGAAAAAATAGTTTAGTTGCTAAATGTTTTTTGAAAAATGTTGCATTTTGAAACTTATCGTATTTACATTGTGTGTAGAAAATTGATTTATGTTGTTGATAATTATAGTTTAATTTTGGTTTTAAGCCCCCAAATTTGACTATTTATCATGAACACATATCATATTGTAATTATTGCAGATTAATGCAGATTTTTGTAAAGATATTTCAGTTATCGAACCATAAAATTTCAGCCTTGCATAAAGTCACCAGGTGATAAACGCTTATAGAAAAAATATTCAAAGATAATTCTCAGAATTAAATATAGTTTTAATAGTCCAATGCCTCAGCTACAATATGCATATGTTTGAATGCAAATCTTACAATGTAATAAGAGGTAAATATATCCCGGTGAATGGTCAATTTAATTTTGTTTCTCAATATCATAAAATATTAACCAGTACTTGTAGATATACCCTTGTTTACTGTTCAAATTATATTACAGAAGCGCTCGCATATAGAAGAATGTTAATGAATTGACCATGTCATCAATTTTCTTTATATTACTTCACTGTCTACTCAACAAATTGAAATGATTATTTGTATTGTACACGGGCCAATGGCCTGCAAACCGAAATAAAAGAATTGAATTGAATTGCAAATTTTCCAGCTTGCATATGAAAGTAAATTCAGATTAGATGACTCTCAAAGGTATATGGAGGTCACAAAATGTCAAACCCCCAACAATTATATATGCCATTAAAACTATTGGAGCAGAAAATGTGATTTACCTTTTTGTATCAAGAAATCGCATCAATCTGAATTTTGGCATTTGTCAATTTACGGAATTAAATCTGTGGTTGAGAGTATACAAGCAATAGTTTTAATTACAAAAGACTCAATACTATGAAAACTATTGACTCAACAAAAAGTTTATTGATTGTCTATCAAATATCAATTTCTTTAAATATACACTCATTTCTTATCAATAATTTCCCTTTAATCATGTATCAGAACACAATCTAGTATTTGAACAGTACTCTTGAAGGAAAGACAAATGTTAATACTCTAACTAGGTTGACAAAGTATACCAAAACTTAAGAAGTAAGCCATCGTAGATTTTAACGTATTCAAAATAATATGTAATGTTTTTTAACTTCCTTCCACGACCTTGATTAAATAAAGTTATCTAGCCAGTTGCAATCACATTGTCTAGATATTCACTAACATCTATTTGTGGCATTGGTGGTTCATTTCTTCCTCTCTTCATAGGTTTCAGTCTGAAAACAATCTTTCCTTCACAAATACAAGCCAGATGATCCCCTACCAGTGCCAAGTCTGAAAAATTGCTGCATTCCAAAACAGGTTTTCTTTTTGTTGTTCCTTTTGGCACAAACACTACACCATAGTTACAAACAATGTACAAAGAGTCATCTGAGTCAACGCGCAAGGAATACCCATCATATGCACGATTTCTTCTGAATTTCAGAAGGCTTATTTTTCCCAATCTCTTGTTTGAATATAGCAGAGATTTAATGCGACATGGTCTTTCTTCTAGGCAGTAAATATGGGTACAAGTGAGATAGCAGTTGCCTTTCATTTTAGATGGTAGAGAGAATCTCTGTTTGCTCCATAGTTTAGCTAAATTTGAAATGATTAAGAATCTTTTAGTAAGGCAATACAACGTCATTGTTTCAAAGTTTATTTGAAAGCTAAAGACACGTTTAATTCTGTATTTTTTATGCTTTGTTCCATCTAAGCACATCCTCATTATGTAACAAGTGCCATCGTCAGCATAATTAATGTACAGAAAACCTCGTATTATATCAAATCTTGCTCCAAGTACAGAAAAAGCATGTATTTTCCCCTGGTATGAAACCAGTTTACCTGTTTTCCAGTTATACACGTTTATGTGAAAAAAGGAGCGAGGGTTTCCGAAAAGAAATATAATTTGTTGACCCGGCGCAGCATGAAGGTTTATCATATCATCAGACAACTTAAGCTTGCATTCGTCTTTGTTTATATGCTTTAAAACATTTTCCTTCACAGAATGATGCTCATGTCCATGACGTTTGTGAGCCTTATTGTCTTTCACATCGTAGGCATTTTCTTTCTTAGGTGATGTTAAATTGAGTTCAGCCCGAAATGTTTTGAGATCAGTGAGTTGAGTTGATGTTGTCACCTCTTCAAACTGATGATTTTCACGTTCCTCAATTTGTTTCGACTCGATGATTGATGTTTTGGTGGAGTTTTCCAGTTCTTTATGGAGAAAGATGGAACATTTGAAACCAGTTTCAGTAGTCTTGTTACTGTTGAAGCCTTGACAGGTCTTCAGTTGACAGAGTATGGAACATCTCAAGATGGAATCTACCTGATGTTCACTCAGCTTAGAGTTCTTTGTAGCAAGCGAATGACTATCCTCGATGAACAGTGATGAGTCTTCATTCAGTGGTTGCCTTGTCCATGACATACGCACATTCGTTGCTGTTGATTCTGCATTCAGTAAACTTGCGAGGATAAACCCAATTAGAAACATTGTACCCAGAGAAAGATGTTACAAGCAGATGGATGCGCCTCTAACTTTCCATTTCTTCTTCTGAGTAACAGATAAAACGTTTTCAACATATTTTAATATTGGTTTGTATCTTATAACTTATGAAGGATGATTTACTGATATCAATTCTTCTAAAGCATACATCAAATAATATATGTGAATGTATCAATACTCACTTGTAATTCAATCGCAAAACAGGCAGTTCTAATTTGTTCAAGAAATTTTTCTATTGGGTAATTTTACAAGAGTCGCTTTTGTCAAATTTGTGGAAACATCAATTAAATATTTCACCAACATCATCTTTTACAAACATTGTTTCTGATATATAGAAACTGTTATCCATCTAGTATTTTTAGAATAACACAATAGTTCACATGATGGCATTTTGTGCCAAAATAAAGAGAGCAATGAAAACAAAGAATAAAAGTACCGAGGGTACAGAAGCTCACCTTAAAATGAATGATGTGGTAATATGGTTGAATTGTGTAATCATCTTTTATATGATAATTGATTATGGCTGCCATCATGATTTTTTTATCTTTTAAAATGCTATTCTTCTGTTGGAAACCACTAGAGTTTGAACAAACATTAATACAAGAATGATATAATCATGATTTGTTAACAAGCAGTAGGTTTTTGTATAACATTTTTGTATATCTATGGCTAAATTGGTGACCATCTTGGACTTTTTAATCTTCAAAATGCTACTTTTATGTGGGCATCTGTATTAATTTCATTATGATATCTTGATTGGTTTAGGAGTATTCATTTAGTCACACTCTAAACTTCCAAAGAACTAAAAAAATTATGCACATAAACATTTGGAATATATCCCTCTGACACAAATCACAAATTCAGCTAGTGATAGGTCCAATTGCCAAAGTAAACTGTCCAGGTCAATGTCTCATGTAATTCTAACTGAAGATTTCTGAATATCTTAAATCTTGACCTATGTTAGTGCAATCTGATTGGTCAGAATAGGCTAGGTACATGGGGGGTTATGCTAATTACTAGATATGATGACCTATGATGACCTCTTGCACCTGCATGTAGCTTATGTAACTTATCCTCTTATGTAAGTTACTGTTATTCCATATAGTGAGTGTCCTCCCCTCATTTCAATATGCAAAACAGATACTCTTTAGAGGAGAGTTGCAGGAGAGGGGCTGGAAGGATAGATGGGGGAGGGGGGGGAGGGTTGGGGGGAGGGGGGTAGAAGGAATGTGGGATAGGTTTGCAATGGAAAGACAGGAGAAAAAAGGGGAGGAGGGAAAGGGGGGGATAGAAGGGGTGGGGGTAGAAGAGAGGTTTGCAATGGAAATAATCTGGAGGTCAACTCAGTAATATGTTTATTGAAGTATCTTAACAAACAGAGAGAATTGGTGAGAAAGACTTTGTAAAAAAAAGAATTGTTCAGACAGCTGTTCAATTAGTTTTGAAGATGAATATTAAATGATATATTTTATTAGCATGACAAACAAAATACAAGATAATTTGTTATTCATTAACCAAAATTTTCAATTTGGAATAAATTAATTGCATGGGAACAATGGACTAAAAAACCTAACAGTTGTGTTGGGAGTGAACAAATTTAATCATTTTAAATGCTTTTGAAAAGGATTTGTTTGAATTGAATGATCATTATAATTATCTAGATAATCATTGTTCAGACCGTAATCAGATATAGATGATTATAAAATGTATATTTATCCCTCACTGGCTATGTTATTTGCCATATATATGAAGTGTCAGGAATTATGTAAAACGGAAAGGATTTATTAAAACAGTCATGCTTCAGGCTGTTCGCAGATAAAGATGATTCATACAGTTTTTTGTAACTGTAATTATAGTGTTGATGAATATTACAACAAGCGTATTAATACAAATATAATGACATTGATTTGATTGATCAGGAAATGTATTCTTTTCAATGAATTTCATTAAATCTAATTGAAAATTCAATATAATTGACATATTGACCATCTTGGATTCTTGATAATAATATAAATGCGTCTTTGTCAGGAATCACTATATAAAAAAATACTCACTTTTCAGAATGATATCTTAATTGATTTAGTAGGAGTAGTACTTGGCCTGAAATCTAATTGAAAAATAATGACTTCTATGACGACATGTTGTTCCCAGAACCCCTTCAGCATGATACAATTATCATTTATTTTTACAGGTATTTATAAAACACATGGTATTGGAACTGGAACCTGATACAAAATACCTCTATTATTAACTTATCATGTAGATAACTGAACATAAAAGCAGATTCTTGACTTGTTAATATTAACTCATCGTGCAGATTGTTGTACACAAAAGCTGATTCTTCACTTGTTTAAATTGTTATTTGTAAAAAGTATTACTATTGATAGAATACAAGTATATTTTTCATAAAGACAATTTATATACTTTCCATAAAGTCCATTATGTTTTATTAATCAATTAGGTCAGGATTACTATGCAATATACATGCAGGCAGGGTTGCTAGCCCCAGATCCTTAAGGAGAGTGTAGCAATTTGTGTATTGGGCTTTGTGTACGTATATTTGGAGAAGCATCCTAGTGTGCTGAGCATGTAAACCTGAACTTTGGCTAAGCCCTTATGTGTGGTATTAATAGACTTGACGGGAGAGAACATGAATTGTTGTGAAAAATATATATAATTTAACAAAATATAGTTAGCTTATGTCCTAAATTGATTTTGTGTTAAGAAGAACTGCTGTTAGATATAGAAATGGTACAAATATGAGTAAAACACAGGAACTGGAACCTGATGCAAAATAACTCTTTCCACATCAACTTATCATGTAGATTGCTAAACACAAAACAAGTGACAAGTTTTTTGTAAGTTGTTATTCTTAGAAAGAACATATCACTGTCATGAGAATACAAGTCTAATTTCCATAACTCTTATTGCATACACATGGCCATATAGCATAATGCTCTACCATATCAATTGGGTCAGGTTGATTATGCAACAGACTAGCAGCTGACTCAACAGAAATATCTGAACTCTGGTTGACCCCTTATGTGTGGTATTTAAAGGAATATAAGGGAGATACCATTGTTCAAAATCTAACATGATGTTTAATGTCATTGGGTTTTTGCAGCTAGTTGCCATAAATATTTTAAACAAATTAATTAATTATGTTTGTCTTTCATCTTAATGTTTTAGAAACACTTAAAATATAGAACAACTTGCATGACAATCTTAAATATTCTATATTCAAGATAAAATTATGATTAGTAAGTTCAAATTATAGAATTTATATAGTGCGAGTGATCACTTGATGAAAGCTTAAAATTTAGTAATAATGATGTGTTATCTGCAGCTGAAAAGTCAATATGGATGCTATCGCGGCCATCTTGGATTCTCAAACCTGAAACGTCTACCTTTGTGGGAGGAATCACTATAGGTATAACATACTACAATTTCAGAATGATATCTGCATTCGTTTAGGAGGAGTAGTCTTTTTCCTGAAATCTAATTGAAAATTCAATATGGCTGCCATGGCGGCCATCTTGGATTCTCAAAACTGAAACGTCTACCTTTGTGGGAGGAATCACTATAGGTATAACATACTACAATTTCAGAATGATATCTGGATTCGTTTAGGAGGAGTAGTCTTTTTCCTGAAATCTAATTGAAAATTCAATATGGCTGCCTTAGCGGCCATCTTGGATTCTCAAAACTGAAACGTCTACCTTTCTGTGAGGAATCACCATGGGTATAACATACTACAATTTCAGAATGATATCTGCATTTGTTTAGGAGGAGTAGTCTTTTTCGTGAAATCTAATTGAAAATTCAATATGGCTGCCATGGCGGCCATCTTGGATTCTCAAAACTGAAACGTCTACCTTTCTGTGAGGAATCACCATGGGTATAACATACTACAATTTCAGAATGATATCTGGATTTGTTTAGGAGGAGTAGTCTTTTTCCTGAAATCTAATTGAAAATTCAATATGGCTGTCATGGCGGCCATCTTGGATTCTCAAAACTGAAACGTCTACCTTTCTGTGAGGAATCACCATGGGTATAACATACTACAATTTCAGAATGATATCTGGATTTGTTTAGGAGGAGTAGTCTTTTTCGTGAAATCTAATTGAAAATTCAATATGGCTGCCATAGCGGCCATCTTGGATTCTCAAAACTGAAACGTCTACCTTTCTGTGAGGAATCACCATGGGTATAACATACTACAATTTCAGAATGATATCTGGATTCGTTTAGGAGGAGTAGTCTTTTTCCTGAAAGTTTACGGACGGACGGACAGACAGACAGACGGACGGACGGACGGACAGACAGACGGACGACGGACGAAGCGCCATGACATAAGCTCACATTTACTTTGTAAAGGTGAGCTAAAAACGTTGCTGATAAAACAGAAAGAGCGACAGAGACAGATATAGAAAGAAACTTCTTGGAAAAAGAGGTAAATTACGTTTTCTTTCCCTATACAAAAACAGCATGTTCAATTTTGGCACAACGCAAACGTTCTTACATCCTTTTCTGTTATGGTAACAATTGAAATAAATTCAAATCTACAGGTTTATATTCTAAGTCAAGCTGTTGATCTAGCATCGAAGAGCCAATGGTTGGCCGTCGCCGTCGTTGAACTTTGACATTACACCGCCAACCAATCAGAAACGATGCCCTTTCTCGCTGGAGGCTCAACAGCTCAATACACTGATTTCAATTTTGATGCTGTATTGAGTTCGTAGTCATTCGGAAAACGCCAAGCAACCATCTGGAAGAGTAATCCGATTGCTATGATAATAGATTTGTTTTATTTATTTTCATTAACATTTCACTCAGTCCGTCCAACTCGGTAGCGGAATACGGGATGAACGGAAATATTTGGTCACGGGAAGCTCTTAATAGCTGTTTTGAGCAGTGCATGCGTTTTATACAAGGCTTTTAAACTGGCATTGAATTATTATTTATCCGGTTACTAGAGTGAAAGACGGTTTACATCACTTGTGCATAGTTGCTTTGGATTGTGTTATAATTTTTACTGTAAATAAACTATTCTGTTTTCATTACCCTAGAGCATGTATATCATGGACGCTAAGGATGGTTTATTTTGCACTCTTGGTAAGGACTGCAATCAATATGATAAAAAATTTAAAAAGTCAATTCGCAAATGTCATTTTCAAAATTACATAATATCCAAAAAATCAGCTCTGATTTCTATTGCGTCTTTCTAACTGATACTGGATTATAAAATGATTCTCTTGTTTTTTGGTATTGATGTGTGTGATTTGTGTGTATTGATGACAATAGTTTGATAGCTTATGGAAAAAGTTTTGATCTTGTTTGGAAATTGTTTAAGATCACAATGTTTTTGGGGGTTTTATTTATTTGAAATAATAATCCTTTATGTAAGTTATTTTTTCTGAAGTTTAAAAAGTGAATTGAAGAACAAGACAAAAATTATATCATCTTTCACAGCATTAGGTTAAGGATAATGAATGATCATGAGGTTTTCCGTTGAAAGAAAGGCCACTGACCTAGGTATCTGCCAAGAGGAAGATTTTAGTCCGAACCCAAACAGCGAAACACAGCGGAAAACCTGAGGGAGGGGTCATTGTCTGTTTCTGTCTATGTACCGAAAAAATCAAAGGTATTAATTTCATTGCTGGCCCTTTATTGCTTAGACATTTACAGATTTGTAATTGAATTTGTTGTTATTTTGTAGTGTAGCCATGGCAGACTAGTTTCCAATAAACAAAAACATATCAAGGTTGAAATTATTATTATAATATTATAACATTGGTGATCTCTATGGGATGGTTTTGAAGCTTAGATATTGACTGGCTTGGAGTGCCTTTTTAACAAGGATGAGGCCTAAAAAAACACACATCTTAAATGATACAAATTCTTGTACTTTTCCAATTTACTTGTCCATTTCAAACCTCAGGGGCAACACCGCCAGCTAACCAACTCGCCAATTTCGCTATCCAAAAAACATGGAGGTCCAACAAGCGGTAGCTAAACTGTTGTTACAAGCATTACCCCTCTGATAGATGTTAATTGGTACACATCTCAAAGCTGAATCTTTTAGAGATAAATGGCATTTTGGGGCATTGTTATATATGGGACAACACTCTCTTCAATCCTAACAAGAAAAGCCTTTAAAAAGGCATGCTTGGTGCCACATAGGCAGATGAAGGAGATTGTGATTTGTCGAACAATTTTGGTGATAATATATACAACACTGGATAACAACAGTAATATTAACACGAGTATTACTCAAAGTTAATTTCACAAAATTAATTTCTATCAACACGAATTGATGAAAGTTATGAATATTTTTTACAATCATCAACGATTGTTGGTATATGTAAAATCAAAACACACGAGGGTGATATTCTATTTATCATTCAAATTCACTCTTTTTGAGATCTCAGAGAAAAACTGTAAATCTCTGAACACAACAACACTTGATTTTCAAGACAGTAATGTGACAGTGACAGTTTATGATGTTATGGCATTGTGATGTTGTTACTTGAAGTAAAAGCACTGCATGGGTTGCCATGTAGCGTTGACAATGACAGGAAATTGTGCAAAACTTACTGCCAAAACCATATCTCCTTGTCATGCTGGTTTATTATTAACTGTAATATTACAGATAATAAACAAAATACTTTCCGATGATCTGACGGGATTTCAACCCAGCTCCGCTGAGCTAAGCCGCGGCCTTATAGTAACTTTATGGAACCAGCGATGTAGGTCATATTCTAAATTAAGCACGAGTCAATTTCAGTAGCTCTGATAATAAATACATGTTTTCAACGTAAACATTTAGTGACATCGTTAAGTATGACTGGTCACGTGGTCGTAAGTGATCTACCTATTAGTAAACATAAGTCTTTTTTCGATGTCACCATCGTTCTTGCACAAACATTACTTTTATATAAAAAAGTGGATTCTGCGATTATTGAATGCGAAATAATGCTCTTATCTGGAACAATTGCAGACTCTTCATCAAATGAAGATGTTTTTGATTGAGTCTGTTAACGTTTATCAGCGTCTTTAATAGAAAATATTGTTTCTCTTTTAACATGACATTTAAAGCGAAATCATATTCCACAGTTTAATGTGCCAAATATTTTGTATTACCCATATGGTGACGTAATGCATTTTTTGCTACAGCTCTGTTCATTGGTCTTTTGATTTGGATACAACACATGTGATTGGCGCGGCTTCCCTTTGAAAATATCAAGAGTAATATAGAGAGATTTCAGAAAAGTTTTAGGAGAATCAAATCATAATACTTGGTGCCCTTTGGGGCACCAAGCAATAAGGCCTTAATATCAAGGCATCATTTGGGCTTTTTGTTTTCTTGTACGAACCCTTGTACCGTTAGATTAACGACCTTTAGGATTTTGTTTCATCTGTGAAGTATCTGATTTTTCTTTCTAATCTGTCATCTGTCCGCTTTAAATTT
This sequence comes from Steromphala cineraria, assembly GCA_916613615.1. NCBI lineage: Eukaryota > Metazoa > Mollusca > Gastropoda > Trochida > Trochidae > Steromphala > Steromphala cineraria. The sequence goes on along the minus strand of OU744736.1, from coordinate 22,807,950 downwards.
GACTATGTAAAATAATAGGCAAGCATTATTTCAATGCAAATAATTACCAGTTTTGTCTCTGTGCATATAATCGTCTTCAAATAACTTTGCAAAATATATAACCTTGTAGTCTGTTATCCAGACCCTAAAGCAAAAATGAATTAAAGGAGCCTTCTTAAGTCTAGAAAATATTGGCAAGTCTAGTCATTTAAGAATTGTTCAGGGTTCCTTTTCATTTCTTTTTAAAATAAAAAAATTAAAATAATATTCACTCAGTCAGCTGTAATTATTTAAACCGTAACGTTTTTATTTAATCTTCATTGAAACATTAAGTTGTTGACATAAAGAGGTTAAGTAATACAGTCGAAAAGCATATGACTACATAAAGAATCCCGAAAGTTGCCATGGACCACCTTTGAATACTCATGACGCTAAAGACCTTATGAAATTTAAGAGTTAAAACACTAAGAGCTTACACATTGAAATTTGGCCAACTCATTTGGATATTCAATCTCTCCCAACAGAGGTACATATCAAGTCAAGAAATGTCGATCTAGCCTCTGTTCCGATTAGCGGAGTTTGTTGGATAGAATGGGAAATGCCAGATTGGATGCAATTAAATTAGTTTTGCAATCAGAGACGCTGTCCTATAATCACTATTTTGGCTACTGAATCACGGCAACCCTTTACATGCGAGATGTGTTGTCATTTGCTAAAAATAAATTCAAATAGATAGTGTTTTTCTTTTTCTGCCAGGGGAAAGAGCCACGAAAACCACGGATTTAGTCTAATACGAACAGAGGTTTCATCAACATTTAATGACTTGATCTACCTATGTATCAGATAATGTAGGATTTTCACATTGAAAGGAAAACCTTTATTGTCACAATCTACTCCTCAATACATTTAGGTAGCCAAATTACTGATAGAATGCTTCTGTAATGCATGTTTCTACGTGTCTCCATTCACAATACTTTTTACAAATTTGGAAACGACCTAAGTGAATAGTAAATAAGTTCTTTTATATTATCACATCTTACAGTTTTATCTAATCATTATAATCATTTCAACAAAAAACTGTCTGTATGTCGTTGTCAGTAATTAATTCAATGTATATTAAATGGGGAACAAATAAATACAAACTGATACCTACAGCTGATCTCGTTAGAAGAAATAATTCCATTTGGCCTAATTTTGACTGGTCCATTATCAAGATGGGTGAGCGACTCCTGTCTGACAGCCTGGTTGCTGAATAATGGAAGTCTGACAATGTCTGGGGTATAACCAATGCCATAAGACAATCGGGCGTTTTGGCAAGCTGAGCTAACGAAATTGATATCAAAATCGTTTTCGGTCATGAAAATGAATTTAGATGGAAAGCCCTCCAGTCGCTACACTCACTGGAAATTGTTTTTAAACGTGTAAAAAAAGTAGAACCTGTAATTTAGTTTATAGAATAGAGGAAGGGACATTGTTCTCTAAAATGTATATAAAGATTACTACACGAGTAAGTATGTTTTATGACATTTACGAATCGAGTGTGAATTTTTGTATTGCCCGAGCCAGAGCGAGGGTTATACACAAATTTGCACGGGTTTCGGAAGTCATATGGCACACCTCCGAGGGTAATAATTTCTTTATTACCGATTTAATCCCATTTCATTCTCTAAAAAATATCCTGTAAAAAACGGGCCGCTTCCCTTGCGACGGCTGGCTATAGTGACGCCACGAACAATGGTTTAATGACATCACAGGCGAAAAAATATTCGAACTCGCGCTACAACAATCGTTGCTAGGTAAAAGTGATATATGTGTTACAGTTAAAACGTATAATCAGGTATTATGTATAATACCTGAAATTTTCAGGTATTATACGTAATACCTGAAATTAGAGCCAACATTTTATACATAATACCTGAAATTGGCAAGTTGATGTTGAATAGCTATTACAACGTAATTGTGTAAGAAAAAAGAACCAAAACTATTATATTTGTTTAGGTAGCAACCTTCTTTATTAATCAGTGCAGTTATAAAGAGATTCTCAACATCTAACAACAGTTCTTGTTGGAGCATGACAAACTGGAGTGACATCTTGAGTTACACAACAATCGTGCCTTAAAACATTTACATCTGTTGCTTTGGCACCTCTTGGTACCCAGCCTGCACAGTTGCACCTCACAAAGCCCTGTCCACCACAGTTTGATTCCTTCTGAACAGCAGTTCGTAGGGAAATCATAGTGTCGCTGGTCATGTCATCTAACGTGTAGAGGAAAGTGGCACACAAGTCAAACTGATTGCGTGAATATTTGTGGTTTAAGGTACCAGCCTTCACTACGATAGTGTACATGTCATTGTCGCTTATTTCTTTCACTACACCGAGAAGGTTGCGTGGATCACTTCGACCCCTATCGACTGCAGGAATGGGAACAGTAACATTGTCACCAACTTTCACCTCTGACAACACAATTTTGCTTCTTTTCACCATTTTCTCAGCTTGTTGGAGTTGCGAATCGGCAGCTCGCTTTCGCTTGGTGCTGATAGTTTCTTGTCTAGATGTGATGGTGGCAATATCGTCTTCGGGTGTTGTCTCTGCTGTCTGTTCTGGAGTTGGTTCTTCAGAGTCGGGAAGCTCTCGTGGTGTTGGAGAATTGGCGTTCAAAAGGTCATCTTCACTCTGTAGTCTTGAAATAACTTCTTGTGGGAGACTAGAAGAAGTAAGGCCAACTTTGGCATCAGCACCTAACAATGCAGCAAACGGCGACCGTTTAATTCCACTGTGATGACTAGAGTTTTTCTGGAACTGCACAAACTTTAAACCGATAGGCCAATCGGTGGTTTTGTTGTCGTCTAACCAAGCAACTAACATGTCTTTTACATCACAATTGGCTCTCTCCACTGAGCCTTGACTCTGTGGATGTCTAGGCTTGCCATGAACGATGACAAGGTCGGGCCATAGCAGTTTCAGCTCATTGATGACTTGGGCTGTAAATTCAGAACCATTGTCACTCTGTAGGATAGCAGGTGCACCAAATAACAAAAAGATATCAAGCAACTGGTATGCGACTTCTGATGCACGTTTTGAAGATAGAGGCCTAAGAATACATCAACTTGCCAATTTCAGGTATTATGTATAAAATGTTGGCTCTAATTTCAGGTATTACGTATAATACCTGAAAATTTCAGGTATTATATATAATGCCTGAGTGAATCAGGTATTATATATAATACCTGAAATTTTCAGGTATTATACATAATACCTGATTATACGTTTTAACTGTAACATATGCACATGTGCTCATATTGAAAATATGTCACTACATATTTTCACCCCTATGGGCAATAGATCATTTTAAATACGATTACTTTCAATTTCTTGTGGTTATGCCCATTGTCAAAGCGATGCAAATCGCAACATTTAGTCCCGCGTTTTACAAACATTGACATTAGACAAACATTGATACTGACCTTAATGGATATGATCATTAAGTTTAGAAGTTTTATGATGTTTTCAGCAAACATGCAAACTTAAAAGATTTTATTCACGCTTCGGTGTAATATTTGGAAACTTAATTTCGTATCTTTCGTATACAATACAACAAGTGCACGATTATAATATATTTTACTGCAGCTTCCTTCACTCTCTCAAAACAGTTTCCATCAATCCATTTTCCCCAAAAAGCTGCACATTAAGACTGCTGCAAGGTAGTATAATTTATTGGGTAATATTTTGTTAAATCACGTACTGTCAATTATTCATTCTGGTTAGATAATCATATAAAAATTTAGACAGTAGAGGTTACTTATTATTTCAAAACTTAAGATACTTTTTTGTTATAGAGCAATCTAACTTTTTGTTTAACTTTTTTTATTTTGGAGTGATGATATAGGAAATTAATGTTAAATGCATCTTCTTGGCTTAAGTTTAAACAAATACAGCTAGTTTGATGATAGCCCCACGCCCTCGTGAGATAATAGCTCGCTGATATATCGTAAAGACCCCTTATGTCATCATGTTTCTATTTCATACACATCTTCCTAAGCTAGGCCTAAAGGGTCAGTTTCCAAACTGTCAGTTTTATGCCTTGCTGCATAGCCTTGAGTTTTTTGTGCTTGCTCTCTAGTCTGTAGGGGCACTATAGCAGCACAGAAAAGTAGAGTCTCTGCAGCAAGGCATAAAATGACAGTTTGGAAACTGACCTTTTAGGCTCTGCGTAGGAAGATGTTTCATACAATGAACAAAGGAGTTGTCATCCATATATTCCTCTGCATTATAGTAAAACATTATATATCTATCTCCATTCCACAAGCAATTAATATTGACAAACAATTATCATCAGTAGCATATACTTTATTTCATTTAGCATGGTTCATAACAACAGTTTGGCATTGGCCAAATCAATTCCTACACAATCATTTCAAAATACTAGTCAAATGCAACATTTTATTACCACAAATTGTGCAATGCACTATAACTGCATATGTTTTCAATGTCAACTTTGGCAAGTTTAAAAAACAAAGTCAACTTTTGGGATTTAAATGCAGGGATATCAATTAAGTTCAATATTATGCATTTTGTTGTGTATTTCATTCTCCTTTACAATCAAGTGCATAATGATATCACTTAAGATATTTAAAAGAAAAATGCAAATAGAATATTGACTTTTATGAATATGAAAAAATATATGAAGAATATTGTCTATGAAACAAGCATAATTGATAATTGTATAATTCACAACATTCATGAAGGATCATAAAAGTAAAGATTTCAATGATATGGAGCAGGACATTCAAGATGATTAAATATCAATATTATAATGAAGAACTAGAAATCGTCCAAAACAAATTCAAATGTGACATTTTGACAAGTGTAACAAACAAAGACACCTATGGACATTTTTGTAACTGTTTATATTCTCTGTGAGTTTCAAAAGTTTGCAATTTTGCAGTAAAGTAATTTCTTAAAATATCTACATATACCTACATATATATAACTATCATGCAACATCATAAATATTTGGCCAGTTCAGAGGTCCAATAGGATTTTGTTGTTTACAAGTATTCGATAAGGTTTGCAAAAAAACTTGGCTGGGGGAATATTTTGAATTTACATAAACTTAATGTGATTTAAAAGTCTGCAATAGTGCTCAGGAGTTCGACAGTTGATTCTTACACAAAGGTTATCCATGTTTTAGAGGAAGTTGGAATTCTTAAAGGGGCAGTAGCATGTTTTTAGGGGGAACATAAAGTGATTTCAGGAAAATTAAACTAAATGGTTCCATTTGAAAGACAATGTATTTAAAATTAATGAAGCAGTCATAAATCAAATATATAATGTAAAGTTCAGCCATGCGATGCCTTTTCTTACAGAAAATTAATTAAAGGTGTTCACACAAAAATGGCCACCAATGGACTTTGAATCTTTATTTGTTCTCTGACTATGGGTGATTGGTTTGTGTAATGAGATTTTTGACACTATGAAAATTATGCAATTAGCATTTACATTCAATTATCAGTGAAAAATTTAAAATACAAAATGTTACAAAAACGTCATACTGACCCTTTAATACTTTGGATGGCATGATACAGGAAGCTCATGATGTGATACTTACTGTGATACATAGGTCACGTTATAATTACTATCACAATATAGTCCCTCGACATTATTGCAGAGAATTATCATTATACTGATCTTAATTTATTAATTCTAACTATCTATATTTGTGTGACCAACAGTAAAAGACAAAAATAAGCAAACATCTTGATTAAAATCTCGTATCATCTTATTTTCTTTAAACACTATCCTATCAAGGATTTTCACAAACTTGGGATTTCGGGATTCAATATTCATTAAAAATTTGGAACTTTTTTTTCTATAAACTATATTATATAAAATTTATTTAATGTGCAACACGATTTAGTCAACTGTTTTGTGTATCAACTGTTTTGTGTATCGTATTGTGAACAGAACCACAGCAATGCATCAGTGTATCATGACACCAAAACTTTCAAATAATATTTTTTCCTGACATTCCCAAATGAACAGCTATCATAATGCAAGGGAGACAACTTTTGAACCACTAGACAAGCTTTCCCTATTCTGCATCATTATTATCATAAATTCAAAGTTCTTTAAATCAGAAAATCAATGTCCAAGTCACCTTATTTACACAAAAAAAAAAAAAATCTAAAAGACGCTAAAAGAAATTTGCTATTTTTGCAACATTTCCCCCCTAAAATCTGTAAAGGTAATTTGTCATACCTGATTTACTTACAGTTTACTTAAAAATCTGTATGACCTGACTATTAAATCACCAAACTGGCCTTGATAAAATGACAATAGCACTAATTTATCTAAAACATATTCAACAAGACGAAGCATTGCTGCTTAACATATCATACATACATACATACTTACATATATCATAAACTCTGACACAAATAACTTCATCAACATTGATACATGGCAGATGACAGTAAAACTTTTATATCTTATTCAATGTTTTAAATACATTGAAAATAATGATTCGTAAAATATTTAATAGTTCTTATTGTAACACAACAGTAATATGTTACCAGAAAATTGCTATAAAGAAAGCCCAAATTTCTTCATTCAAGCTTATATTTGATTTATATCACATATCATTAATATTACTCTAAAATATCCCTGTCTTTTTCAATGATGTGAATTCATCATTCTTTAAAAACACTAGCTACTATATTGTATGTTCCTTGCCCAAAGGTTCCCAAGCAATACTTTAAAAATTTGTCTATGTTATATATTATTATAAAGCATGAATAATCACAAAAATCTCAATCAATCAGACAGATTCTCAAGTTTTTAGCTAGAGGTAAAGTTCATGTAGTTGCATCATTAATAAGAAGGACATTGGACCCCGATTTTCTAGTAATATGAAAAGCAATTACATCATTTTGTATTTGCTAAAATATAGATAGGTAAGAAATTAAACATAACACTCTTCAGTGCCTGACCAAGGAACTTTGCCCACTGGGGGTTCACCCATTTCCCCCCAAATTTATTTCATTTTCCAAATGGTTAGTAGGGGAGAAAGGCGTTCTCTCCCCACAGAGGCAGATCAAGTAATGAAATGTTGATACAGCCTCTGTTATACTATGCCAAGTTTGCGGGATAGAATGGGAGATGCCTGATTGGAGGCAATCAAAATTAGCAACGCCGTTCTTAAATCAACATTTTGGCTATTGAATCCTTGCAAAGGCATTGTGATATGAACCACCCTTTCCATGAGAGAAGCGTTGTCATTTAATAAAGAAAATCAAATGGATTGTGGTGCAACTTTTTTCTGCCAGGGGAAACAGCCGGAACCCACTGATTTCGGCGTAATATAACAGAGGCTGTATCAACATTTCAAGACTTGATCGGCCTCTGTGGGGAGAGAATGTAGAACAGAGGCTGTATCAACATTTCATGACTTGATCGGCCTCTGTGGGGAGAGGATGGAAAAAGGGGGATCTGTTTTGCACATTAAAGCACTGCAATGATTGTGACACTTTGCAAAGGATTGTTCAATGTCTTCTTCTAATTTTTTGGACCCGTGGATGCCTTACTTATAATCACTCCAACTAATTTCGTGTTTGCAGAAAACTGCCAACTTGTTACCATATCAGTACTTGCACTACTGAATGTATACTACCGTCTCTTCCTTAAGCCTCTTTCACATGGACACAATTTACTTATATAAGTAAATTACTTAGTAAATATCAGAGTTTCAGATTGACAGTGGGCCAGGTCATGCCCCCATGATTTTGATAAATGGCCCATCATTTTTGTAGTGCTGGGGTCCTACAGGCCCATGATTAGATTTTAAGATATATGCTACAAATTTTTTTAAAAGAAAAAAAAAGGTGTAAATATCTTTTGTAAAGGAAATTTAGGTAATTATTTGTTAGATTATGCAAAGGTATTTGTAATTATAAGTTCATCTAAGGAGCCAGGAAAATTTATGTTATTTTCCTTTGGCCCCTCCAAAAAGAAATTGACCCCTCAAATGACTGAGCGACGGGCCACTGTGACCCACAAGAATTAAAAAGTACTGAAATATACTCTCTAGAGGTGTAACGATACAGGAGGGTCTCAATATGATATGTATCCCAATATATGGATCATGATACAATACGTATCCCGATACATTTTAACTCCTAAAATAGTGATCTTTTCACAAAATATTTGAGTCAGTTAATCTTGAGTTAGAATTTTCTTGTGGCTTTTTTGAGGTAATTGTAATATGATCCAACTTCCAAGTATTAGGAGAGGTTCTTGTGCGCATTATAAGTATCTTTCATAATGTATATCTCAATTTTGAGCACCTATATTGTGAATTTATTATTATTTAAGTATCCAGATACGCCTTCACCGTTACGATTTGATATACTGTGGCCAATGTATCACCATACGATAGTGTATTGCTGTATCGTTGCACCTCTAATACTCTCATAAGTAAAAGTAAATTTACATCATGTTCACATGTTGTTTTCGCCAGGTACAAGTAAACTTAAAACTGTGATTAGAATAATAACATTTTCTGGACAGTGATGCAAGAGTGTTACTTAATTTAGTACTGATATAACAGCACTCAATGATCTCTTTGATTGTAACTATTTCTTGAAATACTGACCTAAGCAAACATGAAATTCTGTTCACATGACCACAAATACTCCAGGAGTATTTATACTTATAAGTAAATTAAGTTTTACTAGACCTGGGGGTCTAGTAAATATACTTCTACTTAGGTGCATTTACTCCAAGAGTATATGTACTCATGTAAGCAAATGCGTTCACATGCCACCCTAAGTAAATTTACTAACATGAGCATGTCTACTCACATAAGCAAATGTGTCCATGTAAAAAGGGCTTTAGTCTTGAAATCAATGTTGTATTTTTTTTATTCATTATCTTAGGGATTTATGTACATATGGCGCTTTTTTCATGATGTTAATTCTGGAAAGGCGCTCCACAAGTTATTATTATATTCATTATCATTGCATTATTATGATAAAGTTATATTATCTTCAGATACATTACAACTGCCAGCACTCCATCAAATGTAGATACACATTATGACCATGATAACAATGAACATGAAAATGACCTCTGTCTGATGAAACTCAGACTAGTTTCATGAAATAAAAATTTTCAAAATATGAACTGTATATAGATTCAAACTTGTTGACAGGTTTTCCTCTCCCCTAGGTCTGACTTCAGCCCTGTAGGTCGCATGTTATGTCGTGAGCTCAGCAAACCAATCATAAGTTGTCTGGCAAACCCTTTGGTATCAAAGGCTAGGGGCAGGTAACTCCTGAGAACCATGGTTTCAACAAGATCACTGCTTATGGTCTTATGATATACTATGTTTGGCCAACAACTAGGTTTCGCCTACACTCAACTGGTAAAAAATCATGCGACCTAAGAGGCTGCGGTCAGACCAAGTGAAGAGGCATTCTTATCTTGATAAAGATAACATTTTGAAATTTTTCTTCCTCTGAGCTAAGTAGATTTTAAACGACTACCAATGATATTTACTGCACATAAACATTTTTCAGAAGTGAATAACAAGACACAACAACAGCATTCATGATGAATCTGTACATATAACAACTGATAACAGTCCAATGAAACAGCAGACATTATTTTAGCCGAACCGAGATGGCACTTGACTGCAAATTAATGGACAAATTGATACTTGAGAGGCAAATAAAGCATCTTTGTGTACAATTGATACTTGAGAGACAAATAAAGCATCTTTGTGTACAATTGATACTTGAGAGGCAAATAAAGCATCTTTGAGAACCAATTGATACTTGAGAGGCAAATAAAGCATCTTTGTCATTGAGTTCATATCAGATTGAGGCAGGGATAAAGCAAAGGGATGATAAAGAATACAGACAAACAATGCTTAAAGTTTTGATAAGAGTGAAGAAGCTGAAATATTTGATAATTGTATGAGAAGCAACAAAGATCCAGGAAAGGTTTCTCCAGAGAGATAACTCCAGTCAAATCTGTCCACATTGAAGGTCAAACACCCTTTCCCCCTCCTCCCCAAAATAAACAAATATCAAGGTCGGTAGGATAATATACTTGTATTCTAGTGTTCATTAATACTTTTCTTACACTGCATACAATGAACAAAGAAGTTGTCATCCATATATTCTTCTGCATTATTTTTGTACACTGATCAAATATCAGAATTGCTTTGGTAGTTTGTATTTGACATTCATTAAGGGTTTGTGGACAAGAACATGTGTGTCTGATTTCACCCGATTAGAAAAGATTCCTCAGTTTTGTTGCCTTTATTCTTAGCATTCATAGTTTGTAACAATGTTGTTAACTGTACAACCAGTCCCACTTACATCTGTTGTTATTCTTGAAGATTTATGGACAGTTGGCAAACATAAATCTTTGGTTATCAAGGAAGATAACCAGTCTGATTAAAATCGACCATACTTAGAGGAATTATCTCTAGCTGGGTTCTAACCCACTGTGTATAACCGTACACTGGAACTAGCGAGGTGTACAGCGGAGAAATGTTACTAGCGAGGAGCCGAAATCGAAAGTTTGGTAATATTTTACTTCATAACTTTCAAATAATCAACATCATGTGGTAATTTTAGCACACATACTTAGTAAAATGTATGTGCTTGTCATTCTGTATCCAAGGGACAGTAACAATGACAGTTGCGAGTAATGCTGTTATTAGTAACATATTTGCTATCTCTGAATATGAACAGGATATGAAATTAAATAGTAATGTCTTGGAAAGCTATTGACATGATAATAACATAGAAAAAGTTGATGAAACGGCGATGATTGCTTTTTGAGTGATCCTGTTTGTGATCACGCTCCTCGCTAGCAACATTTCTTCGCTGTACACCTCGCTAGTTCCGGTGTACGGTTATACACAGTGTAACCACAACCAGCCCGGCTTTCCTCTCCTTCACAGTCTGAAGGCACCCCCATTACCCGCATGTTCTCACGTAAGTGCATCAAGACAATCACTAGGGTGGCAGCTTAAGCTTTCAGTATCAGAGCTAGGGGCACGTAACTCCTGTGAAATCTATCTTCTACATGATCGCCGCCATGTTGGTTTTTGAAGGGGACGGTGTGATTGGTCCGCTTGTGACTGGGTTTTGTCTGAAATCAACTGGTGTTGAACAAGTGCCTAGCTTGGGTGCTTCCGGATGTTGTGGAGAGGAAAGCCCTGATACATATTTACTATTTTGTTCTCTCGAAACAAGGTCAGTTTTAATCAGACTTGGAAGAGGACTTTAGTAAGCTATGCATTGATAGAAAGAGCATTCAAATCATAAACATTTCACAAAAGGACTCATGGCACAAGAGTGATGGAAACTGATCAATCATTAATCAATGACTATCTAGGAACATATGACTTGAGTTACCTATGCGTGATAGAAATACGAATAGAATAGAAAATAATATTCAAAGGATAACAAAAGGACTCAGTATGATGACGCAAGCTAGCTGATGATGATGGTTTCAGGGAAGGATGAAGATGATGAAGTTGGAGATGAAGATGCTGAAGAATCAGATATGAACTTGACGAGTTCTGAAGGATTGTCTGACTGTTTGACCAGGGAGTCGTCCAGGACGGTCTCCTCAATCTGCACCTTGTGTCCGGGGAGCTCCAGCTGCATGATGCCCTCATCTCCCAGGTCCTGCTTCAGACACACGGTCCCAGACACAGTCACCTTCCTCTTGGGCACAACCTCCTTGGACTTCACTGTCTCTGATTCTGTTGACTTCTCTCCCGAAGGTTCTGAGTTTGAACATTCTTTCTGTGGTGAGTGGACACTCTCTGGCGACCATGCAATTGATGATGAAGGAGATTCGATCTCAATTTCCAGATTGTTCGTTCCATCAGATCTGATAAATGCCTGCATTTTCAAGTCGTCTATGCTTATTGTCACATTACAGTGATCACGAGAGATATTGTTCATTTGTTCCAGTAAGTCGTCATCCACATGAGGTTTGGTCATTGCAACTCTTGAATTCAACTCTTTTTCACAGAGTTTCACAGTGCTGTCATCCTCTTCCATATACTTCTCCCTCATCAATTCTGTGTCAGTTTTCTTTGTCAGGCGGAAAACATCAAACTTCTTTTGATCCTCATCCTCATCCGTTTTCTTTAGATATTGGTCCCGGAATTGAGACATATTCTTTGATTGTTCTGAGAACACTGAAGAAGGAGGGGGAAGTCTTGCATGGTATATGAAGTGTTCATTGGGCGGTCTGAATGGTCTGTATAGACCCCCAGGATACATAGCAGGGTGGTGGGAACTGAACCCAGCCCCTGGGTAGCTGCCCTGCGTGGGGTGAGGTGGGTACTGGCCAAGGGGGAGACTGGCCAGGCTTGTGGGTACACCGTGTGGGGGTGGGGGGTAAAAGGGGGGCGACATTATTGACCCTGTAGGCGGAGTATGTCTCAAACTTGAGTTGTAAGCTAGATGAGGGTGGAAGGGCGCCTGTGTAGGAACAGTGTAGCGACAAGCAGTAGGTATGCTCATCTGATTTGATGAAACTTGGGGAGGAATATTGCTTGCAGGGAAACCATATGGGTTTGGGATGCCATGAGAAGGCATCATGTGTCTAGGGGGTCCATATGGAGAACCATATTGCTCATTTGATAGTTGTCTCAGCTGGCTTAAAGTTCGTGGCATGATTTGGTCTTTAGGCATCTGTGGTAATTGACTGTTTTGAAGGTTCTGGAGGTGGTTCATATGCGCTTGATAGGGATCTGTTGGCAAATGTCTCAATACATTTGGTTGTGGTTGGTTAACAGGCGGTCCTGTTGGGGAGAGAGCAGCTTCAGCGGACATGGGCCGCATATCACCTTGGTGTGACCTTGGTCTCTCGACTGAGTGAGACCTCATTGCCTCCTGTGAGAAAGGTCTCATTGTGTCCGGTGACATATGTCGAGCCACATCAGGCTGGAAACCCCTCAGGGGGTCCATATGTTGTTGGGCTGGTGGACTCACTACAGGTGGACTCTGTGCACCCGGGCAAAACTGGGGACTTGGCAGACGACATGAGTTGATTTCGTTAGGGGAATGGATTTGTCCCTGATTAGGAGAAACACACACAACTGGCGGGGATGTTGGATGTACCACTGACGGCATTGCACCCTGCCTCTGCATTGTTCCATTCGAACTGTCAGATCGAAAACGGGGCATCTTCTTCCGCAAGTACAAACACTTCCTGTAGATACAGGACTGTTTCAACACATCCCTCCTCAGACAGAAGTGGCACTTATCACAATTCTCCTTTACCTGACATGGTCCACACTGCCCGCACTTGCGGCGTCGCTTGAGGCGGAGTTTGCCTACTGCATCGTGGTATTCCGAATATTCGGTGAAGTCACCGCTCTCGTTTGGACTCAGAAGGTCATCCTCCCCATACTCCCCGTCCGGGTCCCCGAGTTGAATCACATACTCCTCATTGTCTGCCTCGATCTTCATCGGGAGCTGGTTGTAGTCAGCCATGCTTGTACAACCTGCAAAGAGACAGGGATATGTTATAGGATTGGTGGAGGATACAGATATCAGGATTACGCCTGTGCAATACCTATAGGGCAAACTTATCGAGGTTCGGACAGTGTTCCGATCCAAATATTTTCAACGATTGCACTGTCAAATATATCTAAAGAAAATTAGTTTAAGCAAACTTTGTTATTAACAAAAGTCATATATACATGTTTATTATAAAAAATTGCAAATTTGATTGTAGATTACCTGAACATAACGGTTTTAGTTATGTATACCAACTCGCCCGAGGTTCGGACAGTTGTCCCCTTACTTCGGACAGTACCACCCTATTTGCTTGTTATACACACAGGCTTAACATGTTCATCAATTTTTTTTCCTATCATCACAAAACATGCATTTAGTCATCTATGTACAATAATTTAACAGTACATCGCAAACATGAATCAATATTTTAATTACACACGGCATTCTTTTCGATGATAAATATCCGGCAACTTCCGCTTTCGTATAGCTTGAATTTGATGACGTCACAATGGCATTTGCCAACTCTGACGCAAAAACATTGTATAGACTAAACCAAATGTTTTCAAAGTAAAATGTTTTGTCATTTATGTTGCTAGATATTTCTTTTTGTTTCCTGAGCATTTTTTTGACAATTTTTTAATACTACAAATTCCTATAAAGATAATGTAATAAGTGTCCTAACCATGGTGATAACTGTTCGAACCAAGGTCATTTTGATATATTTTAGAAAAACTCGATATTTTCTACCAAAATACATTTAAATTGCAAATATCAATAACAGTTTGATTATATAGTAGTTTCTCTTTCAACATAAATATAAGCTATTATACTTTGGCGCTCCCTACTTTTCCTCAACTTTGAATAAACATTTACATGCAACCAAACATTTTGCCAATTTCTTCCGTGAATCGGTGAATTGTCCCTTTTTTAAAAACTTCTTTGATAAATATGTCAGATGATTAAATGTTATATGAAAGGGATAGATAACAAAACAGATTGAAAAAACCATTTTGAAACATATGGATTGCAAAAACTAATAATGTAATTGCGTCAGCTCCTAATCAAAAGAGTCGGGGGACCTCGGGTGATGTCCGAACCTCGGTCAGTTTGTCCTATACAGAATACCAATACCTACGAGGGCAGTCATATCAGGGTTCATACCCCTAGATCAAAATTTCCTCATCATTTTAACGTCATATGATGAACACTGATTTGACAGCACTTATCGCTGATGACATTACATGGCAACGGCTAGTTCGCTTTTATTTGGAAGCATATTTCAAACAGTTTTTCATTTTCTTATTTTGAGACTGGAAATGAACAGATTATCATATTTGTGTCCATGACATACAATGTCAACAAGATATGGGCCTAAATATCAGTACTAATGTTTAGGCACTCGTGTCATAAACATATAGTATGTCATTGACATAATATAATAACTTCTATATACAGTAGAACTCGGATATAACGAACTCCAAGGGACCAAAGAATTTAGTTTGCTATATCCGGTGTTCGCTATACGCATATAATTTTAATGATATTATATAGGGACTGGACTTGAAAATTTGTTCGCTATATCCGAGTGTTCGCTATAGACCTCTCCACGGCGAATTTCATGGGCGCAGCCATTTAGTGGCAGCCATTAAGCGGCTGCAAAGTTTACTGGTCAGTGTTATTTGCAACGCTGCGGGATTTGCGCATTGACGTACGTTGCATACACATAAAGACGGTACCCAGTCACCACTTAAGCGGCATACGCTAACGTCACCTTCCTTACCAACTAATAGTTCATTTTAAGTATCTCCTTATGTCAGATAGGCATCAAACACTTCAGTTAAGATTTTTCAAAGCTTGGCAATGTATGTAACTGACCAGGTAAATACGATTTAATGTTAAAGTCGGCGATATTAAAGTGCAGAAATTTAGGGTCTATGAATGACGTTACATATCTAATTTATTAACTCGACTATTTCTTTGTTTCAACTGCTATTTTATCCTGTCTGATTGTTTTTTGTTCAATTATCTAGATTAACGCATATTTGTTTTCAAGGAAACATGATTATATCAAAATATTCTATCAATATTTACTGTAGGCCTATAGCTTTGTAAAGGATTGATTGGCCAATTTACTAGACGTTGAAAGCCTTTCAGCAAATTAGGATTTCGATGCTAATGAATTTACCTTAATGTAATAAATTTTCCATGATATTTTTTACAGTAAAATATGTGTAAAACTTTAATATTTTAAGGAAGTAATTAAGTGTTTAATTTAAAATAAAAGTCATTTAAATTTCCAACATTCCAATCATTCTTATCCACCGATAAACTTTCTAATTAGCAACCAACAAGGGCAACCTACAAACACAATTTAAAACCTTTAAGGCAACGTCGCAAGCAATCTAAATAATTTTAGATCAACAGGTTTTTATGTTAAGTTATAATATTAGACAATATGGAACCGTCGATGTAACTTTATTTAGATTTAATCACAAGGAAATTCTATGATGAGCAACTTCATTGACAATGGCGACGTTGCGGCAAAGGTTCTTTTCCGATTTTAAAGCATGAAAACATTTAAATTTTCGAAACATTGCTATTATGAAATAAAAGAAGTTGTTCATAGGTAGAATTTCCTAGTTTTCCTTATACTACCAACTAAAGTGATCCTCAAACAGTTAATTTCATAGTGATCATTAAATATATTATATCAACTAGCTTATTGATTTTTGGAGTATGGATAAATTTCTAAAAATCCCCTAAGAAATAGCTTCCTTAAATATTCTGATTTACAATATTTCAGTAAGGACTAAAACCTCTGTTGCAAATACCAGAAGATAAAATAAAATCATCCTTCATCTGTAATTAAAACACGAACTCGTCTGCAGTGATCCCAGGATCACCAGCATTGTTGCGCCATGAATTGGGTGACATCATTACACTGTCAACTGTGTTTTCAATTATAAGTATTAACTAATAATGCTTTTTGTTTTTTGATTATTCGATTTTGTGACTGATTTATTCATTGATGATTTAAATTACACGCGAGAGCAAGTTTTGTGTTTTCTTTTAACTCGGAACATATTGACATGGTATTTGCACTATTTATCACTGGATGTAATTATTTGATTTATACAGTACCATGTCGGGGTTATATGTCTTGCAGTGGTTGAATTTGGACCCGATATCGGCGTGGTATCATCGAAGATAGGAAAAAATATTCCATTACATTTTTCTAAATACGATTTATATCGCATGACATTCGTACCGATTACACATTATAGATTCATTTCAATTTGTTTTAATCATCCTTCAAAATTAAATGAGTCTTGACATGATGAGTCCATTGATCGACAAAAAATACTGAAAATACAACATTTACGATATCAGTCATCATAACACAAATAGGTATAAAAGTAATTACTAAAGTAATTAAATATGATTTAAGCATTATATATAGGCCAAACAATTCCTCTTATTTCGTGTTTTGAGTGTGTATGTATTTCTTGAGTATTAACACATAATTTGTAATGACAAAGGTTAGGATAGTGAAATCATGCTTTCTATTTTAATCTTAGGAAGATTTCATAGATCAGTGAGAAATATAACCAGAAAATTGTTTACCTTACGCATATAAGTTGAGTTTTTTTTAATGAATTTCCCTTTTTAACAAAATAGGCACTATGATGCACACAATTTTACTATCTTATCGAACTTGTGAACAAGGGTAAGTGTTACGTGTTAAAACATAAAGCTTAGGCCTAAAGCCTATTTTCTGTATAATTTTAAGATTATATCTATTCTATTAAATTTTGACTAAAACTCACATCGGTCAAAAACCGCTTCATAATTGGTAAAATTCAGTATGTGATACCTAATTATAAGCTAGACATCAATCAGATAATATGATAGGAGCTCTTTGGAGATGATAGACCTATATATAGATGCAGTAGGGAGAAAATAACAGTGACAGTGACTCTCTGACGGGTTTTTAGCTGTGCATGGGGCTTCTTTTCACATAATATATGAATTCGAAGAAAGGTAATTAATGACACAAACCATTCATGACAGCTTACGATCATTCTAATTTGTTAGAAGTCATATCATTAATAAAAACGTCAATTGTAAGCACGTATATAGAACGTCAACGTAAGATTGCAGCCGCTTAATGGCGGACGATGCTAGCGCCACCCAAAGGGAGGTAACTGAGAGCGGCATGACGCACTGCTCTGTGGAGAGGTCTATATCCGTGTTCGCTTTTTCCGTGTTCTACTGTATTGCAATTAGGATAAGGATTATAGGTTTCATATCATAACAAGATAATAATTTTAAAACAGTTGCGCAGAAGTTTAAGTGTTACAATATACACCTCGACATTTTAGAAAGAGATAAATATTGATATATCTCATGGATAAACATCGTAAAACCCACACACAAAATTAAAACTAGCCCTACTGTGACGCAACAGTTCAATTGTCATGAAACAAGGGAACAAATTAAGAAGAAGTCAACCAGTCAAAATAAATACAGCCATTGGCTCTGTAGTTCATCAGGCTTCATATCAATTTTGCTTTACAGTGTGGCAAATATGGTTCCCACCCAGAGCCATAAAAAGAGATGGCTTATCCCCCCGGCCCCACCGAAGTTGATCCGTTTAAGCATATATTTTGATATACTTATTGTGTGAATAATGCTGTATGCATATTTGCAGCTAGATTGGTTTGACTTTTAATTAGCAACATAAGACTATAATAAACCACAGCTAGGTCTTATTAATAAGTAAATGCTTATGTAATGCCATCGTCAACTTCCTCATGTGAATGTGAAGAGAGAGCAAAACAACTATCCTGTACAATTAAATATGCTGTTTGATTAAAACATGTTCATTTCTTGGTGAGACACAGTTTAGAAAGTAATGTTGGAATAAAGAATGTCATTGAGTTTAAACTCCCTGCAATTTGAAAACACCAAAAGGCACATTTGTAAACAATTTCATTTAATTTGCCCTAATGGTTTTCAAATTCTGCTTCGAAACACATTTCTTAATTGTGTTTCAATGGAAACCAGAAAAATAAATAAATAAATAATAATTCCAGAAAGTTGAAAATCTCAAAAGGCACAATTACATGTCAAATTAGTCAATATACTAAGTTTCATTGAGCTAGCTCTAATAGTTCTCACATTCTGCTTCAGAAATGCCATTTTAAGTTGTGTATCCATGGAAACCGTAAAAATAAAAAAATCCAGAAAGTTCAAAACCCCCAAAAGCACACCTATATTTGATGATTAGTCAACATACCAAGTTTCATTGAGCAAGCTGTAACAGTTTTCAAATTCTGCTCTGATCACAGACAGAAGAACGGACGGACGGACGGAGAGATAGAGCCAACGACTATATCCTATATGCCAGGGGGATAAAAAAGGATGAAAATAGGTTGTAAGGGTGTGGCCCTTATGAGGGCAGGGCCACCAAACTATAAATTATAACCCTAACTAGCCATGGATTCTGTACACAAAGTTCAACTCTCTGTGCCTTATGCTTCTGGAGAAGAAGATGAAAACCAAAACCAAAAATCAACTGGTGTCTGCATAACCACCCAATAAAGATGGATACCAAGTTTGAAGGTTCTAGGTGCAAGATTTTGTGAGATATCAGGATAACTATGTTTCCCTGTTGTGACCTTGAAAATTAGGTCAAGGTCATGAACACCTATGTATGTCTGCAATCACCAAATGAAGACTGATAGCAAGTGTGAAGGCTCTAGGTGTAAGGGTTTGTGAAATATCGAGCTAACAAGTCTTTACACACTGGTCAAAGGCCTGTCGTGACCTTGAATTATAAGGTCAAGATCACCAAACAGGACTGGTGTCTGCATATCCACCCAAGGAAGACTAACACCAAGTTTGAAGACTCTAGGCGCAATGGTTTGTGAGAAATCACGCTAACAAGAAGCAGGATGGACTGACAGAGCTGAATACTATGTCCCCCATGGCACGAGGCAAGGGACATAAAGAATCCAGCGAATGACTCTTGAGATATCACACTTACAAGCTTAACATGCAGGTCAAATGCTTATACTTCTGCTGGACCTTGAAAATGATGTGAAGGTCATGAACATCGACCGTCCTGGCATCTTCCCTATAAGATGCTTTGAAGAAGAGAAGATAAGAGAATCCAGTGAATGGTTGTAGAGATATCCCACTGTCAAGCTTAAAATGCAGATTTCAATGCTGAAATTTGCAAAGCCTCGCTGTGACCTTAAAAAATATTGTCAAGGTAACCAAAACTGACTGGCCTCGTCGCCTTCTCAATAAGAAGGTTCTTGTAAGTCCAGGGAATGGTTCTTGAGATATCCCGCTGACAAGGGTAAAATTTCAAAATCTTGTTATGACCTTGAATAGGTGAAGGTCATGAACCTCCATAGGGACCTTACTCTCATGGTGATGAAGCCATATGCAAAAATAAAAAGAATCCAGTCAATAGTTTTGGAGTTAATTGATTTTGTACATACGGACGCTGTCAAATACTATATCCCCCGTTTCGCGCTAAATGCGTGGCAGGGGATAGAAAGCCTGATTCAGAGTTTTAATAATTCTGACGCGGGTGGAAACCAGAAACAAAATACTTTTTCTGGGCCTTATGTAGCTTTATATGTTGGTGATTTTCAATAAATTTTCATAAATATATGTTTATCGCCTGATATCATTCTCACACATTCGCTGGTATTAAACGTGGACTGAAATGGTGAAGGCCACTTTCGGGATTCATAAAAGGGGCTGGCAATTTGAATTACCATAAATGAACGAGTATAAGCCGAGAATTTGATACCAGAAAGTAAGGGGGTAAAAGAGCGGGGTTGGCCTATACCCAGGATATATACACATCAAAAAAAGTTAAGCATCCCCCTGATTTTTCACAGAGGGGTGTACTTAATTGAAGTATGCTATGAGACTGAATAAAAGAAGATAAGCAAAACCAATTTTTATTAAGAGAACAATCATTTGGTCATTTGAAAGAGAAGTTTGGTGATCCTGTGGGCACTAAAAGGTGCATGAAATTAAAGAGAGAAATGGATATGGAATTTCATCCAAATCACATGGATGTTAAGTATTGTCACTACAAGCTCTTGGTGTGTGCCACCCGATCAAGGCAGCTTAAATAAAGTGTTTCAGTGTTTCAAGAATCACAAAACATCAGTAACGTGTGGTGCCACCACATGCGTGAATAACTGCAGCCACTCTTTTTGGCATACCCATATATATTAAACCAGGTTCTTTAATTGTTCCATGGGTGTCTGCTGCTACTCATCATGAAGAGCGGCCTCCAGTTCCTTCAGGTTTTGTACAGGTGGATCCCTTCTTTGTATCAGACGACCCAAAATGTCCCAAACTAATCGATTGGGTTCAAATCATGTGACATTGCTTTTGTTACACCATTATTTTCAAGATGTTGGTTTACAGCAAGTGAACGATGGGGTCTGACATTGTCGTCCATGACGAGGGTCTTGTGGCAAGTCTTTGGTCATCGAAATGATCAATAACTAGATTAGTGTTTGCGGGACACCGCAAAAACAGAGCAGCCCCGAAACTTGGGGTTTCGCCTTACCCTGTTCCGCCTTCTACAAGCCTCAGCATATTGGGCATTTTCTTGTGACCTTGATGTTTGACACTCAAGGTCACGCAATCAATGAACACATTTCATTGAAAATAACATTAATGTATCGAATTTAAGTGTTTGAAGTTAAAATAATCCATTTTCTCAATATTTGTTGACCTTGCTGTGACCTTGACCTTTGACAGTTCGTACCCAAAACCTTTCCAAAATTTTGTACTTCTCAAGAGATAATATATACAACATTTAAACTTCATAGCACAAAAACTTTTCAAGTTAACGCGTTTACAGGGAATTTTTTTGTGATTATTTAAAGCTCATGACCTTGACCTTTGACCTCGAAAGTGAACATGTCATTTTAAGTCCCCAGAGGTGTAAACAATTACACTTGTTTATGAGTTCTGAAAAGCTTAACGGGATTAAGTTATATCCAAATTAGTTGCACATTGCAATAACACAAATGTCATGACCTTGACCTTTGACCTTCAAGGTTACACGATCAATGAACACTCTTTATTGAGTATAATAATCTTCTATTGATTAAAAGTGTTCAAAGTTAAAATAAAGCATTTCCGCAAAACCATGCTAAAGTCATGACCTTGACCTTGGACAGATTGTAGCGAAAACCTTTTCAATTTTTTTTACTCTTCCAAGGATGATATATACCAAGTAAGAGCTTCATAGCACAAAAACTTTTCAAGTTATCGCGTTTACAAGAAATTTTTGAGTGATTTTATCTTTCGTGACCTTGACCTTTGACCTTGAAAGTGAACATGTCATTCTAAGTCCCTGGAGGTGTAAACACTTATACATGTTTATGAGTTCTGAAAAGCTTAATGGGATAAAATTATATCCAAATTAGTTGCACATTTAAATAACACAAATCTCATGACCTTGACCTTTGACCTTCAAGGTTACACAATCTATGAACACTTTTCATTGAGTATAACAATCATCTATTGATAAAAAGTGTTCATAGTTAAAATAAAGCATTTTCCCAAAACCATGCTAAAGTCGTGACCTTGCTGTGACCTTGACCTTGGACAGATTGTAGCGAAAACCTTTTCAAATTTTTTTACTCTTCCAAGGATGATACATACCAAGTTAGAGCTTCATAGCACAAAAACTTTTCAAGTATACGCGTTTACAAGGAATTTTTTAGTTATTTTATAGCTCGTGACCTTGGACCTTGAAAGTGAACATGTCAAAATCGTTTCCCCGAGGTATAAGCAGTAACTTATGAATACAAGTTCTGGAAAGCTTAGTAGAAAAAAGTTATAGCCATTAGTATGTGCGCGGCGGAAACTGCACAAAACCTGATAGCAGCCCCGTCCTTAGACGGGGCTGCTAATTACAGGATCCAGAACTTCCTGAATGTGACAAACGCCTGTGAATGATCCATGTATAGTCACCAAATTGAGTCTGCAGTCGTAGGAGAAGCCTCCCCAAACCATCATGGATCCCCCGATCCCCACATGCCAAGGTACCTGCACACAAAATATCAGCTCTCTAGAGTCATTGGTTCTGGAGAAGAAGACGAACATAGGTTTTAAGGGTGTGGCCCCTGTGGCCCTTAATTGGGGTCACAGGGTCACAAAAGTTACAAATTAGAATCCCCATATGCCAAGGTGCCTGTACATAAAATTTCAGCTCTCTGGGGCTTCTATATAATACCCTTGGCAAAATGTTCCTGGGGGCAAGACGTGTATTACTGGTCCTCCATTTGCGGGCTCGGCCATCAACAGCATACAGGAGGAAATTACTTTCACCGGTCCAGTGTACTCTCCTCCATGATCTCAGGTTCCACCTCTGCCTGTCCACATACCATAACCTATGCTCACGTCTGTGGTGATTTGTTTGCATTGGACGCCTGATGACCCTTCTTGCCCTTAATCCAGCAGCTTTGAGGCGATTTCTCAGAGTTTGGTTGCTCAAGCGGCGATGAGGTAAATATACCCGTTTCAGATTAATTGGGGTTACAGGGTCACAAAAGTTACAAATTAGAATCCCCATATGCCAAGGTACCTGTTTATAAAATTTCAGCTTTCTGGGGCTTTTGCTTCTGGAGAAGAAGATGAAAATAAGTTTTAAACGGCCAGTTCGAGCGGGTATTTTTTGTTCCACAAATATTCGGGAGGGAATTCCCTTTTGCACACGACACGTCAAAATTTATATATTCGATTTGTTTCTATTTTTTAATATTAATAACTATGTCAAATTTGGTAATTTGTTCTAATCCGCCTTGCAAAACAAATAAATAGCAAAAATTATCGAAGCCACAAACACATGTGTATTTTTGGTAGAAACGAAATTCATTGAGGACATTTCTGTTAACCAACATATACGATTTTACATGATTATTTCACATTTAATTTCAAATATGTTCATGAGGTTATCATTTCAGTTGTTCATGATTTAACAATTTGACAAAGAATAAAGTGTATCGTCCAAAAAAAGAAAAACATCGTGAAATGAAGCCAATCATCAGAGCTACAAGCGTGAGATGCATTAATGGCATTTACTGTCACAAAACATTGTCCTTACTGACAACTTTTATTAGGCATCACGTGTAAACATGTCCCTCTTCTATCGATTAATTATTTTTTCTTGATTTACTCAATGAATTAGCATGATACAGTACATTTGTTTTCTCGCAATGCTAACAATTCAAAATGGCGGAGGAAATCCGATCAAACTCGAAGCCTTGATCATGGCGGCCACTAGGATTATTGTCAGCTGATTGTTTGGTCGTCGTTGTAGTTACATGGGTGTTTAAATTGTAGGAAATTTGTTAATAATGTTTGCATAAGAAAATTGACAGACAGATTTTTTTTTATTGAAATCTACATATGACACCTAAAATGGCTAAGCTCAATCAATGTGACACTGAGAAGAACAGTTGATTCGCATCGGCTTCGAATATTAAAAAAAATCGTCAGCACTGCCGCACTCCAAATTATACACAGTGTGTATTTCACCTTTCCCAACATAAAAAAACTTCATGTGAATTAAGTGATTAAGATATATTTTTGAAGAAAAATTTTTTTACTATGAGTGAGGTTGTGCGAACTGCGAAGTCGAGGGCGATGGAAATTCACATGCGAGTAGACGAGAAATGTCAAGCTAAATTATTTAAGAGACATTGCTCCAAAATGAAATAACCTGAAATCTACAAAATTTACTGATTTTTAACGGTATAAACGTATTTTTAAAATTTGCTTTACAATCACGAGTTGACTTGTCTCTGCAAAAGGCCTAAATGCAACTGATTTTACTGTTGTTCACACGACAAAGATTTTTCTAGGATGAAATGACCCTATATACACATATAACCACGTAAATTCCAGGATATTAACGTAGTGACTGTTTTTAATAAACGAAGGGCCATTGTCGAATTTTAATGATCACTGGAACCATAGGTCCCACCCAGAATTATCCCTGCACACTACATTGCATTATGGGAAGGGACATTTCTCATTCTATTTATAGATCTGCTAAACAAATGACGCGCAGTGTCTAAAAATAGCTTCGTTAGTAGCCTAAGCTTATCTGTGAAAACACGCTCGAACGGGCCGTTTAAGGGCATGTCCCCTGTGGCCCTTAATTGGGGTCACAGGGTAACCAAAGTTACAAATCAGAATCCCCACATGCCAAGGTACCTGCACACAAAATATCAGCTCTCTAGTGTACAATTGGTTCTGGAGAAGAAGACGAACATGCCAAGGTGCCTGTACATAAAATTTCAGCTATCTTGGGCTTCTGCTTCTGGAGAAAAAGATGAAAATACGTTTTAAGGGCGTGGCCCCTGTGGCCCTAAATTGGGGTCACAGGATCACCAAAGTTACAAATCAGAATCACCACATGCCAAGGTACCTGTACACACAATTTCAGCTCTCTAGTGTACATATGGTTTATGAGGAGAAGTCGAAAGTGTCAAAAGTTTACGGACGACAGACGGACGCCGGACGACGGGCCATGCCATAAGCCCATCTGGCCTTTCAGGCCTGATGAGCTAAAAATAAAACATAAAAAAAAAAATTTATGTAAAACAATTTTATAAAATATAAAATTTTCAAATAATTTTCAAATACAAATTATTTTTCACAATTTAATTCCTATTCATCGGCAAGCTATTCATACAATTTTATCAAATTTATCTGCCCATATTTTGGGTATTCAAATTTCTTTACAGTGAGTTTTCGCGGTAAACGTCTCACTTCTCATGAGAAAGGTAAGTGGCAACTTAACTAAGTTTAGGTAGGTAAATGAAATAACGGGGTTTGAAGGTTTTTAACCCAGGATCTTATCTTTAAGGCCTTGCGGCTGGAACGTTTGGAGCTCAAATATCCACCTAAGTTCTAGAGATCTTCTAGTGTAGGTGGTGCTCTCTGAGTCAGGATTTTGTTTAAGTTGAGCGATGATTTTATAACTCAAGTCGCTCTTACAGTGGTCAGAGAGATTGAAGTGTAGAGATACGCAAGACGATATGATTGGTCCGCTGAAGATTTGGTTTCCGCTGCAATAATCTGGTAAAAAAACATGCAAGGGACGAGAGTGCGGTCAGACCTAGTGTAGAGGATTTCTTTTCTCCGTAGAGTTCATATACAATATTTTAGGCAATAGGCAAACTTTGTTAAAAAAGACAGAAGATGAACATTGTGGTCACTGCATTCAGGAATATATTCATAAACATCAAACACTGTAATGTACTGATGATGAATTGATGATACATACAAGTTTATAAAGTACTAGTAAAGTAGAAGGGGTGATACACTTGAGTTTCACTTCAATACATATTACTGTACATTTTCAGTTAGGTACAGAAAAGAGATTTCTACAAGCTAAAATTTTAACAAAACACGTTGTTCCTTGACAATTCTGTATAACATCAAACTGAAAAATTTATAATGCAATTCAATAATTGCTCGCGATATTAAATATGGTATTTAGTTTAAACGGAAATAACACTTGGATGTACGGTGCACAGATTGGAAAGCAAAAGGTGAACCGTTTCACCCAAAACAAAGCTTTATTTCAATTCATAATACAACTGCGCATCGGTTATGAATTCGTCAAAGTCACCAACTTCGCAAACAGATCCACAGTAAAAACACGCACAATATTATACGTAAAATTTATTCAGAAATTTGATGAACCTGCTTCAACAAACCAAATTACTTTAGAATGATTTATTTTCAAATTGGCAGACGACCATGTTTTTTAATAGCGATTATATGATGATTTTGTATAAAACTCCTCTTTCAACAAAATAACTACATCAACTACTCGCTTAATTTTGTTCTAAGAATCCAAAATCCAGAAACAGGAAATACATGTTTGCTAATATAGAAATATTAACCGTCATAACAGCGGTAATCCGCCCTACATTCAGCTCTGCCAGAAAGACCCATCATGGCAGCTACACGCCTTTCCTGAAGCCTAATGATAACAGCCCATTACAGCTAGCGGAGAAATCTATTAATAGCAACAGCAGGTCATATTCCTGATATTTAATCATCCTTCTGGGAGTGCATCCAGGCTGTCCAAATAAAACAATCTGATCCTTACTTTTAAAACAGGAGCATCTGAAAATCTCCTTTATATTGCTCAACAGTGTAAGTTATTTTTCCCATGCACCCTATACGCTGCTAGTTTTAGGTCACGGACTGTGTATTTTCTGCACATAGCCTGTCAGCTAGCGCGGCGCCGACAGCGCTAGGGCAGTCCGTGTTCCGTTTATCGGCCGGTCGGCGATAATTAGACGGCGCTCGTTCCCAAGCCTCGTTCGTTCAACACGGGCCATGTTCCGTGTAGAAAAATCATGCACATTTCGGCTTGTACGTGCCCTGACAACTAACGTTAATGCCTTGACATCCAATAAATCTATGAATTAATAAGTAGTATTGCCTCTCCCTGCCCTGATTTTGTGGCTTAGTAGCTGTAAGATGACACGACTGTCCCTGATCGCGATGAAGCCACAGGGTTGCAAGATGCCCCGTCAGTGTTTACAAAAATCTCGCCAAGCTCATGTATATTTCATTTAGACGAGTTTAACTGTTTCCGCAGTGACGCGATCATTGCATCAATTGTTGCATCGTTTATGTTTGTATACACAGCCACGCCCTTACCTTTCCTCCTGAGCCATGTGCTTCTGTAATTGTCTTCTATTGAAAGGGTGTGTGGCCTTTCATCGTGCGTCCGCCATGTTTGTTTATGACTGCTCCGTAAATCCTAGTCGATAAAGCGATTGCGCTAATAATTATCATGGTTACCACAATATCTTCTCTTACGACGACAATAACAATTAAATAAATTATTATCCTTTGGATGATAGTTTATATATTCGTATGGATATTGTGAAATGCATGAACACGTTTTCAATGATTTATCGATTTGTGGCGCCTTTCCGTTCCGTCACCTATTAACCAGGATACTGTTTCCTGGAAGCCCAAACTAATTAGCCGTCTTTCAACTGCACAAAGCGCGTTGTTGATGACAGAAATCATGTGAAAAGCAGAACATACGATTATGCATTAAGAAGCAGTAAAAATATTTACGTTCACTTTGTTTTTATATTAGTTAATTTAAAACGATAATATTTGTTTAACCAGGGGCAGAACTCCTCGATCTTCAAAGAAATTCTTATGATAATTTCAACCATACCTTACATGGTAATTCCATGATGATGCAGTTTAAGATATAAATGTGAAGCATATAGGTTTGGTTTAAATTTGTAGAAGTTGAACCACGTATGGTCCCGTGGCACCATAAGGGTTAAAGTGATCAGAGACTCTATATATACAGTATATAATTTCTCTGAACGGAATAAATAATTTTTAAGGATGTCATACAACAGAGGTGATTAGAAAATTAAGGAAAATACTCTTCTTTCTACTTAACCTCCTAGGAGAATATATACTTACAGGGAGTAAACGTGCCATGTAAACAGCCATCCAAAACTAATTTACTTACAGGACTATATTTACTCCTAGGAGTTAAATACTCCACCCCTAGAGGTAAAGTAAAAGTATATTTACTTTTACTCCTGTGAGTATCCTGTCTTTTTCTATAGTATTAGCATAGTTGAATGATTAGGTTGAGGTAAATGACTTGCATTTATATAGTTTTTAAACACCTGCTGTTGTGTTTTCATCAATAATAACTTGCATTCAAGATTATTCTTTTTCACTTGTCGAGAGCATGTTTCCTAATGAAGGAAATGTGTTTTTTGTTGTTGGTGTTATTCTTTTAAAACCGAAAACTAGCTGCGTTCACTCCTTTTACACTAGAAGTTGATTGATCAAACAAAATCAATGGTAAATTGTGTTAAATTCTTCTCTGCCCCAAGATTTGAATTTCACACATTGAGTTTTCTATGAAAAAATATATTTCTACTGTAAGCAAATCATGATATACTTAAGGGTCCTTAAATTCCAATGGAACGTAAAGTAAATATACTTTTACTCCTAGGAGCAAAAATACTCCTAGGAGTAATTATACTCTCAGGAGTAAAGTGCGCATGTAAAAAGGGCATAAGTCTAAGTAAACCTAGCTAGCCTCAATATTATCCGTTTCACTTCTATACTGTATAGAAGTGAAACGGATAATATTGAGGCTAGGTTTACTTAGACTGGAGTTAAAGTAAAAGTGTATTTACTTTTACTCCTGTGAGTAACAGTGTCATGTTCGTTAGTATAAGCATAGTTGAATTGGGTTGAGGTTTTTGACTTGCATTAATAGAGTTTCTAGATAATAATTGTTTTTCAACAATAATAAATTTAATTCAAGATCATTATTTTTAGCGTAAAGTAAATACACCTTTACATCTAGAAGCAAAAATACTCCTAGGAGTAATTATACTCTCAGGATTAAAATGCACATGGATGTCTGTTTTACGATTTTCATTGAAAACTAGTATATATCATATAATTACCATTTCATGTATAAATATTGAATTTACATCACGAATAATGCCATTTACGTTCGTATCAAAGAACAAAAATGTGAGATTAAAATCACGGCGTGCCTCTTTAAAGGGGCAGTAGCACGTTTAAGGATAATTTCATATTTTTTTTTCACCGATGATTGTATGACAATGCTAAATGTATCATTTGGAAAGTGTAAAAAATCTCATTATACAAACCAACCATTCATAGTCAGAGAACACATTATATAGATTCACATAAAGTCCATAAATTTGGCGGCCATTTTTATGTGAACACCTTTAATTCGTCTTGTGTAAGAAAAGGGAACTTTATATATTATATATTTATATATTTGATTTAATAGTGCTTCAGGTAGTTTAAATCGGTGTCTTAATTTCAATTGGAACCATTTATTTAAATGTTCCTGACATCGCCTTATATTCCACCTAAATCGTGCTACTGCCCCTTTAATGACTGGAGTAACTGGAGAAAGACAATATTGTCAGTGAAATTTAGAAGAGAGCTCACAAACAATTTTGTTGAGTTTTTTTGCAAAATCATTTATCTTTCATTAATATCATTAGTATTATGGCAACACATGTGTTGGTAATAACGATTTTTATGTATGTCATCAAATTAATATACAGTGTTTACTAACAGTAGTTATCAAAAAGAGCAAATACAATTTTAGGTGATAATAATCATCCATTTTTTTCTACTATATAACTTTGTTCAGTTTTTAATCTTTCCGTAATTTCCAAAGGGCTTGAAGCTATGTTCTTCAGACTAAACTGGCTATGAATATGATCAATGGTAAGTATTTTGCTGTCGAAAGAGTCTGTAGAAAGTGTATCCCAACAATGACCATGTGCATAATGGCACTGTTTTTTGTATTTTGGTTATCAGGACGCACTTCTATGAACTTATTGACATTAGTTCGATAACTGTAATCAAAAGGTAAAGGAGGTGACAACCGCGGAAATTGTTGAAATTTATAAGTACTGAAAGTATATATTGGATCTTTATCTCTCACAAGCATTTATATAAATCACGGCAGTAATTGAAAACCAGGTGTTGCGATACTTTTTCCAAGGTGCATACAAGGTTAAACCCCCAAAATTCCTCTCCAGGTCCAAATGTGTTGACACACCTTGTTAAAACTGACAACTTTTATTCATGGATGGAACGTGTCTATGTCCATTACCGCAAATTGCTACCAGCAAGCCCCAACAGTAGTGATTAATGCTTGTCCATATCGCCTCAACAGGTGATGAAGCCATCTGTTGTATTAGCCTAACATTGATATATAACGCGGATATCCTACCAGTTCTATTTCAAAGATCATCTATACACGCGGCCATGAGTTCTACACAGGACGAATGTCTTCTCTTTTTGAAGGAAAATGTTCATGATATCCGGCGTCTTGGCAATGAATGGGGTTTCAGTGAAGAAACAATTGACAGGTGTTCTGAAAAAGCAATGAACGCTACCTTACCTGGAGAGAATTATGACGTCACGCTAGACAATCTGAAAAAGTGTTATAACGAATTTAAGCGAAGGACGGGACCCAAAACTCGCGTTTTCTTGGCTGTTGTCATTCTAATTTTAACCTCTTACCTTTCATTTGGTCTTGTATCAGACAACGAGTATGTGGGTAAGTATGATTTGTGAAAAAAATAGATTTGGTTCTCTTTGAGATGGTGTATGCACATTTCTTCTGCTTTAGTTGTTTATACAGTCTGATTCAAATCGACTGTGATTCGAGGAAAAAAAGTGTAAAAATATTGTCTCTGGTGGGGTTTGAACTTCAACCAGCCCGACTTTCCTCTCATTCACAGAGGATGTTCTTGCTGGTTCGAGCCCCGATAGAGACAAGTTTTGATATTATATTCCTCGGAGTACGGTCGATTTTAATCAGACTGGTTGTTTATACCTTAGCATTCTTTCCGATATAACAGATCTATTAGTTTGAATATTTATCAGATATATTAGATATTTATTTATGAAGTAAACTGTGAATTTTTTCTCTTTACTACTTTGTGAGACTCCCGAGCATATGTATTCTTTCGTTAAAAATTTCAATGAAGCATCTTAAGTCGACGGTCAAACACCTTGTACATGTACTTTACAATTGTTATAGTATTATTCGTTTCCTCGTCGAATTAAGCTGTTTAAATATCCTTTTCGCGTTTCTTTTTGGATTAATCTAAATAACTTTAGATAGACAGTTCCATATTTTAATCGATTTTTGATGTACCATATGGTGTTAGTGGAATTTACTTTCACTGTCCTGAGTCGTCTAGCTGACATATACGGAATAGTAGACTTGGTTTTATAAACGGAAATATGAATGAAAGATGACAAAGTATGGTTCCTTGTCCAACACCTATAAGAATTGATAATCAAATATATGATAACATTTGACCACTTTTATAATGCCATACATCACTTAACACTGAGTTCTTAATTTAATTTCTACATATTTTCATCAATATACTGGTTGATGTCAAGTATATTATCTTCAGAGGGTCAATATGTCATTACTCGACCTTTATCCGTAACCGCTCATAATCATCAGGCATCAAGGGAAAACTCTCGGCGGCCATTTTTGTGTGAACAACTTTTTTATAATTTGCATAAGAAAATCGATCCTCAATAGCCTTATAAAAATTTGATACGTGTTTATTAAAACATATTCTATACTTTAAGCTTGATTAATTGCATTTGCTTATTTTTCGTGAGATACACTATTTCCGTTAACATGTCCCTTTAACCCATACACAAGGATCCGAATCTTGGAGTGGAGCCTATGATAAGAAAATAAATTTCAATACCTGTACTTATGTACCCGTATATTGTCTTCATTTGTTGAGATACACCTGAATAGCAAATTTGAACGAAAATGGTCAAGAAATATAGATTTAAGCATATTTCTGTATCTATTATACAGATTTTAGCATAAAATCCTTATTTCTTGACAGATTTTGTTCAAATTTGAAATGTAGGTTTATATCAACATATGAAAACGACAAAAGAGTGCAAAGTCAAGGTTTGGGATTTTTGTATGGGGGCCACTACGAGATTATAACCTCTGTGCATGATGTTTAGTTTTTTTAATATAATCTTCTTTTCCAACAGCGGAGAAACTACGGGACCTTGAGCACAACATGCAGTGGTATGTTCGCATACTCGCGGTTCCATTTCATGGGAGGATACGGAGAATTGAAGGTTGGTCAAACAGTCAATCTCATTAAAACTAAATTGAACCCAACACTCGCCCAACGCTGCGACATTCGAGTGTTCCATATTATCTTATAACAAATGACACAATTTCTGCGCTAGAAATAAAGAATCCTGATATGATATAGTTGAAATCGAAATTTAATGTGCAATCAGCGACATATTATAATAGGAAGTCTTTATTGTCCTAGTTATATTGTAATTCGGATATTTAGTTTGTACTCAGTCATCCAGAAGCAACAGCGCAGCGCCAGGCATCGTTTACATTGATGGGGGTTCTGAACGTAACGTAAAGCGGTTCAATTGTAATAGAGGTTACGCGAGAAGGACTGATTTAGTGAAGAGCATAGTTTAGGGGCCAATATCATATTGAATAATTCTATATCAATTTCAACCTAATAAAGTCATTATGTCTCCCCCCGAAGGGTCGGGAGACATATTGGTTTTAGCTGAGTTCCCGTCGGCGTCGGCTTTCCCATTTCGTTTCCGGAGCAGATCTCTTAAACTATGTGACCGATCATCACCAAACTTGATATACTGTCACTCCATATCATGTAGATGAGCCTTTTGGAGGTTATAGATTTCTTAAAATTTAATTTTTTAAATTTCCATGGCAACAATTTGGACTAAGTCTTGTTCAAGGGTTTCAGCATCAAATCATTAGAATTTCGAATATTTTGTTTGCTACAATTGTGGAATTGATAGGTTATTTATTCAAGTTGAATTATACGGAGAACATTAATTGTGCTTTATGATAGTATTGTTTAGAGGTTTGGAGCATTTGAGGAAGGGGGAGACATCTGTTTTTACGGGTAAAAACGTTTTCTAGTTTGCTATGGTTTTATTTAATTTAAACCAATATTTTTCCTGTAGGGAAGATTTGAAGACCTTTTTACCTTTTGTTATAAACGTATGTCATGTCGTTTTGATGCCATACTGTATGGTTTGGTCAAATTAATTCTAGGTCTTTTGTAGTCAAATTCAGTTTAAATTTGATAACATCTCTCATGAAATAGTTTGTTCAACAGCTTTAACCCTCTCACTGCAATTGGACTGAACATGTCCCTTGATTAGTCTATTAACATTATAGTTGAAAAGGATCTTGTTGTTGTACCAGTCCAGATTCTAATCTATGTTGACTTGTGACAAGCTGTGATTACCCATGAAGCATTTCTTCCTGTTTAACACCTGACAGGTGTTATGACGTGTAACACCTGTTGTTGAATGCCCGGGAGACAGTCACGTACACGAAGTAGAGGAGTTAACTATTAAACAGTAAATGAACAGTCGAACATTTTCACAGGCGGCTTCCAAATACAGAATATGAACAGAGTCTTATTTCAAATACACGAAAAAAAAATACGACAAGTAAATGAAAGAGGGGGAATTTAATGAAAAGGAGCCGCTTGGTAGTTAACTAATTTGCTGAATCCGTAAATATGTCATTTTGATAGTTGTACTGGTAATATCCATGGAGCGTACCCCCGCGCCCTCCGTATTTCTTAACAATCAATATTATATGTTAAAAGTAAATATTTTAGTGTATGGAAGTCTATTCTATGCTGTAAACAATTGTATTAATTTCACGTGACATTTATGTAATGGGCGAATGATAGTATTAATACATCTAGGAACACAATTAATGCAAAATAGTAAATTCTTTATGATCTCTTTTTGGGTTCAGTCCCCTGTGGGATTCGAACCCACAACCTCAGAGTCAGGCAACATCACAAGCTTGCCAACTTAACCCAAATTTTACCAAACTATAACTTTCGCAAATAGTTTGATTCCAAATATATTACTATAAAAATATATTTTACCTTCAATAATTGGTGGATTTATGGTGTTAATTGCCAGTTTCTGCGAATCATGCCCTAAAAAACAAGTTTTGCAAAGAGGTCGCATATCGCATTCATCTAAGTACTTCAAATGATGTCATTGGTTTGTACATATGTAAATAAGATCAATAATTAAAGTTCACATAACCACAAACATATTTCACTATTTTCTTTGGAATATAGAAAGTCTGATTACAATATTGTATAGTGCGTTAAAGGTCGCTACTCAAATATGTTTAGTTTGGTAATGAAAGCCTTTTTTGAAAACCACTTTTGATGGGCCGCTTAGACTATCCGACAACAAACAAGTGAATGCATGACTGGTCACGCCCCCATTTTGTGACGTCATAAACAGAATCTGCCTCGTTATCTATACATCTATCGTAACAATACCACAGGAAAACACCCTAATAATTAACGATTTTCAGACGTTTTCCACTCAGTTAGATAAATCATTTGACGACGTAACACTACTAAACATTTGTTGTAAAAAAGATATCCACATCAATGGTAATTAAACAATTATTTAGGCGGTATTTCAGTTGAAATAATGATGCGTTACTCTGTATAGTCTGTTTATTACGTCACACCCGCGCAAGTTTTATGGCCCCTAACCCAGGTTGGTTTTTCACAGCCGATAATTACGCTGTCTAAATGAAAAGGCTAATTAAAGGTGTTTATTGGACAAATTAACCAAATTTAAGTCCAGCATTTATTTTTTGGAAAAATCTTTGAACGAAAATCGAGAAGTGGTAAGGTCGAGGTTAGTTGATGTTTAATAAACAGTTTAATCCTCGATAACATCTCCGTATTAATGTGTGTTTAAGGTTTGCAGATGTTGTTAATGATATAATAAAACAGATAAACTATAAATCATAAAATATTGACACAATCGTAACCCAATGGTGTTCAATCATTCCATACGACATGATGTCGGAAAGTGTCGTTTTCACAATTGACGATTTCATTTCTGAAGTCCAATTGTTTCGGAACCAAGCGAAAAAGAAAGGAATACCTGAAACTGAAATCAATTATAGCATTGACCAAGCTCTTGAGTCAATAGATGATTGAGAAAATGGGTCATACCCGACGGTCACGACCAACAAGATTTGTCTCTGTGGATTAATATGTTTGAGCGTATGTGTGTTTCTGATGTTTACATACAGCGGGCAAGTTCTGTTGGGAAACTATTTATATCTGGCGGTATTCCCGCCATGCTTATGATCATGGGATAGATGCGATTGATAACACTCCCTTTAAGTCCAACTCTTGAACTCTCTTGAAAGACGCAATTGAGTATGATTAATGATTTCAATTTATTGATTTAAATCAAATAAGATATATGTCTTGTTTGAATAATGATACTTAATATGTATACTTAATTTACGTTTTTCATACAACCGCATGCTCGAAACACTACGCATTGCTGTATACCAAAGAGTAGGCCACGTTTCTTAATATGCCCCTTCAACTCCTTCGAAGTATGCAATTTAGTCTTGCTTCATTACAGTCTAAGTAAATCTAGCCTCAATATTACCCGTTTCACTCCGATATTGAGTCTAGAAAAGTCTAGTAACGGGTCATTTGCTAACGAGTGAAGAGATTCCCTCTGTGCCGTGGTGATGTTTCAATATTGCTTTTTTTGTTGGGAATAATCGGAAAATTCGTTATTTGATTTACATATTCATATTCATGATATCACAATACACTATTGTTCAATAAGATACTGGCCGCTTATGGCTGAAATATTGCCCAAGCGGAGTTAAGTATTAACTCACTCACTCAATAAGATATCCCTATTTTAGAAAAGTTTTGAAATGTTTTAACACTAGTTTTAACACACTCCTTGTTCATTTATAAAATTGAGCATTTTATTTCTCTGTCGTATCGCGATACGTGTCAACAAAGTCCAAAACACTAATGCACATGTTATGTATTCATTTATTGCCTTGAAATCGGTTTCATTACTAGGGCATGGAATATTTTACATTTATAGTTTTCATTTTATGACATGAGCAGACCTTTTGTAGTTTACTTTTTTAGATAGTCGTTTGTATTTTCTGACAAATTCATTACAAAATTGTTTTGTAATAGTTAAGTGTTTGGCCATTCAGATGTTATATTTACGAGGTATCAATAGGCTTATCAGAGGTCATGGATGCAAAACGACAACGCCACACTCAGGCAGTTCCGAGACTAATGACGGAAACTCGCGAGCGGTGCCGAATGCAACAGGTGCCCGTCGTCAGTCAACAACAAAATGGCGACGTATGTAGATGCACTCATATACGTTCAACAAAACGTATGTGAACTGCGAAAACTTGGAAAAGAATGGGGCCTGAACGAATCGGAAATCAACAAATGTGTTCAGAAGGCTTTATCTGTGAAGGTGTCAAAGACACCAGCGAGCAAAACGAAAGAAGCTTTACAAAATACGAAGTTCAAAGCCCGGAAATCTTGGTCTCGGTGTCGTTGTTTCTTGAAAATATGTTTCTCGCTGGCAGGCGCATTTCTATTTGTCTCAGCCCTACTAATCGGGTATCTTATGTACGAGACGAACTCCGCCTATCCATCTAAATTCCTCCTCCCCTACGCCTACCCAGTGATGAGAGCAATTCGCCTGATGGGCGTGCCACTACAACATGAATTCCGCATTGAACGTAAGCATGGGTAGAAGACAAGTAGATTTACAAGTTTGTTAACCGTAACGTGTGAAAGGATGATTATTACATCAGTAGCTTCTTCATGAAACTGATCGATATGAAATATTTCTGATTAGTAGTGATTACTCTACTGTAGTTATGTATGTAATTTGAACTTGGTTTTCGGTGAATTTAAATCACTCTTATTAAAACCAGTCTAGTTCAGAGGAATAAAATGTTCAAAATATTAACTCTAAGGAGTAACAAAATCCTCTATACTAGGTCCATCTTCACAACGTCACGGGCGAAACGAAAAAGTTTCTAAACTATCCCATTCCTCCCTTGACATCATTGGCCGTGATTTCTGTGCTAGCATTTCAACCCGCTGCACGGAAGTAGAATAGTCCAATCAGAAGACAGCATGTTAACTGAACCGATTTGAAAAAATACTTTTGTATGTGTTTTACAAGGGCGAGAAACAATTAATTTGAGTGATACATAAATGTTTGTCTTCTCTGCATTCTCGGTGCTCATCAAAAACGTGAAAACAACCATGCGGACTGAAATTTGAAATTAAATTTCACTCGGATAGTTTTCAAAAAGATCGTTTGTTAGTATTTTGAATTTGTTCCGAAATTTCATTGGCTATTTTGTAAGAGCTGATAAGGGGCGTAACTCGTGATCACGATAGGTGTCGCTGCTCCGGATCACCAGTTTTCTACCTTGTGAAGGCAAGGTCTAAAGCGAGGAGAGTTGCTTGATACGTTTTCACCTTGCCGTGGGAAGATGTACTAGGTCTGACTGTAGCCCTGTAGGGCGTGCGAGTTTTTCCAGTTTGTTTCAGCAGAAACCCAGTCATTACCTAGCAAACATGACGTAACTGGGCCAGAACTGCATTGGCCTTTATTGGCTGATATAGGTATCAAGTACTGGCCCTGAACAGACTTGCACACAGGTGCAGTACTGGCCCAGTGACAGAAGAGTTTTAATACCCATCACTCACATCAAAGTTAAGGCACAGGGGGTACTCGACTGTACAGGTAAAGCGGAAGTTGAACCTCTGCAACGTCCAATTCCTCACTGTACAGTGAAAACAAAACAACCCCGACTCCACGTTCACGGTTAGTTCAAGTTAATACGTTGTTTATAACAGATTTAAACTGTCTTGGTGGACCGATGAAGCTTTACTGCTTTGTAAACTACTGCATTTATAATGTAACATAACTTCGGTCTCTGCATAATGATGATTTTCAGCTGTCCTTGAGATCGCGTGCGAAAGCCTAACGAAAATTATGTCTAAATTTGCCAATCTCAGCAATTTAGATGAACGGAGTCATTCAAATTAACCTTTCCTATGTTGATAGAATGTGGATATCGTTATATAAATGCCCAATCAAGTATTTCTGACTGTTTCGGCCAAATATTTCGAATAAAATTAAACTGCACGCTGAAGGGACGTTGCGACTGCCTCGGATGCTGACTGTACGGGAAGTTGCGCATTTACAGAGTAACCGAGAACTGTCATATGTTTATAAAATAAGGATTGCATTTAAATCCACACGCCACTAATGGCTGTAATATTGCTCAAGCGGCACTAATTATAAACACCAACGCAATCAATCAATTTCTGTTCAGAACTTACATGCATAATAGTTTCGGGTGATGTATGTTTTGTTTTGATAACTTAAATAGTAATGGAGTAATGAACTTTGGAACTTTGTTGAAAACACTGAAGTTTGATTAGTTTTAGACCCCTACTTCATGTTGATCCCTCTAGCTCCTTAATTATCAACATTTTCATGATAAAGTGCAACATAGCAAAGGTTGTGCTTGGAATAGCGCATGTAAAAATGCAATCAATTAAAAGATCTCTTACTTAATAAAGAAACTGTGGAATTTTGAAATGTTCCAAAAATGAGGATTTTCCAAAAATCGCAATATTCAAGGACCGGTCATGGACAGAAAAAAATTATCCTGACTTGTTGATATTTTTTTCTGTCTACTCATTACATCTGCTTCACAAAACATCAACGATAAAATTTCTATCTGTAAAAGTTTTCAAACTAAAATTCTCAAAGTAAAATAACCCTCGAAAAATGTTCACAATGAACAATCAGAACCTGTGCGGTTCACAGTCAGTTTTATGCTTCATTTTAGTGCGGTAGATCTGCATAGTTAAAGTTCACACCAAGAGTGTAGAGGATAAACTAACCAAGGTCTGAGGCAGTGTGTTATTTGTTATAGTAGTACATAGAAAAGTGTGAGAAAGCAAAAATACTGAATAAAACCAGTATAATATAGTAGCCTATTAGCTAGTTAGCACAACAACATCAATTGTTTGGATCAAAATTTACAAATTATATTCGTTTGCGATTTAGTAAAACTAGCTCTCAGGCGTAGGAGCGGTTCAAAAGTTGGGGGGGGGGGGGGGGGGAATTTTGCAAGCGCCTTAATGTATTGGGGACATGTATCATAACGTACCAACTCCCCGTACAGTATAACTGTTATTATATGTAACTCCCCTTACAGTGCCGGTGCAACGTCCATCAGGGCGTACAGTCTATATTTTGTCTTGTTTCTCTTTAAATGTAATGAAATAAGCATTGATACACCACATGGGCCTTTGAATACGCATTTTTTTACTGTATAAGTTACAACAATCATCAAATGACCTCTACATAGTCCGCAACATGAGTTAAACAGTCAATTTCGCGATCACTACATTAGCTTCGAACGGGCAGTCACTTGAAATGGGCAAGTATGACAAGAATTGAAACATTATCGTAATTATGCCTTTATAAATATGTAGAGAAATACTTAAAAGTTTCATATTTAACACGTTTCAACTCTCAGAAGGTAAATATTACTAGAACTAACGGTGAACGTGGAGTCGGGGTTGTTTTGTTTTCACTGTACAGTGAGGAATTGGACGTTGCAGAGGTGCAACTTCCGCTTTACCTGTACAGTCGAGTACCCCCTGTGTAAGGTGTTCCTAGTATTAGCTCTACAAATCAATTTAAAACATGTGAACTTTTAATAATGAAAGAAAACCTTCTCCTCTGATATAATAATTATCTTCCCGTTTTAAGGATAAATGGTATGTCCGTGTTATGTTTTCATGCTTATAAACTGGAACATTGGCGTGTGATGTGATAACAATGATTCATGTTATTCACATTCGGGGTCACTCTCGATTATCCAGAGTTTACGTTCCGATTATATCTCCACTAACCTCTGGAACCAATATAGGCTCAATGCGATTCACAAATTACCTACCTTAAAAAACTATTTCCATCAAAAGTCTGATGAGCTACAGAGCCCATGGCTCTAATTTTACAAAAATATTTTCAAAATTGTTCTTCATGACACACCTTCATATGATTTTGTATCTTCATTTCAAATATGATCCAAATGTGATGATTAGTTAAGAAGTAGTGAGCAGGACAGGACTTGTAACAATTTTCCAACTGAGTCCTTTTATTTTGCCAAAATAGGCAACATTTTATAAAAATATTGTCAAAATTTTTCCCAGACACACCTTCATATAATTATGTGTCTCCATATCAAATTTGATCAATATGTGATGATTAGTTTAGAACTTGTGAGCCGGACAGGACTTGTAACTGTTTTCCAGCAGACTCCTCATTTTTTGCAAAAAAAGGAAAAATTTTACAAAAATATTTTCAAAATTGTTCTTCATGACACACCTTCATATGATTATGTATCTCCATTTCAAATTTGATCAATATGTGATGATTATTTTAGAACTTGTGAGTCAGACAGGACTTGTAACAGTTTTCCAAGAGAGTCCTAATTTTTTAACAAAAGAGGCAAAATCTCCAGACAACACAGCATGGAGTATACCGTATTTCTTCGAATAGACGCCAAGCCTCGAATAGAGGCCGGGTTGATGGCTGTTTTAAGTAAATATGCGCTGGGTCTCGAATAAACGCCAAATTAATGTTCCCTCAACCGAAGTATTCTCCCTTTACACCATCTATACAAATCTATAAATAGACACCGGTCTCAAATAGACGCCCGGTCTTGAATACAAGCTGGGGGTAAAGGGGATCTGAAAAAAGTGACGCCGGGGGTGTTTATTCGAGGAAATACGGTAGTTAGAATAATGTTTGAAACCAATTGACAGTCTATATTTGATTTCTGTTTCAGAATGGTACAACAGTGAGTGTATAGTAGAGAACCCCCTCTTCTATGAACCACCTCCCGATTGTCAACAATGTAAACCATACCAGTCTGTCAAACAACTCAAGGTTAAAACTGATGTCATCAAACCAGTAGTGCTTTCCTATCCTCTACTTCACAGGGTGAGTTAAAGGGACAGTCCTATTGTGGTATTTATTGTAGAAACTAAGGATGGCTTTCGTGTCTCATTTCTGCATTGCAATATATTGCGTTACAGAAAAGCGTATTGCAATATGTATTGCACTATATTGGTACTTCTTTAATTCAAGAATGGGCATGCTGTTGTGTCTAAATATTAGAGTTAAGAACGATCATCATTGCTCAGCTATGATCCGTTTTGGAAAGACATGTTTCTTCAATCACTGTTTTTAATCTGTATACTTATTTGAGCTATTTTAACAACACAACTTCACACGTAAAGAACTTTCCGTCAATCATGTTTTAATTTTGGGGTTTTTTTTTTACAATTTCAGTTGGAAACAGCTCGTTTTAAAACGTTTGATATATTTCAGAAGTGTGTACCGATTCGTATCACATTGTTCCTGTATTGTAATATACCAATATATCGATAATAATGCGCATCCTTAGTAGAAACAAAATTAATGGGGACATCTAAGTTAATATTTTGCTATTAGTACATGATTATAACACAACCAAGTTGAAACATGTTGCTGGGGTTAACTTTTGTGTTGATTTACATTTGACAACTTAATAAAACATAAAGAGCACACCAA
Source organism: Steromphala cineraria (assembly GCA_916613615.1). Classification (NCBI taxonomy): domain Eukaryota; kingdom Metazoa; phylum Mollusca; class Gastropoda; order Trochida; family Trochidae; genus Steromphala; species Steromphala cineraria. The sequence continues at coordinate 22,766,220 of OU744736.1, read as the reverse complement.
CAAACTTTGTTTCCACTAGAAGTGGAAATATTATTTGATCGTGATACATGGGCCACAATGTATCGTATCGTAGAGATACATAAAATAATGATAAATTCCCAAGATAGGTGCTCAAAACTGTGAAATACATTAAAAAGATACTTCATGACGCACCTAAGAACCTCTTCTAAGTTTTTATATTATATTGTTTTTCACCTGTCAGTCTGTCCGTCCGTCTGTCCTTTTGTCCACAAAAACTTTAACCTTGGTCATAACTTTTGATTGGTCAGAGCTAGGTCTTTGATACTTGACATATGGATCCCTTGTGATGAGACCTTTCAGATGACACCATGACATTTGACCTTGTGACCTTGACCTTGACACAGCGAGCAGGATGCATCCGGGGGCATTCGTGTTTCACAAACACATCTTGTATTATATTACAATTACATCAATAAACCTTCAAGTAAATTCTTACTTAAGATTTACTGACTCAAAGAGTTTGTGAAAAGATCATTATGTCAGGAGATTATATGTATCGTGTGTACGTATGGTATCGTGACCCCTATATCAGGATATGTATCGTATCGCAAACCTCCTGTATTGTTACACCTCTAGTTTCGACAAAAAGGGCCCTGAAAGGACTGTCCCTTTAAATGGTGCGAAATCTCTGTTACTTTCATTTGCGCACATGTGCACATATCATTTCATCTTCATACAATGTTGCATCTGAAGTACTGAGGATGCGTGATATTATCAATATATCAGTTTATTGCAATACAGAAACAAAATGATACGAATCACTACACACTTTTGAAAATATCCAGTATATCAAATGTTTTGAAATGAGAAATTTCCATATAAAATTGCAAAGAAACACAGGCAAATGAAACATAATTTCACGGAAATTTAGATATGAAGATGTTAAATGAAAATCGATATGATATTGATATGTATATAGGTCATATAACAGTCCTTGAAACATATCCTTTTCCAAAACGGCTGCTAGCTGAGCATCGATTATCATTTTCAACGCTTATGTTTAGACAAGATAGCATGTACATACCAATATATTGCAATACGCTTTCCTGTATCACAATATATTGCAATACAGAGAAACGATATGCATCCTTATGAAGTACTATGCAGAGCAAACTGAAGATCGTTGTAATGGTTAGGATCACAGTAATGCAGTGTTTGAAATAAACGTAGGCTGGAAGGCCCAACACCGACAGTTATTCACAAGGGCCCACACTTTTCAATATCTGCAGGTCCTTACAGGCCTATAGTTTTTGATATGATACTGTTCCGTTTTAACAGTACTTGCTGTAAAACATATTTCCATGCCAAACCCTCATAACTATCACTCTTAACTGATAACAGTGTTGTGTATTTAACATACTGATACCAAGAATAAGATTATTTTAGAATAACTCAAATCAGTACTTATGATGAATGCCGAAAGTTTCGGAGTTGGGCCCTAAGTGTTTCCTATCTGCGGGTCCTTATTGACAAGCAGTTTTTGGATCCTTATTTCAAACACAGCAGTAGTGTAGTGGTGAACATGCTTGCAGCTGACATTTATGACCCGGGTTTGAATCTTGGATGAGGAATCAAATCGTTGTTTCCTGCGTCATAAGCTTCGATGTGTCTCTGTGCGCGATACAAACAAATTATTTTTATTTGAAGTTTCAATTTCAGTTTCTCTGTAACTAATGTGATACTTAAACCTTTATATTTGATGGATTACAACTCCAGTGTTCCCCAATTCTGTCTCAGGGTACGAACTTTACGCTAACTCCGCTAATCTGTTGCCTGGGCACAGAAGCTAGATTCGCTCGAGTGGCCTGACCTGGGATACAGCCAATCAAACCATTTTCTCACCACCTTCTCGATAACGATCTACCCTGAGACAGGATGGGGTGCCACAAATGTTTGCTTCTGGTTGCACAGTAATAGGTCTGGTTTGGTTTTGATGACATTTCATTACCCTCAGGAGAAGCAAACCCTGGTACAGTGGACGGACCTGACAACGCTGATTCAGCAGAACGAAGACACCCTGAAAGGACAGAACATGGAGTGCAGTGTCGACTGGGCCAGGTTCACCTCTGACCTTCTCGGGGAGGTCACTGTGGACAGGATCAAGGGGGAGAAGAGCTTCTCTTGTGCATGGTGGGTTCATCAACCAAGTTTCATTTTGAGAATTACAAATTATGGTAATAAATTGATCTTAAAGCACAAAAGCAGTGTTTAAAATATAGCCTGTCCGCCAGTTCTTTAACTGGCTACTTTTTACCAATTGGTTACTTTTTAGTCGGGACTGGCAACTTTTCAACAATTTTCTTTATTTTCCCTTCAGGAATTGACCAATTAATTTTAGGGACAGCCTAGCTATATGTTTCCAATCTATTTTATACACTGAAAGAAGAGCCTGTTAGAAACAGAAATGTGAAATAAAAGGCAAGATTTGTCTTGCTCTTGTAGACAACATAAAAGAGTAATAGGTTATTACGTCACCATCTGAGGTCTGACCGTGGCGGAGAGGATACGCCTTTTCATGTTTGTAAACTTCTTTGATGTAAAAAGATACTGAGGCTTTATGATTTAGAAAAAACCTTCGGACCTAGAAAATGGACAATATTAGACAGGATATGAAATAATTTTTCAAGCAAACAAGGTTTTAAGTTTTCAAGGTTAAGTGCTCAACTGAATAAAGTCAAATAATTGAGGTTAATAACAAAACAGTATCATGTTCCAACAATTCTATTGACTTTTGACTGATCATCCTTGAAACACCTGTCCTTATTTGTCATGCAACTTCTTGAATGTCACTATGAGAAGAAAATATAATTCTATACCGGGTAATGTATTTAATGAATGCTTGAAATGAATAGAGTTGTAGGGATGTATCATACATTTAAGAATCATATTTATTGTGACGACATATGTATCATGATACACAAACTGTATCAGGATATGGATGGTTGACCTTGAAATTGCTTATTAAACCCCGGCTTTGATATAGTCGTGGGTATATAGCGCTCCGAGTGTCTGTGCGTCCAACATCGCTTCCAGAGTAAGCTTGTAAACTATTTGACTCAGGAACTTCAAATTTAGTATTGATGTTACCTATGTGGTGCATATCTGCCATTTTGGATTTTCAATTCCAGGGTACCAAAATATTTTGAAATTTTGGCCCCAAAACTGCCAAACTGCCGGAGCATAACTTGAAAACTATTTGACTCAGAAACTTCAAATTTGGTATGGATGTTAGCTTTGTGGTGCAGATGTGCATTTTGTGACTTTCAATTCAAGGGTACAATTTGTTTTGGAAATTTTGGCCCTTCAACGGCCAAATTTATGACTTTGTTCAGTCTCTAAAGCATAACTTGAAACTCTTTAGCTTAGAAACTTCATATTCCAAAAAAATATCAAATGTGAGATTTCCATTTCTTTCCCACTGATTTGCCTTTATGGGATATACATACTTTTTTTTTTTTGTTTATTCCACATTTTTGTGTATATACTTTTGCCTTTTTTCACCTCAACATCAAGAATTTGTCAATGTTAATGAGTTTTTTATGAAATACCCTGAAAATAGTTGAGAGCTATCGTGATACATATCATATTATGATATGTCTGTATCGTCACAACTCCAATATTGAATGATCCTCAAATTCAGGGAGAGCAAAGATCGGATGTTCTTAAGCCAACTCATGAGGAAGTTGTTCCCGCGGCCATCTTTTATCCCGCCCGAGATGGAGGTCACGCTTCAGAAGGTCATGTATATAGACGGACCTCACAGTCTGGAGAGAGTACTGGTAGGTAATTGTTGGAGTTACCTCCCTTACTGTAGTCACATGGTCATCATCTTCCTACGCAAAGCCTAAAACACCAGTTTCACCAGTGTTATTTTATGCCTTGCCGCAGACTCTTTACTTATCTGTGCTGCTATAGTGCCCCGAAAGGCTAAAGAGCAAGCACAGAAAACTCAACGGTCAGCAGCAAGGCATAAAACTGGTGTTTTAGGCTTTGCGTAGGAAGATGCATAGTCTTCAGCTACAGTGCTTTTGTATATGACAATGCCTTAAACTAAGGTCATAAACGTTGAGAAGTTACACTTGAAATTGAGTGACAAGGCTTTGTATCAATTTGCTTGAGCCCAAAGGCTGACTATGTTAAATTTAGGATAGATATCACCCTAGAAATATCTCAGCCTGATAGTAAATGATAACTGAACAATCAACACTTATTGATAAAGACAATTAAAATCTTCATACCAACCAATAATTGGTAATGTTTATAATGATATATTGCTTATCAAAAATTAAATTAGTTTCATTCCCAGTGTGGTTCAAAGTGCAATATGTTATAACAGAAGCGTTGGTTATAGTTTTTCTGATTGAAAGCATGATGGTACCTTTTTCTCATGTTGGGGACGCAAGGACCATCTTTAAAGGCCTACATTGACAGAACCAAGTTGCTTTTTATGAATCTGATTTTCTACGCTACCGCAACATAAATCTATTCTTTTCCCTTGTCAACATTTTGTTAATAAGTCTTGATGCATAGGTTTGGAATTGACGTGGGTTGAACAAGATACAAGTTTTTTTCTTAGCTAATCTACGTCTTATTTGTCCCCAGCCCAATAACCAGCTGGGAGGGTATGTGTGGTACGCTCAAGGCCTTGGCTCCAGAGTGGTTCAATACTCACCATTCCGCGGTTGTGAGGACACCTGTAAAACATTCACTGTTGATCTCAACGCAGGGGATATATGTGAGTCATAATCTTTGTTTGATTAGAATTACGTAAGTGCTTTCATTTTGCGTATAGTTTTAGTTCTGAGTAAAACGGATTTAACTTTTAAGTAAAGTTGTCTCCCTTTGACCACATAGTTTTCTCAAGGCACTACCTAAACCAGGTAGAGTTACTTCCCCTTTTGTAGATGGCATTAGGTAACCACGCTAGATTGAAGAGCGTGACCGCTGTCCCGCGCTTGTATTTTTCCCTGCACCAATCGCTCCCAGTTGTATTAATTTCTCTCTAACCAGCAAATATTTGTATATGCTTCTAACTCATAAAAACTTCAATATACAGTATGGAGATATTCTACTTTTTGTATATTGATTAAACTGTATGTACATCACTGCATGCTGACAAGCCTTTGAACATATGTATCTTCCAGCCTGTTTGATTTATCAACTTTTCCCAACTTTCTATTGCTTTATCTTTTCATAAGTTAATTTTCAAAGAGGACATCTTCTATCATCTTAAGATGGGATTTCCAAATTTGGTGTGTGCTATCAGGAGTATCAAGGGGCGGGATAGTATAGTGTGGAAGCCCCATTATCATACTTGCATGCGGTTCGTGGGGAAATTTAGCTATTGAGAAAAGAAATACATCACTCGGTAGAAAAATCTTTGGTCGAAAGTTGGATATCATATTTACATGTTTTAATCAACAATAAAGTTCTTAATTTGACGTCAGAAGTACAGAACCCTCTGCAAAATTGGCAGAGCTTTTAACGAACCTGCTTTCCGTGACATCATCATATGTGTGTAGGTTTTACAATGCGTTTCAGTTATCGCAATTGCGTCCAATGGGTATCAACTTGGGCTGCAACTAATGCCTGACTCGGAGAAAAAGAAAAGAAAATGTAGTTGTGCACGACAAAGACAACTTTCAAGCGTATATTTAGGAACCGGGAATTGGCCACACTTGATTAGCCATCATGTCAACATGCCAGGGCTTACGTTTTGGTCACTTTGGTAAACTGTCTCCTATATAATGAATTTTTGTCCGTTCTTACCGTTTTATAGTTTTCCTTGTATCTTTTGCAAAATTTTGCAACCAACCTAGAGAAAATAGGACCAAAATTCATTAAATAGGAGATAATTTACCAAAAATGACCAAAGCGCCAGCCGACATGAAAGTGAATCAAGTGCGGCCATCTCATAACTTCCGCTTTCTAAATATACGCTTGAAAACTGTCTTTGTAGCGCACAACTAGATCTTAATTTATTTTTTCCAAATCCGGTATTCGTTGCTGCCAAAGTTGATACCCATCAAACGCAATTATGGCACTTGAGACAAAGTGTGAATCCTACACGCATAATGATAACGTCACCGAAAGCGGGTTCGTTAAATGCTAGGGTCTTTTTACAGCGGATACTGTGCTTTGGGCGTCAAAATGAATTAAAAAAAATTTTTTTTTTTTTTTTTATTATTACGAGAAGCAAACCTGTCACGATTTCATACAGGAAACCCCTTACATGACTCACGTGACTAGGGGTCGGTGGGGTTATATTCCACATACATATCAGTAATCGGGTTCAATATTAAAAAGACTTAACGGTTACATGCTTTTTGGAATAAAAAAGTTTATTCTACAAACAAAGAAAAGAAGTTATGAGATAAGGATGATGAGATAGATAGGAGGGGAGGAGTGCTGGTTGTTGCTGGATGTGCTACAAATGTTGCGTCAGTATCGACCATTTATTAGAGAATGTTGTATTTGTAGGGTCTGAAATAAACATTTCAATTTTGTGAATTTGCTTAATATGTTTTATGTCGAAATAAGTATGTTATTGTTGTTATAAAATGTAATGTGATATCAAAAGTTAAACAAAAGAACTTTCAACAGAGTGATTTATATATAATTTCTCAATAGCTAAATTTCATCCTCAACTGAAGTATGAAAATGGGTATTTAAGGAGGTTGAGATTAACAATCAAGATTCTTATCAGTTTTTTTTACATGCAATATTTGTTGTTGAAAGTGCGATTTATAAAGTTTGAAAAATATTTTTGCTGTTTATTAAAATCTGTAAGTAACTTAATATTTATATTAAATCATTTCTGAAGGTCTATTTTGTTTGTAGCAAGATTTGTGATTGTGATAGAGTTATGTCCCTTGTTTCAGTGACATATCCAACTGACAGATGGAAGGTTTCTGTGCTGGAGAATGGAGACGATCTTAGCATTGGTTTTGTCGGGAATATTCAACCTTAGCGATACTGTCAAACATCCATACAATCTTTTCAACACTTGTAGAATTGTAACTTTAAGATGGAAAGGATCAGCAAGTGCTGTTGAAAAGTACTGTTTCCATGTTCCAATACTTTACCTAGAATGAAGGAATTCCAGTTTTATTGCCGCTAATGGCTGAATATTGGCCAAGCAGTGATAAGCAACAACTCCAGTTATTTTGAAATCCATGTTCACTTCTAAATTGATTTGATATAAAATTCTTTTTATTTTTAAGATTTGTATTTGGCTTTAGATCTGAAACATGTTTGTGTTTATTTTGTTAGATATTCAAGTAAAACACTCATGAATAAAATGAAAATATGAACATCTTGTTTTTTCTGTCAAAAAGAATTTTGACTACTATGAAATAGATATTTACATTGGACAAAAGTTTTGACTTTTTAGCCCATCTGGCCTGACTTTTTCACCAGAACCACTGTCTCTAGAAAGCTGAAATCTTGTTTACAGACTCCTTGACAAGTTAGAATTAAAATGTATAGCTTTGGTGACTCTGTTGCCCCTTATAAGAATAGCCCTTAAAACTATTTTCATCTCCTCCAGAAGCATAAGGCCTAGAATTTTGAATGTTTGTGTACAGACTCCTAGACTAGTGAGGATTATAATTTTTAGCTTCGGTGACAAGCCCTTCAAACCTTTTATAATCTTTTCTCCAGAGACCTAAGATCTAGAAAGCTAGTATTTAAATTCTCAAAATAGAAACTGTCTGAGCAAATATTTCTTAAACTCTGTTGTTAATTTTGCCAAGTGCACTGTGTTGATTTGATAGTTATGGTAACATTTTATAATACCCCTTTCGGGCAAGCCCTGTCAATTTATTTTCACTCGTTTTGTGGAGATAGATAAGGGCATGTAGCAATATACATATAACAAAGATGATTGAATGAAAATTTGAGCATTCTTGGCACAGTTTCTTAAAGAGACAGTAGCACGTTTTTAGGAGGAATATAAAGAGATGTCTGGAAAACGAACTTAAATGGTTCAAATTGAAAGACAATGTATGTTCATATTATTGAAAAAGTAATTTTCGAGCACAAATACGGCAATATCTCTTTTACAATGTTACACACATAACTAAATTGTAAAAATAGCATCTCACCCAATTATCTTCTTATATCAAATATATCATCACGAGTTAAAGTAACACATATCCTGGGCTTGCTGAAGAGATTTTTACTTTCATCAATGACTGGTGATATATTTAATATAAGCGGATATCAAAATAATTCATTGATATTTTTGATATCAGAAGATGTCCCAATGATTCATTGATCTATTGATATCAGAAGATATCCAAATAATTCATTGATATATTTGATATCAGAAGATATCCAAATAATTCATTGATATATTTGATATCAGAAGATATCCAAATAATTCATTGATATATTTGATATCAGAACATAATAATTATTCGACAGTTATTTACAGAAGACTGCGCATATCTAAAACCTAACAGTACCATCAGGTTATATCATTGTGACGTAATCAGTATCATGACTAATCCGTATCTAAATCATCTGACTGAATTGTATACTAGTGTCTCGCTCTGGGTGACGCCTGTAGTGTGAATGAAAAATCACACTAAGATAACATTACAGTGTTGAACACACCACTAATTTGTATCACAATGGTGTGTAATGTTTCACTTCCACCTCTCCATGATGTAATCAAACGTGGCAACAGTTCAAGAAATGAGAAATATAACGAAAGAAATGTTAAAGTTTAGTTTATTCTTTACAATAATGATCCCATTAACAATGCATGTTGATCAAATAACAATGAACGTTTTTGAAGCGTTCATAAAATATCATACAAGCTTTTTGTGATCTTGTGATTATATGGATATACGGAAGTTCTTTGTACAATCATGTCAATGTGTTCCATTACATACTAATATATCTATATAATTCAACTATCACAAGAATCGCTCATAAATACAGTGTCGAGCAAGTACCAAGATGTATCATTCATGTCGGGAGAGGCCTTCCTATTGATTATTTTACAACAATAAAAATCAACAATCCTTCACCGATTTAGGTTAGATAGATAGTTTATTTCTGTCAAAGAGGCCACAGGCCCATAGAACATAACATACATAACATTTGCAAAATACATATGTTTTTTGAAAATAATCATGTGAACATTCGTCCCGAAGAATAATTACATACTATGCATATCAATATTTCATGCTATGTACAATTGATAGTGAAAACAATTTTACTTCTAATGCAATTCATTTATGAAGCGAAGCATAAAGCTTAAATGGAAAATATATATATTTACCAAGATTTACAATAGTTGACTACAATTGGAATTCATATTGTTTCGAAAAGTTTCCCTTGTCGGATTTACAGTATAATTACTTTCGATATATTTTTTACGTAAATCGTTAAAAGCTGTACATACCAATAGAAAATGAAATTCATTTTCAACATAATCTAATCCATAACGTGAACAATGAGTAAATAATCTACATTCAATATCCTATTTCTATCATTAAGTTATGATTACCACATCTAAAACGAAGTAAGGCATGTCGATATAATTTCTCTTGAATATTAATAAGATATGATTCCACATTGAATAGATATTTAGGTTACGGTGATGTGAAACACTTCAATCCCTAACAAATTCACAACATATAAACTACATACATTTATACTAAAATACTCAAATGATTTTAAGGGTTTGTTGTTGTTGGTTTGTTTCAATGCACACAAATTGAAGTCACCCTAACAATCCACAACAACATATACACTGAAGCTATTCACACTGTACATACATAATAAAATGCTCAAATGATTTTCAGTATTTGATATGATTTCGATGCATAAGTTTAAGTCGTTATTAACGAATCCATTTTCAAAATCAGTTTGAAACCTTTTTAATTAGATATGATATACGGGGTGAGTTTAGATTAAGGTATCAAACAAATCGCAAAGTAATAAACACCAGACACCTTCACTGTCTGAAGAGTATGGGAAACAATATTCGGTCCTACATCAACTGATCCCAGTGTACCATAAGGTGACATATAGCTGATATAATATACAGTGTCTCTGTAATAGATCAGGTTCCTAATAGTAAAACTGAACCCTGCCACTTCACTGCTAGTGTTGTTTGACAGGGACCTCTTCATCAGCTTCTTCTGGTTAACGTAATACAGGAGACTATTGCTGATGTCTAGGGTCACTGCATACATGTCACTACCAGTGTCTAGAGTGGTTAATCTACTGCCGTCATATCTGACACTGAATAGTTTACCTTGATTGCAGCTATATATCATCTTAGTGTCAGGGTGTACAGCTATAGCCCGGGGACTGCCACCATATCCTGGCAGACTGACAACAGCTGTATAGTGCCTCCCCTGTAGTGACATCCTGCTGATGGTGTGACTGGGACGAATAGTAGTAAGAAATATGATTCCTCTCTTCTCATCAGCTGCCATACCGTAGGTTAGGACATTGTGTCTTACAGTAACAACCCTTGAAGTATGGAGTTTAGATGAAATGATCTTGTCAGGGCTATACAAACCGATCAAAAGAGAGTTTAGTTTTGAAATATAAACAACAGACCTAACCTCTTTTAGATTGAGGTAAGAATAAATATCTAGAAAATTACTATGAATGTTTACTATACGGAATTGTTGAGATGAAGATGAATAAATTGGGGCCACAAGGATCCGACTTCTCTCTTCTTGTGGATCAGGTGTTGTTAGTTGTGTAGCTACAGTTGTTGGTTCAGTAGTTGTTGAAAGAGTGGTAAATTGTTCAGTTGTTGATACTGACACTGATACACTCTCTTTAGACAATTCAGTCATTAAAGTCTGATTAAGTTCACCAATCATGCGGTCATGATCCAACAATCTTTTCGTCATGAACTCTGAATGGAGACATTTGGAGCATTCAATGGCCGAAACAGATTCGTTGTAGTTGGTGTTTGTTGCTGATGAGCATGAACCGTTCAGTCCACTCAGTTTCTGTTTGAGTTCACTAATCTGACGATCTCGTTCTGCTAACTGAACTGTCAATAGCTCAGATTTGACATGACATTTAGAACATGTCATCAGTTCAGCGTTCTCTCTCTCACCTTTCATCAACGCCTCTCTGTACACCCTGTTGTCCTCCCGTACCTGTCCGAGTGACGTCATCGTCTGATGAAGCTGTCTCCTCATCTGATGGTTGGCACGTTTAAGATGTCTCACCTCGGAGACAACCTCGGACTTGATGATGTCTTCAAATGACTCACCTTGCAAGATTTCACTCAGGGCTGTTTTGACATGTTGTCGTATGTCTCTCTTCATTTCAGTCTTCAGAGAAAGGATTCGTTCTTCTTGTTTTGTTAAGAGAATCGCTCTATCACTGATCACCAGGTTTTCAATGGCATCAAACCTGTTAGAAATTGCAGCTAGTCTTTCATTAAGAAGCTGGAAGTCCTCATCACACATTACACGACATATTAGTGTAAATATGACCAAAGCAGAGAGAAAGTTGACTGCCTCCATTTTGTACACCTCAACCGAGCTGTTTACAGTGTCTTAAACAGTGCAGCAATGTACTCGCTATCTGTTACACGTTTCTTATGTAGCCGAGTTTCACCTTGACTGTTTAAAATAGATCATTGTACTAGTAGATAATGTATGTACTTGGCATGAATCCAGGTTATACACCCAGCTTACTTATTCTTCACTGAATGTTATCTATTCATGTCACTGTCAATGTTAACCAGACCACGTTGCTTACATGTACGTAGTGCGTGATTATGACATAAATCAAGAATGCACATGTTATATGATATCTATTCTGCTAACAGGGCATGTGGAAATTTCATCTGAGAGTACATCAAAGTCATTTCAAATGTGTTGTCTTATTTGAGACAATATCTAATCAGAAATATTAAATGTAAATTAAACTTATCAACACCTTTTCAATTATCATAAATGTTTGTGTAGTTAATATAACAATCTGCACATAGACTTATTTACGTTGAGGAAGTTTGTCACTTCTTTGCAAATACAATGTTTATCTCATCAAGTGTGGTAGAAAGTTAATATAATAATATCACGAGAGGGAAAGTTATTTTAACTTGTTACTGACAGCATGGTTTTTCATTTCATGCCGGTATTTCACTGGCAATCATATGATACTTTCAACCAGTTGACAGGAATACAGGTTTTCGCCGTTTCTGTCGACATTACAATACATTTAGAATCAGGTTAAATACCTTGATCTTGATATCCTTTTGGTCATCTTTTTATGTACAAATGATAAACCTAAACAATAGATGTCACATTAATTGTTTGTGGCTTGTGCATGTTTATTTCAGGGCTGTAATTCTATTTCCCTTATTTTGCTGTGTTTGTCAGCCGTCAGTATATCAAAGAAACTATTTGGGCAAAGTTTAAAGAATAAAGGCTGAAGTTCTTCACTCAGGGGAAAAAGAAACAAAACCAACTTTCAAAAAGTGCAAAACAAATCCTGTTGTAAATGATATGTGACTGCGAATCCTTGTGATAGGCACATCAGTTATGAAGAAGTACTTACAATTTCAAATATCAAAGTATGATACTCATAATTGTATGACTGTTCATGTACACGAGTGGTGTAAGCTTTTTCAATGTTGTTCTTTTATAATCTTTGGAATTTGAATAAACAAATCTTAAATTTATAAATTTGATAGAATAAAGATGTTATTTATATAAAAACCTTGATAGATATTAATTTAGCTTTGCATTTTGTCTGTAACTTTGTTTAAAAACAAGCAAAAGGCCATCATCACTATGCTATCTCATCAAGTTGAGGATATTTTTAAACAGCATCTTTTTAAAGGCGCGTTTTAAAGAGCGTTAAAAGATATAGCTTTGAAATTAAAAACTAAGTTCAATTAGCTATTGAAGACATGAAATAGTCTTATGATGGTTATTAAATGTCAAACAAAATTAGCTACAAATATCAAAATATATGTTAAAACTGATAATTCAACTTTGGTGGGGCCGGGGGGTATAAGCCATCTCTCCTGATTGCTCTTAAATAATATATTCACCAGAAACCTTAGATCTAGAAAGCTAGTATTTGAATTCTCAAAATGAGAACCTGTCTGAAAAATATTCTTAAACGCTGTTGTACATATTGCCAAGTGCACTGTGTTAATTTGATAGTTACGGCAGGCACTTTCAATTTATTTTCACAAATCAATTTGTGGAGATAGATAAGGGCATGTAGCAATATACATATAACAAAGATGATTCAATGAAAATTTGAGCATTCTTGGCACAGTTTCTTAAAGAGACAGTAGCACGTTTTTAGGGGGAATATAAAGAGATGTCTGGAAAATGGAATTAAATGGTTCAAATTGAAAGACAATGCATGTTCATATAATTGAAAAAGTAATTTTCGAGCACAAATACGGTAATATCTCTGTGACAATGTTACACACATAACTTATTTGTATATATAGAATCTCACCAAATTATCTTCTTATATCAAATATATCATCACGAGTTAAAGTAACACATATCCTGGGCTTGCTTGAGAGATTTTTACTTTCATGAATGACTGGTGATATATTTAATATCAGCGGATATCCAAATAATTCATTGACATTTTTTATATCAGAAGATGTCCCAATGATTCATTGATATATTAATATCAGAAGGTATCCAAATAATTCCTTGATATATTTGATATCAGAAGATATCCAAATAATTCATTGATATATTTGATATATGATATCCAAATTATTCATTGATATATTTGATATCAGCGGATATCCAAATAATTTATTGAAATTTTATATCAGAAGATGTCCCAATAATTCATTGATATATTGATATCAGAAGAAATCCAAATAATTCATTGATATATTTGATATCAGAACATAACCAAATAATTATTCGACAGTTATTTACAGAAGACTGCGCATATCTAAGACATAACAGTACCATCAGGTTATATCATTGTGACATAATCATGTATCATGACTAATCCGTATCTAAATCATCTGACTGAAGTGTATACTAGTGTCTTGCTCTGGGTGACGCCTGGAGTGTGATCACATATCGATAACATTACAGTGTTGAACACACCACTAATTTGTATCACAATGGTGTGTAATGTTTCACTTCCACCTCTCCATGATGTAATCAAACGTGGCAACAGTTCAAGAAATGAGAAATAACGAAAGAAATGTTAAAGTTTAGTTTATTCTTTACAATAATGATCCCATTAACAATGCATGTTGATCAAATAACAATGAACGTTTTTGAAGCGTTCATAAAATATAATACAAGGCTTTTTGTGATCTTGTGATTATATGGATATACGGGAGTTTTTTGTACAATCATTTCAATGTGTTCCATTACATACTAATATATCTGTATAATTCAACTATCACAAGAATTGCTTATAAATACAATGTCGAGCAAGTAGCAAGATGTATCATTCATGTCGGGAGAGGCCTTCCTATTGATTATTTTACAACAATAAAAATCAACAATCCTTCACCGATTTAGGTTAGATAGAAAGTTTATTTCTGTCAAAGAGGCCACAGGCCCATAGGACATAACATACATAACATTTGCAAAATACATATGTTTTTTGAAAATAATCATGTGAACATTCGTCCCGAAGAATAATAACATACTATGCATATCAATATTTCATGCTATGTACAATTGATAGTGATAACCATTTTACTTCTAATGCAATTCATTTATGAAGCGAAGCATAAAGCTTAAATGCAATATATATATATTTACCAAGATTTACAATAGTTGATTTACAATTGGAATTCATTATGTTTCAAAAAGTTTCCCTTGTTGGATTTACAGTATAATTACTTTCGATATATTTTTTACGTAAATCGTTAAAAGCTGTACATAACAATAGAAAATGAAATTCATTTTCAACATAATCTAATCCATAACGTGAACAATGAGTAAATAATCTACATTCAAAATCAACACCATTTCTGCGTCCTATTTCTATCATTAAGTTATGATTGCCACATCTAAAACGAAGTAAGGCATGTCGATATAATTTCTCTTAAATGTTAATAAGATATGATTCCACATTTAATAGATATTTAGGTTACGGTGATGTGAAACACTTCAATCCCTAACAAATTCACAACATATAAACTCCATACATTTATACTAAAATACTCAAATGATTTTAAGGGTCTGTTGTTGTTGGTTTGTTTCAATGCACAAAAATTAAAGTCACCCTAACAATCCACAACAGCATATACACTGAAGCTATGCACACTGTACATACATAATAAAATGCTCAAATGATTTTCAGGATTTGATATGATTTCAATGCATAAGTTTAAGTCGTCATTAACGAATCCAATTTCAAAATCAGTTTGAAGTCTTTTTAATTAGATATGATATACTGGGTGAGTTTAGGTTACGGAATCAAACAAATTATAAAGTAACCATCTCTAAACATTTTCAACGTCTGAAGAGAATGGAAAACATTATTCGGTTCTACATCAACTGATCCCAGTTTAGCAAAATGTGTATAATATACAGTGTCTCTGTAGTAGATCAGGTTCCTAATAGTAAAACTGAACTCTGCCACTTCACTGCTAGTGTTGTTTGACAGGGACCTCTTCATCAGCGTCTTCTGTTTACCGTAATACAGGAGACTATTGCTGATGTCTAGGGTCACTGCACGCATAGAACGACCAGTGTCTAGAGTGGTTAATCTACTGCCGTCATATCTGACACTTAATAATTTACTATAAACGCAACTATAAATCATCTTAGTGTCAGGATGTA
This sequence comes from Steromphala cineraria, assembly GCA_916613615.1. Classification (NCBI taxonomy): domain Eukaryota; kingdom Metazoa; phylum Mollusca; class Gastropoda; order Trochida; family Trochidae; genus Steromphala; species Steromphala cineraria. The sequence continues at coordinate 22,750,408 of OU744736.1, read as the reverse complement.
CAGCTATAGCCCGGGGTGCCTCACCATATCCTACTAGACTGACAACAGCTGTATAGTGCCTCCCCTGTAGTGACATCCTGCTGATGGTGTAACTGGGATGTACAGTAGTAAGAAATATGATTCCTCTCTTCTCATCAGCTGCCATACCGTGAGTTGTGACATTGTGTCTTACAGTAACAACCCTTGAAGTATGGAGTTTAGATGAAATGATCTTGGCAGGGCTAGACAAACCGACCAAAAGAGAGTTTAGTTTTGAAATATAAACAACAGACCTAATCTGTTTTAGATTTAAGTAAGAATAAATATCCAAAGAATTACTATGAATGTCTACTTGATAGAATTGATGAGATGATGATGACGCCACAAGGATCCGACTTCTCTCTTCTTGTGATTCAGGTGTTGTTAGTTGTGTAGTTACAGTTGTTGGTTCAGTAGTTGTTGAAAGAGTTGTTGTATATTGTTCAGTTGTAAATAATGACGCTGATACACTCTCTTTAGACAATTCAGTCATTAAAGTCTGATTAAGTTCACCAATCATGCGGTCATGATCCAACAATCGTTTCGTCATGAACTCTGAATGGAGACATTTGGAGCATTCAATGGCCGAAACAGATTCGTTGTAGTTGGTGTTTGTTGCTGATGAGCATGAACCGTTCTGTCCACTCAGTTTCTGTTTGAGTTCACTAATCTGACGATCTCGTTCTGCTAACTGAACTGTCAAAAGCTCAGATTTCACATGACATTTAGAACATGTCATCAGTTCAGCGTTCTCTCTCTCACCTTTCATCAACGCCTCTCTGTACACCCTGTTGTCCTCCCGTACCTGTTCGAGTGACGTCATCGTCTGATGAAGCTGTCTCCTCATCTGATGGTTGGCACGTTTAAGATGTCTCACCTCGGAGACAACCTCGGACTTGATGATGTCTTCAAATGACTCACCTTGCAGGATTTCACTCAGGGCTGTTTTGACATGTTGACGTATGTCTCTCTTCAATTCAGTCTTCAGAGAAAGGAATCGTTCTTCTTGTTTTGTTAAAAGAATCGCTCTATCACTGGTCACCAGGTTTTCAATGGCATCAAACCTGTTAGAAATTGCATCTAGTCTATCATTAAGAAGCTGGAAGTCCTCATCACACATTACACGACACATCAGTGTAAACATGACCAAAGCAGAGAGAAACTTGATTGCCTCCATTTTGTACACCTCAACAGTGTCTTGTACAGTGCAGCAATGTACTCACTGTCTGTTATGCGTTTCTTATGTAGCCGAGTTTCACCTTGACTGTTTAAAATAGATCACTGTACTTGTAGATAATGTATGTACTTGGCATGAATCCAGGTTAAACACACAGCTTACTCATTCTTCACTGAATGTTATCTATTTCTGTCACTGTCAATGTTTACCAGACCACGTTGCTTACATGTACGTAGTGCGTGATTATGACATAAATCAAGAATGCACATGTTATATGATATCTATTCTGCTAACAGGGCATGTGGAAATTTCAACTGAGAGTACATCAAAGCTGCTTCAAAGATTTGACAAAATATCCTATCAGGAATATAAAATGTTTTTTACATAATTATTTAAAAAAAGTATTGGTAAACAAGCCAAAAGCTTATGATAATACCGCCCCATGGTATCAAATGTATTTCAAACCAATCAATTATATAAATGAAAGAGTTGTTAATAGAAAAATGTTCAAATAGACTGATTGACAGACAGACAGAAATAGTTTATTAAAGTGTCAGTTACGAAAGGTAAAAACATAATGAATATACATAAGTAAAAACTGACATCCAGCCATAAGTGGCTTATGAGACATTGGCAATATAACATGTAATTTATCATAAGACATATTTTTAAATAAGACATGTAAGAGCTGTAAATAGAACAATCTTCACATAGGCTTAGTTACATTGAGGAAGTTTATCACTCCTTTAAAGATACAATGTTTATCTCATCGAGTGTGGTAGAAAGTTAGTATGATAATATAATATGATAATGATATCACGAGTTGCCAGCTATTATCACAAGTGACTGACTCCATGTTTTATTTCCATAGATAATACATTATACAATAGATTCACAGAAGGAACAACAGAGCTGTATTTTAATTTCTCTTCCTCTTGTATCGCTGTTTTAAACAGGCATCAGGATATCAAAGAACCTATTTGGGCAAAGTTAAAAAAATAAATAAAAAGTTTCTAGTTGTTGAATGAAAAAAGTAAGATCATTGTCAATAAAAACAAAGTTCAGATTATCAGCTTGCTGTCATCTCAGATGACCTTCACACGTAAAAAAAAGAAGAGAAAAACTAATGAATTTATGGTGATTTTGTAAACACAAATTTAAAAGGAGGTATAGTGTTTTATATTAACTAACTATTTGCGTTCAGCCACTTACGATTATATAGGTTTATATAATTAGTTTATCATCAATTGGAGAGACTTTGACAAAGGCTGATTGTATGTCTAATGTATACTTAATATACTCAGCAAGTACCAAGCTTATACAGGAGTACGAGATGATATAAACACTGTTACCCTTTGAAAGGAAAGGATAAAAGTCTCATACCATGGTATTACCAGTGCTGCAGTGTTGTGATTGGCTGTCTTGATCACGTTATGTAAAGGATATTAACCTGTCCCTAGGGTTTTATTGATATGTAAACATGAAGTGTGAGGGGAAACCCGTGGGCCTTAGGCCCTAGGGTTTCCCCGACTCCGAATGTCAATTCTTAAATGTCCCTGGGATATTCTCTAGAATGTCCCAGTTAGAAGCGATGTGACATTGTAAGCAGGTTTACTCGAGAAAGGAATTACCTCCAAAATGACACGATCATGACAGGTTTTATATACAGTAATATCACATGTCGACTTGACTTGTCTGCTTTTCTGAACATGACGATACTATTTGTATACTACACTATGAAGTGTTTAACTTGACAAACCAAGTATTGACCAATCACGTTAGAGTTCGGCCTTGGCGAGTATGATCGCCTGATACTTAATTTAGCAACTTGGCAACTATCCACGGTAGACACATGCATCAGTGAAATAACAGTCTGTTGGTATCAAGTTATAGTTGCTGGCTTAACCAGTGTAATTTCACCGATTACATATTATTAATTTTGATAATTTATTTTTTATTATTCAACCATTTTTGTTATTTACGAAATATTACTGTGGTTCGTTATTCTAATACAATGATTCAAACACTTTTGTACAAGGGGATATTGTTGGAGATTATTATTGAGATGATTACATCTAGGCCAGAAGAAATCAACCGATATATTCTCAAATTGAGGGATAAAACACATTATGACACTTATGCAACAGGAGGTGCAAGACTTAACTCTTTAACTTGAATCGCGTCAAAGCACATACAGATGTAACACCTTAACGAAGAAACAAAAAGTAAAATGAATACGTTAGAATAGTACTTAATAACATGCGTTTCAAGAGATCTGTAAACATAGAGGGAAACCACCTCCTTTATCAATTATTTTATGAATGTAAGGTGTTTACGATGTATGAAAGGAAGAGGACATGATATAGATAATTATTGTAATATTAAATAAAGCATTTTACTGGACAGTGTACTTAGATAAAAGCTTATTTTCATACTAAAAGCTTGCATCCGAAACATACATTTCGACTTGGAAATAATTTCCAGGCGAACATTTTTGACTTCTTCTCCAGAACTATTGTCTCTAGAAAGCTGAAATCTTGTGTACAGACTACTTTACCAGTGAGGATTATAATTTATGGCTTATGTGCCCCATGCCCATAAACATATTTTTATCCTTTTCTTCAGAAGCAAAAGGTCCAGAAAGCTGAAACTTTGCATTCATACTCCTTGGAAAGTGAGAATTAAATTTTTAGCCTTAGTGATCCTCTGGCCCCGTATAAGGGCCGAGCATCTAAAACCTATTTTCATCTTATTCTCCACAAGCATATTACCAGGAAAGCTGAATTTTTAGCTTTGGTGACACAGTGTCCCCTAAAAAGGGACATTGGGGCCCTAAAAACTCTTTTTTTCATCTCATTTTCCAAAGACAAATGGCTTACAAACCTGAAACCATATATGCAGGCTCCTTGACAAGTGAGGATTATAATTTATAGCTTACTTTATAGCTTAGGTGACGGTCACGTATCAGAGGAATAACACAACCCAAGTCGTAATGAAAAAGTTAATTTACAAACTCAAAATAACTTAAGCATTAATGAAACACCCGTCTCATACTTTACCTACCTAACCTACCACTACACTACCTACAAACATAATCTCCCAACTAACGCTCCAAATACATACACTATTCAAGAACACAAAAAATATTGCAAAGTGCACTGTGTTCATTTGAATTCCTTGTAATCTGATATGATTATTATTGTAGGCCTAACATGTTATCATACCCTTTAAGGGCAGGCCTTTTCTTGTTATTTCAACCTGTCATATCCTTTTATGGAGATAGACAAGGACATTAACAAGTATCCACCTAAAAAAAGATGATTGTATGATCATTTCTTTCTTGTCTCAGTTTCTTAAGAAAAGTTAAAATGTTTTAAAATAATTAGTTTCCAATAGGCCATTTTCCGCTACGCGAGATCCCGTTCAGGGACGGCTGCCATGGCGTGGCAACCGTTGCTAGTCACGTGACATGGGACACGCTACGGCATCAAGGCTGCGTTCGTTTTGACTCACTCGAGTGTAATCTCGCGCATGCTCGGATGCCACTAAGAGCGAACGACTTGTATGCTCTACTGAGTGTCGCACTTGGTTGCCTGGCTGTAAACAATATGGCCGAAAAATTTAATTTTGGACAAAGATTTTATCATTAAGTTTTAACATCACATGGTCTCCAAAATCACAGATATGTTAAAGTTTTCCTTTAACCAAATCTAAACCTCACATTGGCATGTTGCTAATTTGTTAAAACAGACTTATATTTAAGTAAGTATGCCTGTGGTATGTTATAAACACCGTATCAATTGACGTACTTCCGTTACTCTCACGACCTCCCTCTCCGATTTAGCAGGAGGGACATTGAGTGACTCTAGAGTGCACACGAGAGTGACACTATGATTCGATTAGGAATTTCATCGCTCGTGCGACACACTCTGTGCAAAAGGAACGCAGCCCATGATGCTATGTAGATCGGACTCGCGGCAGTTAAAGAGACACTCCGTGAGTTTCATCACGTAGTGTTTTGCTTTGATACGAACCTAAATGGTAAAAATTGTTACATAAATTCAAAACATCTCATGTATTCATTCCCAAATGACAAATATATGACAAATACTTGTTTTCAACGAAAATCTTAAAACAGTAATAAAAGTTCGTAGAAATCAAAATTACAAGTTTAATTTCCACGAATACTTGTGATATAACCTATGAAACAAATCCAACTCGTAGCTGTAATTCTGACTGCTTTAGATACGTTTCCAAAAATACGTTTGACTGATTAGCGCGCGTCATTGTCCGGTTTTCGATCATAATCGCGACTTCAAACCTTCCTCTTGTCACTAGACGACATCGATTAGCTTTAAAATGATTCTTTCGTGTAAGAATGGATATTTCGCGATCAGATGACACTAATTGTAGAGTCTGTCATATATGACCCCCAAGAACTCGCGGAGTGTCTCTTTAATATGACGGGGTTTTGGCGAGATTTAGTAGTTTCGAACACATTTGATGTTTGAATGCGAACTATTTTCGAACTAACGAAGTAACAAAAAGTGTTTCTGACAAATTTTTCTCAAATCTAGTGTGCAAAAAGTATTTTTAGAAGAGCATATCGGGACGGTCAATTTTTAGGGCCCCGGTGTTTATTCCTTATTTATCTTTATTTCAAAGCTGATATTAAATCGTTTTTGAAAATTAAAATTTCCCTCTGAAAGGCGATGAATTTATTTTTCTCATCCATCGGTTATTATCATTATGCCACATTTCCATTTTCCGATAAGCCCGTTTGCTTTAATATTTTGTTTAGTAATTTTATCAGTAAAAACCCTTTTTAAATTTTACATTGTGCTTATTTAAGAAAACTTTTATCATGGCGTTGGGCATGAGTTGGGACGGAAAAAATAAGCTTTTAATAATATATTTTGACATGAAAATTTTTCATTCTTGGCTATTTTTAGTTTTCCAAAATAACAATTATGCAACAATTTTCTTTAAATAATGTATGTTGTTACTATATGTGTAAGCCAATATACCAACGGAAGACCAAGTTATAAATAGGCTACAGGCGAATATATTGTCATGATCATTTATTGAACTACATTGCAAATTAAAGCCATATGTGCGGCTTTATTTGTTGAAAAGAATTGAGTTCATTTCATTTTTATATTACCTTCAGTCGACACCTTTAAACCGCCACATTGTAACATAATTATTGTAATTGATGCAATTAGCATTTTAGGACAATAAACATAATGGAAACTTAATCATAGCAGACCGGTAAACGTGTATAACATGATGTAATTACATATGAATATACCGAGGAGGAAAAGAATTACGCTCGTTCTCAGAAGGCCGTCCTCGAAGAGACACGATGCAAAATAAAAAAAACAGTAATATATTTAAAACTAGATAAAAGCGATATTACAAAAATTCACGTGAACGATCTTACTATTGAAATTAAGATACTTGAAGAAGGCGATTTACCTTTAAATATTTTTCGAAAACTACTATTCCGACTATCGTTTAATATTGTTATACGATCCGGCTTTTTTATTCATTTATATAGAATCATACAAAATGTTTATTCATAAAACATAGGACTCTTAAACAATGCATCACATCGCAAACATTATTTTTTGTCTCCAGTGTTGAAATATTTGAACCGCATTCTTAATACAAAACAAGATTCAGTACCATTTTGTCATTAAAATTACACATCTTGTTATATTTCTCAAATTTTTATGCGTGAATTGTTTAAAGTTGTCAATATGAAAAGTGTAAATAGAAAATATATTTATTAGTTTCACGTGTCCTAATATAGAACTAATAAGAAGAGTGAATAATACGTTGACAATTGATAGAACAGAGTTGAATAATACCAGAATCTACAGTCAGTGGCCAAAAGTCTTTTCTAACTGACGTATTTCTCATAGATTTGCATATTAATTTGCAATTGCGAGAATAATTTTAGTTAATTAAACGTTTGTTGATTCATGCTCTACCAGCATGTTGGAAATCATCAGGGCTACAATGTCATAATTTTCATTCAATTACCCGATGATTATTGAGAAATATTCATGTTATTTAATAACACATATGAAACATGTCAAATAATTATATGTTTAACATGGCCGTCAATGGGACAATGAAAAGTTGTACATGTGATGATTAACTTGGTGTCATCCAATTCATCATTCAACTAATCAACGGACTGAAGATTGAAGACAATTTCGTGAATGTAGCCGAGATGATTTCAAAGGCATATGTAAAATATCACAACGATATTAATTAATGAAAATAATTCTTGTAATTGATAATTAACGCGTAAGTTTATGAGAAATTACATTGGTGCTAACAGGCGTTTGGCCGCGGACTGTATATTGTAAAATTAAATATTGACATCGCGGCCCTATAAAGAGCGAGTTGTCTGGGGTTCCATATGCAAATTTTTATTAACAGTGTCATTTGAACGAGAACGAGAACGGGAGTTTCGACTTTTGCATAAAAGTAACATTTCAGGACCAAAAGACATTGATAGTGACATAGGATTTTTTAAAAATCGGGAATATTTATCGAAAACCGGAAAATGGTGCGCGTTAATAAGTCAAACGTAATTTTTGAAACTTATTTAAAGCAGTCAGAATGACTGTTCGAGTTGATAATGTTTGATGGGTTATATAAAAGTATTCGTGTAAATTTTTAGTTTAGAAATTGGCTTCAACGCATATTTTTTACTGTTACAAAATTATTTTCTCTTTTTAAATCTAAAGTAAAGCCTACCAAAGCTATTCTTAATGTATTTTTTATTTTTTTTAATTTTATTTTATGTTTATGCTATATTTTATCGTATTGCTTACATCATATTATTCTTTTAAAATGCACGGACAATAATTTGTCCTTATATGCAAATTTCTATTTCTACATGTATGTGTTTCGTTATGCATTTTAGTTTTTAAGAAATGTTAAACGGTTGCGAAAAAAAGCAAACAGTATAATTGTATTAAGTTTGGTGTTTATTTACATGTTGTAATTGTTGTTGATAACCAATTACCGTGATCACGATAAATTAGACTCAAAGTCACCAGTGTAAGAAGGGGCGTGATTTCTTTTTCTGATGGAGATTTTTATTTTGGAAATCGTAAAGAAATCCCTTTAAAAATGGATTACTTGTGTACCTGTCGAACATTGCATTTAAATCTATCGCAGGCACATCTTTCACGCCCGGTTTGAAAACCCGATACCATTGCGGTAAGCCGGCATTCGCCATTTTGTCCCAAAGCATGTCCCATGTCACGTGATTTGATCATGTGACAAGCCATCGCTATCCCGCAGCAAGGCGAGACGGAAAATCCAGTATTGCTCTTTGAGTTTCTTGCTTATCTTTAAAAAATAGCTTATCGTGTTTTAAGGTTTAGATTCCCCCAGGTGCGAGTCACACTGTTCACTGAAGGTTTAGATTATTATTTAGACAACGAACGATGATTCATGCAATACAATACCTGGTCATAAGTTTTGAGCTTCAAATCTGTCCAGAACTAAATCATCTGATTAAAATGTATACATACTATTCTAAGTTTTTCTTGCATACATGTGAATATAAATGTCGATTTCACAATCAGACTGATTGTGGCATGTGTATCATGAATGAAAAATTGTACATATTTAACAATTGTTTACTTGACGGAAGTGATGAGATGAAGATGACCATAATGGGGCAACAATGATCCGACTTCTCTCTTCTTGTGGATCAGGTGTTGTTAGTTGTGTAGTTACAGTTGTTGGTACAGTAGTTGTTGAAAGAGTTGTTGTAGATTGTTCAGTTGTTAATACTGACGCTGATACACTCTCTTTAGACAATTCTGTCATTAAAGTCTGATTAAGTTCACCAATCTTGCGGTCATGATCCAACAATCTTTTCGTCATGAACTCTGAATGGAGACATTTGGAGCATTCAATGGCCGAAACAGATTCGTTGTAGTTGGTGTTTGTTGCTGATGAGCATGAACCGTTCTGTCCACTCAGTTTCTGTTTGAGTTCACTAATCTGACGATCTCGTTCTGCTAACTGAACTGTCAAAAGCTCAGATTTGACATGACATTTAGAACATGTCATCAGTTCAGCGTTCTCTCTCTCACCTTTCATCAACGCCTCTCTGTACACCCTGTTGTCCTCCTGTACCTGTCCGAGTGACGTCATCGTCTGATGAAGCTGTCTCCTCATCTGATGGTTGGCACGTTTAAGATGTCTCACCTCGGAGACAACCTCGGACTTGATGATGTCTTCAAATGACTCACCTTGCAGGATTTCACTCAGGGCCGTTTTGACATGTTGACGTATGTCTCTCCTCATTTCAGTCTTCATAGAAAGGATTCGTTCTTCTTGTTTTGTTAAGAGAATCGCTCTATCACTGATCACCAGGTTTTCAATGGCATCAAACCTGTTAGAAAGTGCATCTAGTCTATCATTAAGAAGCTGGAAGTCCTCATCACACATTACACGACATATCAGTGTAAACATGACCAAAGCACAGAGAGAGTTGGCTGCCTCCATTTTGTACACCTCAACCGAGCTGTTTACAGTGTCTTGTACAGTGCAGCAATGTACTCGCTGTCTGTTACGCATTTCTTATGTAGCCGAGTTTCACCTTGACTGTTTAAAATAGATCACTGTACTTGTAGATAATGTATGTACTTGGCATGAATCCAGGTTAAACACGCAGCTTGCTCATTCTTCACTGAATGTTATCTATTTCTGTCACTGTCAATGTTTACCAGACCACGTTGGTTACATGTATACAGTGCGTGATTATGACTTAAATCAAGAATGCACATGTTATATGATATCTATTCTGCTAACAGGGCATGTGGAAATTTCAACTGAGAGTACATCAAAGTCATTTCAAATGTGTTGTCTGATTTGAGACAATAGCCAATCAGAAATATTAAATGTTAATTAAACTTATCAACACCTTTTCAATAATCATAAAGGTTTGTGTAGTTAATATAACAATCTGCACATAGACTTATTTACGTTGAGGAAGTTTGTCACTTCTTTGCAAATACAATGTTTATCTCATCGAATGTGGTAGAAAGTTAATATATAACAATAATATCACGAAAGGGCAAGCTTTTTTAACTAGTGACCGACAGCATGGTTTATTTTCATTACATCCCGGTTTTTTATAAGGACACTATTTTTGGATGACAACTTCTTTAATCTTAAGGTGCGACGTTACGATACAGATTCTTGTATCGTTTTCAAGCATGCATGTAGGTAGTGTGTGATTATGACATAAATCCAGGATACAATTGATACACGATATCTATTCTGTTTTCAGGGTATTTGGATTTCAACTGAGAGTACTTCAAAGCTTTTTGGGTTGTTTTTATTTTTTATTTTTCAAAACTCCATACAGAAAAAAGGACATGTAAGAATAACAATTCAAGACATAACACGTTTATACAAGTAATAAGTTAACAGCGTACACAAGAGTTGACTAATATACAATTTTATATTCAAAGTTCATTCTGACATTAGATGGGAAATAGTTGATATCAAAAAGTGATCTAATAATTCAGACTAGATTATGACAAATTCATAAGATATTCATAAAGCTGTCATATTTACAGTTTGTGTAGCCATTAAATCGGTCAACCAAATATGCAGTTTTAATTTCCTCTTGTACATGTTTAAAATTTGGGATTTTCTCCTGTTGTTTCATTTTAAGTATATTGTATTTCATAATGATTGTCAGCAAATTCAGGACATGGTTTCGTTTTTTAGTATTTCCTAAGATGCTATTCTTTTTCTGAAAATATGATATAAGTTCCTGTTTTTAAGTATCCATTCTTCCATATAGTTTCGGTAAACTTACAATCATAAAATATATATAAAATTTACTCATTCTCTGTTTTGCAAAATGTGCATTTGTTTGATTCTTTGTATCTCATTTTTGTAAGAAGCTCATATGTTGGAAGAAATCTATGCAATATACTATATTGGCGCCATGAATATTTAACACTATTGTAGAAATTAATGTTAATCTTTCTATGGTTTCCCATGTTTTTTTCGTTGATAAATTCATTTAGATCTTTTTGCCATTTATTTTGGTATTTAAGTGTTTTTGTGTTTTTTTCTGGTTATGAGTATGAAATATATTTCTACAGGCTTTTGGATCACCAGTTATATTTTGTAAAAAGAAGGGTAAAATTGGCAGTGGTATTTTCTTTTCAATTTGAACGTTTATTGACTTGCAGTAATAATTTATAGCTTTTATTATCCCTTGGTAATCAAGGAAATTTGTCTTGCAACCAAATTTATTTCTTAATTGTTCAATGGTTAAGATATTCCCATGGTTATCAATGATGCCGTTTATGTAAGTGATCCCTTAACAGGAGTAATGTTTTTAACTAATAGATCTTACACCTATCTTGACATTTTCATTTTGCCAAATGATGGGATTGTGATGAGACATTATTGGCGTTTTTAGCGTTTTGACCTTTTTTGTTAATCAATTTGCCACACGATGTTAATGTGTCTCTCCAAAAGTGATTTGTTCGGGTTGTTATTATAGATTCGTTTATGTGTGTTTCACCTGTTTGTATGAAGCTGTCTATATTACCTATCAATGCCTGTTTGATGCAGTGTCTTTATTTTTGAATCAGAGTTGTTCAATCTTTTCACCCATGAATTGTCTTGTGATTGAATAAGACTTCGTATATATGGAAGCCGTATTCCACCTTGTGATCGCTTGGGTTTGGTAAAGTTGCAAATAAATGGCTAATTTGTGGTAAAAGTAAGCTTTTAAGAATGGTATTGCGACCTAGTGGAGTTAAGTCTCTTGCCAACCACTGGTTCATAGACATCTTAAAGGTTTTAAGTCTTCAATGTTTATACCTTTAATCTTTGGATTATTTCTTATCATTATTGCCAAGACTTCTGCGCATAATAGAAACATATATGGCGATATAGGATCTCCTTGTCTACATCCTCTTGATATGTCAAAATAATTTGAGAGGAAACCGTTTACTACAACACATGATTGAATGTTATTTAAAAAAGTGTTTATCCATCTCGTAATAGATGACCAAAATTGAAAAATTCAAGAACGTTGCGAATGTAGGTCCAGTCAACAGAATCGAATGCTTTTTCAAAGTCGATAAGATATAGAATACCTGGAATTTGCATAAAATCAGTATAGTCTATGATATCGTGTATTAAGCAAGTACATGCTCCAATGTATCTTTTGGACATAAAGTAGTACTTCAAAGTTGCTTCAAAGGATTTGACACCATATCCAATCAGGAATATAAAATGTGTTTTACATATTTATTTTAAAAAACAAAATTGGATTGGTAAACAAGCTAAAAGCTTATGAAAATACCGCCCCATGGTATAAAATGTACATTAAACTAATCAATTATAAATGTAAAATTTGGAAATAGAACAATGTTCACATAGACTTAATCACAGTCTGACAGACAGACAGACAGACAGACAGATAGAAATATTTTATTAAATTGTCAGTTACGAAAACATATATACAGTATAAATATACATGAGTAAAAACTGACATCGAGCCATAAATTGGCTTATGAGACGCTGGCAATATAGCATTTGATTTATCATGAGACATATTTTAAATGATACATGTTAGAGTTGTAAATAGAACAATCTTCACATAGATTTACAGCTGGGTACCTTCAGTTTGTTCATTTACCTGAGTATTCTAGTGCAAACTTCAATTCACTACATAAGTTCGGATTCATTTCGTGTTAACATATTCGTATATTATAACAAACAGTTAAACGTTAGAATTTTGGCAGGACATCGAAGTCACCAGGGGTCAAATTTTTGAAAATACGGAGTTTCATTTTTCTCTGTAAAATTCTTCATAAGTCATCAACAGCTTTAGGCCTAAGTCATATTTGTTCCTTTGCACTTGATCACTGTTATGATAACGATTAAAGTCCCGTTGACCACATAGTTTTCTCAAGGCACTCCCTAAACCAGGTAGAGTTACTTCCCCTGATGGCATTAGGTAACCACGCTAGATTGAAGAGCGTGACCGCTGTCCCGTGCTTGTTTTTTTCCCTGAACCCATCGCTCCCAGTTGTATTAATGGCTTGTGGCTCAACAATTTCTCTCTAACCAGCAAATATTTGTATATGCTTCTAACTCATAAAAACTTCAATATACAGTATGGAGATATTCTACTTTTTGTATATTGATTAAACTGTATGTACATCACTGCATGCTGACAAGCCTTTGAACATAGGTATCTTCCAGCCTTTTTGATTTATCAAATTTTCCCAACTTTCTATTGCTTTATCTTTTCACAAGTTAATTTTCAAAGAGGACATCTTCTATCATCTTAAGATGGGATTTCCAAATTTGGTGTGTGCTATCAGGAGTATCAAGGGGCGGGATAGTATAGTGTGGAAGACCCATTATCATACTTGCATGCGGTTCGTGGTGAAATTTAGCTATTGAGAAAAGAAATACATCACTCGGTAGAAAAATCTTTGGTCGAAAGTTGGATATCATATTTACATGTTTTAATCAACAATAAAGTTCTTAATTTGACGTCAGAAGTACAGAACCCTCTGCAAAATTGGCAGAGCTTTTAACGAACCTGCTTTCCGTGACATCATCATATGTGTGTAGGTTTTACAATGCGTTTCAGTTATCGCAATTGCGTCCAATGGGTATCAACTTGGGCTGCAACTAATGCCTGACTCGGAGAAAAAGAAAAGAAAATGTAGTTGTGCACGACAAAGACAACTTTCAAGCGTATATTTAGGAACCGGGAATTGGCCACACTTGATTAGCCATCATGTCAACATGCCAGGGCTTACGTTTTGGTCACTTTGGTAAACTGTCTCCTATATAATGAATTTTTGTCCGTTCTTACCGTTTTATTGTTTTCCTTGTATCTTTTGCAAAATTTTGCAACCAACCTAGAGAAAATAGGACCAAAATTCATGAAATAGGAGATAATTTACCAAAAATGACCAAAGCGCCAGCCGACATGAAAGTGAATCAAGTGCGGCCATCTCATAACTTCCGTTTTTCTAAATATACGCTTGAAAACTGTCTTTGTAGCGCACAACTAGATCTTATTTTCTTTTTTCCAAATCCGGTATTCGTTGCTGCCAAAGTTGATACCCATCAAACGCAATTATGGCACTTGAGACAAAGTGTGAATCCTACACGCATAATGATTACGTCACCGAAAGCAGGTTCGTTAAATGCTATGGTCTTTTTACAGCGGATACTGTGCTTTGGGCGTCAAAATAAATTTTAAAAAATTATATATTTTTTGTTATTATTACGAGAAGCAAACCTGTCACGATTTCATACAGGAAACCCCTTACATGACTCACGTGACTAGGGGTCGGTGGGGTTATATTCCACATACATATCAGTAATCGGGTTCAATATTAAAAAGACTTAACGGTTACATGCTTTTTGGAATAAAAAAGATTATTCTACAAACAAAGAAAAGAAGTTATGAGATAAGGATGATGAAATAGATAGGAGGGGGGGGGGGGGGGGGGGGGGGGGGGGAGGAGAGCTGGTTGTTGCTGGATGTACTACAAATGTTGCGTCAGTATCGACCATTTATTAGAAAATGTTGTATTTGTAGGGTCTGAAATAAACATTTCAATTTTGTGAATTTGCTTAATATGTTTTATGTCGAAATAAGTATGTTATTGTTGTTATGAAATGTAATGTGATATCAAAAACTCAACAAAAGAACTTTCAACAGAGTGATGTATATATAATTTCTCAATAGCTAAATTTCATCCTGAACCGAAGTATGAAAATGGGTATTTAAGGAGGTTGAGATTAACAATCAAGATTCTTATCAGTTTTTTTTACATGCAATATTTGTTGTTGAAAGTGCGATTTATAAAGTTTGAAAAATATTTTTGCTGTTTATTAAAATCTGTAAGTAACTTAATATTTATATTAAATCATTTCTGAAGGCCTATTTTGTTTGTAGCAAGATTTGTGATTGTGATAGAGTTATGTCCCTTGTTTCAGTGACATATCCAACTGACAGATGGAAGGTTTCTGTGCTGGAGAATGGAGACGATCTTAGCATTGGTTTTGTCGGGAATATTCAACCTTAGCGATACTGTCAAACATCCATACAATCTTTTCAACACTTGTAGAATTGTAACTTTAAGATGGAAATGATCAGCAAGTGCTGTTGAAAATTACTGTTGCCATGTTCCAATACTTTACCTAGAATGAAGGAATTCCAGTTTTATAACCGCTAATGGCTGAATATTGGCCAAGCAGTGATAAGCAACAACTCCAGTTATTTTGAAATCCATGTTTACTTCTAAATTGATTTGATATAACATTCTTTTTATTTTTAAGATTTGTATTTGGCTTTAGATCTGAAACATGTTTGTGTTTATTTTGTTAAACACTCATGAATAAAATGAAAATATGAACATCTTGTTTTTTCTGTCAAAAAGAATTTTGACTACTATGAAATAGATATTTACATTGGACAAAAGTTTTGACTTTTTAGCCCATCTGGCCTGACTTTTTCACCAGAACCACTGTCTCTAGAAAGCTGAAATCTTGTGTACAGACTCCTTGACAAGTTAGAATTAAAATGTATAGCTTTGGTGACTCTGTTGCCCCTTATAAGGGCTAGCCCTTAAAACTATTTTCATCTCCTCCAGAGGCATAAGGCCTAGAATTTTGAATGTTTGTGTACAGACTCCTAGACTAGTGAGGATTATAATTTTTAGCTTCGGTGACAAGCCCTTCAAACCTTTTATAATCTTTTCTCCAGAAACCTAAGATCTAGAAAGCTAGTATTTAATTTCTCAAAATAGAAACTGTCTGAGCAAATATTTCTTAAACTCTGTTGTTAATTTTGCCAAGTGCACTGTGTTGATTTGATAGTTATGGTAACATTTTATAATACCCCTTTCGGGCAAGCCCTGTCAATTTATTTTCACTCGTTTTGTGGAGATAGATAAGGGCATGTAGCAATATACATATAACAATGATGATTCAATGAAAATTTGAGCATTCTTGGCACAGTTTCTTAAAGAGACAGTAGCACATTTTTAGGGAGAAGATAAAGAGATGTCTGGAAAATGAACTTAAATGGTTCAAATTGAAAAACAATGTATGTTCATATTATTGAAAAAGTAATTTTCGAGCACAAATACGGTAATATCTCTTTTACAATGTTACACACATAACTAAATTGTAAAAATAGCATCTCACCCAATTATCTTCTTATATCAAATATATCATCACGAGTTAAAGTAACACATATCCCGGGCTTGCTGAAGAGATTTTTACCTTTATCAATGACTGGTGATATATTTAATATAAGCGGATATCCAAATAATTCATTGATATTTTTGATATCAGAACATATCCAAATAATTCATTGATATATTTGATATCAGAACATATCCAAATAATTCATTGATATATTTGATATCAGAACATATCCAAATAATTCATTGATATATTTGATATCAGAACATATCCAAATAATTCTTTGATAGTTATTTACAGAAGACTGCGCATATCTAAGACATAACAGTACCATCAGGTTATATCATTGTGACATAATCATGTATCATGACTAATCCGTATCTAAATCATCTGACTGAATTGTATACTAGTGTCTCGCTCTGGGTGACGCCTGTAGTGTGAATGAAAAATCACACTAAGATAACTCTACAGTGTTGAACACACCACTAATTTGTATCACAATGGTGTGTAATGTTTCACTTCCACCTCTCCATGATGTAATCAAACATGGCAACAGTTCAAGAAAGTGAGAAATAACGAAAGAAATGTTAAAGTTTATCAGATATCAGAACATATCCAAATAATTCATTGATATATTTGATATCAGAACATATCCAAATAATTATTCGCCAGTTATTTACAGAAGACTGCGCATATTTAAGACATACATTAAGACATTGTAATCAAACGTGGCAACAGTTCAAGAAAGTGACAAATAACGAAAGAAATGTTAAAGTTTAGTTTATTTTTCAAAACAATGATCCTACAAACAATGCATGTTGATCAAATAACAATGAACGTTTTGAAGCGTTCATAAAATATCATACAAGGCTTTTTGTGATCTTGTGAGTATATGGATATACGGGAGTTTTTTTTACAATCATTTCAATGTGTTCCATTACATACTAATATATCTATATAATTCAACTATCACAAAAAATGAATGATTTTCGCTCATAAATACAGTGTCGAGCAAGTAGCAAGATGTATCATTCATGTCGGGAGAGGCCTTCCTATTGATTATTTTACAACAATAAAAATCAACAATCCTTCACCGATTTAGATTAGATAGATAGTTTATTCCTCTTTGACTAGTTTATTTCTGTCAAAGAGGCCACAGGCCCATAGGACATAACATACATAACATTTGCAAAATACATATGTTTTTTGAAAATAATCATGTGAACATTCGTCCCGAAGAATAATTACATACTATGCATATCAATATTTCATGCTATGTACAATTGATAGTGATAACCATTTAACTTCTAATGCAATTCATTTATGAAGCGAAGCATAAAGCTTAAATGCAAAATATATATATTTACCAAGATTTACAATAGTTGATTGACAATTGGAATTGATTATGTTACGAAAAGTTTCCGTTGTCGGATTTACAGTATAATTACTTTTGATATATTTTTACGTAAATCGTTAAAAGCGGTACATACCAATAGAAAATGAAATTCATTTTCAACATAATCTAATCCATAACGTGAACAATGACTAAATAATCTATATCAATATCAACACATTTTCTTTTCTTTTCCTATTTCTATCATTAAGTTATGATTACCACATCTAAAACGAAGTAAGGCATGTCGATATAATTTCTCTTGAATATTAATAAGATGTGATTCCACATTTGATGGATATTTAGGTTACGGTGATGTGAAACACTTCAATCCCTAACAAATTCACAACATATAAACTCCATAGAGGTATACTAAAATACTCAAATGATTTTAAGGGTTTGTTGCTGTTGGTTTGTTTCAGTGCACAAACATTGAAGTCGCCCAAACAATCCACAACAACATATACACTGAAGCTATTCACACTGCACATACATAATTAAATGCTCAAATGATTTTAAGGTTATGATTTCAATGCAGTAAAGTTAAAGTCGTCATTAACGAATCCAATTTCAAAATCAGTTTGAAATCGTTTTGATTAGATATGATATACGGGGTGAGTTTAGATTAAGGAATCAAACAAATCGCAAAGTAATTAACACCAGACACCTTTACCGTCTGAAGAGTATGGGAAACAATATTCGGTCCTACATCAACTGCTCCCAGTGTACCAAAAGGTGGGCTATAGCTGATATAATATACAGTGTCTCTGTAGTAGATCAGGTTCCTAATAGTAAAACTGAACTCTGCCACTTCACTGCTAGTGTTGTTTGACAGGGACCTCTTCATCAGCGTCTTCTGTTTAACGTAATACAGGAGACTATTGCTGATGTCTAGGGTCACTGCATACAAGTAACTACCAGTGTCTAGAGTGGTTAATCTACTGCCGTCATATCTGACACTGAATAGTTTACCTTGATTACAACTATATATCATCTTAGCGTCAGGGTGTACAGCTATAGCCCGGGGATAGCTACCATATCCTTCTAGACTGACAACAGCTGTATAGTGCCTCCCCTGTAGTGACATCCTGCTGATGGTGTTCCTGGGATGATAAGTAGTAAGAAATATGATTCCTCTCTTCTCATCAGCTGCCATACCGTAGGTTATGATATTGTGTCTTACAGTAACAACCCTTGAAGTATGGAGTTTAGATGAAATGATCTTGGCAGCGCTAGACAAACCGATCAAAAGAGAGTTTAGTTTTGAAATATAAACAACAGATATTAATTTGTTTAGATTGAGGTACGAATAAATATCCAGAGAATTACTATGAATGTTTACTAGACGGAATTGATGAGATGATGATGAAGAAAATGGGGCCACAAGGATCCGACTTCTCTCTTCTTGTGGATCAGGTGTTGTTAGTTGTGTAGTTACAGTTGTTGCTTCAGTAGTTGTTGAAAGAGTTGTTGTAGATTGATCAGTTGTTAATACAGACGCTGATACACTCTCTTTAGACAATTTAGTCATTAAAGTCTGACTAAGTTCACCAATCATGCGGTCATGATCCAACAATCTTTTCGTCATGAACTCTGAATGGAGACATTTGGAGCATTCAATGGCCGAAACAGATTCGTTGTAGTTGGTGTTTGTTGCTGATGAGCATGAACCGTTCTGTCCACTCAGTTTCTGTTTGAGTTCACTAATCTGACGATCTCGTTCTGCTAACTGAACTGTCAAAAGCTCAGATTTGACATGACATTTAGAACATGTCATCAGTTCAGCGTTCTCTCTCTCACCTTTCATCAACGCCTCTCTATACACCCTGTTGTCCTCCCGTACCTGTCCGAGTGACGTCATCGTCTGATGAAGCTGTCTCCTCATCTGATGGTTGGCACGTTTAAGATGTCTCACCTCGGAGACAACCTCGGACTTGATGATGTCTTCAAATGACTCACCTTGCAAGATTTCACTCAGGGCCGTTTTGACATGTTGACGTATGTCTCTCTTCAATTCAGTCTTCAGAGAAAGGATTCGATCTTCTTGTTTTGTTAAGAGAATCGCTCTATCACTGATCACCAGGTTTTCAATGGCATCAAACCTGTTAGAAATTGCATCTAGTCTATCATTAAGAAGCTGGAAGTCCTCATCACACATTACACGACACATCAGTGTAAATATTACCAAAGCAGATGGAAAGTTGACTGCCTCCATTTTGTACACCTCAACCAAGCTGTTTACAGTGTCTTGTACAGTGCAGCAATGTACTCGCTGTCTGTTACGCGTTTCTTATGTAGCCGAGTTTCACCTTGACTGTTTAAAATAGATCACTGTACTTGTAGATAATGTATGTACTTGGCATGAATCCAGGTTAAACACGCAGCTTGCTCATTCTTCACTGAATGTTATCTATTTCTGTCACTGTCAATGTTTACCAGACCACGTTGGTTACATGTATACAGTGCGTGATTATGACTTAAATCAAGAATGCACATGTTATATGATATCTATTTCGCTGACAGGGCATATGGAAATTTCAACTGAGAGTACATCAAAGTCATTTCAAATGTGTTGTCTGATTTGAGACAATATCTAATAAGAAATATTAAATGTAAATTAAACTTATCAACACCTTTTCAATTATCATAAATGGTTGTGTAGTTAATATAACAATCTGCACATAGACTTATTTACGTTGAGGAAGTTTGTCACTTCTTTGCAAATACAATGTTTATCTCATCGAATGTGGTAGAAAGTTAATATAATAATATCACGAGAGGGAAAGTTATTTTAACTAGTTACTGACAGCATGGTTTTTCATTTCATGCCGGTATTTCACTGGCAATCATGTGATACTTTCAACCAGTTGACAGGAATACAGGTTTTCGCCGTTTCTGTCGACATTACAATACATTTAGAATCAGGTTAAATACCTTGATCTTGATATCCTTTTGGTCATCTTTTTATGTACAAATGATAAACCTAAACAATAGATGTCACATTAATTGTTTGTGGCTTGTGCATGTTTATTTCGGGTAGAAACAGCAGGGCTGTAATTCTATTTCCCTTATTTTGCTGTGTTTGACAGCCGTCAGTATATCAAAGAAACTATTTGGGCAAAGTTTAAAGAATATAGGCTGAAGTTCTACACTCAGGGGAAAAAGAAACAAAACCAACTTTTCAAAAAGTGCAAAACAAATCCTGTTGTAAATGATATGTGACTGCGAATCCTTGTGATAGCACATCAGTTATGAAGAAGTACTTACAATTTCAAATATCAAAGTATGATACTCATAATTGTATGACTGTTCATGTACACGAGTGGTGTAAGCTTTTTCAATGTTGTTCTTTTATAATCTTTGGAATTTGAATAAAAAAATCTTAAATTTATAAATTTGATAGAATAAAGATGTTATTAATATAAAAACCTTGATAGAAATTAATTTAGCTATGCATTTTGTCTGTAACTTTGTTTAAAAACAAGCAAAAGGCCATCATCACTATGCTATCTCATCTAGTTGAGGATATTTTTAAACAGCATCTTTTTAAAGGCGCGTTTTAAAGAGCGTTAAAAGATATAGCTTTGAAATTAAAAACTAAGTTCAATTAGCTATTGAAGACATGAAATAGTCTTATGATGGTTATTAAATGTCAAACAAAATTAGCTACAAATATCAAAATATATGTTAAAACTGATAATTCAACTTTGGTGGGGCCGGGGGTATAAGCCATCTCTCCTGATTGCTCTTAATTAATATATTCCCCAGAAACCTTAGATCTAGAAAGCTAGTATTTGAATTCTCAAAATGAGAAGCTGTCTGAAAAATATTCTTAAACGCTGTTGTAAATATTGCCAAGTGCACTGTGTTAATTTGATAGTTACGGCAGGCACTTTCAAGTTATTTTCACAAATCAATTTGTGGAGATAGATAAGGGCATGTAGCAATATACATAAACTGAATACCAAAAGAAACTTTGCAATTTTAAAACTGAAATTTCGAAAACGATCTCATATTTACATTTTCATTTAAGGTGGCAATGAAATAGTTGAAACCCACACTTTCAAGTTGAAAACTTTTAATTGAGCAATATTCATGCATTTTTGCAGAAATGGCAAAAATGTCATAATCATGTGAGGTTTCTGCTGAAACCAATTGACGTGACGAAAAAGTTTGATAACTGTTCATAATGAATGTTTGTCACTCCAAAAGTGAAAAAAACACCTTAAAAGCAGTAAACGGTAAAGCAAAAATATCGCAAATCCCCTCTGAAATTTACAAAATTGATCAAAAACAGCCCTTTTTACAAGAATCGGTAGTGTTCCTTCATTTCTAATGGTACCTTGATCCGGCTATACAGACATGTTGTGAGGATTGCTGACAACCCTGAAACACAAAAAACAGTTGTTTTTTCACTGCATGAGAGCCGATATCTGTGACGTTAGACCACCGCCAACGTTTTCTCTTAGTGACGTCAGAGATAGCAAACATCAAAGGTCGGCATGTTGTTATGTTCTCGTGCACTTTATGAACTTGGACAGATCTAATCAGAGCTCATCGACTGCTAAGTTGACAGCTATTGGTCACTAAACATCGAAACATGGCAATTTCATTCGAAGTTATAACGTCAGAATTGGCATGCAATAACATGATTTAATTGCGATTGTTGAGCTCTAAAGGCTAGTTACCATTTGTACGACTCAAAGATGTGTCAATATGACAAGTAAGACTTGTGTCCACACATTCCCATTTATGGAAAAGCTTCGATGCAGACAAAATGTAAAGTTGAACCTGCTGACAGCAGACGTAATTTAACGTTTGACACTTTTTGTTACTAATGGTAGATTTGGAACTTATAACACTCGGGCTGCTCAAACCTGGTACTAGAGTAGCAAATTTTAGTACTTTAACGAAATTATTGCGAAAACATCATTTCAACGAACGTCTGAACAACCAAAATTTTGACCCCTGCCCACTTCAGATCAAATAAGTGCAAAACTGGGTTTCCCACCTTTAATTTGGATTCGCTGGTTGTTTAAACAAATGATTGATTATTAAGAGGTACTTTGTTTTAAATTTCTATCGTTTTTCATTCTTCAATCAGAATCATTACAAAATGGTGCAAAGTTTCTTTTGGTATTCAGTTTATAACAAAGATGATTCAATGAAAATTTTAGCATTCTTGGCACAGTTTCTTAAAGAGACAGTAGCACGTTTTTAGGGGGAATATAAAGAGATATCTTGAAAATGGAATTAAATGGTTCAAATTGAAAGACAATGCATGTTCATATTATTGAAAAAGTAATTTTCGAGCACAAATACGGTAATATCTCTGTGACAATGTTACACACATAACTAATTTGTATATATAGAATCTCACCCAATTATCTTCTTATATCAAATATATCATCACGAGTTAAAGTAACACATATCCTGGGCTTGCTGAAGAGATTTTTACTTTCATGAATGACTGGTGATATATTTAATATCAGCGGATATCCAAATAATTCATTGACATTTTTTATATCAGAAGATGTCCCAATAATTCATTGATATATTAATATCAGAAGATATCCAAATAATTCCTTGATATATTTGATATCAGAAGATATCCAAATAATTCATTGATATATTTGATATATGATATCCAAATTATTCATTGATATATTTGATATCAGCGGATATCCAAATAATTCATTGAAATTTTTTATATCAGAAGATGTCCCAATAATTCATTGATATATTGATATCAGAAGAAATCCAAATAATTCATTGATATATTTGATATCAGAACATATCCAAATAATTCTTTGATAGTTATTTACAGAAGACTGCGCATATCTAAAACATAACAGTACCATCAGGTTATATCATTGTGACATAATCATGTATCATGACTAATCCGTATCTAAATCATCTGACTGAATTGTATACTAGTGTCTTGCTCTGGGTGACGCCTGGAGTGTGAATGAAAAATCACACTAAGATGACATTACAGTGTTGAACACACCACTTATTTGTATCACAATGGTGTGTAATGTTTCACTTCACCTTTCCATGATGTAATCAAACGTGGCAACAGTTCAAGAAAGTGAGAAATAACGAAAGAAATGTTAAAGTTTATCAGATATCAGAACATATCCAAATAATTCATTGATATATTTGATATCAGAACATATCCAAATAATTATTCGACAGTTATTTACAGAAGACTGCGCATATTTAAGACATACATTAAGACATTGTAATCAAACGTGGCAACAGTTCAAGAAAGTGACAAATAACGAAAGAAATGTTAAAGTTTAGTTTATTTTTTAAAACAATGATCCTACAAACAATGCATGTTGATCAAATAACAATGAACGTTTTTGAAACGTTCATAAAATATCATACAAACTTTTTGTGATCTTGTGATTATATGGATATACGGGAGTTCTTTGTACAATCATGTCAATGTGTTCCATTACATACTAATATATCTATATAATTCAACTATCACAAGAATCGCTTATAAATACAGTGTCCAGCAAGTAGCAAGATGTATCATGTATTTTACAACAATAAAAATCAACAATCCTTCACCGATTTAGATTAGATAGATAGTTTATTTCTGTCAATGAGGCCACAGGCCCATAGGACATAACATACATAACATTTGCGAAATACATATGTTTTTTGAAAATAATCATGTGAACATTCGTCCCGAAGAATAATTACATACTATGCATCTCAATATATCATGCTATGTACAATTGATAGTGATAACCATTTTACTTCTAATGCAATTCATTTATGAAGCGAAGCATAAAGCTTAAATGCAAAATATATATATTTACCAAGTTTTACAATAGTTGATTGACAGTTGGAATTCATTATGTTTCGAAAAGTTTCCCTTGTCGGATTTACAGTATAATTACTTTTGATATATTTTTTACGTAAATCGTTAAAAGCTGTACATAACAATAGAAAATGAAATTCATTTTCAACATAATCTAATCCATAACGTGAACAATGAGTAAATAATCTACATTCAATATCAACACCATTTCTGCGTCCTATTTCTATCATTAAGTTACGATTGCCACATCTAAAAGAAGTAAGGCATGTCGATATAATTTCTCTTAAATGTTAATAAGATATGATTCCACATTTAATAGATATTTAGGTTACGGTGATGTGAAACACTTCAATCCCTAACAAATTCACAACATATAAACTCCATACATGTATACTAAAATACTCAAATGATTTTAAGGGTTTGTTGTTGTTGGTTTGTTTCAATGCACAATAATGGAAGTCACCCTAACAATCCACAACAACATATACACTGAAGCTATGCACACTGTACATACATAATAAAATGCTCAAATGACTTTCAGGATTTGATATGATTTCAATGCATAAGTTTAAGTCGTCATTAACGAATCCAATTTCAAAATCAGTTTGAAGTCATTTTTAATGAATGTATTATAGGGGGTCAGTTTACGTTACGGAATCAAACAAATTGTAAAGTATTTAACGCCAGACACCTTCACTGTCTGAAGAGTATAATAAACAATATTTGGTCCTACATCAACTGATCCCAGTGTACCATAAGGTGGGCTATAGCTGATATAATATACAGTGTCTCTGTAGTAGATCAGGTTCCTAATAGTAAAACTGAACTCTGCCACTTCACTGCTAGTGTTGTTTGACAGGGACCTCTTCATCAGCGTCTTCTGTTTACTGTAATACAGGAGACTATTGCTGATGTCTAGGGTCACTGCATACATGTCACTACCAGTGTCTAGAGTGGTTAATCTACTGCCGTCATATCTGACACTGAATAGTTTACCATGATTACAACTATAGATCACCTTAGTGTCAGGGTGTACAGCTATAGCCCGGGGAGTGTTACCATATCCTGAAAGACTGACAACAGCTGTATAGTGCCTCCCCTGTAGTGACATCCTGCTGATGGTGTAACTGGGACTACCAGTAGTAAGAAATATGATTCCTCTCTTCTCATCAGCTGCCATACCGTAGGTTCTGACATTGTGTCTTACGGTAACAACCCTTGAAGTATGGAGTTTAGATGAAATGATCTTGGGAGGGCTATACAAACCGATCAAAAGAGAGTTTAGTTTTGAAATGTAAACAACAGACCTAACCTGTTTTAGATTGAGGTAAGAATAAATATCTAGAGAATTACTATGAATGTTAACTATACGGAATTGTTGAGATGAAGATGAAAAAATTGGAGCCACAAGGATCCGACTTCTCTCTTCTTGTGGATCAGGTGTTGTTAGTTGTGTAGTTACAGTTGTTGGTTCAGAAGTTGTTGAAGGAGTTGTTGTAGATTGTTCAGTTGTTGATACTGACGCTGATACATCATCTTTAGACAATTCATTTATTAAAGTCTGATTAAGTTCACCAATCATGCGGTCATGATCCAACAATCTTTTCGTCATGAACTCTGAATGGAGACATTTGGAGCATTCAATGGCCGAAACAGATTCGTTGTAGTTGGTGTTTGTTGCTGATGAGCATGAACCGTTCTGTCCACTCAGTTTCTGTTTGAGTTCACTAATCTGACGATCTCGTTCTGCTAACTGAACTGTCAAAAGCTCAGATTTCACATGACATTTAGAACATGTCATCAGTTCAGCGTTCTCTCTCTCACCTTTCATCAACGCCTCTCTGTACACCCTGTTGTCCTCCTGTACCTGTCCGAGTGACGTCATCGTCTGATGAAGCTGTCTCCTCATCTGATGGTTGGCACGTTTAAGATGTCTCACCTCGGAGACAACCTCGGACTTGATGATGTCTTCAAATGACTCACCTTGCAAGATTTCACTCAGGGCTGTTTTGACATGTTGTCGTATGTCTCTCCTCATTTCAGTCTTCAGAGAAAGGATTCGTTCTTCTTGTTTTGTTAAGAGAATCACTCTATCACTGATCACCAGGTTTTCAATGGCATCAAACCTGTTAGAAATTGCATCTAGTCTTTCATTAAGAAGCTGGAAGTCCTCATCACACATTACACGACATATTAGTGTAAATATGACCAAAGCAGAGAGAAAGTTGACTGCCTCCATTTTGTACACCTCAACCGAGCTGTTTACAGTGTCTTAAACAGTGCAGCAATGTACTCGCTATCTGTTACACGTTTCTTATGTAGCCGAGTTCCACCTTGACTGTTTAAAATAGATCATTGTACTAGCAGATAATGTATGTACTTGGCATGAATCCAGGTTATACACCCAGCTTACTTATTCTTCACTGAATGTTATCTATTCATGTCACTGTCAATGTTAACCAGACCACGTTGCTTACATGTATGCAGTGCGTGATTATGACATAAATCCGGGATACAATTGATACACGATATCTATTCTGCTTTCAGGGCATATGGAAATTTCAACTGAGAGTACATCAAAGCTGCTTCAAAGATTTGACAAAATATCCTATCAGGAATATAAAATGTTTTTTTACATATTTATTTCAAAAAAGGATTGGTAAACAAGCCAAAAGCTTATGACAATACCGTCCCATGGTATCAAATGTATATTAAACCAATCAATTATATATGAAAGAGTTGTGAATAGAAAAATGTTCACATAGACTGATTTACAGACAGACAGACAGAAATATTTTATTAAAGTGTCAGTTACGAAAGGTAAAAACATAATGAATATACATAAGTAAAAACTGACATTGGCAATATAACATTTAATTTATCATAAGACATATTTTTATAGGACATGTAAGAGCCGTAAATAGAACAATCTTCACATAGACTTATTTACATTGAGGAAGTTTATCACTCCTTAAAAAACACAATGTTTATCTCATCGAGTGTGGTAGAAAGTTAATATATTATATGATAGTGATAGTGATATCACGAGTTGCCCAGCTATTATTAAACTCTGACTCCATGTTTTATTTTCATAGATAATACATTATACAATTTACGTGTATATATTACATTCACGATAGGAACAGCAGGGCTGTAGTTTAAATTCTCTTCCTCTTATATCGCTGTGTTTAACAGGCGTCAGGATATCAAAGAACCTATTTGGGCAAAGTTTAAAGAATAATGGTTGTTCTAGTGGTTAAATGAAAAAAAGAGATCATTGTCAATCAAAACAAATTTCAGATTATCACAATATCATGACCTTCACACATGTAAAAAAGCAGAGAAAAGCTATTGAATTTATGGTGATTTTGTAAACACAAATTTAAAAGGAGATATAGTGTTTTATATCAACTAACTATTTGCACTTAGCCATTTACGATTTTATAGGTTTTTATAATTAGTTAAACATCCACTAACCTCAACTTTACCACTTCTTTATTTTTGTTCAAAGTTTTTGCAACAAAATATAAACTGGAGTTGATTTTTGTTAATTTGTCCAATAAACACTTAGCCTTTCATTGGGACAGCATAATTGTCGGCTTTGAAAAACCCACCTTGGTTAGGGGCCATAAAACTCGCGCGAGTGTGACGTAATAAACAGACTATACAGTGTAACACAACATTGTTTCAACTGAAATACCGCCTAAATAATTGTTTAATTACCATTTATGTGGATATCTTTAATACAGCAAATTCTTAGTAGTGTTACATCGTCAAATGATTTATCTAACTGAGCGGAAAACATTTTCTGAAAATCGTTTATTATTGGTTTTTTGTTTGGTATTGTTATAGATAAAATTATAGAGGCTGATTCTGTTTATGACGTGACCAATCATGCATTCACTGGTTTGTGGCCAGAAAGGTCTAAGCAGCCCATCAAAATGACTTTCAAAAACGGCTTTCATTACCAAACTGAACATATTTGAGTAGCGACCTTTAAAGGGGCAGTAGCACGTTTTTAGGGGGAGTATAAGGTGATGTCAGGAAAATGAAAATAAATGGTTCCAATTGAAAGACAATGTATTTAAACTAAATGAAGCAGTAATTATTCAACTATGTAACGTAAAGTTTAACCATACTCCTCTACCATACAGACTCCTTTTCCTTACAAAAATGAATTAAAGGTGTTCACAAAAAAATGGCCGCCAATGGATGTTACGTGATTCCTCATACTTTGTCCTCTGACTATGAGTGATTGGTTTGTGTAATGAGATTGTTGACACTGTCAATATAATTCATTTAGCATTAACTTACAATTATAAGTGAAATATTTAGAATATAAAATTATCAAAAAACGTGCTACTGCCCCTTTAATGCACTATACAATATTGTAATCAGACTTTCATATATTGCAAAGAAAATAGTGAAATATGTTTGTGGTTATGTGAACTTTAATCATCAATTGGAGAGATTTCGACAAAGGCTGCCATGTCATCTTGTACTCCTGTATAAGGTTGTCACATGCTGAGGACATTTAGTATGTATATAACATGTATACTAAATGTACTGAACATGTACTATGCTTATACAGGAGTACAAGATGATATAAACACTATTTCCCTTTGAAATGAAACGATATATTTCTTATACTATCACCAGTGCTGCAGTGTAGTGATTGGCTGTCGTGATCACGTTATACCGTTATATCACATGTCGACTTGACTTGGCCGCTTTTCTGGGCATAAAGATACTGCATGTAGACTTGACTATGTAATGCTTAACTTGACAACTCAAGTATTGGCCAATCACAGGAGAGTTCGGCCTTGGCGAGCATGATCGCCTGATACTTTTTGTTTAGGAACTTGGCAACTATCCATGATATACACAGCAGTTGAAGTGAAATAACAGTCTGTATGTGTCAGGTTATAGTTGCTGGCTAACCAGTGTAATTTCACCGATATCATGTTTAAAGTTTTAGACTTTATTTTCTTATTATCCAACCATCATCGAAATATTAAGAAATATTGTTCTGTTATTCAAATACAATTGTTCACACACCTTTCTATGGATCCGTGAGGGGGGCATTTAATTGAGATGATTACTTAAGTTGTGGCTACGAGAAGTCCGCCAAAATATTCTCAAATTGAGGATAAAACACAGCTAACCGTAGGGAACTGTGTTTGAAGATCCTTATACAACAGAGGGTGAAAGCCTGAACTCTTCCACATGAATACTTTCCAGCACATATAGGCTATGCTTGATTCGCTTAATTTTATTATATATCATATATATATATATATATCAAGTTTCTTAAACTAGCAACTGGACTTTAAAATTCCAATCCAAATTATATGTTATATGGTCGTGTGCCACTAAATATTGTTGTATGTAAGAGAGTTTTTCGCTATGGGCATAACCTAGAATTAACAACATTGCCTGTAAACTGTCTAAACTTATTTACTTACTTTGTAAAACTGATATTGTTTGCTCAAGCTGGTTATATTATGTACAAAAGACACTCAATAACTGTGGGCTAGGTTACGTCTTCAACAATCCTTTATGTATTAGCACAGTTCACCTTGTAGCACTGATTAAACGAATAATGAAAGATCATTTTTTTCAAAGTTGGCAAGTATGTGTGCGTAACAGCCCTAAACTTTTTATTACCAATACCTAAAAGAATATCCGTCATATATATCTTTTGTTTCCAAATCTGTTTCTTATCAGATATTACTATTCAGCTGTTGTAATCATAATTTACCTGTTGAAACCGGAAGATGGACTAACATCCCTAGAGAAAACCGAACCTGCCAACTTTGTAAAAGCCTAGCGATTGCTGATGAACTCATTACATTTTTTATGTGGAGCCTTCGCCGTGGAACGAAAAACATATATCCCTGATAAACTTATTAAGTACCCAAATCTATACACCTATATTTCCTTATTTTCGTCATAAAAATTATCCATACTGAAGAATCTCTCAAGATTTATAACTGTAATTTATAAAAGAAACTTAATAATCTGTAACAATGCCAACCTTACTGAACCTTTGTTGTTGTTTTTTTTTCATGTATAGATATGTATATCATTTGTCTTGTACCACCGATGGTGGCTGAATCAGAATATAGAAATTGAATTGAATTGAAAGAGGCGCATACTACACACGAGGCCTTTCACGCGTCCGGCGTATATAAATAGATATAGATACCTGGACTTGTGTATATGTTACAGTCAAAGTCTACAATCAGTCAATGTGTACAATGACTGAAATAATCAGTCAATGTGTACATTGCCTAACGAGCCTAGTCATTGTGTACATTGCCTGAAAATGTCAGGCATTGTGTACATTGACTGACTAATTAAGCAAATTATTGTAGAGTTTGACTGATTGATCGATTGGTTGATCGATTGGTTGATCGATTGGTTGATCGATTGGTTGATCGATTGATTGATTGATCGATCGATCGGTCGGTCGGTCGGTTGGTTGGTTGGTTGATGATTGAGTGGTGATTGAGTAGTGATTGAGTAATGATTGAGTAATGATTGAGTAATAATTGATGATGATGAAGATGATGGTGGTGATGATGATGATGAAGATTATGATAATGATGATGATTGCTATTTGTAGCCAGTGTCCACCAACTAGTGCATGTTTATTAAAACTATTTACAGAGAGCAAAGAGTCAGATTGAGCTGCAGGCTTTCAAGAAGAGGAAAGTCTTTAAAACTGTCTTGAAATAATCCAGGGAGGGTGAGGATTTAATGCCAAGTGGCAAATCATTCCATGAGAGGGGGCGACGTGTGGAAAATTTTCTTTCCGAACGCTGCAAATTAGCCTGGGGAGCTGTCAGAAGGTGTTGATTCTGGGAACGGAGAGTTCTAGAGGGCACATAGAGAGTTGAGAGATAAGCAGGAGCAAGATTTTAGACACTTGTAGCCTACTCACAGAACTTTATTATCATGCCTTGGACCTGTATAAAAACAATGCAATTTTAGTGGCAATGTGAAAGGGTTAATGCATATCTTTGATATTATATATGCCGGTAGAACACTTTATCTTACCTGATCTTATCTTATCAAACAATAATGTTCATAAATTTTCAAATGAGCCAAATTACATGCTAATGAAACTCAATTCAAGTGCGAAATAAAGGTGGGGCAAATGGTTTTGCTGGATAGTAGTCGACTTTTTCACACTGCTATTTACAGTCTGTTACATCCGGGTATATGTCTGCACGTTAACCTCCAAGTAACTACAGCAGTAAAATTATTTCGCGTGGATGAATTTATCTCTTGAACACTCAATGACATGGCATATTATAAGTTATACCATTCAGAGGCGGGGTAATTGGGGAGATATCCGCCTCGAGCTTGGTGTTAAATAACACCTAGCGAGAGTCGGATATCTCCCTATGGACCCCGCCTCTGAATGGTATAACGAATTTATCTTACCGAATGTTTAAACAAAACGCATATAATATGGAGATAAAGAGTAAGAAGTGCGTAAGTTATTTTACTGTAGTTTGTTCAAAGCTACATATGAAAGTGACCAGCTTGATCATGTGTTCGAGGTAACATACATTGTACATTTCAAGACGCTCATTCTGCACGATTTTTTCATACTTTTTATGTACGGGGTATAAATGATTTATTAATCCGCTCAAGAGGGTGATATCAGTATTTTTTTCAGGGTCACGTGGACCAAACAGAGATCGAGATTCTGACATGAGGTAGGATAAACGCTGATGCAGCAGGGTGTTTTTGTGACCATTTGCCATGGCATTATGATCAATAGAGGATATTGTATGAGTGTCCGTGACAAAGTATGTTTAATACACGAATGGCTCAATATTAGTATTTCTCGAGCGAGAGCGAAAGATATACTGATATTTAGGCAAGAGGGATAAGTAGGCCTATCAGTTGGTATTAAACTATGACTTAAATCTTGACAACTAGAATGTCGGAACAAACATTGACTATAGTTTCTGTACAGGCGGAAAAAAATAATAATTTCTTGCAACAGTCGATACTTCGATCTCGATCAAATGACATTATTTATGAAGTTTGTTATTGTACTTTTCTTCAGAGTCAAACATCTATTGACTCACCCTGTTTATCTGTAGTCGTAGAAGGATTCAAGTAGAAAACGAAAACTGTCAGTGGCAATTAAGATTTAAGTGTGAATATATTTATAGAAAGCTGAAACCTTTGTATAGACATCTTAATTGTGGGGAAGAACAAGTTATATGGATAGTCAACTTCTTTATTGTATGAAATGCGACGTTTCGGTGTAGATACTAACAACGTTATCAAGCAAAGGTTTGTACCTACACCGAAACGTCACGTTTCATGCAATAAAGAAGTTGACTATCCATATAACTTGTTTCTTCTTCGTCAACCAACTTCTTAAAGGGGCACTAGCACGTTTTTAGGGGGAATGTAAGGTGATGTCAGGAAAATGAAAATAAATGGTTCCAAATGAAAGACAATGTATTTAAACTAAATGGAGCAGTAATAATTCAAATATATAACGTAAGGTTCTGCCATGCGATTCCCTTTTCTTACAAAAATGAATTAAAGGTGTTCACACAAAAATGGCCGCCAATGTATTTTATGTAAATCCTCATACTTTGTCCTCTGATTATGGTTAATTGGCTTGTGTAATGTGATTGTTGACACTGTCAATATAATACATTAGGCATTTACTTACCATTATAAGTAATAATTTTTAAAATATAAAATTATCAAAAAACGTGCTACTGCCCCTTTAATGCCTCTTAAAAAAGTTATCTTGATTGTGATTATCATTTATAGATTTGGTGACCATGTAACCCCTAATTAAAGTGACAAAGAATATCTTTCTTAAAATGTTATTTGGTATAGATAAGCCACAAAATATCTAATATGCTGATTGAAGTTCATATCTCATCACTGGACTTGCAAATATACCCATTTATGCATAATATCTCTAAAAGGCTTGATTTTATGGAAAAATCAAGAAAACATCTCAAATACGTTTAATATTCGAAATTATGCATCCAATTAATATACCTATTAGTTGTAATACCTAATAAACACTATCGAATCGAATAGATCTTCCTGTCAGCTGATGACAAGGTTTCAAAATTTGGCCACTTTGAATGGCTGTATTTTCACTCTAATGTACTGATTGACCTTTAACTTGTTATTTTCAGTAACAGTTAGTGGTTCCCGATGTAATAACATCGAATTCAAAATTTGACATATGTGATCCTATCCCCTGTGTTCCCGCCCCCACCCTGATTAAGACCACATTACTTTTCAACACTTATGAGCAGTAAAAATCAAACATTGTTACAAAATCTTGCCATGTTCATCCATTATGCAATGCGGTATAGAAATCATGTATTATCTCTGTAATATGTATTTATGTTTACAGTTATGTAAAAACTATAGTTTAGTTGTGTACTATAGGCCTGTGGCCTTTTCAGTATGAATAAAGATTGATCTGATCTGATTGACTCATTCCCTGTGTCCCCCCCCCCCCCCACCAACTACTTATTCATAATTCATGGCCATGGCCCATATTACAATGAAAATATTATAAATTAATGTGCTGCTGGTTAACTTGAAAACTGCACAAAGCTTGCATAAAATATCTAGAAGGTTTCAACGATGATCACGAATCTGCACAATCAAACTTGTGTTTTAAAAAAAATTATATCAGCTATTTAATGAAAGGTTTTCTTATTACGAATTTTACGAGTCTGCAAAAGGAAGTCAGCAATATTCACTATAACATAAACATCGTTGCAAGACATAAGTCTTACAAAAATCTGCCTTACAAGGTGTGATAAAATCATCATGATGAAAATACTCTTTTCTTGCATCCCTGTCGTGATTAACAGGTGATATTCATCTTCTACTAGTGATATTCCTTTGCTATGACAATAAAAACAGAGTATATTACCATATTCTGTATCTTTA
Source organism: Steromphala cineraria (assembly GCA_916613615.1). Classification (NCBI taxonomy): domain Eukaryota; kingdom Metazoa; phylum Mollusca; class Gastropoda; order Trochida; family Trochidae; genus Steromphala; species Steromphala cineraria. The sequence goes on along the minus strand of OU744736.1, from coordinate 22,715,761 downwards.
TGTCTTCCTGTCTGTTTCAAGAGAAAGCTTGAAATTATTACATCTAAATTGACTTAAAGATGCTGTTTCATACTTGCATGCGATTCAGGCTGAAATTTAGCTATTGAGAAAAGAAATACATCACTTTGCAGAAAAATCTTTCGTCGAAATTTTGATATCATATTTAGATTGTTTAATCAACAATAACATACTTATTTCGACGCCCAAAGTACCCCTTGTAGAAAGGGCATAGCATTTAACGAACCCGCTTTCGGTGACGTAACCATTACGCGTGTAGGATTTACACCGTGTCAAACCTAGCGTATTTGCGTTCGATGGGTATCAACTTTGGCAGCAACGAATACCTTATTCGGGGAAAAAGAAAAGAAAATCTAGTCGTGCGCGACAAAGACGGTTTTCAAGCGTATATTTAGAGACCGGAAGTTGTGAGATGGCCACACTTGATTCGCCTTTATGTTGGCTGCCGTTTTCGTAACTTTGGTAAATTATCTCATATTTAATGAATTTTGGTCCGATTTTCTCTAGGTTGGTCGCTAATTTTTTCTAAAAATACAAGTATGATACAGCATCTTTAAGTACATTGGGATATCTAAGAAAACATGGTCTTAAATTAACAATGAGTCTGGCAAATACTCATTTCAGAAACAGTGATAGATTAGAAGGCAATAAAACAATCTTTTTTTAAACATTGAAATAAACATTTTAATATTTCCTGTATACTTGCTTAATCAAAGGACACCAAAGCCAAATTAAAATAAAATACTTCTAATATGTGATACTGTTCTTCTACCTGCTTCATCAAGTGTCTTTACATACAGCAAGTTTTATAAGGCAGTCTCTTGTTTTCAATAATGATCATTAAGCACCAAAGTTTTAATGGTTTTAACATGTAATATACTGAATTATTGTAGTAAATCTGATAAGCAACAGAAGCAATATCCTATTTTTAAAAAGGTAAGTTACATCAGGGGGATATGATATATATGATATAATATGTTTTTGAAACGTTACTATCTATGGTGCAATGTCCGTCATGGACTAGGATTTTAGGGGGAAATCTTTCTCCAAAATCTTTAAAGGGGCAGTAGCACGTTTTTTGATAATTTTATATTTTAAAAATTGCACTTATAATGGTAAGTAAATGCCTAATGTATTATATTGACAGTGTCAACAATCACATTACACAAGCCAATCAACCATAATCAGAGGACAAAGTATGAGGATTTACATAAAATACATTGGCGGCCATTTTTGTGTGAACACCTTTAATTCATTTTTGTAAGAAAAGGGAATCGCATGGCAGAACCTTAGGTTATATATTTGAATTATTACTGCTCCATTTAGTTTAAATACATTGTCTTTCATTTGAAACCATTTATTTTCATTTTCCTGACATCACCTTATATTCCCCCTAAAAACGTGCTACTGCCCCTTTAAGGGGCAGTAGCACGTTTTTTGAAAATATTTTATTTTTAATTTCCACTGATAATAATGTAATATTTCGATAATGTCAAAACTCTCGTTACACAAACGATAGTCAGAGAACAGAAACCTCCTTACCGGACCCACGTGACTAGGGGTCGATGGGGTTATATTCCATATGCACATAAGTATGATTGGATTTATGTTTAAAAACTCTTGAAATAATTTTGTCTTACATCATAAGTTTAAGGGGCAGTAGCACGTTTTTTGAAAATATTTTATTTTTAATTTCCACTGATAATAATGTAATATTTCGATAATGTCAAAACTCTCGTTACACAAACGATAGTCAGAGAACAGAAACCTCCTTACCGGACCCACGTGACTAGGGGTCGATGGGGTTATATTCCATATGCACATAAGTATGATTGGATTTATGTTTAAAAACTCTTGAAATAATTTTGTCTTACATCATAAGTTTAAGGGGCAGTAGCACGTTTTTTGAAAATATTTTATTTTTAATTTCCACTGATAATAATGTAATATTTCGATAATGTCAAAACTCTCGTTACACAAACGATAGTCAGAGAACAGAAACCTCCTTACCGGACCCACGTGACTAGGGGTCGATGGGGTTATATTCCATATGCACATAAGTATGATTGGATTTATGTTTAAAAACTCTTGAAATAATTTTGTCTTACATCATAAGTTTTCATAAATTATGCTTCTAAGACAACGAGTTTAAAAACCGAAAGTATCCCGCATCGGGACAGGTTCGATTTTCCTCTGGGGCAGGTTCGATCATCGTTTGGAACAACCAGAACATGTTCAGCCTACAATAATTAAAGAGTGATAAGAGACTGTTCATAGTATATCTTATTGCATTTTATATTTGGAATAGAAAAAATACAGAATTGCTTTACCCAGATATAGTTTACAATGATGTAGATTGAGCTAACGTTCTTTTGACGAGGACCCATAATTTGATATGAATCGTCCCCATGGCCAAATGTACCCGCCTGTAATGGCCAAATGTACCCCAAAAATGGGGCAAAAATACACAGCACCCATACCCAAATAACTTGTTCGTTTCATTTGAGTCTCGGCATGTTGGTTTATCTCCACTGGAGAACAAATTAATAAACGTAGTCAATATTTGTCAAAAACAAATTGAAGCGAATAAATTACTAAGCTAGAAGAAAAAGTTTTTCTTCCACAGTCTGCAGAGAAAATGTTGGACTGTCCCCATATGAACGTGAGTGTGTGAGTTAGATCGTGTAGTATCTTACGATTTACCCTTTTAAAGATGCTGTATCATACTTGCAATATTTTTTAAAGTATTTTTAATATATTCGTTGTATTTGTAGAAAAATTTAGCGACCAACCTAGGGAACATCGGACCAAAATTCATTAAATATGAAATAATTTACCAAAATTACGGAAACGGCAGCCAACATAAAGGCGAATCAAGTGTGGCCATCTCACAACTTCCGGTCTCTAAATTTACGCTTGAAAACCGTCTCTGTCGCGCACGACTAGATTTTCTTTTCTTTTTCTCCGAATAAGGTATTCGCTGCTGCCAAATTTGATACCCATCGAACACAAATACGCTAGTTGCGACACGGTGTAAACCCTACACGCGTAATGATTACGTCACCGAAAGCGGGTTCGTTAAATGCTCTGCCCTTTCTACAAGGGGCACTGTGCTTTGGGCGTCGAAATAAGTATGTTATTGTTGATTAAAAAATCTAAATATGAAATCAAAATTTCGACGAAAGATGTTTCTACAAAGTGATGTATTTCTTTTCTCAATAGCTAAATTTCAGCCTGAACCGCATGCAAGTATGAAACAGCATCTTTAAGTTAAAGTAACCACCGAACAAAAATTAAAGGGAAAAGACGAACATGCCCCGGGGCCGTGCCTGCCCCGTTCTCCCTTTTATATACATGCTGTCACGGGTCACGTGTTTCAGTTGCAATAAAACTGCCTGTACAAGAAAAAAACATTATCTGAAGTGACATAACGTGGTAATAAAGCAGATTCGTTTAAAATTGTCATTTGGCTTTTTCAACAACGTGATGTTAATTAAATGAAATATCAAGAGTTCTGTTTCGAGATGTTGGATGTTGCGTTTTAAGGATGTCACGACGGTAAATTGCTTTAACAAATATTTCGAGATTTAAACCTACGGCTTGATGTTATGTGTTTTTGAAGCAAATGAAAAACATTCAACGTCGAAGAGCGCTTTTATGTATAATGTATGTGACATACTTCTAAATGTGGCAAATGGAAAGTGTTAACGTTGCATGTAAGATGGGATCATTGCAGCTCGAGAGGAAGAGAAATTATTTACTGACACAAATGTTAGCATGAAAATGTTTATTTATATATTTCACCGCATCGATGTTCAAAGGTGTAATCGAGTGGTTTGCTTGTGGTAAATAATGTCAGATGGTTAATGCTAACTACATTTCGTGATTCAAATGTAAATTCATCATCTGAACTGGAGACTCGTATGTTTTTGAGGCGGACATAAATTCAAGGAAACGTTAAAGGAATTCCACTGAAGCGGACATAAAATCGAGAAAACATTGAGTGAATTCTACTGAAGCGGACATAAAATCAAGTGACACATATCAGAAACTCCACTAACATGAAAACCAACGCCAAGATGGAGAATAACAAATTTCTGAAAGAATTGGCTTCAGAAGCCGATAAACTCTTTCAGCTCGGCTCAAAGATGAAACTCTCGGAGGAAAAGATATGGGAATGTGCCCGGCTTTCTCTACAGCGGAAGGTCAAGTATGTCCAGCCAAGACGGTCAATCTGTAGGACTGCAGTGCTGGGTGTAGTGTCCGTTCTAGTGGTCAGTATAGTGCTCCTGGCTGTGACGGAGGCTCCCATAATGTTGGAATCAACTTTCAACAGGATTTGTTTCGACACCATACGAATCGTTCGCATTGCCATGATACCTTTATTACCAACTACAGGAGCCGACGGTAAGTATTTAAGTTTTCGTAGGAAACGTTTTTTTCTCGGAAAAGCACGATCATTTTAGTTCCATATCTTACTCGATACGGGTTCACGTTATATAAGAAAATTGACAGACAGATACACCAATATTATTATTATTATTACTAGTAGTAGTATTAGTAGTAGTATAAGTAGTAGTAGTAGTAGTAGTAGTAGTAGAAGTAGTAGAAGTAGCAGCAGCAGTATTAGTAGTAGTATATGTAGTAGCAGTAGTAGCAGCAGCAGCAGAAGTAGTAGTAGTAGTAGTAGTAGTAGTAGAATGCAGCAGCAGAAAGTAGTAGTAGTAGTAGTAGAAGCAGCAGCAGCAGCAGTAGCAGTAGTAGTAGTAGCAGCAGCAGCAGTAGCAGTAGTAGTAGTAGTAGTAGTAGTAGTAGAAGCAGCAGCAGCAGTAATAGTAGTAGTAGTAGTAGTAGCAGCAGCAGCAGTAGTAGTAGTAGTAGTAGTAGTAGCAGTAGTAGTAGTAGTAGTAGCAGTAGTAGTAGTAGTAGTAGTAGTAGTAATAGTAGTAGTATGATAATACACACTTTAATCGATTCGAAAGCAAATTTTTACTATAAATTCTTCATAGTTTTTGACAAAAATTATTTCAATACAGAAGAAGAAGAAGGATTTATTCTGTAGAAAGGTCATTAGACCCATCGTCCAATATGGTACAACGTTTAATACATTGAGTTACCATAGTTTATATTTTCGCAATTTTTACAGGTGCAGAATGTTCAAAAAAAGTTATGAGTCTATTGATGTACAAATGCTGTGTAGAGAAAAGTTACATATCATTCGTTCTCGGAATAAGACGCTGACACATTTCCTCATAGGGTTTACATACATAAACATGAATTTCATCCTCAGCACTTTTACAATGTTTACATAATACAATATCATCATGACAAGAGGCGATACCTCTTCTAATATATCTATTACCGAGAGCATGACATCCTGATCTGAACAATGTGAACAGACGCTGTGATCTATTACTTATTTTAGCAAAAATATATTTTTCACAAGTTAACCTTAATTATCCCACTACTAGATCCCATTGTCAGAAATGTTTCATTTTCATAATGTAGGCTCATAAAAATAGGGAAAAGGCAAATCCAAAATTTGAAACAGTTACGACCAGTAGTTTTTGAAATATTGATGTGTTCCCATATGGGAACATTGGGACAGTAATCGCAAAACGTCATTAAATTGAATAAAGTTGTTAGTATGAATTTATTTTGGTCAAAATGAATGCAAATATATAGTATTTTAGTGTTCAAAATACACACACAAGTCGCAATGTGAATGTACAATGAAAGGTAGTATACACTGTGTTACATGCGAGAAAGACAGGTTATTTAAAATTGGTTACTTTTTGTCAAGCAAAGTATTGAAAAAGTTGTCAATGTGTAGTCTTGGAGTTTGGAAATTGTAATATTTAGTTGTGTGTCATATGACTTTTACAAAACGAGTGTGAATTATTGTATTACCTGAGCGAGAGGGTTATACACAATTTTGCACGAGTTTCGTTAAGGTCATATGCTAACTTCCGAGGGTAATAATTTCATTTTTATCAATTTGATTCCATTTTAGCATCTTAGTATATCCAAGAAGCGGACTGCTTCCCTATTGTGACGTCACGAACAATGGCGTTATGACGTGACAGGTTAAAAAATACGGAAACTCGCGCTACAACAATCGTTGCAAGGCAAAAGTGATATGTGCACTAAGGCTCATATTGAAAACATGCCAACTCTTATTTTCAACCATATGGGTAATAATATTTATAATGACATCAACTATGTCTTAATTACTATTTTACATGTTCGAAGGATTTTTTTTATCCGGCCCTGTCTATCGTTTATAAATAAGGGAATCCAATTGCTGAACTAATTGTAATGAGCTAACTAATAGTAGCGTGATAGTTTACTTTAGCTGTAAATAGCTCCCCCATCACACACACACATCAACACAAATAATGTTCCAAAGGTTGTACCACTGCCTCATCAATGATCCACTTACAGTGAAAGATACCAAACAGTAGTAACTTCATGATAACTTTTCCAGCCCACATACAATGGTGGTCGGCACAATGTAGGAATGTTATGATGCCTAGTAATATGGTTCATATCGGATAACATTGTATAAATAAAAGGTTATGGTCAGGAAGTTATAATTCTCTTAACTCAAGATATGAAACCCCAGACTTTCCTGACACTTTTGACATACCGTACATGTTTTGTGCATCAAAATGTCAAATGGCATTGGTCAGAGAAGAGCATCCTGAACATTTGAAACGATGACATAATGACATGCTCTGCAATTGAAGCTGCAATATAGTTCAATGAATTATTTTTTGCAGTGCTTGTAAGATATATTTGTTCCCGTTACATCTCGTCATATGTATTCTATTTGAGACGGCCCTAGAAGAATTACCAATTATCAATCCAAACTTTTCCAGATAGATAGATCAAATTTCAGGTTTGTTTTAGTGACATCCCACAAATCGCTACCCTTATCCCGTGAAACGCCAACATTTGGAGAGAGGTTGATTACATTTCTTCTCCGGCAACACAAATAGTTGGATAATTGTGAAATAATAACTTGACAAGCTGTTCAAAGTAGCAAATCGATTCGTGTTGCACTTTAATTCATATCCATGTTCTGAAAAAAGGACTATGGCGTTCAGTCATACTTTTATTTCAATGAAGTATACGCCTATTATTTTGAAATGTTTATAGTTTAAGAGATTTATTGCCATAGTGTAATCAGACGAAAACAATGTCCTATTCAATATTAAATACATTACCGATAAGTACACTTTGACAAAAACAAAACATGTTTTCACATCAAAGTATTGTTAAACCACGTATTTCATCTATTGAAATTTTACAATGTGTTTACATGCTAGACTTAAACCAAATTGTATAATCTAAGTGTATTCCATTTCTGAATTTACGTGTTTTAATACATAAACAATTAAATGAAACACCATCTTCACTCTTGCTCAAAGTAATTAACAAAGGACATGGACGCTTCACGCACAGCATATGGCAGAAATTGGTAAGTTTTGGTTTTACTTTATATTTATCAATTTCAGAGACATGCATGCATACTTCTAGCAAACTGTTAAGAGAAGTACCAATTATCTTTTGTTTCGTGTAACAGATTTTCATTCACTGATGGGCTTAAACACACTTGGTTTCACACTGGACCTAAGCAAAAGATGTGTAAAAAACCTTGCATAGGATTCTTGTGACAAGTATTTTAAAATGCAACTTTTTTTATGGAAATGTCTGTTTTTGAGTATGTTTTTAGCAAGCAAAGATAATGGACCCTATGACATACAGTACATGTCAAATGAAAGTATTTAACATAAAATCACAATGTTACATTTATACCACTTGTCATCAATACGAAAATGTCTGTAATCATTATATTATTCTTTTAGGGGAAACATGTTACATCAGCAGAAAGTACTAAAACGACATTCCGTAAACCACAATCCTGTAGTCAATGTTACCCAAAAGGTGAAGAACAGTAAAAAGTGACACAGGGACCAAGAAGCACAACCTGTCAACTTAACGAACCTTGAAATAAATCAATAGACCGCTTTTGTCATGTGTTTATTCCTTAGTAAGATTAACCAGTTTTGAACACTTTCACGGTGTTCCTCCCAATGTTCCCATATGGGAACAATCAACTTTAACGATTTTTTTCTACTCTATATTTTACTTTTCTAACAAACCTTTATGGCCAGATCAGAATGTATGGGAGCAAGCAGCAGATTTGCAAGAGGAAAATAAGAAACCAAAACAAGTCTACACTTCACTGACTTCTGGAAAGACAGTCACAGGTCAACATTGTTTTATTGAAATGAGAGACCTAACAAGCATTTCTACACCTGAGAGTACAGAGGATAAACTGAAAACACTAGGAGTTTTCTGGAACTGCAAGAGTGACTCTATCTGTTTCAAAGTAGCCATAAAAATTGACGCTTAAGTTCTTCACTGCTTTTGTGTCTGCTCCTATCACACACCATCCTAGCCTTGTTCTCCTTCCCACTGGCTCATAGGGTAGACCTTCTCTTATCTCTTGATCAGCATGAAGGTGACTGTACTGTACACCTAGAATTAAATCGATACTTCCTGCTCTGTGTGGAAATGATATGTCCCTCAGGTGATCAAATGATGATAGCCAACTTCTATCCAAGGGTGGAATGCTTAGGACTGTTTTATCTAGTTCATGAGCTTCTATATTGAACTCTTCTCCCCTCTCTAATGAAGAAATCCAAAAACTTACTCTTCTGCTCTCTGTGTTAGTATGCTGCTTGCCTCCAACAACAGAAATTTCAATTCCTTCTCTCTTGCCTTGCAAACCTAGCATATGCGCAAAGTCCTTCCGGATGATTGTAGTTCCCGCGCCAAGACATTTCCCTCTCTTACTCTACCATTTGCTGCTCTGAACTTGACTCTTACAACTGGCATTATGCTCTCTTGATCAAGAACCGAAGCACCACTTGCTCTCTGCGGGTTGATGTGTATCAGCTTGTGATGTGTTCTCACACAGTTGTTCTGTCCGCAAGGTTTCCTCATCCTACAGTCTCTGGTAATGTGACCCTTGTTTAAGCAGGAAAAGCATAACCTGTTCTCTTTTATCAGATCTATCCTCTGACTCACCGTTGAGTCAAGAAATGTTGGACACTCTTGTACTGTGTGGTTCATACGACAAATATGACATTGTAGTTCTCTTCTCTGTGCCGCATGCACTCTCTTCTCTGTTCTGTGATCTCTGGGCTTTTCTCTCTGAATGTCTCCGAAGTCAGGATCAAATTCTGCTCTGACCTTTCTTCTCACAAACTCACAGACGCTGACAAGATCTGGAGCTTGACCTCTTTCTCTCATGTCGGCAACTGTGGATTTCCAACTTGAAATTAGCGGATCTGGGAGACGTCGAATTATTTGCCGAAGTGTCTCTGTAGAGTTAACATCTGCCATGTAGTCAATTCTCTTCAAAGTTGATAGACTGTTTAGTAAGTCCATGGAGAAAGTGCGAAGTGAGTGACGATCAGTTATCTTGCCATTTCCTCTGGTAAGCTTGCTGATGTGTGCCCTAGCGATAACACTTCTGTGACCGTAGAGATCCTTTATGGTCTTCAGCGCAGTAGCATACATGTTGCCCGATGATCCAAGTCCTCTAAACTGCTGTGTCTGCGTCACCTGTTAAAGCCATCTTTAACTGAACCATCCTTAAATCGTCGGAAAGATTTGCCTTATTGTGGATGTGGATACGAAAACTTTCGATGAACTCAACATAACGCAGCGGTTTGCCATCAAATGTCGTCAACTTCATAAACGGAATATCTCTGCTGGCCTCTAAACGATACAATGCATCAGCAATGGACATGTCGCCACTTGGAGTTGGTAGGACTGTCTCTTTAAATTCTATCAGATGATCTATCCAGGCATCAATGGACTCTGTAAATTCTGTAAATGCAGGTGGATCTTTAATTTCACTTTTCTGGTTTTGTTCAATTGAAGAATACTTGGCAGGTTTTGTCAGATTTTCTTTCTCTTTTAGACTTTCTGTTTTTCTTGTAATCTTGACTGTCATTTCAGAAATGTAATCTTCAGTCTTGATTTCAATCAAGTGGATATCTCTTACAAGATCAGCTTCCCAATTGTCAAGTTTACTGTGGTCAGAAGGCTTAGTTTCATGTTCATAGAGTTCACTGTTTACTGATATTGCTTCATTAAAATCTTTCCTAATATCCTGCATATCCTTCTCTGCTAGCCGCTTAACTAAAGTTTTCTTTACCATCTGATCTGTGAGCCTGTTGATCGCCCTTGTTATCTTCCCGTGTAGAACTTTCCTACGTTTCTTCAAATTCTGTCTCTCAGACTCATCCGTTTCCTCGTCTTCCTCATCGTGCGGAACTTCGTAAGACGCATCATGGAAATGAACCTCTGCTTCAACTTCAATTTCTTCTTTGTCCGACATGGCTGCTCCCTCTGTGTTCTTAACCCAAAGACCCAATTACTCTTTATCTCTTCTGAAATATTTTTCCTCTTCACTCTGTTTCCTGGACAGGACTCTTCCACTCTTCACCACCATTTGTCTTTCATACAAAATTAACTAAATGATTTTTGAATTTTTAAAAATATCATATATACCCTTGATAACGTTTTTGTCTTAAAAACTGATTATTAACCATTTTCGGGACATCACCATTTCACAGAAAAAAAATTCGCAAGCCTTCCCTCCCTACCAGATTGTCATGAGGTTATTATGTCAGTATCAACATGACCTAAGCAAAACATAATTTTATTGAAAGGAAAAAAAGTTACATGGGTTTGAAGGATATGTTCCCATATGAGAACACTGGGAGGAAAAAGGTTAACAGAGATTTATGAGAATCATAGAAAGACAACGAATGGAGGTCTTAGGAAGAGTGCCAGTCTTGCCTTAAACAATTATGAATTCTATCAGTAAACATATATAAGAACGTTTTCTACATTCAATATTTGATAGATATTTGTAGGATTGATAAGGATATGGACTTTGTTGAATTCTTAATAATCTTAGCCAGTATTTGATGCATTTAACAAAATAGACATTACACAAAGGTACCCCACCACATTCCCCATATGCTACAGCGTTAGAAGATCTATAACTAATCTGAAGCAAATATTTACAAAACTTTCGATGGACAATTTCGATACTTTTCCTTTCTTTAAAACCCCATACATGTATATCGGCCCGTATGTTAGGATTGGAACAATCTTTTTATCAAAAATGTGAAAACCTTCATTAAGTGAAATATCATAGTTTCTTATAAATGTTTTAACCGGCAACAGTACCTTAGTAGCTTGATCAGATAATGTTTTACACGCTCGTGTCCTAATCGATTTGGGAGTAATGACAAGTCCCAGGTATTTATAAAAAATTACAGTTTCCAATTGAACACCATTAAAATACCATTTTTTTTCAAATTTTGATAAAGGCCCACCCATTTTAAACAAAATTATTTTACTCTTGTCAATATTAATATCCATGCCTCATTTATGGGAATACATCTGTAAGGCATCAAGACGACGCTGCAGTCTAACAACAGTATCTGCAACCAATGCCAAATCATCTGGAAATAACAGAGCAATTATATTCATCATATGTTCGGAGATGAATATACTATAATCAAACTTATTTTCTAACAATAGTACAAGTTCATTCATAAACAAAGAAAAATAATACCGGGCTTAGCACACAGGAACTATCACAATATTCAGTTTATTTCATACCATACTCATAAGACACATTTGCTTTGATATTAATATACATATTCTGGATCAGTTTGTAGAAATTACCATGAATCCCCTTTTGTAGAAAAACATACAGTAATTTTAACCTGTTCACCATATCAAAGGCCTTTCGAAACTCTATGAAAGCAATGTGCAAAATCATTTTCTCGTCACCTTCCCGATAAAATTTTAACGAGAAAATGATTTGATTGGCTATATCCCAAGTGGGGCTGCGCGAGCGAATCTAGCTTCTCAGCCCAGGGTACAGATTAGTGGAGTTCGTACCCTGAAACAGGATGAGGCACCATCTTAGCACTTCTGAAACATTATGTTACCCAAAGGAATGAAACAAAAACCCTGGTCTTGTCCAGAAGCAGAGGATAGGAAGCCTTTGCTTATGCTCATTAGGGTTAATTCGGACTTTCTTTCTCAGCTTGGTGTCTGCAATCCAAATTGCTTTAAGTAAAAGCAAAGAAGATATTTTTTGGCAAAGTATATGTTATACTATAATTTTGTAAATTTAAAGTAATTTTTCTCAAATATGACTTCTGACATATAACCCTTCCATCGGGTCTAAAAGGGACAAAAGCATGGGTTTTTTTTAATTATTTTAAAAATGTGTCACTGATAGTTGTACGTTTATGCCAAATGTATTATGTTGATAGTGCCAAAAATCTCATTACAAACCAATCCTCCATAAATTGTAAAGATTCACATAAGGTCCATTGGCAGTCATTTTTGTGTGAACACTTTAATTCGTTTTATGTAAGAAAAGGAATCGAATGGCTGAACTTAACATTATATATTTGTTTTATTACCGCTTCATTAGTTAAAAACATTGTCTTTCAAATGGAACCATTTATTTTAATTTTCCTGACATCACCATACATTCCCCTAAAACATACTACTTCCCCTTTTAGACCCAATGGAAGTGTTGTTTTATGCGACCCTCTTTGAGATTAATGTAGTGAGCCTTACATCTTATATTAATAGAATGAGTGAATATGTGCTTGATTGTGGTGTTATTGTCATTTTGAAAAAGAAATTTGTTTCTTAAAGGGACAGAAGCATGTTTTTAGGGGGAATTTAAGGTGATGTGAGAAAAATGAAAATTGATGGTTCCAATTGAAAGACAATGTATTGAAACTTAAAAAATCAGTAATAATTCAAATATAGAATAAAAAGTTTAGCCCTGCGATTCCTTTTTCTTACACAAAATGAATTTAAGGTGTTCACACAAATTTGCCGCCATTGTATTTTAGGTAAATCTTCATACTTTGTCCTCGGACTATTGATAATTAGTTTGTGTTATGAAATTGTGGACACTATCAAAATAATACATTAGCATTAACGTACAGGTATCAGTGAAAATTTTAAAATATAAAATTATCAAAAAACATGCTACTGCCCCTTTAATGCATAGGATCTCCTACTACCCTAGGTGGTGCTCCTTCTTGTTACAGGCATTTCTGTCTACAGCAAAAATAAAAATAAAAATAAATCAGTAAAAGGGACGTCTACCCCGTAATCCATCACTACAGCTACATTCTAATACACGGCTGTAAAACACGACTGGTTTCAAGAGTTACTGCTATGGTTGCTATGACATAGATTTTCCAATCTCTCTTAGTTCTAAAATAGTCTTAACTACCAAACATTACCATTAGGTTACGACTAGCTTATGGGAAATCTAGGCTTTGTAAATTCTGAAGAGGTCTTTGGTTTTTGTACCTTTTGATATGAATCTGAAACAACATCTGCATTAACTTACAATTATCAGTAAAAATTTTAAAATATAAAATTATCAAAAAACGTGCTACTGCCCCTTTAATCCACACCAATCGAGTATCATTAACGATCATTTATTTTCCAACAAAGTCTAGGCGATAAGATATGGTTGTTTTGCAAGGGTTGCTTCCATGACTGTTTCGCAAATTACAAAATAAAACATTATAATTAAATTCTCACCAATTCGAGTATAATTAATTTAATCTGATTGAAACAACACTTGCAAAACAACACTATTGTATCGCCTAGAAAATTTTGGAAAATAAATGATAGCTTGATGTGCCTTTGTCATCATTTATTCTTATCAAGCCAGTTATCAAAAACGTCATGGTTCTGTTGGGGACTTTTGAACAGCATCAAACATATCTTCTCTGTCCCAGAGTTCATAGATCCGGAGTGTGCTATCCCCAACCCCCTCTACTACAAGGCTACAGACTGCAACTCCTGTGCTGGTATCCGTGACGTCGTGCTACTGTCGGGGACACCTCATCATACCGTCAATGACGCCGGGGAGAGACTGATTACAGAGATCGATATTCTCTCTGATGTTCCCCTCAATGCCAACAGACAGAAGGTCTTCACCTTCGAGAGCATTCTCCTACACAAAGTAAGTTTTCGCAAAATGACATCGTTCCAACTTTCCCTGCTACCGTGGCGTGTCTGTGCCATCTCTTCAGCGTGGCGCAGCTGAACTTTTTTTAATAATTTTATTCAATTTTGTTCAAGTTCAAAGATAATATGATCATAAAATATTGGCAACATTTTAGTTAAAAGAAAAATGGTAGAATTGACAGGGTACTATATCTTAATCAAGAAGAACGGTTCTAAGATCTATAGATTTTATCAACGAGTGTTAGATAATGTTCTTTGAATGTGTTGTTTGGTACAGATCTCTTAGAACTTAATGATAAAAGATGACAAGAATTTCATAAATTGTGAATTTTGAAAGCGAGAAATTGGCTATGATATCAATGTCATGGATGTCGTTCTTAATTTAAATCTTATTTGGTAACTTTGTATACAACATCCAATCAGCTGATGGAGTGGAACTTAATAGACCAAACAGAACTTCTCTGAATGCTAGTGTGTATAGAGGGTTATGTCCAAGTAACTCTCTATTCCTTGAAATAATAAACCCTAAGTGACGTCACTCTATTGTTCTTTGAGAGGTATATATATATATATAAATATATATATATCTTTATTTGCTTCTGACTGACGTCACTTTATTGTTCTTTGAGGTATATATATATATCTTTATTTCCTTTTGACTGACAATGCAAGGGAACTATGCGAGGAATTTAGGTTATGATCAACATAATCGCCCCGCACGGCTTGATATTATGTAGTAAATAATGACCCGGTACCGAGGGGTTATGGAAAATAACCTCGCGAGGGCGTAGCCCGAGCAGAGGTTATTTCCATAACCCGAGGCAAACGGGTCATTATTTGACTTACACTCCCGCGGAAGACTTCTGCAAAAGTTTCAACTTAATTTGTTTATAAACAATTAATTTAAAAACGTTTTACTGATATCATTCGCGGGTTTATCATTTCTTGATAAGAAAAAATACTTAAATTACCCCCATATTAAGGTTTTAGAAATGAACGCTTGATTTCTTACAATAAAAACTATTTTATTACGGGGTTGCAACTAAATTGGTTTACATACAAATAATTGAAAAACGGTTTAGTGATCTATTTTGCGGGTCTTGATAAGAATACTATTTTAGACTACTTACAATATCCCCTGCTAAGTGTTTTAGAACTAAAAACTTCATTCCTTACATTAAAAACTATTTTATTGCAATATTAGTATATATTTATAGGGGAAAATAAAAAACCAAACATGACACACACAAAATTACATCAACTGGCATGGATCCACGGTAGCTCAACAGGTACGAGCGCTGCTTGACAACATAGAGGTCCCTGGTTCGAATCCCACTTTCGTTGTTCATAAATCTTAACTTTCTTGTTTGATTAAAAATCCAAATTTTACAAGTCCAATTGTTTGCAATTGTTTAGAATCTTATAACCGACCAAGGTGGTTATGAGATAACCAACCTACGCGGATGGAGCTCACGGCATATAACATTCAACTAAACTAAAGGCAATAACTTCCCAAGGGGTGTAAGGGGTGAACACCTATAAGAAGGTAGTTATGAGTTAAAACCAATTGAAAAAAAGAAGGGATATAACCGCCCAAGGGGTGTAAGATTATATATGCCTCTTGGATTATTTTCAAACGATTAACGATTTCTTGTTAAAGTCAAAGTATGTTATGGCTATCGCTTTTGAGCAATAACACAAATCTAATTTGTCCATATGCCACCCCGAATACGTATAGTTAACCCTCAAGTATGGTCCTGGGCAAAATCCCTCTGGCATACATACTATATTCTTGATACAGCCCGATGGTTATGTCTTATCGAGAACATTATGGAGCAGAAGTCACTGATTGTTGAAAATTTCCAAAAATATTTTCGTTTATAAAAGATCAAGTAAAAAAGGTTTAATTTTCAAAGCATTATTACTGAAATATAATGTTTTGAGAGAGCAATAGGATGATGTCACAAATTTGTTTATCAGTAACAAATAACCGCTAGGGGCTTTGCACATACATCGTGTTTTGCAAAGAGAATAAAGTACAGGTTAAAGTGCGAATGGGTTGTGTACTTCCTAGAGTTGACAACTTTAAAAAGTCCAATTGTTCAATTATCTAATCTTAGGGATGTTATGTCATAGCATTAATGTGTACTAAATTGACCATTGTCATGTATTTTGTTGCAAAATAATGTATATTTTGTTTCAGAATTCCTCTCCCCTAGTAAGTATAAGGCAGTTGCTGACCGTTATACACGACTACAAATCTGATCTGGGTAATTCAACTGTGGAGTGTGATCCTGGCGGCTTCCTTCCAGTAACACAGCTTCTCAGAAGTTGGGTGAACTTTGAGGAAATATCCTGTGTTTGGTAGGCAAATAACAAATAGAAAGTTTCCACATTAGACTATGGGCGCATGAGCAATATAGTGTTTTCTCTCACTTATGAACCGCCATTTAAATGCTTTTTATTCCGAATACATGTATTTGATACTTTTTCCAAAATTATATATATGTCATTGTTTTATATCATTCTTATATAACGAATATGCATTACATCACAGTGTCAACGGGCGGCTGCAATAGTCATTACGGTAAATTTACATCAATTTTATGACGATGTAATTAGGCGAGCATTGAATAAAATTCTAAACTCAGGTTTATAAAACTTGTGAATTGGAATCGGTATTGAACTTGCTTTCGCTGGTTAAATACCAAATCACTCACTCGTTTAATAAAAATGCTGCTTAGCGGGACGTCGTCTATTATTCTATAAAGGTGAAGGGTGTCTGTTTATTCAGTGTTGTGATTTATGTTACATATGAACCAGAGAAAGTTTCTTTCTGTTTTCGGCTTTTATATCTGTTTGTGGGCAATAAATGTCCATGTGATTCAATGAAGCTCAACAGTCCACAGATGTATTCTGCTGTTATTATCACGACAGTCTAAGTAGACCTAGCCTCAATATTACCCGATTCACTCCTATACTGAGTCTAAAATGGTGTAGCAGAGGGTCGCGTCAGCCAACGTGTCGAATTGACCAATCAGAACTCATCTTACCAAGTCACAATAGTCTGCCTTTGCAAGTATAACGTTGGAGGGTCATAGGTCGCAGAAAGGTCGGCTGACGCGACCCTCTACTATGCCTTTCTAGACTCAATATATTAGTGAAACGGATAATATTGAGGCTAGGTTTACTTAGATTGATCATTATTTGGAGTACAATATCAGCATCATCACTTCTACTGCCCAGGAGCTCTAAACTGGACCTGCGTGTGACGCGGGTGATGAGACGCTTGTTCCCCCGCCCCTCCCTGCTCCCCCAAAGTACAGAGGTGGCGCTAAAGAAGGTCGTGTACATAGATGGGCCTGACAGTGAGGAGAGGACAATTGTGAGTTTCATCCATAACATTACTGTTGCATAAATCTTCATATGTAATTATTTTTTAGTTAGATTTACAATCTTGCGTGTTCTGATATATATACATAGATATGTTTCATAAATAGTGATTATTACCCGAAACGAGTGTGATTTTTTGTATTACCCGAGCGAGAGCGAGGGTTATAAAACAATGTGCACGAGTTTCGTTAAAGTCATATGACACACTTCCGAGGGTAATAATTTCTTTATTACCGATTATTTTCCGTTTTACCATCTTAGAAATATCCAAGAAACGGGCCGCTTCTCTTGCGAAGGCCAGCTACAGTGACGTCACGAACAATGGTGTTATGACGAAATAATACGGGAACTCGCGCTACAACAATCGTTGCTAGGCAAAAGTGATATATGCACTATTGCTCATATTGGAAATATGTCACTACTTATTTTTAACCATTTGGGTAATAATCTTTTGTAATCTAGTGTAACGTAGATATCACACTACGTTATTGTTACCCTTTGTAGTCATTTACAATTATATCTTAAATTTCATGGATGTTTTGTCATCCCATATTTTTTTACCCTCTTTTAGCATTAGGTGCATTTCATGTTACGTCAGTTGGATGTTTTTTCTTCGAGTTAACCGTTACATTTCACATTGAAGAAAATAATTATCGAAGCGTTCGTATAATAAATAGCTTGTCGCCTTTATAAGTGAAACAATGAGTTTGACAACTGCGTTAAAACTTAATGACTTTGAGAAGTGTTTTGAATCATGTGTGTCAATTCAATTATACCATTTCTAAAGAGTTTTTGTAAAGGTTGAAATCGAAGCTTGACGTGAGACGAGTTTCTTGGTAATAGATTCTTTATTGTAAAAATCACGACGTTTTTACTCATTCTTAACGTCGTTATTTTCAGAATAAAGAAGTTGTGATCCAGATACTTTTTCTTTTGTATGTATAGCACTTTTAAACACCCTTTATAAAACTTGATCAAATAAAGGCTTTGTCAATTCATTACGCCACATCGTGTTGATAAATTATAACCATGACTGATTATTTAACAGTGCACGCTTATGTCAAGTATACTTTCATAAATTTTTTGCAGGGTGAAGGTTTTATTGACTATTTGCACACGTGGTATGTACAGACCAAAGGGGAGAGAACTCTGGAATTTGTTCCCTTGGGGGAATGCACGGACACCTGTCACAGAGTGACCACACGTGTACAGGCTGGAGATAGCGGTAGGCTGCATTGGCACCATTGGTACCCACTATCAATTTTCTTATAGAAATCATGCACGCATTCTTATCTTTCACATGTCTTAGTTTTTGTACGAACCGAAATACAATGTGTGTTGATTCAAAAAATCCAAAAATTCCCATCCTTGAATTACAGTTCTATTTGGATAACAATGTTGCAAAAAGCATACTAAATCCATCCTAAAGAAATATATATACCTACCATGGAAATACAATGCAACATCATACCTAGCATACCCAATCACTTCAATTCTATACCATAACCCACCACCAACAGTTCTTAGAACATCCAATAATTTCTAGCAATACCACATCTTTCCACTAGTACACCATATTACCATACACTAAACAGCACCATACCATATGGAACAATGCCAGTAAACATCAACAAATCTTACCGAATCATACAATGTCATACCATACCGAACCATAAAATACCATAGCATATCATACTATATTACAAGTCTGTGTAAGATATTGCAATGTAATTATACTCGTGAATCATTTCGCTTCTGCTTGGTTGTTCTTTATCATTAAGTTTGATAAAATAGTATTAAATCGAACGCCATTTCGTATAATCTATAAAATTTAGCACACAATACCAAACCAAACCACACCACACCACACCACACCACACCACACCACACCACACCACACCACACCACACCACACCTCGCCACACCACACCAACCCACACCACACCACACCACACCACACCACACCACACCACACCAACCCACACCACACCACACCACACCACACCACACCACACCACACCACACCACACCACGCCATATCAAATCATACCAAACCATACCATACCATACCAAAATATACCCACCGCGCCATATCATATCGAACCACTTAACGCCACTTAAATGTAAACGATAATGGTCATCTGTTTTATAAGTGTACATAGCTTGTGATTTATCAATGTATCCCGTCCTTTAAAATAAATTAGTTAGAAGTTAAAGAATGCCGTAAATTTTGTGAAGCGCACTTAAAATGTCCATTTACAGTTCCGTTGATAATCCTTTAATCAGTCAAAGTAAACCTCGCCTCAATATAACCCGTTTCATTCCGATATTGAGTCTAGAAAGGTCTAGTAGAGGGTCGCGTCATTTCGATACGTGGGCTGACGCGACCCTCTATTATGCCTTCTTAGACTCAATATCGGTGTGGAACGGATAATATTGAGGCTAGATTAACTTAAACTGATCCTTTACCTTGCACATATTCTCTATTTGCAGTGATATTCCCTTCAAAACTCTGGACCGTCAACGTGTTGGAAAACGGCAAAGAAGCAAGCCTTGGTTTCGAGTCTTATCTCTCAATTTAACTTGAATTTTTAAATTCTTTGAGAGACAATTTTGAAGTAGTATTTGATTGTCTTGGCACGATATAAAAAAATAAAATGCAATTCCTAGATACGAGTTTTCATGTATCATGTTAAATTTTTTTTAGATAAAAATACTGTTATAATTTACAAATAAATCGAAGCGGTAAAGCCTTATGTATTTAGCTCATGTGACGCAGAATGGTGATCAATGTGTCCATTCTTTAAACAACAAAAAAAGCCATTCAACCTTTGATAATCTGACTGTCGTGGCAATAACCAATTTTACTTTGTAATGCTCATTTAACTGTACTATACTCTTGCTGGAATAAAACAAATAAATAATAATAATAATAATATATTCATTATGCTAAAAAAAAAAAGTTAGAAGAATGAGGACTATCTTAGGATAAAAGTAATAATTTGAGTGTATGGCAAATTTTTGCAACAGATGAGATTTTCTGTGACACAATGGCACTATTTCGATGTGATGAAAAAAAATATAAAAATATATTTATTGATAATACAACTTTTATTTCAATCCGTGACTTTGAATGTCGAAAAGTCTTCGCTGCAGCAGATGAAGGTGTTTCAGTTCAGGGTGATAGCCTGATAGACGCAAATATTTTTCGGATATTGCTTTTTTTTAATGTAAACGTTTTTGAAATGAGAGATGCTGACACACTTAAATCTTTCCTTGCACATTTTGCATTTTTGGAAAGAAACCTGTTTCAGATCATGTGCGATAGAAGTTGTGATGACACTTTTATTTTGCCAAAAATAACTATTGCTCATGTGTAAAAACTATACCAATGATAATGGGTTTAGACTTAAACAATCATTATAATTTTTACACTGACGTCCTTGGATCAAAACATCTCTTATTATGGCTATTAGGGAAGGAGCGGAATAGTCAACCCTTTTCCCATAATCAATGACAAAAAGTTATGATCTGACGATTTGGGAACTTAATCCGCAAAAATTAACACTTCACTTTGATCTAGCCTTTTCTTTAAAGGGGCAGTAGCACGTTTTTAGGGGGAATATGAGGTGATGTCAGGAAAATGAAAATTAATGGTTCCAATTGAAAGACAATGTATTTAAACTTAATGAAGCAGTTAAGCCATGCGATTCCTTTTTCTTACAGAAAATGAATTAAAGGTGTTCACACAAAAATGGCGGCCTATGTATTTTATGTGAATCTTCATACTTTGTCCTCCGACTATGGATGATTGACTTGTGTAATGACATTTTTGACACTGTCAAAATAATACATTTAACATTAACTTACAATCATCACTGAAAATTTTAAAATATAAAATTATCAAAAAACGTGCTACTGCCCCTTTAAATTAAGCCAAAACTGAGACATTAGGCGACTTCAAAAGGAAAGTAGCGCGGTTTTTTTAATTTTTATATATTCAATTGTTCACTCCTAATTGAACGTGATAGCTAAATGTATTATTTTGAAAGTGTCAAAAATCTAAAAACACAACCAATTATCAAAAGTCAGAGAACAAATTATAAAGATTCACATAAAGTCCTTTTGGCGTAAATTATTGTGTGAACACCTTTAATTCATTTTGTGTAAGAACATTACATTTTATATTTGATTATTACTGCTTCATTTTGCTAACAAAAAATGTCTTTCAATTGAAAACATTTATTTTCATATCCCTGACATAATCTTATACTCCCCCTGAAAACGTGCTACTGTCCCTTTAAAAATGTAATTGGCGTCGCTCTAAATGACTTCAAATTAACACTTTGCAGCAATTTCCAGGCTTTTTGGTGCTTGCTCCCCATAAAGTATGTCTAATAGGCCCCGAAACAAATATCTGTTTCTAGGTTACATTTATGTAGCAAATATTGATCACATCTGTTTCTGAAATTAAACTGTTTTTGAAGGTTTGTTTCTCCTTTTATACGAAATAGTTGTAATTGGAGTTATTTTCATTTCAGAGACTTAATTCAGTCTAGCTCTCTGATCTTCTTTTACTTCTGCTTGAGGAATGGTACTAATATTGAAAATAGCACTGAACATGGAGGACGTCGAAATCTCGGCGCTAGTTACCAAAGTTAAAATTATTCTTTAATAGAGACTGATGTATGATATGAATAAATGCTCCATCTAGTTTTGAATTTTACACTTATCTTTAGACTATACCTTTGTAAACTAGGACATGTGTACCTTTGTAAACTAGGACTTTTGTTGCGTTCACAGATTCTGTACATAAAGGGTTTCAGACAAGGTTATGCTTTCTGTCTTACGTTTTTTATTATACCCGCATAAATATAACGGCTTACCTTGCACGTTTCGTATGTACTCAAGTCTCGTTTAATTGAAACCTAAATAAGGAATCAATGGCCAGGATCTTAGTGTTCTCTTGCTGTCACGATATTTCTTTTACATTAAAAAAACGCCCGCATATGAAATTATGTTTCAATACGATCCTATGTTATATTAATGTTTACATATTTCTCAATTCAAATAATGGAATAACGTTCGAATTAATACGATCATGGCTCTTTTGTGTTGACACTTGGATGAAAAACAGCTGAAAACATTAATAAGTGACCGCTATTCTCCACTCGGTTCCGCCCTAAAACACTTTAAAGGACACGGGCTTTTCATAATGATTACCTTTTTTATCGACATTTCAACATTTCGGAAATCAATGGTTACTTATTTTCGTAGAAAAATACAAGGACGAATTATATCTTTGTGGGGTGTTAGAAGTGTGGACATAATAAGTAATGCTGTACGGAAAAGTTCTTCTTTATTCTAAACAGGCTTTCACATTTGAACATAGGTTGAATAGACAACAAAGCCCGCTGACACACAACATTGGGAGCAGTTCGCAGATTCAAATTTGACACGTGATAGGTTCCATCTGATTTTAATGAGATTTCAAATGCATAAACACAACCATTTTGCCCAACCCTTCATTTAAAAAACCACACTCATCTTTGTTCTTAGATCAACACATCATGCAGCAAGAAACGACATATTTGAAATAAAAAACATGAGTAGGGGAGACCAGGGCAAAGCGCGCCCCCTAACATCAAACGTGTTTTCTTGGCATATTAACATCTTTAGCTATAGAATGCAACTTGCAGCATGTCTCTAATTCTCATCAGATAAACTATTGTATGACAAATGCTTTTTAACCTACCATGCCTGCATAAAGAGATATAAACGAAAATGTATTTCGACAAAGGCGATGCACTTTGCCCCGTAGTTTTGGGCCAAGTGCCCCATGCGAAAAGACACACAATTGTAATATGTAAAACACCTATATACAAAAAAAGAAATACATACCATACAAAAAAAGTTGCTTAAAAGTGCCATACAGCTCACAGGAACCCTTATAAAAACTAAACAAATAATATAAATCTAAGCTCAGTATTTTAAAAAAGCCTTTGACTTTGTAAATAGAAGTAAATTATGGCAACTACTATCCTCTTATGGTTTGAATGGCAAGATGCTGCGAGCATTAAAGAATATATATACAACAGTTCAATCGTGTGTTAGATCACGGTCAGAGATGACAGACTACTTTGAGTGCCCATTTGGACTTAGACAAGGATGCATGTTGAGTCCAATGCTATTCTCATTATTCATAAATGAGCTTTCAGCAGAGATCACTAAAAATGGTAAACATGGTGTTCAGTTATTTCCAGATATTTATGAAATATTAATGTTACTATTTGCAGATGATGTCATACTTGTATCTGAGAGCGTTGCTGGATTACAATGTCAATTAAACACTTTGCAATTATATGCTGATAAATGGGGTTTAACGGTAAATCTTTATAAGTCAAAAGTGATAGTTTTCAGAAGAGGGGGTGTTTTGTCGAGGAAGGAAAAATGGCTTTTTAATGGAAATAACTTACAAGTTGTGGATAGTTATAAATATTTGGGTTTTGTATTTTACGCAACGGCTAACTTTAAGAAAGGTGTTCTCGATTTATCACTACGTGGTAAAAAAGCCTTAATGGAATTTGTAACAAATATTAGAAAATTAGGTACAATTAAGTTGGAAGTATTTTTTAAGATTTTCGATAGCCAAATACAGCCAATATACTTGTATGGGTCAGAGGTATGGGGAATTCGTAGATATGACAGTATTGAGAAACTACACTTATTAGCATGTAAATTATTTTTAAACGTCGGCCCACAAACTCCGAATGCAATTGTCTATGGAGAATGTGGAAGACACCCTGTGTATATTAACGCTCATGTTAGAGCAATTAAATATTGGCTTAAGTTAACTGCCATGCCAGAAGACCGTATTCCACGAAAAGCATATATCATGTTGAAACGGTTAGACAGTGTGGGATATAAAACATGGGCTACGGAAATTCGCATTTTGCTCACTTCGCATGGGTTTGGATTTGATTTGGTTTGGTTGTCGCAAACTGTTCACAATCATTATTCCTTTATGCAAAGCTTCAGACAACGTTTAATAGATATATTTATTCAAAGTTGGTCAAATACGCTAGAAAATAGTTCACGGTATATGCTTTATAAGGACTTCAAATACACTTTCGGATCAGAAAAATATCTATCATTACAACTATCCTTTAAATTCCGAAATATTCTCATTAAATTTAGAGCGGGTTTGTTAAAATTAAAGAATAATGAAGGTCACTGGCAAGGCATAGATTCGTTAATGAGAATGTGTCCATTATGCAACTCGGGTATAGAAAATGAATACCACTTTTTACTTATTTGTCCTGCTTATACCACAATTCGTAAAATATATTTCACTTCAAACATGAGAACAAGTACGACTGTATTTAAGAATCTCCTACAGACAAAAACAATATCAGCAACAAATTTAAGTTACTATCTTTATCATGCCTTTGAAGAAAGAACACGTTTACTTAATGAATATGATATGAATGAATGAATGATTGTGATAGAAAATGCATTGATCATTATATCCTCGACAATATATAAGAGACTATACTTTTGATTTATATGTTACAAGACCTCTCCTCTTAATCTATATATATTGTATGACATGCATGTATATATGTATTTGGGCCTATGACCTACATACGAAATAAAGATGATGATGATGATGATATTCAAAGAAGGAAAAAATATGTTTTATATGTCATGGACCTATATTTTCGAAGTTCTTTTTCAAAAACTTACATGATTAGTATATTCGAATTTCCAATAACTATGAGAGTCTTGACAATTCAACTCATTTATTATCCGAAACCAGCAAATATATGAAAGAAAAAAAGAAATTAATTGGTTTGAAAGACAAATTTAACATTTTACAAACATTTAATCACTGTCGGACTTGTCCGTACGGCCTATCTTCTTAACTGTTTAGGGATAAAATAAAATATATGATGAATATCAACTAATATTAAAAATCAAAGAAAATATAAGTGTTTTTAAATGAAACAAAAACCCTATAATATATTTTTATACTTAATTTTAATACCAATTTAAAAAAAATATAGGAAAATAATAGAATGAAAATAACAATTCTATTTTACTATATTTGCTTCTAAAATTAATTGATAACTCTGAAACTACAATGTGTTGACCATAAATCAATATTTTAGATCACTGGGGCTATTGGTACCAGCAAATATACTAACAGTGTTAATATATATAATGAATGGTTTAATGCCCTATTCTGTCCAATGTTTTTCATAATACCCGCATATATAAAGCGTCTTGCCTCGCACGTTTCGAACGACTCAAGCCTCTCGCTCTAATGGAAACCTAAATAAGAGGTCAACAGCTAAGATCATTACATGTACGCTTAATGATCCAAAATTTATCTTAAATATAATATATACCCGCATTCGAAGTTATATTTCAATACGATACTGTCCTATGATAATATTTACTTAAATAATGGAAATAACTTTCGAATTAATTCGATCAAGGCTCTTTTGTGTTCACACTTGTGTAAAAAAAACAGCTGAAAACACCATAAAGTTGCCGTTGTTTGCGCCTCGGTTCCGCCCCAATAACACTTTTTCAAGGACTCGATTTTTTAATAATAACTACCTTTTGCAGATAATAATGGTGGCATATTTTTGTAGAAGTACGAGAGCAAATAATGTCTATCAGGTGGGTTAGCGAAATTAATAAGAAGGCGAAATGGTTGGAAATAACAGCCTCAATAGTAAACAGATACGATGTTATCAAAATTATCATTGTAATTGATCATGCAAGTATAGGTAATACATTTTATAGAGTAGTTTACTTAACTTAAATCCTTCATCCCTAAGCATCATTAATCTTGTATGCTTCATGACTTTATGAGAGAGGAGATATACAACATTACCTGAAATAAAACTATTAAAATCTATTAACATGTTGTCAGTCATGTAGATCTTAAGGGGGTCGCCATATATTTGGACAATCTGTCAACACATGGGTTCTTTGTATAAATCAGAAAATTCCTTTCTAACAAAGGAATCAAGCTGAAAATAACCAATATCTGGAATATCTGTAGACAATGGGTTCTTTGTATAAATCAGAAAATTTCTATCTAACAAAGGCATCAAGCTGAAAATAACCAAAGTTTAAAACAAACTTATTTTTGTATTGATGCGAATGGTAATTGTTGTTCCAAGTGATATTCCTGTAGTTAAACAGCATGAACCATCCTTGTTAGTTTATAACCCCATACCGTAGTCTGAAAATAGACACGGACCTGAATATTTTATAAAGTTGTCAGAATTATTCTTACAGCGGGGTGCAGTGATAAATTGTCATTAGACAAATATGCTCAAATAAAAATTAAAAATATCAATTCTAGGCAAAGATTTGTCATTATTTGTGTTAAACACATGTCGTGCTAAGCAATTATCAATAATTTATAGAGTCAATTATATAACTGAATATGGAAAATGTGAACAAAAGCTTTAAGAGCTCGGATAAATCATGCAGAGTAGTACTGTATCATTTAGTCTGCGATAAATTTTTGTGATATGAGTCTTCTTCTGAAAATTAATTTTGGTTTATGGACCTTCGTCATAGCCTTTTCACCTTAAAAAGCCGACAAAGTAGTTCATCGAAAAGCAACTTTTGGTGTAAATCATTGAAGTTCCAACGGAATAGATCGACTTTGATTGGTCTGTTAAAGTTCGCGATTGGTGACATCAAAAATAACTCGATACATTACCGACTGGCGATGAGGTCAATACTTGTTTTTTTTAGACACGAGGAAAACAATATCGACCACTTCGATCTATAAAAACAGAAATGGCGGTTTGAAGTGCATGT
The DNA here is from genome assembly GCA_916613615.1 of Steromphala cineraria. Taxonomy (NCBI): domain Eukaryota; kingdom Metazoa; phylum Mollusca; class Gastropoda; order Trochida; family Trochidae; genus Steromphala; species Steromphala cineraria. Next base: position 22,688,383 of record OU744736.1, on the reverse strand, counting down.
ACTCATGGGTTTTCAAGAATAGTATTCGTGTAAATATGACGAAGAATTTCAACTATCAATAAAAATCAAGTAACTACCTAATAATGTGTATTCATGGATCAATGTGGAATTTGAGTGAGATGATTTGAACTCAAATCAGATAACATATGCTATTTCAACACGCATGAGGCTAAATAGCATTAAATATAGAATGTTCCTTGTCGTTGGCGGTAAAAATTGATTGTCTTAGAAGTTAATCTCGCTCATCAACTTTGTTTGATCCAAGAGTCTCAATGCCGGGTTCTTCAGATGGTGGATAACTTTCAGATTGAAGTTAAATGTTAAGTGTGAGACAGGCACGAACCTTGACTGAGGCAATCGACTCCGGAGTTCGTGGAACTTGCTTTTTGTGACCAAGTGTTTACATATGGCCCAAAAAACTCCTCAAATTAACTTTCACCCTTAAGTCTCATTGTTTTCATCATCGTTTCCTCTACTATTGAGAAGACATCTGGGTGTTAAGAAATAACAGCTCTTGTTAGTTTTGGCCCTTCGCACTTACATCCAAATCTGCCGTTTTTGCTTTTGTACCCTTTGAGGTTAAGTGAGAACCAACTTGCGCCATAATCTCGCGTGAGCAGGCCACGCCGCGAGAAGGGCGCGTGAGAATGTGACACGCCCTAGCCGCACGTGCCGATATGGCCGTCTGGATTTGACTTGGCCGACTCTGAGGGTGTATTGGGAGAAGAGGGGTGATGTGGCCATTCACCGTGAAATTCGCCACATGGGTACTCGACTCTTTTGTCCAACACTAGAGGTTTTTATTGTGAACTTGTCACGACTATGAAGTCCACCTCACCTGTCTGTCGGCGGCGGGAGGGTTAACTGCATTTGAAAATGTAATTTTTCATTAAAATCGAAACGGAGCCATACAGTGAAGGGGGTAATATGTCAGTTATTGTACTTTCCTGACAACTTCCAAGTCGCTCACCATAACACATATCTAAAATTACAACACCCCTTCTTTTGATTGGATAGATGAATTAATGATCACGTTTCGGGTTTAAGGGTCCAAGTCTACCCTCAATGCTGGCACCAGGGCATCCTCCACTTAGTTCCGCTATTCAATCTAACACATTGTCGCCTTCGCCAGCCCGAAATTAATTTTTTCAAATGTTATCCAAAAGTTCACATTTATAACAGATGTTTTCAGCAGAAGGTATTAATTCCAGGAACTTCTGATATAGCCGTCAGAATACCCATCAGTCTTGTATTGTTGCGGTAATACCATTTGGGAGGGCTGTCAGTTTACGTCATGTGTCAGTGGTTTGAAATCTGATAAAACCCACAATTTGTGATTCATTGGTGAAATTATAAACTAATTTAGAATTTGTCAAAGTCATGACCATTGTTATATTTCACTATCAGTCTTCAACATCTACGATTCTAGAGTTAGGATGGTTTCCGAAAATAGAAGAATTTGACAAGTTCCACACTTTTGAGAAATGTATTTTTGTATGTCTTTATTATACCATCAATGGCCTTTTATGTATAAAATTGAACTATTCCTTGAATAATCCTTGAACAACCCTATTATCACCCCCTCACCATTAAGTCCCACCATTTCGTACTTGAGCGTATGCTATTAGCTACATCTTGTGGAAACGCCCTTGTATCATATCTTCTATAACGTACGACAAGGTATATAATTAACTACCAATCTAAGATAACTACCGTATATCTTTGAATAATCCCCCGGCGATTAATAATTTCAACAACCGATTTGACCCGACGATTATTCTAGGCGATTATTCGAGGCAGGCGATAATTCTTTTCGAAACCGTAATATGTGAATGCATTTTGACAACAAACCTAAGCATAACCATCATCATCGGGAATTTCAAATGTTGAACGTTGAAACGGAGTCTTTAATTGGTAGTTATGCGTTTCTTAGATATACATATATGCCCGAAAAACTTAGCAATCAGATTTATATACGTTTGTTTTCATTACTAAATCAAACAAGGTGCTAATTTGTCAACGATGTCTTGGACCCGGCGCTATTCCAGGAAGGCTCTATTCACAGCAGGCGATTATTCAAGGAGTTACGGTACTTTGTGTAACGCTACGGAAACCTTACCATGGCTTTCAAAAGACATACATAAGACCGTTGTTACACTAACATTAAAATTGTTTAGGTTGTTTATATCAATATTTTGTTTCTTGTTTTGTGCTCATCTCTATGCCAAATTATTTTCTTACTTTGCTAGTCTTTAAAGATGGGCAAAAGTGATTGGATGACGAGGGGAAATTTCGTTTACATTTTTGGTTGTAAATGAACATGTCATCATGAATAGAAACCACAAATGAATAGTAAAATATATCTAAACTATATAAAATTGGTTCAATGCGATAAATCATCTTTGAAGGCCTACACGAACAGAAACGAGTTGCATTTAAAATTCCACATTTCAATGTTTCCTTGGCTATAAGTACCTTTGTAAGGCTCGAAACTTTGTTATAACTAATGCCATTGGAAACCAGATTTTTTTTATTTTCTTCTTACCTCTAAGAGCACTTATCGATATTCAAATGATGTATTTTCATTACTTACCCTGTTAAAGTTCAACAAACGTTATTGTGAATTAAGAAGGAAGATGTGTTGGTAAGATTGAAATAGTTAAAGATATTTCATTCACATTTTCAATGCAAAATAAACATGAATCTGTCTTTTTGATTTTTATAGTTTCTATTTGGAAGCTATCAGTTTGATAAGAGTTCAATTTCAAAAGTCAACCAAACAAGGACTTTCGTCAAAGCTTTTCTGGCATTGCAAAAAGTGAAAAATGTTTACAAGTGAAAATGCGTTTCTTTTTTTCTTTTGAAACAAGACTTAATTCAAACTTTGTCTCTAAACCCAAACCTCTGCATTTATCTTATTCAGTTTGATATTTCTTTGATATCAGCGTTCAATCTCATGTAGGCTTTTTATGTCAAACGAAATCATAAACTTACTACTTGCAACTGTATTCTGGTTAACAGTAAACGTTTGATGTTAATTTACGATCAGTGTCAAATTCAATTTCAAATAACGCGATATTTGATGAAAAGAATATTGTTACAGAGCTTAAATTATTCAATATGCTCAGAAATAAAAATTTGATATTAAGTATGTTCGTTGTCGCCCAATTGTTAAGTTCAATAGCCATACAAACACCCTTGTAATGGCGCTTTCTGTACACAATGCGTACCGTCCTTTGTAAAGTTGAGAGGGGTAGTGTACAAGTTTATTACATTTTCAACAAAGAATCTAAAATGTTTAATTTCATTTTTATCCTTTCGACATCTTTTATTACATTGCAGTTTAAAGAAGCTATTCAATCCCACCTTATAGACCGGGTGAAACCAAGAAGAGTTGTGCACAATGCATTTGATAACATCCTGTTTTTGATATTGAATGTTAATATTTCCCTAAGTTGTGGGGGATAATGAGTTAACTAGCATGTTTAGTTCCTCTATTCACCAAGCCGTGGGAACACTAACTTCTGTTCTTCGACTGTACCAATTGTTCTCCACAAAGATTCCTATTTTCAAACGGTATTGTGAGGGTTGACGTCAAGATATATTGAGATCAATGTTTTATATTTTTCCACAAAATGGTTTCATAGTCTATACAAAGGCGTCGCCTGATTCCTCATATAATTTAAAGATCCAGTTTGCAGAGACAAATATCGAAACAGGAAAGTAGTTCATCACTTACATTAATCTCTCTCCTGTCGTTTTGTGCAGTAGTTTTCAAATTTTTACTTGCACTCTTAAATTTCAAACTGTTTTACCTGTCCGTTGTCATCAACAATGGCGTACAACGTCATTTTGAGGTCAGAGGTTACAGCTGCGGGAAAATGACTTGAGTTGACTGCATTGGCCAATCGATATTCATGTACTGTCTAATCGCTGGCCTGAGATAATCTAACCCTCTGGTCATATTCTATTGAGGTTTAGAGTATGACCGGACGTATTCTTTTAGCCAGACTCAACGAGGGTAGTAAAACGTCAAAACGTAACGTTGTTTTGCAGTGCTAGAAATATTTCATTTTTTCGGATGTGTTACCAAACACTACACGTGTTAAGAGACAATTTATTTTAACATGTTTGGATTGATACCAAATACTACACATGTTTAGAGACAATTTATTTTATCGTGTTCATGGATTGATACCAAACACTGCACATGTTTAGTGAAAATTTATTTTATCATGTTCGGATGTGATACCAAACAGTTAAACGTAACAGTTTTTGGAGGTCATTGAAGTGACAAGAGGTTAAAATTTCAGAAACACTGTTTTCGAAACTTTCAATACAATGATTAATTGATCAACAGCTTTGAACCCAATTCATATATATTCCTTTGCGCGAGGTCAATGTAGCTGTGCTGATTTATTACTCAAAGACCGATGTGGAAAAAATTAATCGAATTTGAATTTCCAAATACGAGTTCAATTAATCATACAAAAATTTTACATTTTGCGTGAGTCCATTGGAGATCAGAGGATCCTAAATTGAGTTAAAGAAAATTTATTTTACACACTAATAATGAGTGGTCCTTTTACAGTTTTGCTGAAGTTATTTAATGGACGTTCAAACTAAACCATAAATACAAATATTTGCACTATGATAGACTAGCAAGTGAACAAACTTTACGTAAGCAGCTGTAGGCTGCTGTCGACAACTGCTTATTATTACGACGAAACACGTATAAACATATATTAAGTCGTCATTGATACCCTTTATTCTCGCAATTTAAACTTGTTAAATATCCCCTCAAAGACATTTACTAAGTACATCAGTACTAAGCTCATGACCTGACAAATAGAACGAAAAAAGCAAATAGAATGTTCAGTCGACATTAACAGCAATAATTGCCTAATCTGCGACCTGCGATCATTTCTGAAAGAAGAAATTATTTTCATTAAATCATCCCCGTTGCTAATCGCAACATCAAACATTACACTGTAAGCCAGTTTCCTGTGCCATTGGGAAAATCATATCTTTCGTGATTTATTTTGTAATGAGAAACTAAACAGCGTATGGAGGTTCTGCGCATGCTGCAGCAAGTGTGTTGTAAACAGGGGAGGTAATTATAAAGTTATCGTCAAAATCTCTGACGTTACCGATAGCGGCACGTTTTCACGATCATGCATTCTGTCAGCGCATGACCGGTAATGACGTCACCATCCGAAAGCAAGATGGACGCTAATCACTAACCGGTGTTGCATCACGTGTCTGGGGGCTTATCAAAGATTGTCACAAATCTAGCAAGTAAAAAATATCCACGCCAAGTCCAGACACATAGTGCAGAGTTGTGATTTCTCTGATAGTTTGAACGTAACATATTTTGGTCGCATAAAAAAATGATTATAGGTCGAGAAAAGTTTAAGTTAAAAACGAAATCCATCTACATGTCTCGACTTTGCTAAAAGGCTGTCTACTTGCTATATGAAGTTATCGTGTTAATTGTTTACTTCTTAATAAGAATTTCCATAAAATGAACACAACAAAACATCTATGATTGATTTTAGACGATGAAGATTAAAGAATCAAGAATCAAGAATCAAATGCAATACTCCAAATTCAAGAATAAAGAATCAAGAATCGAGATTCAAAAAGCAAGAATCAAGAATCGAGATTCAAAAAGCAAGAATCAAGAGTCAAGAATTAAGAATTAAGAATTAAGAATTAAGAATTAAGAATTAAGAATTAAGAATTAAGAATTAAGAATTAAGAATTAAGAATTAAGATTAAGAATTAAGAATTAAGAATTAAGAATTAATAAGAATCAAGAATCGAGATTCAAGATTAAAGATTCTTGAACATCCCTAAGACAACCAGTGGTGGTATAAGGTTACATTAGTACAAGATTCTAAGATCCCTGACTAATAAGATCGCTTGTCATATCGTATATGTCATTAGGAACCGCCCGAGTATAAACCTCAGTCGTGATTGGTTATTAGAGAAAATGTTGCTCAGGTGGGCTTTTAGGAACAAAGCAATACCTGTAATTTGGTGTGATTGTCAGTCTTTGTGCCGGAGCTTTGATCCTTCCGCGAGGAGAAAAACGTTAGGAGTTTATCTGATTTGATGATACTGAAATTGACAATGAACGAACTTGTAAGAAGCAATAAATATCTAATATCTGTCAAAATTAGCAGATGGGAAGTCATATGTCTATTAATGACACTATAGTTCCCTTTTAGGGGGAAGTGGTTATTGTAAAAGAACATTCATAGAACAAAAGATAGGAGTTTTCAACATAATTACAATTTGTATCAGGTTTCACATTGATTTTCTAATGAAAGCATTTATTCTGTTATAATTGAGATCATTGTCTAAAGCGTCTCACTGCACCTTCAAAAAAATAGGCGTGTACTACTTCCAAATTCGTCTCTCCACAGGTTGTTAACTGAACATAGGTTCCAGTATAAGCACAATCATGGCTACCGATGGACTTCATGTGAATCTTTATAATTTGTTCTTTGAATTTGAATGATAAGTTTGTGTAATAAGATTGTTTAATACTTTATGATATCGATGAGTCCACTTTTTTTATTCCAATAAGATTGACGCCATTAGATTTTAAACGAGCGATACATATAATGTTGACACAAATGTATTAAATACTATGAACACATGATTGGTTTGTGTAATTAGATCTTTGACACTATCAAATGATACATTTACGTTAAGGTACAATTATCAGTGAAAAACTGAAACAATAATACTTTCAAAAACACGTGCTACAGCCCCTTAAGACTCTTTAGACTATTCACAGTGACTGTCATTCTCTCTCTGTATGCTTCCTCTTTGTGCGCTTACAGCATGTCTTTAGACTTGGATATACATGTATGCGCTTTTTAAAGTGTCTATCATTATTTTTAATATCATTTTCCCGATAATGACATTGTCACAGGTCAATCATTAATTCCTTCAGTTCACGTTCAGGGCCTCCTTTCACAAAGCAACCTTGACTAAGGTTGACCTTAACAGCCATTCTTTAACATTGCACTAAGACTACCTTCTCATCATTTACCTACTTGGGAAGCATGGTCACCAACACAGGAGGTTCAGATGAAGACATCAAGATAAGGATTGGAAAGGCTAGGACTGCTTTCTGTTTGCTGAGAAAGATCTGGAGCTCAAGACAAATCACAACAAGAACCAAAATAAGAATCTTCAACTCGAATGTGAAATCAGTGCTCCTCTACGGCTCTGAAACATGGAGGACAACAGTAACATCCGTCAGAAAAATCCAGTCCTTCATCAACAGATGCCTTAGACAAATTCTACGCATATTCTGGCCAAATACCATCAGCAACATCAAACTATGGGAAACCACAAGACAAGAACCCATAGAACAAGAAATCAAGCGCAGGAAATGGACCTGGATCGGCCACACACAACATCAACAGGCAGGCCCTAACCTGGAACCCGCAAGGGAAAAGAAAAAGAGGAAGACCACGTAACACATGGCGAAGGGATGTTGAAGCCGAGATGCGACAACACGGATATACATGGCAACAACTGGCAAAAGTAGCACAAGACAGAAGAAAGTGGCGAGGGGTTGTCGGTGGCCTATGTTCCGCAGGGAATAATGAGGCTTAAGTAAGTAAGTAAGACTACCTTAGGACTTACGATCACCTTAGGGCTTTGTGAAAGGGGGTCCTTGTCGTTATCAAGTCTGTCAACCAGACTCTTAAGATCTAAGCAAGTCTATAAGAAGACTTGAGAGCAAAGAAGAAAACTCTGTCTCCTTTTCATTTTTTTAATATCTTAATTTTATTGTCAATTTTATTTCAGAGTCTCAATAACATTAGACCATCCGTTATCGGTATATGGACATCCATTCGTTCCTATCAGCATCTGGTCCATCAACTCATGATATTCTAACAACCATTTCAGTAAAACCTGGTAATAATGCCACTATTAGTCCATGAAAAAATATGGCACTATATCCAGGTTGGCTTTATACCCAGGTAAGGCATTTAGATACATGTTGGCAAAAAAGCCACTACATATAGTGTCAATCAATTTGATAGGTAAACTGTTGTTACTTTTCCGAAATCTCAATATTGGTAGTGAAACATATTGTTTGTAGGAGGAGATATACATCAAAGTATTTTTTGGATACATTGATTTTTGAGGTTAAGTTCAACTTTCGAAACGAGCCATTGGGTTGTACAAATAAAGGGATGTTCAAATATATAAGATAGTCCAGTATTGTTTAGGACATATTTTATGTGCGAAAGCATTATATCCAGTTTGGCATTATAATCAGTGAATTATACGGGCAGGAAATCCGCTCTGGCAAAACATGGCATTATCCAGTTTGGCATTATACACAGGGGCTTTATAAGCAGGGTTTACTGTTTATAATTAATGCATTTGTTCATTTGTTCATGTCATTTAGTAACTCATATATGCCCTTCAACATGTAAAAATTGTATTAAATTTATCATTACGATTGATGTACTATGCAACATCCAATCGTGGTTAAATGTAATAATATGCAATAAAAAGGCTGTTTATACATAAGGAACCTTTTATATCACTCTACAGAAAGGCGCAACAAACTATGTATGTAGATAGGATATATCTTTCTTCTACGAAGTCAATTTCAAATGTTTATTGACGTCAAATACTAGTTATCGTTTTTGTTATAATGAAAGTAGAAAATGAATATCGTATGAGAATAAAAAAACACAAATAATAAGTACATGTCATGACAAATTGCATTAATACAATTTTAACCATGATAAGCAAGAAACGTTACGTAAAGTCATGTTTTCTTGTACATGCATGTAGAAAACTTTTCACATATTTACACCTTATAACTAGCGTCCAATCAGCAACATAGTCTTCGTTAAGATTGGCCACGTATAATTGATTATAATACTTTAACCTATTTTTTTCAACTCGTAGTCATCATTGAAGAAACAGAAGCAGAAGTATATATTGATACTTTTTATAAAAACATTCCATAATTATACCTTAGTTATAACGATGGATACGATCATTTCTGACAGAATAACATAACATAAGAAGAAGAAGAAGAAGAAGCAGCAGAAGGTGAAGAAGAAGAAGAAGGTGAAGAAGTAGTAGAAGAAGAAGAAGAAGACGATGGATACGATAATTTCTGACAGAATAACATAACATAAGAAGAAGAAGAAGAAGCAGAAGATGAAGAAGAAGGTGAACAAGAAGAAGAGGAAGAAGAAGAAGGTGAACAAGGAGAAGAGGAAGAAGAAGAAGAAGAAGAAGGTGAAGAAGGAGAAGAAGATGAAGAAGAAGAAGAATTTATTTAAGTTTCAAGGGATACAAGTAAAACATATCACATAAAATATCGCCGGCCAACTTGGGCCTATTTAACACATATTAACCACATACACAATTCTAAGAACTCTATGGTCCTCCCAGTTGAAATTGCATATACACAAAATGGCTTGTGTGTTAACCATGAAAATAATCCTTAAGTTGAATGTCATTTTGATAAAATGAACCCCTGAAATAGATTTATGGCATTCGAAAGATTGATTGGCCATATTGCTATTGTAAACGCATGTTCATATAAAAAAGTGTGGAATAATATTTTGAAAAACAATTTAAACGTTATCAGCTAGGAGACTCAAACAGGCAAAACAATGCCAAACTCCACACTGCGTCAGTTCATACACGCGCTCATGTTATGATAAGTAACTACGTAATCGGGAGTTTGAAACCATAATTATACGTGAACAGTTCTTATCAAGCCATCGTCTATATACATTAATGAGTCAAAAACTTCTACACGTGTTTGATACTCTTTATAAAAACATTCCATAATTATACCGTCAGTTATAACGATGGATACGATAATTTCAGAATAACATTTTAGAATTTAAATTGAATACGGCCTGCCCGATTTCGTCACACACTTTTTCTAAACATTGTTATTTGGTATAATTATACCACATTGTAATACCACTCGGCTCAGCATTTGAACTAATAATGACTTACATGTTGTATGTATATTATAATGATATATTATTCAAAGATTCAACATGATTTACTGTTCAAAAAGCATTTTAAATTTCTTGCTTCAATAGAGTGCCCTTTCTGTCGAACTAAATGTGACGTCAACATGATTTCATATTAGTTACAGTTCAATTTAGGGGTATATACTATTTTGTTATTTTTAAAGAATATTTAATACATAAACCATGAACATTCAACTTTTACATCTCTATAGATGTTGTAGTATTGTACACTACGACGTTGCCTGGAGACGTTTATATCCGTTATTATGTATATGGTCTGAAGATGCTAATAAATTCAACTGACATTTCAGCACCTAACGGTTGATTACAGTTTATTTTCTATTAAGTCACTTACACCAAGCAGATATTTTCGAAGCAGAGTTCATGCCAATTTATGTCAGATAGCTTTATTCAACTCTGTCTCTTGACAAAACAAACATGACAGACTGCCAAGGGAGACAACTGCCCGGGACAATTTCGAGCAGCACCCCTGTCATTTGAGGTACTTGTGGACAACGACCCGACATGTCCTGAGCGGGTAGCGGCGTTCGTATGGACTCTTTCTATGCATAGTAAACACTTGTTCACGTGTCCTGTCCCCCTAGAAAGTCTCCAAAGTTGCACCTCTGATGGCCAGCTGTGAGCGAAGAGTTAAGAGGTTGAGTTGTGTAGACGCCCCCATGACCAAGACGAGATGAAGTGTAATCAATGCGCTTTGTACACTTGTATTGTCTTTGTATGTCACGTGGAGTCCCCAGTTTTCGAGGCATTGCGAGCAGCGACAAGCACGACCCGTATCCTTCCTACAGCCATCTCTCATCTACAGCCAACATGTTTATTTCATTACAGATGGTTAGAAGTGCTCGGCATTTTCCGTTGTAAAGTTTCCGCACTCTGTCGTCACGTATGTGAGATTTCGCAGCGGATCGAGGCGCGTGCATGCACGTGCCGACACGTGCACGTCATTAATTACGCTCGTGCATGTAGCTGCATGGGGGTTAGTTTAATTGTGTTCCATGTTCGCGGTGCTAGACCGACGACCTGGCGACGTTTATGGAAGTGCGTAGCGTGACAACGAAACCGTAATTTTAGTCAAGGTTTATCTGCAAAAGATGGACTCCAGTCCGCCCGTGAGATAGAAAAAGCAGTGTTAAGACCATGTATTCACGGCAGGTATAAAACATCAGTCAGGGTGTTGACATTCTTAACACAGCGGACTCATGTTGGCCTACAGGCAGCTTGCTGTGTTCACCCGACAAACAGAAAGCCGCCAAACAAAAATGGGTCAGAATTCTCATATTGTGTGGTTACCATTATAACGAGACTTTCGAGTTCAGGTAAACAGAGTCGGTTCATGATACAAACATTTATTACTTGGGCTGGGTGTTTTGTTGGCCTTTCTTTGTAAATTTTATTCAATTTTAAACAGTGTTGACATTTGCAACAAGGCTCCCCACAAATTGAATTTCACAAAAAGTCTAACGCATGATCTTTTCAAAGTGCCAACATGAAATAATACAATGCCTTGAAGAAAGCTACCCCGCATATATGATAAGTTAAATAACGAAATAATAAAGGGCATAACGCACAACCTTGTGATTCCCTTCAAATTCAAATCTTCCTGCATATGACTAAGTCTAGCAATGAATATAAATTAAGAGAGCGTACATTTGCTTTACAACTTTTGCAGATAGCGCTGTCATCAAATATTGGTTTGTCCACTGCACGTGTATTTTTAATGCTTACAGATCAAAGAATAGCAGCGGAGCTACACGCGGGTAGACGCCTGTCTTTGAATGCCTTGTTCCCTACACCTTCGCTCCCCGTGTCCGCTCCCACGCTCTGACTTCGTATAAAGAGCAGTTCATTTAATTAATCATTTAATTACCAGCACTAAATGTACAGGTTGGTGAATACTGTCAATAGTTCTCTTTGTGCGGTTGTTCACTTCACAGGGAAAATAAGAATTTTTAGTGTTTCGGTCGCCATATGAAGCAATGTGAGTAATACATGTGAATAGTGCAGAATAACCGTCTTCACTGTGTATAACCGTACACCGGAACTAGCGAGGTGTACGGCGGAGAAATGTTGCTATCGAGGAGCCGAAATCGAAAGTTGATATTTTACTTCATAACTTTCAAATAATCAACATCATGTGGTAATTTTAGCACACATACTTAGTAAAATGTATGTGATTGTCATTCTGTATCCAAGAGACAGTAACAATGACAGTTGCGAGTAATGCTGTTGTTAGTAACATATTTGCTATCGCTGACTATGAACACGAATACACGATATTACATTAAATAGTTATGTCTCGGAAAACTATTGACATGATAATAACATAGAAAAAGTTGTTGAAACGGCGATGATTGCTTTTTAAGTGATCCCGTTTGCGATCACGCTCCTCGCTAGCAACATTTCTCCACCGTACACCTCGCTAGTTCCGGTGTACGGTTATACACAGTGGTCTTGTATTGATCTATAAGTCAAGGATTCAAATCGCTTGAAACTTTCATCTTCTCCCCATGTTCGGTCTTCATTTTATAAAGTTTTAATTTGATATTCAGTTGTCAGTTAAAGACAATTTGAAAAGATGTCAACAATCACGAGAGTACGAGTATAGATGAAATACAATGACACAGTAATAGAATGCAAAAACAGGGATTAGCTCATCTGGCCTGTAAGACTCGATGGGCTTATGGCATGTCCGTCCGTCTGTCTGTCTGTTGTCCGTCCTTCCGTCCGTAAACTTTGTTGAATTTCGACTTCTTCTCTAGAACCATAAGGCATAGAAAGCTGAAACTTGGTACTTCTTGACTAGATAGGAATATGAGTTGTAGCTTAGGTGACCCTGTGGCCCCTAATAAGGGCCACAGAGGACACGCTCTTAAAATCTATTTTCATCTTCTTCTCCAGAAGGATAAGGCCTAGAAAGCTGAAACTTTGTTTACAGACTCCTGGACTAGAAAGGATTATAAATGGTAGCTTTGGTGGCCCTGTGGCCCCTTATAAGGGACACAGAGGCCACACCCTTACAGTATTTTTCCATCTTCTTCGCCAGAACCATAAGGTCTTGAAAGCTTTAACTTTGTGTACAAACTCCTTGACCCTGTGGCTCCTACTAAGGGGGTAACTACATTGGCTACACCCTAAAGCAAAATCAAATGTAAAGCCTGGTGAGCTACAGAGCCAATGGCTCTATTTTTTTATTCTTAGTTTGCCATGTTTCTTAACTTTCACGTAGCTGTGACGTTCCCTTTGAAATATTGTTTAAAAACAAGGAACGAAGACTAGAGATGCTAATTTGATTTGATTTCTTAATGCTTTTCTTTCGCTTCAAGAATGCATTACTTTCAAGTCTGTAATACCTGTTTTGTTATCTGTTCGGGTATATGGAGATTTAAAGGGGCAGTAGCAAGTTGTTTGATAAGTTTCTATTTTAAATTTTCACTGATAATTGTGAATAAGTTAATGTTAAATGTATTGTTTTGACAGTGTCAACAATCTCATTACACAAAACAATCAGCCATAGTCAGAGGACAAAGTATGAAGATTCACATAAAATCCATTGGCGGCCATTTTGGGTGAACATCTTTAATTCATTTTGTGGAAGAAAAAGGAATCGCATGGCTAAACTTTACGTTATATATTTGAATTATTACTGCTCCATTTAGTTTAAATACATTGTCTTTCAATTGAAAACATTAATTTTTCTGACATCGCCCTAAAAACGTGCTACTGCCACTTTAAGGCATCTAGACTTGTCGATATCATCCAGACTAAAGAAGGATTTTTTTGGTTGACAGACTACTGTTAATATTAGACTGTTTAATGTCCATTTACAGATTGGACACTGAGATTTCCTCAGATATATACAGATGCGCGCTTATGAGAAGCTAACACAATTAACCGTTTAATTTATGATAAATATTTGATCACAATGCAAAATCCATATGCCTTTATTTTCTCTTATAGCTCATTCTGGGACCTTCCGAAAGTTAATTTCCTCCATATTATACTGAAAGATTTGCCAACTATTCTTTTTATGACGTCCAGATTAGACTGTCAGCAAGGAAAGAACACGCAAAGCAGCCTTTTGCTATCGAGCAGCGATCTAAATCACACAAAACGAGACCGATTATCACCGATCGTCATTATGATAAAATCAAACGGGACAAAGAAGAGATCCCTGCGGCAGTCAGTGTGGCTTTAGCAGCTTGGCGTTTCACACACGAAATGCACGCGCACTGAACACGCCAGTAAGACAGATTCTGTGCTCCGTCTCGTTAAGTCGTGTTTGGTAATTGTCAAATCTATAGACTCATTGAGAGTCATATGTTTTCCCTTGTGAAAGGAATCCATGTTTGCGTGTGAAAAATAATACATTGATTCCTATCATGATAACCAGACGGTTGTTGATTTCCACATCTCGTTTAAAAAAAGAAATAAATCAATAATACTTTGATTTTTCAAAAGGGAACCTTTCTGAACTTTAAAAAGGTATATTAAGTGTATATTAAGTGTAAGTCTGATTGACTTATTTTGTTTCAAATTCAGCGTTCAACAAAATTATTTCTGTGTTATTTATTCATTTATCTGATAAACGTTCATCGAGTTTTATTTTTAGCTGTTTCTTACATGAAGTTCCTTTATCTTACTAAGTTATTTAGATAATTGTTGCAATTTTGTTATAATTAGAAATATGTTTAAAATGTACACATATTGCGTTTTGGGGTTTCCATTATATACTAACATGAATAAATATTGAGTAATAAATTAATTTAATAAGTGGGGTTCTTTATATAAAAATGTGTCAGATACGTTTGTCAGATCAGAAAAGCAGACATAATTAAGTTACATGACAACCGACAAGGGGCTGAATTGCTTTCGAATGTGCAGTTTTTAATTCGATTTTCATTTCTTGCGTATTCATTCAAAGACAAAGTATCTTTAAAGGCCTCCTGTAACGCAATATATAAGAAACTTTATCCAACAATATTTTCAGTATTTATTTACCTGTATGAACACATTATTGTTGAAAGCATGTATTCTTAGGGGAATTGGGTACCAAAGAAGTAAAACGTATTAACCAATTGCAAAGCAACTATTTATACAATACAAACGTTCTGAACAAACGTAAAAAGATCAGTTAATCTACGCGAATCCACTCCCTTAACCGCAATTTAAAATTGTTCACACAAAAATGGCCAGCACATTTTTTTGCTTGATCGTTCATAATTTCTTCGACGGCTTCGGATATGAGGGTTGAGTAATGGGATGTTTGTCCCTCTAACTTTTGTTTTGAGAAGAAAGTTCCAACAATCGTGCTTCTCACATTTAAAGGGGCAATAGCACGTTTTTTGATAATTTTATATTTTAAAATTTTCACTGATAATTGTAAGTTAATGCTTAATGTATTATTTTGTCAGTGTCAAAAATCTCATTACACAAGCCAACCATCCATAGTCAGAGAACAAGATGTGAAGATTCGCATAAAATCCATTGGCGGCCATTTTGTGTGAACACCTTTAATTCAATTTGTGGAAGAAAAGGGAATCGCTTGGCTAAACTTTACGTTATATATTTGAATTATTACTGCTCCGTTTAGTTTAAATATATTGTCTTTCAATTGGAACGATTAATTTTCATTTTCATGACATCACCTTATATTCCCCCTTAAAACATGCTACTGCCCCTTTAAAGTGTATAAATCATTTATTAAATCCCATTATTTGATTTATTTAATTACTTAACCGGTCCAACCTGGACATTCGGTGAGTTATTAATTGCATAATAACATTTAATGCTTGACCTTAAATCTAGCGGAAATGAAAGAGCAACCAAAAGGACAAATAATTTGACATTTGTCCGTCTCGTCATGGTTAAATGATGAAGCAGACTAATGCGTTCTGTGATATTTGTTTATTTGAAATCGTTTTGAACTACCCTTTCGAGTCATTGTACAACTGTTTGAACATCTCATTTCCTATTACCTATCTGTCCAAATATTATATACATCTGGAAGAAAGTGTAGCAACACCAAGTTTGAACAACTCGTTTCCTATTACCTATCTTTCCAAATATTATAAACATCTGGAAGAAAGTGCAGCAACACCAAGTTTGAACATCTCGTTTCCTATTTACCTATCTGTCCAAATATTATATACTTCTGGAAGAAAGTGTAGCAACACCTTGTTTGAACATCTCGTTTCCTATTTCCTATCTATCCAAATATTATATACATCTGGAAGAAAGAATTGCAACACCAAATTTGAGAGTCTCGTTTTTCATTCACCTCATTGTCAAAAATTTACCATTTAATCTCATATGGGTTAAATAAAATGCTTATATTTCTCGTGTCTGTGTCTGCAGTAATCAGTCTTAGTTAGTTAATGTCAATATAAAAGCCTACTACTTAAACATAATGAAGAAGAATCTTTGGATGAAAACTTCTTTATTCGTGGTTTGCGGTGTTTTGACACAGGTTTCTCTGTCTTTCTCAAACAGAGCTTCGAAAAAAGTAAGGTACGAATATGTTATCTCTTGGTTTATATTTAATGTTTTCAGTAAAATTGCGACGGAAGTTGAACTAACTTACGCCGAAATTAAGTTAAATATCTAATTGAATTCATGTGTCAAATAAGTTATTTTTTAAATCTATAGAACACTCGATTATCGCTCAAACGTTTTACTCACTCCAAAGCGTTTAACATCTAGTACATTGCTATCTGAAATCTTTGATATGTAAACCTTTCTATTTTTATGCAAAATATCTTGTCGGGATCACTGTTTCACATCTCTAATAAATGCTGTTTCCTCAATATCAACGTGAGTCTTTATTGCATGATCAACATATTCCAAAATGATATGTTGTGTACGAGTTGTACCTAAACTTAAATAAGATCCAATGGTCCAAAAATGAAAGACGATGGAATCCAACACCAATGTGTCATTAAGTTCATTTACAAACAATATTATCACATTCGATTATCGCTTAAACGTTTAAATCACTCGAAATGTCAAATATCCAAATAGCTTTCAACAATCTATGAAATATAAATCCAGACTAATTGTAAGCATAACAAAAGCGGTCATAGAGCGAAACCTTGCGGTACCCCAATAAACAGGTTCGCGTCTGGGGTTCAACTCTCTAATGAAACTTGACAAGTCATTGTTACCAGCGTGTAACCTGAGTGTATGTTATTGAAAGATTACTCTACATTTTAGTCGCAACTCTGGTGTATGTTTTTATTCCATTTCACATAAATTCGAGGTGACTCACTGCCTGGCAATGCTTGTGTATGTTCGTGATTGCGCGTTCCGCTTTGCTAGGTGTACAAGAATCATCATAATATCGGCTTGTAGCTTAAAGATATATATCAAGTGCCCTTAGTAATGTAAATGTGACATGTTAAAAGATTTTCTGAAGAGATAGGTGGTCCTTTTCTCTCGTATACATTTTGTCCTACGGCTGTATATCGCTGTATAGTACGTTTTGACTTGATAATTTCCAGGTCTATTGTACACTTGAAGCATAACACATTGACTTGAGTTTGCATTTGCGTTAGCATGATAAACTCTCATTATCTAAAGATAAATGATTTGGGTTTGTAGAACCAGACCATGTTTTAACTATAGATCATTTTAAAGAATAAATTCTGCTTTTGAAGACCATTTACAATTTTTTTGACCCCGTCGATATTGTTGTCATTTTAAAGTTGTAAAACAAAATTACCTGACATATATTCAAGAGCAAGGGAATAATTATTTGAAACAATTTCTTAGTTAAACTGTATCGCAATATCATAATCAAGCAAGAAGAAATAACTCCTTGATAAGCAGGCACGAATAGGTCTTCATTACATGATGACAGTTAAAGGGGCAGTAGCACGTTATTTTGATAATTTTATATTTTCACTGATAATTGGAAGTAAATGCTAAATGTATTATTTTGACAATGTCAAAAATCTCAATCAGCCATAGTCAGAGGACAAAAGATGACAATTCACATAAAAACCATCAGCGGCCATTTTGTGTGATCACTTTTAATTCATTTTGTGTAAGAAACATGAATTGCATTGCTAAACTTTGCGTTATATTATTTGAATTATTACTGCTCCATTTAGTTTAGATACATTATCTTTCAATTGGAACCATTTATTTTAATTTTCCTAACATCACCTTATATTCCCCCTAAAACGTGCTACTGCCCCTTTACGGTACAATTGTAAAGTCAAACCAGAGGGACCAATCCGTAATTTGATTTCAGTGATGCAAATGGGTTTCACACCTTTTATATTGTTTTGGTGTGGAAGTTACATATCTTATTATGTGCATGTTTTGTACAAGAATTCTGGTATCTGGTATAGAAAGAACCTGATTGTGACATCTTTTTATTTCACGTCTATTTGAATATGTGTTTTGAATATTTAACCATGCACAAAAAAAGAGATGTAATGTAATCAAGGAGTAGTCTTGGAAACCATATTTCAAAATAATTCTGGTAAGTATTCACGGTATTCAACACGTTTATAAGGCGATTCTTTGTTGACATTTCAAGTATTGCCTTATTTTAAGGTTTTATGGTTTTCATGAGATTATATTACCAATTATCTTATTAATACTTATCCTGGTTCTGAAAGGTGCAGTAGAACGCTTTTAACTAAGCAAAATGATCTCGTGAAAACGTAACTCACCTTTGCCAGTTGTAATACAATGTTATTTTATCAATTTCCCTATCTAAAATGTTTAAATATTACTTTAAAATGGCCGCCAGCAGTTTTCGCTCGATACTTCTACGACTTCGTTAAAAAAGGTGATCTATCAGATGTTTGATTCTATGAAAATATACATTCGGCATAAATAAGGCTATTTTTGAGAACTACAATATCGAAACGTGCTACTGTATCTTTTAGGGGCATGTTTGGCTTAACGTCAGTTGCGTTTTGGGAAATATTTCATAAAGTGCATAATGTCAATGCATCATAAAAAAAACACAGGTCAAATCAAAAACACATAAATATATGTTTATTTCTAAATAAATACAAGTCATTTCCGGCAATCGACGGCGGAAGAGTACCCATAAGGCAACAGATGTGGTGAATAGTTATTGAGACCGTGGGAATATATATCTGTTGTATTCAAACTCATCAAATAATTTAAATGCAGTAAACTTATAATTAGCATATCTATCACCTATGCAGTCACCCTTTTGAGACGGGAAGGCAATGTGCATACTTTGATAGGGTAACACGGTTTATTTGAGACGGGAAGGCAATGTGCATACTTTGATAGGGTAACACGGTTTATTAAAATAGCTGTAGTTCAACTCTTTAAAGAAACAAAGAAAAATTCATGAAATTCAATATAAAACAGTCATCACTGGACCTATACTTCTCAAACGAATGACATTTGTTGTTTGTTATTTAGCAGTTAATAGAGGAAACGTATTTATCGATTTTGCTCCCGGGAAAAGAAGTTATGAGCGTTAAGACACCCAGGTGTGTTGAAAGGTGTATAAGCACCTGTACAGGTGAGTCATTGGACAGGTATCCATCTACCTGAGTGTAACAGCCGGCGTGACGCTACACAACACTCGCCGTGTCCGACAGATACCGATTTAGTCCTCCCCCTTATTAATGTGCTCTCTATAGGCAAAGATCAGAAGTAAATCCAGAAATTTTGAAAGTTGGGGGTGGTGTCATCTTTTTTGTCGGAAGGATATATCCTCGTAATCTGATCATTTTATGATTGTTTTCATTCTAAAAATCCGGAAAGGGGGTGGGTGTTTATCTTGGAGTTCTACCATTTTTTGGTTGATTTTGTTTTAAATCCGCAAAGGGGTTAAGTCGAAAGGTTTCATTCCCTGTGGTTCTATCATTTCATGGATGATTTCAGTTTAAAAATCCGGAAAATGGGTGAGTGTTTATCTTGAGTTTCAATCATTTTCTGGTTGATTTTGTTTTAAATCCGGAAAGAGAGTTGGGTCGAAGGCTTTTCCTCTCGGGGGTTCTATCATTTCATGGATGTTTTCATTTTAAAAATTCGGAGAGGGGGTGAGTGTTTATCTTGGGGTTCTACCGTTTTCTGGTTGATTTTGTTTTAAATGTGGTTAGGTCGAAGGCTTCCCTCTCGGGGGTTTTGTTATGTCATGGACGTTTTCATGTTTACAATCCCTAAGGGGAAGGAGGGGCATCATTTGGTTCTATTATTTTTTTGTTGATATGTTTTAATCCGAAAGGGGGTGGGCCTACACTCTGTTGTCAAGTGGATTTCTACTAGCTCACAGATGTAATTGTATGCAACAAGACCATCCTACCAGGAATATTTTTTATCTTTGAACCGATTTAAGGTTTCAACTTAAATGTCTCAAATTTCATATGGAAAAATAACTTGCAATAAATTTGCTTCTGAAATATCTTCATCCCAAAACAAAAAATAATCTTAGTATTTTTTCAAGAAATTATACTGTTCTTTTTAAAAAAAATCATCACATTTTTTATGTTAATATCTGTGGTTTATTGTATCATGCTAATTGATAACCGGCTCGCAATAAAATTGCAAGAATTACATAACCTGTTCAATATCCTATATTGATACATTTCTAGTATATGGCATTTCAAGAAACTCATGAAAGCAAATAAAAACAGTTTGTTAGACCATCGCGTCTTTGTTTAATTTTTAAATACACGCCCTTTGACAATCAAACTCAATTATTTCGTTTCTAACAATAAGATTTAGACATTGATTTTATTCAAAACCTTAAATTTCCTTTCATGTTTGATTACAGATTCGTTTCATTATAACAGAATATTTATTTTTCATTTTAGCGATAATGCCATTAATGAGGCCTATTATATCTAACAATAATGATTTGGGTACATGACATCGCCATTATAGAGACGCATTCTGATTGGCTGAGGCAGACAAAACGGAGCTGCTTATTAAGTGCGGGCCTCGTGTTGCACAGGAAGTTCTACTCCGACGTAGAAGCCATCTTTGATCGCTCGGCTTTTAATTGACAGTGTTGAGTTTGAATGCGCGCGCAACACGCATGCTTCATTGTTCGGCACTTCCGCTTGCATTAGCACATATCAATGACCGTGTGTGGAATAAGATGTGCACGTGCACGATGCGTCAGCAAGTATTCGCGCGAATAATTACACAGAAAAAAGAAATGAGTATGTTTCCATGGAAACAATAAAACGGCATCACGGAGCGCTTCCGTTCCTAAGGAGACTAGACGTCTGCGAATTAAAATGGATCGTTATATCAAATGGTGAACATGATTAGACGATTTCAAGATGGCCGCTAACCAAACGTTCTAATCAAACGTGTATTTACGCAGAGACAAGCGCCATCATTCACAATTAACGTCGCGTCGGCTGTGCAGCCGCATGATAGCTATGTTATCAGTCTATTAAACAGCGGAAGGGCTCTGAGAATATTGCCTAAGTTCTAGTAATGTAGTTAACCTGTAATCAATGTCTACAAGAATCGAGGTGCTAGGACAACAGCCTTAAGCTTGCAGGTGAAATCTTCTATGTTAGAATAACAAGATTTAACTGTCAGAAGAAATCTTTTCCATTCAAATTTTAGTATTGTCAGAAGAGAAATTGTGACATTGACAGTAAAAGTTTTAAATGTATTAAACAACTAAACAAATCAGTTAACTTTATCCATTTAAAGACCTCATTGTCAGTAGAAAATGTTTTTGTCAGATGAGCATTTCCATATTGTCAATGGTCAAAATTCTTATTTCAATAAGAAATGTAATATTTCGTGAGAAACCACTTAAACAGCTATAACACGGCACTATGGCAAAAATGCCCTTTTCCTCTATATAACTACAGAACTGTTGGGGGAAATAAAACGTTTTCATGAATTAGAATTCGTAATCCTAGACCTCATAAACTCTAGCACGCTGCCAGTTGGATTTTTCTTTACTCTTTAAACATTACATACTATGTCAGGAGAACATTATCCTTGAAACTAAAGCAATGTTAATTGAAAAATATGACACATAATTGTTCATCGAAACATTCCATATTCCGAGACACCCATACACTTAATATAACATGGTCTGACATGAAACTGAGTATTGTAGTAACATAGTTCAATAATGACCAATAACGTGGTGCTGTATTTGTAAGGAAACATTTGGTTTTCTTTATAAGCTTACACATTGTCAATTGACACTTTCAACATAAGAATAACAAAGATATAAAGTGACCAAAGCTATTTCTATTACACAAATAATTATAATAAAATGTTATAAATGAATGAATGAATGAATGAATGAATGAATGAATGAATGAATGAATGAATGAATGAATGAATGAATGAATGAATGAATGAATGAATGAATGAATCTCATTATTTTCTCCAGAAATCAATCCGAAGATCATTGTACATATATCAATTTACATCACATAACTAAAACATGTTCACAGGAAATTATATGTACAAAGCAAAGTCAAGAAAAATATCTGATATGTACACTCAAGCGAGGAGAGCAAGGAATATAGGTATTTGCCGTAAAGGATTATCATACATCTCCAGAAAAGAAAGACAGCGTTTAATCTTCTGTTAGTAGTTCAAATTGTACATATAAATCAACATAAACAAGATCTAGAAGTGTATAAAAGAACTGATTTCTGTTGTAAATATATTGTTTACAATATAGAATAAGATGACAGTCATAATCGTTACATTGTCTGTTACATGGCTCACAATATTCTGCCCTAAATAACAAATAATTATATGTCATGTCATGTCATTTTACCTTTGTTTACTATACCATTGTAATTAGAACGCACCGATGAAAGCAAACTTATGCTTTATTTGAAATGCATAGTATCCTACATACATATAGAGAATAACTTACAAGTTTACTATCAGCCAAGGACTGCTGCCTGAATTTCATACTACCTTTAACTAAGTTTTAATGCAAGGTGAATATTTTGCTGCTCGACATTAAGTGAACACCTATTCTAAATAAGAAACACATCTTTAAATTAATAACTGTATAACCAACTTGATAAGGGACAGTCAAGGATAAATAAGTAATTTATTCACGAACATTCCGATGAAGTAAATAAAGGGATTAATAACGTATATACAGTACCATCTTCAGACGTTCAAATATCCCTTTTTGGAAACAAATTACTTATTTATTTGTTACCTAAAATACCTACGTAAAGTGTTCTGTATTATAGTACACTATTATGTTCCAATTATAAGATAAAAGTATCCAAACTGTCTGTCTACAGTACGTAAATACTAATATGAAACCTTTGCGTTGTGCTTAATAGTCCATGTGATAAGGTAAAGGAGACACTCTGTGCTAATGTAACCAACAGTTGGATTAGTAATGTACTTTATCAAAGGTCATCTAAGGTCATTCTGTTTGTCTAATTGACGATTGCTTTATCAACAAGCAGGATACAAAAACCACTGATGTGTTTCTGATTGGATATGGTTGTTGATGGTATGATTGTAATAGTATTTGAAATGGCTGAATGATTTCTGTTTAGTCTGTTTGAGTTAGTAATTCTGCTATTGACATATGAGTGCAACAATTAGTGTTGCATTAGAACTCTAAACGGTAGATAACAAACCTAATATGACCCTAAATATAATTGTAAAACCTAATATGACCCTAAATATAATTGTAAAACCTAATATGATCCTAAATATAATTGTAAAACCTAATATGATCCTAAATATAATTGTAAAACATAATATGATCCTAAATATTATTGTAAAACCTAATATGATCCTAAATATAAAGTAAATTGTGCAAATATGTATTCTCTTCGTCATGTCTCAATGATATATATAGATGATATAAAGACCAAGGCTATTACAAAACATTAACAAAATTTAGCAAGTAGTGTTATAACAATATGGTAATTGCTACCGTTCAGCTTATAACAGTTCTATTAAAATTCATACGTTGAAAATGCAACATGTTATGTGAACTAATAATTTGAATCACACTATCTGAAGTGTCTCTGTTCCTTTTGAGTTGAACTTTTTTATACAGAGCTTCTATCTATAAACACCAACCATCATCTATCCAAAGACGTAAGAGGTCCAAGTGGTATACACGATACACTATATCATTTTATCCCACAACAGTAATAAAACAAATTTAAGTATTTGCACGAGTGCTTCAAATCTATGATAAATCCACTAAAATGCTTTAATAATTGATGACTTAACATTGGGTGTAAAACATATATTTTAAGTCTTAAGCACGCAGAGCCAGAAGGAAAACAATGCTAAGAATGCCTTTTCCTGTCTTCTCTGTACCCGGTCAGTGGGGGAATGGGTGCTTATTATACCTCCATTATCTATTAATGATAAAGTAGCTATTTACCGAGTCCTCTGTGCTCAGGACACGCTGTGAAATGGAGTCAAGAGAGGCTGGGTAGCTTTAGAAATGGTTTTACTTGGATTTGATAGGTAAAAATGTATATATTGACCACGGTGCGTTGGTCCAATTTGATATGCATGGGTCGTCAATATCTATGAGATCATTATAGTGACCTTATTCTCTTGTACAAGGGAATGTCACAAGATGTTGGGCCATTACGGACAAACCAAAGCTCTTAGAGTGGATTTATCAGCTACTGATTCTGGGGTATGTGAGCGGAATGGTGACCCGAGGCTGCGCGCATTAACTCGGTTACTTCTTGAATGTCGGACCTGTTCCGTGTTTAGCAGGTTTATTGTCGAGAATTGACATTCAGTGATCTATATCTATCACCGAAACACACAAACTAGTATATGATTCTTCATTCAACGGACAATTTTAACTGATCGTAATGTTAATTCTAACGGGATATGCATTTACATCACCATCAGATGTTAATTACAGCTGCTTTCTGAAGGTTTGTTCATCCACATGTGTGTTAAAGAAAAGATTTATTCTAGTACATTTCACTTGAGATTTATACATTCCACTGACATTTTGACAGATCGGAAGATTAAATCTAAAGGGATATATATTGTTCTCAGATGAAACTTTAGGTGCATTCCGAAAGTTTGTTCATTTACATATGTGTCTCAGAAACGGTATCTTATAATAAATAAATATAAATAGTAAATAATATCTAAACGCTTCTAATACAGAAATTGAACCATCTCTATAATTCTTTTTTAGGCCATCTCATTCTCATCTCAACCATCTGTGGGCATTAATTGTATACAAATCTTAATAGACCCCTGTGAATAAATATGTTTACATTAAAGAACCACTGTTCTTGTTTCTTTATCCGCATGCCTATCTTTATTGACTATAGACATAAGTAAAGTAAGGTAAGACAAATCAAATATATAGGCTCGAGGTCATTTTCGTTCACCTTTTTATGTGTATCAATATTTATAAGAGAATGTTTTGGGGCAAGAAAACACGACTCGTAGGGGTGGAAACTTTGCAGTAGATACATTTGTTGTTGAAAACTGAGCTGTCGGTGATGAAAGTCGTCACTTCCTTCATTTACATGTCTTTGAAGTCAAGGAATGTATTTATGAGTGTGAGAGATATTGCTTCAGTAGCAATGATATTGTGGGGCGGAAAGTTCAATAACTACGTCTAACGCCATTACCTTTTTTATTCGGTGATATAAATTTGTATAAGACAATGAAGTCTTTAATATATAAATATTTCTGCACTGTTTTAAGAAATAATAAATTCCAACCTTTTCACTTAAGGATACCATTGGTCGATCTTATTGTCGTAAACTGTTATGTTTTCAGCATCGATTTTGATTCCAATTCTGTGAAGACTTTACGTTAAAAAAAGAATATTTGTATTTACCAAAAATATTTTTGGTATTTAATTGAGTCATGACAATCAGTTCTGATGTTAAAACAATTATGTAAAGAGAATTTGCAAATGATGACAATGAGCATAATTGTGTTTATTACCTGTGTCGTAAAAAAAAAGTTCTTTCCTGACACAATCAACAACGTATGTAGAGATGCAAACTTACATTTATATCTATTAAACTTCATTGTTACCTTATCAGATAACGGGAATAAAATGGAGATTCTTATGAATAGCTGAAGTACATAAATTGTATAACACATTTAGTTTATTTCGGCACTTCTTTGACAAAACATTCAATGTGACTGAACAGCTATTGTTTGTTTAGTCAAAGGCTAGCGTCCGGGGAAAGTTGTCAAATCTCGCAATATCTCGTCTGACAATTGACCATGATAATGAACAATGTCCAGCACCTGGTTTTCCTCTTGAGTTCAAATCTTTAATTAAAGTACTTTGAGGTTCACAACATCAACCCCTGTCCTCTTAGGTCACATCAGAAACAGATTGACATCCTGAGATCCAGCTGAACGATGTCCTCAATGGAAGAACATAACGTTCCAATCTCTAATTAAGCAACTCTGATGTCCACATTGCTGTCTTTGTTGTCTATCTGAAGTGTTAGATCAGAAAGGTTCAGGTCTTGAATAGACGGGCATAGGGTTCAAATCCACATGTCCGACTATTGTTGTTTATTCGAAGCGTTAGATCACAGAAGGAGGGAGTCATCAATAGAAGGACATCATGAGTTTTGTCTGCAAGTGGACAGATTACAAGCCACCCGTGATGAGACAGATGACCACAAGATGTGGACAATACGCTGACCAGCACCTGGTCAATCATTGGCTAACTAGGTCTGATTTAGACACGGCTGGAAACCATCCTCCTATAATTAACACAGCGGCTTGATCAATTACTGGAGGATGGTTTGTCGTCCCTTCTTGTAGTGCGTTGATGGGTTCTCTTTTAGCTTGTGTACAGCCCCTCTTCTGAAGTCGTATGCTCTAAGTGATCGCTCTTTAAAGCATCTGCTTTGTAATTAGGCTTTAATAGATATCCAGACATTTTGAAGTTATCTTTGAAACCTGTGTAAGTCAGGTTAGTGATTACTCTTGTATAAATGAAAGGTTCGTTTTCAACTTTATAGTAGCAAATTGGAGATATTTATTTTATTAGGAAATAAAGTTTCACTTCAACGTTTGAATGTAAAAACAATTATCACATTAGTTGATACGTCAGTTTCATTTTAAAACCCTGCTTAAATATGAAGCATTGCGTTTCTCCAGTTACCTTAAACTTAAGCATTTATCCTTTCAAATAATCTAGAAGATATGATAATTTATCATTAAAGTTATATTTATTTTAAAAAAGAACTCCTACTTTTCACATTTATCGTTTTCAAAGTCAATTATACTATGAGCGCACCTTGCATGTTTTTTATTTTCCGCCTTCGATATCAAACTTCTAAATAATTAATCAAACTTTTCCCCAACTTCATAAACTATGACTGCAAAGGGAGGTAAGCACATTCAAGCTGAATTTAATTGATCAAGTCAAGTATCTGTATAACAAAAGGATGAGATGAAACTTCTGTGTAGAAGGGCGAGACCAGAACAAGGCATCACAGAACCAATAAAGCAGGCTTAATTTGTCTCTAATCGTCTGGTCAGCCTCAAACAAACTGGCTAAATCAGTCTTAAATTACCGCCTTTAGATCTTCACTCTCTCCCGGTGGGTCTTCAGCTACCATCTGGTTATACACAAGACAGGACTTTGGACACAAAAGAACCATATGTCGGTCACTTTGTCCGCTCATCAACTGGACAATTACAAACAGCACGGTCATGATCTGAAACCAAATGGGCTGCAAAATCAATGTCCGGAGTGGACGTGGACGGATTTAGACGTTTGGACAGACCTGGGACATGTCACTCTGACATGGTTCCCGGTGCCCCAGGTCTAACTGTAACGACCCCGAAATGAGAAGTAAATACCCTTAAAAGCGTCCCTGTGTAACGACCCCGAGACTGGAACAAATACCCCTGCTGGAATACAATACATGCAGACACGGGTTTGTTGGGTGGCGTAGGAAGGGAGTCATCATAAGAGTGTGATGAGTGGATTATGGTTTGGAGGGGGGGGGGAGTGCTATAAGGATAGGGTGTCAGGAAACAAAGTAAAAGAAGTATCTAGATTTTTTAGCGAATTCCAAAGAAAATATCAATGATTAAGGGTGTAAGTGGGATTATAGACTTGAAAGTTATTGGACATTACTAAAACAAAGTAGGCTTCAAAGTGGCGTCAAACATCAATAAAACAACAACACGATAAAATCTGATTTAAGTGATAGGAAAGAGACAAACTAAGAAATGGAGAATAGCAAGTTGCGTAAAATGATAGTTAAGAAGAAAATGACCATATAAGGAAACATATCAAAGTTCG
The DNA here is from genome assembly GCA_916613615.1 of Steromphala cineraria. Lineage (NCBI taxonomy): Eukaryota > Metazoa > Mollusca > Gastropoda > Trochida > Trochidae > Steromphala > Steromphala cineraria. Next base: position 22,660,057 of record OU744736.1, on the reverse strand, counting down.
AGTGGGAATACCATGTGTAAATGGGGGTTGAAAGCCAAAGTAGGGTTTTTTTCAAATAGAAAAGGGAAACATATGTTGTTTCATGGTTTTGACGATGGTGTCGATTTGCTAAAATGTTACTAAAGAAGAAAGAGACGAACTAAGGGATTATAGTTTAAGTTTTGTTTAGAATGGGATAACTTGTGTACTTGAGGGTGATAAAAGAAAGAAGATAAAAGAAACCCTGCAAAGGAGTTGTAAAATGGAAAACATATGCTGTATTATGTTTGAAGCCATATTGTCGATCTTGAAAGCAAATCGTTGATTCGCTTAGGTTGGTACTCAGCAACGTAGATGAGTAACAAGTAACAACATTATATAATTAAAGGGAGGAAATCAACGATTTGGTACCAATGAACTTGACCATCATGTTTGGTGGATAGTACACTTGGGAGACCAAATACCAAATTCAAGGTCAAACTGAAAGTAAGAGAGATGGAGGGGGAGGGGAGCATAGATTGGGGACAAAGTACTCTCCAACATGCTTGCTTTCCCACGTCTCCACTGCCCTCTGTTTGATACTCGTTGCCGTCTTCTTTGTCGTTCAATCTGGAATTCTTCCTTCAGAAAGGTTTAGTTGAATAAAGACAAACTTCATTGGGAAGTTGAAATCGAAACATCGTCAATATGGAAAACGGTATCCGGTTGTTAAGATGGTTAGGCTGTTGAGATTGAAACCGATATCGATATCCCTGATCCACTAGGGGGCGCTTTATTCAGTTACAGGAAACAATGATTCTCTACTGAATACTTTTTGTACTTTTTGTTTGCATTTAGAAAAAGGCGGGTCTCTTGATGAACGCTTTCTATGATAGAAGACACAGGTGGGTGGACTCTGCGTTAAGGTTCATCTTAGAATAGATCAAGAAGAAACAAGTCATGTGCATTGTTATTGTAACTGCCTGAACGTTTTGCTATTGACACTAACGGAATTGGTCAGAATAATAATGTTTGTTTCGTATGAAATAAAGTTGACAATAAAGATGCTAGCTCCTGTAACTCAAAGGATAATGATTTTGTATTAAAGGAGCAGTAGCACGTTTTTAGGGGGAATGTAAGGTGATATCAGGAAATTGAAAATGAATGGTTCCAGTTGAAAGACAATGTATTTCAACTAAATAAAGCAGTAATAATTCAAATATATAATGTAAAGTTTAGCCGTGCGATTCCTTTTTCTAACACAAACTGAATTAAAGGTGTTCACACAAAAGGGCCGCCAATGGATTTTATGTGAATCTTTATACTTTGTCCTCTGACAATGGATGATTGATTTGTGTTATGATCAAAATAATACATTTATCATAAACAAACAATTATCAGTGAAAATTTTGAAATATAACATTTTCCAAAAACGTGCTTCTGCCCCTTTAAAAGCAAACTAACATACAGCATATATAAACAGATTTATGCGTTACCATCATATATAGTAAAAAGAACGAGAATGGTTGTATATTTTTTTATTTCATATTTTAGAAAGTTTTTTATAAACATATTCTCTGAATTCATACCATTTTTAAATGTGTTTGAATTATACACAACCGTAACTTGAAATTGATTTACACCGATTGAATTAGTTCAAGTACCGGTCTACACTGTTTTATAGGTCTCGTGGTGTGCAATACCCGAGAATCGACCACTTAAGAGTATATATAGACACGAGTTTGTAGTAAGGTATGGAGGCAGAGTAGGGACCCGGTGGTGTTGATGGTGTGTTTAACTGTTGAACTTGCTGCGTCAGGTGTTTTTCAATGAATATTTAACGATTTTATGATAACATTGTAACTTAGGAAAATAAGGGTACACAATCTGTAATTTGTGTTCGGGGTGAATATATTATGTACGTAGAAACTGAATTTCATTCTAAGGTTCATAAATATATATGAATAAATATTTTTTGCATGGAACATATTCTTTAAAGTCGTTACAACATATTTTGTAGGACAGTTAATCATGTCAAGATATGTTTGGGGATAATTCGAAATTCAAAACAGTATTATCAATCAAGATTTCAGGAAAACTTTCTTGTAAAAACGATAGCCATACACCTTTGTTTAATATTGAACGTCATGTCATTTTTCGTGAGCGCAGTTTGAAATTACCAAAAAGTGATTTCTGCTTATTGTTCACTCTCGTACAAGGTTAAGCGTCTTGTCGACCAAATGAACTCTGAAAGAATTGGATAATTAACTGAAACTTGATTTCTGGTTTCTGTATAATTGGTGCTAACCATTTGTAAGAACGTCATCTCCACAGCTTCGTTATCGAGTCACATTCCTTAAAATTCGCAAAAAAATCAAAACCTTGATTCACAGTGAACATTTTTCAGATAATAATTATTTACCAAGACCTTTATACTGAATGTTTCCTCTGAAATAATTGATCATATGAAGGTTGCTTAAACTCATAGGTATACGACTCTTTCGTTATTGCTTTATACGAATTAGTTCCTTTTCGTTTCATTAGGTACTTATGCCTTACTTAAGTGCCTACAATTAAAGGTTGAGTTATGGTTTTCGTAGTAACTGTAAATTCAATGAAAAAGGTAACATGCGTTGTATAAGAAGATTCGTTGTATATATGATCATTATGAAAGTGTTATATCTATAGCATGTGGTAATACGTAATTCAGATTATCAAAGTATCTACCATGACAATGGATAAATGTTGTGAACGATAACGATGTAAAGCATTATGGTTTTCAATAAAATGACAAAAGACATTACCCCTGAATTCTAAAAAGGTTTTATCTAACCCTAAATCACAGCAGAACTGGTTTAGGAGATACTTCTCCTCATGAAACCAGTGAAGTGTGATGTCGTGTGACTACATATACCCCAAACACGAGCCGTTTTCTCCCCACCCCCCTTAGGTTTTAACAAGAATCTGATCCCCTCTAACCACATCGGTGGCCCCTGGAACCCAATCCCCTCAAACACCACACGTCATCCCCCGTGGGAGCGACACGGCACGGGTTATTCAACCAAACCTCTGCTCCACTGTCCCCTTCAGTAACCTTTCCCAAGCATCTATCTCCTCCCGACGCCCAAAGGTCCCTTTATAGGAGGTGGTGTATGTTTCATACCCTATATGTCACATATACATACGATAAGGGGTAAGGGTCATGTAGACACAGCGTGGTGTAGTCAGTGCGCCAGCGGTGAGACTTACCCGGGTTTATGGTGTAAACTGGTTTCTGCCTTGGGTAAGACAAGGTTCTGTCTTCAGTGTTTGCTTGTTTTTATACAAGGGAAACCGTGATACGACACTTTCAGGTTACTTCAATAAGGGCTTTGTTGTCGAGGCAAGAACGGGGTGAGGGGGGAGCAAAACACTATTGTTTTGTGTTTTCTACACCTAAACATAGATATACGGTAGATATACTACAAATAGATCTTTTATCATCTTCACAATGCCGGGCAAGCAAACGTTTTGTTGAGAGAAAGGTACATCAGAGAGAACATACAACGTTTTGGAACCATCAAGGAACAGATTTTAGATTTTTAAACATCCAGATTTCAAAGATAACGTTTTGTTTATTATATGTTATATGTACATGATGCAAACAGGAACTTTGCTTTATATGTATGTCAATAGAAGATGGTTTTGTCTTAAATAAATTCAGTATTACGTTATAAAGAGTTCAGATACAAATGAAAGTCCAATGTTGCAATATACAGAATATCAAATATTTGACAATTATTCGATCTTTATTTGTAGCTAATTCGATGGTTCAATCTATCGGAAAATATCATGTAAAATTGAATTCTTTAAAAAAAAATGTTTATTTTTACCTATACAACCTTTAAATGTTGACATAAAAATGTTAACATACGTCTCAAATATTCCTTGAAGCAGTGGATAGTTAAGCTTCGCAGTCATCGAAAGTGTAGTCATTAAGCCGATCGGGAAATGTGTTTGAGCATTTGTATCTTTAATCATTCACATTCTATCTACATAACCTTCAAACATATGAAGAAATTGTTAATATACGGTTAAATAAATTTGTTCAACATAACGGTAGCATTACTTTTCAGTATGGTACGATAGACCTGAAACTGTTACAGTTAGACCACTGTTTAAACACATCTTCTTGTGAAAATTGTTAAACATGTATTAATTATTATATGAATATCATGCAGAAAGCCATAAATACTCTCAAGATGCAAGATCGCTTGATATAAGTTTTCCTATTGTTCCTTCCAAAATAAATGTCAAATGCTTTCAAAACATACAAGTATTCGTTTCACTTTGACCAGAACCATAAATCATTTTTGTGGCTAAAATCTGCCCCTGAAACTCCTTACCGCTGACCACAATACAAGGTACATCGCTTCACTGACCCACAGAGTCAATGAGAAAATCCTTAATTCCTTATTTCAAATTTTGAAAACTCTTAAGCACCAATCACAAAGGCCACATCGTTGATCCACAGAGTCAATGGTCCGATAGAATCATCGTTGATCCTGTACCTACTTGAGATAAGGCAAGCGACCATTTGAAGTCGGGTTGGAGGCGCTCGAATCATTTCCATAGATTTCCCCAGTTTTGTTTCCTGTCATTTTCTTTAGGTCTATTAATTATAGTTGACACTCTCTTGTTGAATAGAACACTGTAACGTTGTTCACTACTCTGTTGCGTGTGAGGAAACGTTTAAATTTCAATCTTGAGAAATGAATTGCCTATGGTAATTATACCAGGCTTTTTATATTTAGGCAATATGCAAAGGTTAGTGTGTGTCAAAGGGACCATAATGTCCTACTTAATATTCATATTTTCAACATAACCTCGTTTTCTTAATAATATGACCCGTCTTTTTCAAAGAGGTGTTGTTAATAGTCTATCGTTATGAAAAATTTGAAATGCTAATTTCTTACAACAGATCATAAACTCAGGCCGGGAAGGGGCACTCATAAATCTCTATCACAGTGCTTAGGAAGCCCTGATGCCCAATACAAACACTCGTCTCTTTTATAATTCACATCTTTACAAGGACCGGCAAAATTCCTCCTTGAAAAGCAGATGTTTTCTTAATACCATGGAAGATCCGATGGCAACCTGACAATCTCCTGTACCCGTTTTACTCACCCATTAGGGCCGTATCTCTCATGTTTCAAATCTAACCTCATGTTACGTCCAACGGTTTTATAACGAAGTTGATAAATGAGTCTTCTTTGTGGTACGCATAGTGAGTTGATGATCGCTGTGCATTAACCTTTTGTGTTTGTAACGCCCTTATAATACCAAAAAACAACATTTGATATATAAAAGTGTTATGTTTAAGGTCAGGTGATCCACAGGTGAAAATTTTGTGGAGTGCAACACGGTTCGTTACTAACACCACCTTTTTTTGAAAAGCGGAACTTTGAGTTAAAATCTCCTAGGTCTAAATCTTAAATCTGCCCAGAAAAACAACATTTGGTATTAGAAGTGGTATGTTTAAGGTCAGGTAATATACAAGTGAGAGATAAGTGGAGTGCAACAAGGTTCGTTTCTGACACACCACCTCTTTTTGAAAAAGAGGAACTTTGAGTTAAAATCTCCTAGGTCTCAGTCTTAAATCTATCAAAAAACAACATTTGGTCTTAGAAGTGGTATGTTTAAGGTCATGTGATCCACAGGTGAGAGATTAGTGGAGTGCAACAAGGTTCGTTTCTGACACCGCCTCTTTTTTTCAGAGACCGAACAACTCTCAGGGCTCTGTCTAAAACCCGCTCTATTTTGTCAGGCATAAGACAGATTATACGATTTGCGATCCAATGTAACAGCGTAATGCTTCCTTGTAGTACCCTAATGTACTACTCCAAGAAGAAAATAAGAGGGATAAGAGTCGAAATTGGAAATAAATCGTAGTTATTAACTCTACATTGTCCAATAAACATGGTTTTATTGCAGAGTGGATTCGTTACTTTGCGGTGAAAGCCCGTTCCCTGGCGACCCTAATCGCTAACCGTTCAAGGAATGCCGCATATTTCCGAACTAGGAGATCGCGTCTTTGAACGAGATTTACGTTGCTTCAGAGAGTAACGTTCACAAGACAAATAGCTGATGTAACTGCTTTAATAAGAAATACCTTTGTTTCAAACCGTTTGTTTTATGTTTCAAATTATATTTGCATTTTTGGAGCCAGAGTTACCTAGTTGGACTAGTTTTACTCATTTCTTCTAAGATTTACGCATTTCTTCTAAGATTTACGCATTTCTTCTAAGATTCTATCCCTGAGCGTCTCCAGAAACGACATTTGTCTGACACGCTAAGACACGTCATAGCACTTAATCTATTTTTTTAGATATATTGTGTCATCAGAGGAAAGTGCATTTTGTGTGAAAGTATGAAAGTAAGTGCATATTAATCGAGGTTTTAGACTTTCAGATTCCCAGTTCACCCTGAAAAGTTGTTTAGCGACAGCCAAATAAATATAACGAAATTCATTTCATCGCAGATTTCTATTTCTCAGGAGACCTACATATAAGCATGCCCGGTGGGAAATTATGTTTCTTCGCACAATTGATTAATGTGTCGAACAGCGATGAATCAAGAATGATAAATATTTGTTTTCCCGGAAATACCATGGAACCAATTTGAATTGAAATATTTGTGTGAGCAGAGTCGCTATGATCAAGCATTCGTAAACTATTATAAGGGTAACATTCCTAAACTCAGTGCATTCCTTTTTCACGTCATTCAAGACATAAGATTTGAATCCGATACTTTTGAAAATAATATTTGTATTTATTTAACTTCCATATTCATCCCTAAATTTCAATTTTCACAATTCACTTGTTATTATTGATTACATATCAAATCAATCATTCATTTTGTCTGCTCTTAAAATGTTTTCAAAGCTAAAATCATTGAACAGATTTGAATCAAACAACACCTTTGTCAATTAAAACGACATCGTGTAATGACATATACATGTAAGCATGGAAGAAAAAGAACATACAATATCTAGTTTATATACATTATGTTTTGTCCGAAAATATAAGCTGAAGTGTGATAGTGATATTACTCAAGTGTAATACCGCTGCAAGTATGACGTCACCTTATATGTAATTGTGACGTCACAATGTAATCATCATTCTTACAGTGGCATATAATGTAAGCTTCCGCTAACTGTTAATCTATTGTACTAGTTCTTGATATCATGTCATGATTCATTCAAAAATAGAATTGAATGTTTGTAAAAAGTAATGCGATGTTTGAATGATCAAATAGAATTAAACGTCATGTCACTTTTCACTGCGAAAAACATCGAAAGGCCAATATTAAATATGAACGAGTTGTATGTTAAGTCCATGTTCAAATATCTTAAGGCTACGGGAATAAAGTTCAATACTGTTTCTCGTGTCATCAGCTGGATAAAGGGCTTGATGAGAAGTTTGAAACCAGAATGAAATATATTTTGTTCTAGGTCGTAGTACTAAATGCACTTCCGCTATATTTATTGAATAAACTAGTATTAGGTCCTTAAGTATACTGTGTGAATGTAATATGTCTGTTATAAGGTACTGTGTAGGTCAGGTTGCGGGTAGCTTCAGACATTTCCATTCGTCAGTGTAGTGATATATCTTCCTCAAATATATCCAAAGCAATAGAGAGGTTGAAGTTTCTTAACCTTTCTCTTCTCTCTTAAAAATGATTCTCAAAAATAAAAAAGCAAAGTATATTTTTCATTTCCTTTCATTTTAATATAAATATGTTATAAATGTACAATAAAAGTATAAATTTGTCTATATACAATATCACAATTTCGAGGACAGCAAGCCTCTAGCTGTAAAGCTTTGTCTGTTTGAGTTATGTCCCCTTGTCTCCGAGAGTTGTCTGCCTTTGTCTGATAATGGGTATTGCACTTATTGTTCATAGTTTCAATGACTCTTCCATCATTGCCATCATCAAGGTCCGGGTTTGGAGACGTTTTTGTCAATCAAGTATTGGACAGATCTCCAAATATGGCACGTGCGATGATTTCATCCAGTAATTTGAAGGACGCGTCTGAAAGAGTAATTAAAAAACTAATAAGAAATGGAGTTGGTTAGAAATCTTAATAATCTTTGATTAATAACTTTCACCAAATAAACTCTTCCCCTTTCATTCAAATTGTTTTTTCAAGAGACAATGGTCAGAATTGATTTACTTTTGTGAAACATCTGCAGCTATTAATACGCAATATCCCGAACAATAAGATTCCAAGCCGAGCATTTTATTCAACCGTGATGACAGCTCTAATAATTTAAGGAAATTACTTCAACTAACCGAAGCTTTGTTCCGTAGGAAGAAACAGAGTCGACTATTGTGCCCGCTTGTCTACCGGAAGTACGTCTTTGGGCGCAGGTGTCTGAACAGGAAGTGAGTAATGTGGCTGGTCTTCGACGCCATCTTCTTCCGCTTTCTGTGACATCAGCGTAACAATCATCTGCTTTATGTTTTCCATATCTGAAAACAATTCAGTTCTATTAACAAAAGAATTCTCATTATGTCTGACAGACGACGTTAATGCCAACGTGAGTCATAGGTAAAAAGGTTTATTTCTTAAGTTACTGACGTTCGAATATTTTCTGTTAACTAATTTGAGTATAACACGCAAAAATGAGCTTTGTATCCTATATATTTCTAAGCTGTGTGGTAAAAGAGATCGTGATATAGGCACAATGACAAAAGGGAAAGAAATCACGCTAAACACTAATAAACTGTACTGCGTTGACTGAACGTCACGTGCAAGTACGTCACGTGACAATGTAAAACTATTCTATGAAAGAGGTGAAATATACCGTATGGTCGATTTGTTTGATAATATATCCTAACATCTGCTCTTTTCGAATAATAAATGCCACCCAGGTTGACACCTATTTCCGATCACGTTTTAGAAAACATTAAGTATTAAAAATCTAAATAGCACAAGTTAAAAACATAGTTGAAAAATTTAGTTTGACGTGTCTTATAATTGTAAATGATTATATAGAACAAAACAGACTTAACTTTGCTTATTCATCGTTTATCTTTACCAAAAATATAAAAAAGTATGAAAGATATTTGAAAATTAAAACCAATATATTCTGGTTGGTTATAGAGATTAAACATGGCAAGCAAGCACGAATTTATTGCTTGTAGTACAACATATTAATATCTCATAACTTTGCTCATAACCAAATACCGACCGGTAGGTCATAGAGTTCATATACCCCCTTCAGCGTTCATTCTTTGATCTTACACCCCTCCCTTTGTTCCCCCTTTCCCCTCCCCTTTCATTCACCCTCTCACACTTCTTCAGTCTCGCTTTCACAACTCGCTGTATCTATTCCATCGTCTACGTCGCGGACAGATAAAAAAGTTCTCTGAGCGAAAGGTCGCAGGGTATTAATACACACTAATATCCGGGTTACTTTCCTTTGATCTCTGAAGTGAATATATACCCATGTCTACATCTGACCTCCGACCTTGTGTTTATGAACCTTCTCTTGTGTAATATCACATCATTACACTTTACCTGGTTCGCCCCTCGCTCAAAGCAGCAATTATAATGACTCTACTAGATACCCGTTCATGCAGTCTATCATCTATCATATACCCTGCCAGTCATAACAGGTCATTTATTAACATCTTCATGAGCTTTAGAAATTATTTCTTAAGTAAAATCAGCCAGGTGTTAAAAAGTTAAACACTTATAGCCTCTTAACCTAGACCCGGGGAAGTTAAAGCAATAACCGTCTACCATTTGGGCAATTTAAATTTTCCCAATCCACCTGAATATTTTCAGGTGCGCAACAAAAGAAGGTAAACATGGGAAAACTCATTATAAACTTGAACAAACTGTATCTTCATGTCTCTTCATACACTTATTCAATCCCGACAATAACAACCGACTTCTCAAAATGTTAACCCTAAGCATATGCTTATACACGTACAAACTTAAACCAGCAGTACCTAGAATCAACCTTCTTATATTCATTCAAAACAAGATACAACCAATTACGAAGTTCAACAATGTGTATCTACATATCTGTTCATGACACCGTTCCCCTTACCCGATCCTTATCTTATACCCCCAACCCTCTCCTCCTCAACCCCTCCCCCTTACCCGATCCTTATCTTATACCCCTAACCCTCTCCTCCTCAACCCCTCCCCCTTACCCGAACCTTATCTTATACCCCCAACCCTCTCCTCCTCAACCCCTCCCCCTTACCCGATCCTTATCTTATACCCCCAACCCTCTCTTCCTCAACCCCTCCCCCTTACCCGATCCTTATCTTATACCCCCAACCCTCTCCTCCTCAACACCTCACCCTTACCCGATCCTTATCTTATACCCCCAACCCTCTCTTCCTCAACCCCTCCCCCTTACCCGATCCTTATCTTATACCCCCAACCCTCTCCTCCTCAACACCTCACCCTTAACCGATCCTTATCCTCATGGCCCCCCCCCCCCCCATCTCTTCCTCAACTCACCCCAAAATTAAACTACAAAACTAAAACATCACCATTATGTACCGTTTTATATGTGTGTATTAATGAAGATTGAAGGCGGTCCCAATGAACATATCAATAGAAAATATGCACAAATATACATAATTAACATTAAATACATCAAGTTTTTAGTACCCATAATGTACCCAAACATTATCCTCTCAATCCGTACCCCCAATGTAACCCAACTACCACCGTTAACCTTCCAACCCTAACCCCCCCCTCCCCCCCCCACACACACATACACACACGTCACCCCCCCCCCCACACACACACACACACACACACATACACACACACATACACACACGTCACCCGCCCCCCCCCCCCCCCCCCCCCCACCCCACCCACCCCCAAAAATCATCCTACTCAAAAGAACACGATCAGTTACCCTGTGTGAAAGATCCGTTAAATCTAAACAAAGCTGAGCACATCTGACCAGACTGGTTTCCTAGATTCACCCAATTCATCATTGTTTGTACACATGTGTGTATGTCTCGACCACAAATCTTACAAACACCTATATGCGGCAAAATTCACTCGTGAAATGTACCAGTACTAGAAAATAAAATATTACAGCCAGTTTTTTATTGAAAAATTGTGTCTATTTCCTTATTTATCAAACAGGTGTGGATAGCCTACGAATGCAAATGACTTATTACATGTTGGCATGCTCTGGCGTGTAGATAGCGGGACCACACAGGAGGCTTATGCCATATGTCTATCTCTACAGAAATATACACAGGCTTTGTTGTTATATTTCGCAGATAATCTCCATTCAGTATCGTGTTTATCTATTAAAGCATGCGTATCTTTAAAAGTTCAAAAATTCCCTTTCCTCTCTTTTACCTTTTAAAGCATGAATTTCTTTAACAGCTATACGAGACGATTTAGACAGGCCATATGTGGTTTCAATAGCACCAATCTTACATTTTGCTTAGTACTGATTCACTGGAAATTGGTATCCTTATTTGATAATGCATACAGAGATATAAAAAAATTATATTTCTGGTATATAAGCTTTAACATTTATACTTCGTCTGATATAGAAACTTCCTCTCACTTTAAACGATTCTACACGAGACAGCCCTTGTATATAGGATGACTCACGCGACACAAATTTACACCCTCTACTCCCGCCCACCCTCACAAATAAATCTCTGCGCATATTAAACAGGGGGAACCTAAGACTCGAGTCAACAATTTAAAACCACTTAAAGTTAGGACTCGGATTTTAACTTGATTTTTAGTTACAAATCGTGCAAGATACTTTTATCAAAAACCCGATACTGCCCTTCTACTTCTGCTTCATAAATCCCAAAGCCCTAAAATCGCTACTGTTAATCTTCTAGCTCTCCTCGGTACCCTGTCTTGCTTATATCCAAAAACTCCGAGGCGAATCATTTACCAAAATATACCACCCTTTCATGCATCTAACTCCCGATCCCCACACTTCGCTATATACCACTCACTTTCTCTAACCCCTGACCCACCCCGCAACAGTTACCCCTCCATCATCGTGTAGCACTGCTCCTCCCCTTTTATTGTATCCTCTCCCCTGTTTAACACCTATCAGCGCTCTACCTGTAGGTAAATCACATACTTCCATTTCACCTGTACAGTTGTTCAGCCCTTGGTTACCTGAGAGACAGGTGTCACGCTTGGAGACACCACCGTGGGAACGCAGCCAGGAAGACTGTTAAACACACTGCCATCTGCCAGCATCTCCAAGCGTTCTATCCTATCCCCCGTAAACCCTTCTTCAAAATTTCTTCCCCATTACATTTCCCTTCCCATACCCCAATCCCCTCTCCGAAACAAGTTCTTCCCCTTAACCTCTTCCCACCCTATCCCCATTTGGAACTGTCTCCGTCCACTTAACGAGTTCCACCCCAAACCTTTTCTTCTCTATCCCAATTCACCGACTATCTCTCAACTCCATATCAACTCCCCTCCTCCAAACCTTCTCCCACCGTATCCCGATTCACCGGTTCCACGCCCTTCTAAAAAAAGACCGATGTCCTCTCCCTCCCTGCCCCCGTTCACAACCTCACGCTCTTCATTCCGTGTACAACCCTACCCACAGAGGTTCGAATCACGGAGTGGACAATATAACAAAAATATTCAAAACCTGGACTTTTGCAGTCATAAAACGTTTTCATGTGTTGAGATAAACCTACATCTCAAATTTGAACGAAATAAAGATTTTAGCGTAATCTCTGCCTATTATTTAGAATATTTAGTTTTTGGTTTTGAATATTATTTGTTATATTGTCCACTCCGAGATTCGAACCCCTGTGACCCTACCTAACACAATCTAAATCCAGCCATAGTCTAAACAACGTTTTCGATTTTCACGTCATACCAAAATAAAAGTTTTAGTGCTCAACCCTGCCTTAGACCAACCATCGACTACACAAAAACTGAACATATTACACGAACAGAAGACTAGCTTCGATGACGAATCTTAGAAACATCTGACCAGGTTACTCTAAAAACCATTTAAGATACATTGCTCTTCTAACATTTATATGACTAATACCTTAAGGTTATTGCCTCAATGGGGATATCTTACCTGTGGAGGGGGGATATTTGGAGAAGGGGGGACAAATAGGAGACTGGGCCTATTTTCACACTAGTTCGAATTTTTCACAATCCTTCTCAACTTCCACACTCATTTCTTGGAACTTTTTCTTGCACAACATTTTTCTCCATAAGTTCATTCTTTCCAATCTTATTCAATTTAAAGATCACCTACCCCTTTGTGTCTAATCTCTATATAAATACATAGCAAAGTCACAAGATTAAAAATCCCATGTACAAATTACCTTCTGAGTTTCCAAAGCGCTTCATGAAACGTTCATGGAGATCATCTATGTATTTGACAGCTTCCTCTACAATTGTGACCTGAAATGATAACAATAAGTCTTTGAAATGACAATAATCACAACCAGTATCATATATCCTTGTATTTAGGAACATGATGTTCATAATAAATTAATATTCCTTAAGAAGCGTATAGATCGGACAACTGGCTTATAAACATAATGAATATGAAGAAATGTTCATCTTTTGTTAACATGCTGTTAGAACAACAAAAATCAATAAGTTGATAAAAGTGTAGAACCCTTTTGATCTCCATAACCACAAATCTTTACTTAATGTCTACAAAACCCACAGCCAACGCCGCCATTGTGTTAAGTTTGTATAAAACACATAATCACGTCATTATTTATTCAATTTCTTTCATCTTTTGTTCCAGAGAGTCCGGAAGCATCGGCGGATATTACAGTGGAGTTCAGATGGTGCGTTCACAGGGCCCGGCTACACAAAGTGCAAGAAGCTGGGCCCTTAGAGCAAGATCGGCGACTAAGTTCCCTTCGGAAACAGCCACCCAGCATGCTGTTATTAACCCCCTGGACGCTGAAGGCGCATCAATGTCATTGCTGGACGAAGGCTGACAAACAGGGCTTGGGGTGACAAACATCGGAGTTGTTGTCATTGAAGGTTACTGTCATATACTGGTTTTCTCAGTACTAAGATGATTATAATCTCATTTTGATTTGACAATTTTAATTCAAAATGTTTTCAAACTTAATAAAAGTACTTTTACTTAAAGTTCCTCTATATGAGTGATAAAACAAAATACCCCTATCTTAAAACATCGTTGCCGAAACGACCGTTTTATTACCGTAGCATTATCTTTCGTTGTAGTATGTTAAGTTTGTAATGTGAGGCATCCACTGGAAGAAATTAATTACTGACATGATATTCGATAATTGGCGTTCAGAAATAAATCTTCCGTAGCTATCAGTAGTTAACACGTTTTGGGGAGGATAGGGGCGTATGACCCTCATGTACCTGTTAGGAGCCGAGGCTTGACCAGATAATTACGCACGATCACGCTCCTTGCAAACCCTCGCGTTTTGACCCGTATGTAATTTACGAAGTAATCCTCAAAGCGCATGCGCATAATTCATAAATAATACGAAATAAACATCCGGCACGCTTACTAAAGTACGGTAAGATATAACTCATTCTTTTCTATTATAAAACTCCCTTTCATGATAGTTAAATTCACTTGAAAAGCTTCTAATTATGGCATCTGATTCAACTAGTTACAGTATTACAGGCCCGCAGTGCTGACGTGGTCGTCACGTTGAAACACGTGCAGGACGTTAGCATGGCCATCTTAGTATCGCAATTAGCGAAGAGTCGACTCCGAACGCAAGCTCGGCGATTAATAGCTGCAGGTTGCTCGTGTACTAGTCTGGGCTTTCATCCCTTGGTTAAAATTTTTCATGTTGAGTTCTTTCTTTTACTGAGTAGTCAGTATTGGCTTAACCGCACCCCCTATAAAATTCAGCAGCTAGAAAAATACCGTAAACCAGTGCAATGAGAAATCTTAATTTAGGCGTTTACTTCTGAAATTTGAAAACTATACAATCTTGCTACTTTCGGTTTCACGAAAATAGCTTCGAGTATATTTCAGCAAGATTCACCCCTTTAATGGCAAAAAGCTATTGTGTTAGGTGTTTACCTTAGAAACAGATTTCTGCTCTGCTACTGATGGTACCATCGCCCTTAGTCTTGTGTAGGCCTTATTGCGCTGGAACCGTCTATATCTGCGCACGCATCTCCGAGCGGAAAGGCAGCTGTGAGTGTGGGAAACGCTCCTCATTGTGAACTTCTGGAAGAGACAATATACTCATTACACAGTGCCGCAGTGCTGTGGAGTTCTCACCGTCACTAGGGGGCGCTTCAACCAGTCTCGCGCTTCCCAGAGTCCGCCATTATTCCGCGTGGGAACTCACAACAGGAACCCTATAACATTATTGGTCGGAACAGAAGGGAGACACAAAACAAGCCCTTATAGCATTGCAAACAGTCGGGGCTAAAAGCATATGAGAAGTGGAGTTAAATTCACTGGCAGAACTTCTGCCGCTATTAAGAATACGGAATTCAAATATTTGATGAATGCAACAAGTACCCTTTCAATGTAAAGTGGCGACTAAACGTTATTGAATAAAACATGCATTTTATTCTGAACAGGACTTTCGAGACATGGTTTGAAGGGTTTGCTGTTTGAATAGACTAGTTAAGAGAGGACTTGTAAGAGAGGTGGTGAGGGTGGGAGGTTGAGGGAGGACGGAGGGTGGGGCAAGGGGGGTCACAAACATTTATCCCCAGACGAGGGTTTTGAGCTCTCTTACAACGTCTATCACACTTAGGATGACAATAGGCAGGGTGCGTCTCTTGTATATAGGCTAAAGGAGACTGGCGTCATCCGATGGATCAAAGTCCTTTAACTTCATAAATACAACTCTCAAAGTTGGTGTAGATAGGCATATGTAAACAGAATATGTAAGTACAAACTGCCCATGTCAACACAAGGAATAAGGTATGGAGAGCGTGCGTGCATCACTCATCTTAAACAAGATTAACCATACCAATAACCCTATCTCTAAACAGCTGGATCAGTCGACAAGTCATAACAATCTACCCTATGATATGTTCATCCTTTCATCCACCGAGTCTGAACAAACTGACAGGCCTAATGGTTGCGCTCCATCTCGTCTTCTGTACATATGTGTACAGATCTGTACATCCATCAACCCGGAGTCAGTCAACACGAGACAAACGGGACACAATGGGCAGAAAGCTTCAAACATATCGGGTTCACAGAAAGGACAGCTTCACAAAGACTGGGGCATCGCTTATCTGGTAGGTACTCTGCAGCTGGGATGGATGTATCATAAGCTGGGGTTACAATAATCATACGGCTGGAGTTTTTGCATCATACAGCTGGGATATATGCATCGTACAGCTGGGATATATGTTACATACAGCTGGGGTAAATGCATCATACGGCTGAAGTTTTTGCATCATACAGCTAGGATATATGCATCTTGCAGCTGGGATATATGAATCATGCAGCTGAGACATGTGAATCATACAGCTGGGATACATGCAACATACACCTTGGGTGAGATTAGATAAACATGTCTTAGACTTACGTACATAGAGGACAAAGCTTAAGTTGTGCAAATTATATAGTCTACCGTATGATTTACGTTTCACCAAATACGAATCAACTGAGTTGAGCTACACACATCGAAGAGTTGAGTTCAATACAGCTGTGAACTGTAATACTGGTGCACAGTTGGCATGTTCATTCATACAGCTGGCGTAAACTCATCATACGAGTGGGAAATACTTAATTACTCTGCTGAGGGGGGAGGGGGTGGCAGTATACAGCTGATGGGTAATAGCATCATACGCAGCATATTAGGATAAGCGCATCATACAGCTGGGACACACGCCTCATGTTAGGATAAGCGCATCATACAGCTTGGACATACGCAGCATCTAAAGACAAACGAATCATACAACTTGTATGAACGCCAATCTAAGGATAAACGAATCACACAACTTGTATAAACGCACCATCTACGGACAAACGAATCATACAGCTGGGATATACAATGTATGTATCGAGGTTGACGGAGATAACACCCGCTGACTAATACACATTGTTGACAGAGACTGTCAGGGTTATACCGGTGTGTATTGTAGGACAACAGATTGGGATCTACACCTCTATATAGTGCGATCTCTTACATTTGAACATTGAAAGCTGTATCAAGTTATTGAATGCAGATACTGACATTAAGGTGTGTGACTGCAATCAAATGTATCATAAAGAGAGCACAGGAGCGTATAGTAAACAAGGAAAGATAAGAGTGGTAAAATGTCAGCAGCATATTAAAACTGACGTTTTGACAATTGCGTTTAGCAGTAAAAAGAATAAACAGCTTTCATGTCTACTTTGCTGTGCTCTCGATATAAACTTGCAACCACATGGAATAAAACAACATTCAACATTTGCATTTGTTTCATCAGTACATACAAGAAGAGTTTATCATCAAATATTTCAATTAGATAAATATATGTTGTCTCATATGAGATGATCAATTAATAAATGTTAAGAAATAATACATTAGTTATACGCATGGGTTGAACAACAGCAAAACATAAACACATGTTCACCTACCTATGGGACACTGTCAGAGAGCTTAATATCCTTAAAGCTGTGCACTAGTAACTTGCGTTATGAATAATTGACGAGTTGATCGCCAGCTTTATACCCCTCGGCGCATTCAATAACCTTCCACTATAAAACATAGTCCGCGTTAAAAACTCCCCTCGCAATTATACCACAATGACATAAAGTACCTTTGTGTTATAAATTGAAGGTGACTACCCATTTTAATTCTTTTCAATGTTCATTGGAACTTTTTGTTCATCCTAAAATAATATTGTAATATAATGTCAAGTATTTAACTTCAGACGGTGTTGTATCAATGCGTGGGAACTTTTTCAGCGTGTGCACTACTTTCCTCATTCATGTGACTGCTGTGAATGGACAGGATGCGGAGCACGCTTCACATACCACGGGCTCCATCTGTCGCGAGAGAGGCGCGAGACCAACTGCGAGAGAATAGGCGAGATTATGTGAGACCACGCTCGCTCGTTCACAGCCACCTCAAAGGGACGAAACTGATAAAGAAAAAATTCAAATCTTTTATGAAGGAGCGGAAACGTTGCCGTGCCGTCAGGTGGCGGGTGAGTGGGAGCGAAACGTTGGATAACGTTGTTTGTTTTCTGCGCTTCATGGCTAGGGATACTCGCTAACCATTACGCGTGGAGTGAATGAATATAGGATGTTTCCCACGATTAGATGAATATATTTTTTGAGAAATCACTCGTGTGAAATAAATTGGATTTTACAAGCATATGGTGAGTGTGAGTTTGAGAACAAGTATTTACTTGTTGTGGGGTTGAGCTTTACGTATGTGGAGTATTTTGATTTATGATGTAATGCAATACATATAACTTCTGGTTTTGACTAAGATAATTTGATTTACGATTTGTTTTAATATTTAAATATCCCATTTGAAAAATTATGAAAAAATAACATTTTGATTTATAACACCATAACTATTCCATTATAAATTCCAGATATATCAAAAGAAAGAAAGAGGATAAGGATATGCTTTAGGACCCTGCAATTTGAAACATTATGATTTGTCCCTCGAAGTCATGGGCTGTTGACGCTTTCTTTGAAACTTGTCTTCGATAGACGTTAAATTAAGTATAACAGGAGTAAGGTTCTCAGACGCGATAGATAGAGGTTGGCAATGATTGTAAACGGGGGAGGGGTTGGTTTTGAAGGGCGTGAGAAGTGGCAGTGAAACAATGATTGGGTCTCTGAAGGAGTCTATCAGTTAAATATGCTATATCAGACTTGCAATATTTTATAAAGTATTTTTAATGTATACGTTGTATTTTTAGAAAAAATTAGCGACCAACCTTGAGAAAAACCGGACCAAAATTCATCAAATAAGTGATAATTTACCAGAAAATACGTAAACTATTGTCAACTATGAAAGAAAGTTGGAAATTGACATTGGCTCAGATATAAGTAAAGAATTATGGACAGTTTATAATTATATCCCATTTCGAAGCACTATTAGCTGTAAATTAAGATGGTTTCAATATCGCATTATTCATAGAATACTGACAACTAACAACTAACAAAAGTGCTGTTATCTACAAATTACAAACTTCACCTTTATGTACATTTTGCAACAATACAAATGAAACTATAAAACATCTTTTATTTGATTGTGTACATGTAAAAAGCTTGTGGCGTCACTTGTTAAATTGGATTGAATTGAATTCTGGAATCAACTTAGAGCCAGATATAACACATATTATATTTGGTTACCAGGAAAAGAGAAACGATGTATTAAACTTGATCTTTATTGTTACTAAACATTACATATATACCTGTAAATGCCAGAACAAGAGGCCGCACATCAATGGTCTTAAGTCTATCCTTCAAGATACCTATAACGTCAGTAAACAGCATCTTTACACTGAGTGTAGATATGAAAAGTTCATCTCCTTCTGGTCCTCATGCCACAACCTTTTTACATAATCCATTTCTACTGAAACTGTCACATTACCATGTAATTGTATACCGAAACTTACAATGTCTTGTCGATTTGACAACACCTGCCACACTTGATCAATATGTACATATTATTTTGAAAATGTATGTTGTGTATTGACGTGATGCCTACAAAAAGAAATAAAGTGATAAAAAAAAAAAAAATACGTAAACGGCAGTCGACATAAGGGCGAATCAAGTGTGGCCATTTCACAACTTCCGGTTTCTAAATGTACGCTTGAAAACCGTCTTTGTCGCGCTCAACTAGATTTTATATTCTTTTTCTCCGAATTAGGTATTCGTTGCTGTCAAAGTTGTCAAAGTTGATACCAATCGAACGCAATTACGGTAGTTGAGACACGGTGTAAATCCTACAAGCATAATGATTACGTCACCGAAAGCGGGTTCGTTAAATGACATGCCCTTTTTACGAGGGGTACTGTGCTTGAAGCGTCGAAATAAGTATGTTATTGTTGATTAAACAATCTAAATATGATATCAAAATTTCGACGAAAGATTTTTCTACAAAGTGATGTATTTCATTTCTCAATAGCTAAGTTTCACCCTGAACCGCTTGCAAGTATGATACAGCATCTTTAAGATCGCCCTGTGAGTGAAGGGGAAGTTGCAAAAGGGAAAGAAGGTGGTGTGGTTGGGGAAGGAAAGGTCTGAAGTGCTTTGGGGGTGAGATGGTAGGGGTATTATAAAGGTGTTAGTAAAATAATTATAAGTGTTTTGTTTCAAATTTATAAGTGGTTGGGAAGAGAGGGGCTGGGGAAGAAAATCGAAATTGTGGAATTGAGGGTAAGAAGGGGGATAAAGAGGTGGGAGCTTGGGAGGGGTGGTAAGAATAGGACAGCGGATGGGGTAAAGGGTACGGCGCTGGGTCGTGAGAACATGGGTGTGTGGGACGGGCGGGGCATCAGGGCGCATGCTCGCACGGGCGGCTGGCAACAGGAGGGGTGGCAGATTGCCTGTAGGTGACGGAGGGATGATGGGCGGGTGGGGTGGGTGTGAAAGGGGTGTTTCAGATTTGTGGGAGAGGAATAACGAGGTGTATAGATCACGTAACGGGTTTGGGTTATGCTGGACGTCTTGTGGTAGGGAGTTGGTGGCGGGAGAGGGGGGGGGGGGGATTGGTCTCCACGCCATTTATATTTACGGAATGAGGGAAGAGGAAATGGAAGGCTGAGGTTTTACGAATATTTTAGTTTAAAAAAATATATATATAAATGAAAGAAATACGTTTTTGGATAGTCTGTTTGCAACAATGATTATGCGGAAATTATTTGTGTACCCTCTGCATTGTACGCTCAGAGTTCAGGATCAACTCAAGCGATATTGTTTTCTTTTACTGCTGAGAACCAAGCAAGGCAAAAACAACTCCCATAACCTTACGTCTTCGGCACATCACAATCGAACCTGGACCCCACGGCTGATGGACATGAGCCCTACCGACTGAGCTTCATCTCCGTGTTACCACGACGTATATGGACAGGGTTGTTGCTGGGGAAGGTGTGACGGCCGAGGGCGGGTGGGGAGGGGGTAGGGAGGGATGACAGATTGTGCGTGCCCTGGCGTAGAAGGCTGATGGGCGGGGCTGGATCACCTTACAAACAAGCGGCGTGTGTTATGCTTCCTTTTGACTTCTCCACAATGCATTGCGTTCAAATTGCCCGAGTAAAACGTACATTGCCCAAGGTATGCGCTTCCCCCGTGGACTGTAATTTAGGCAGGTGGTTTGTCAGATCATCTGGATGACATCTGAAGCGGAAGAGGCGGTTTCAGATTTGGAAGTTGGCGCTATTTGATATTAAATGTTTACACTATTGTTTCAAAATAGAACTACAAAAACTACAAAGTTAATCCCATATTAAGTTGATACCAGGATTCTTGTAAGCCCTCCCATCTTGTACACCTGTTCATGCTGTTAAGTATATGTTAAAACAAGGATAGAGCTTTAGTTAGTAGAAGTTAAAAGAGGTGAGCATATAAGTCCCCATAAGCGTTCGGCTAGGAGGTCCGTGGTTCGAATCCCGCCAGGGGCTTGGCAACTTTGTCTGCAGTAGAGAACTGTTCTACACGCAGTCAGGTTTGGGTGCAATGCTACACTGAATTTCAGTGCAGTACCACCCATGGTTGCTAGTTCCAGCCGATGCTCGCAGGTTTCACCGCAATGCATAGCCTCAATAGTGTTGCGGGCTTTCTCCCTGCAATAATACTAGCAGCCGCGATAGTGGTGAAATACTCTTAAAAGCGGCGATAAACCCCATATCATCTCACCTCACCCCATTAGCGAAATGCTAAACAGTTTACTCAGAGGTCTGTGGGTGGTGAGTCTTAAACATCAAAAATATATTTATATGTACCTTTTCACCCAAAATAACATTTAGAAATCACACAAAGATAGAAAACAAATTTGCATGGTGTGACGATACACGCCCGCCGCTAATGGCTTAAATAGTGCCCAAACCGCGGTACGCTCCAACTCAATCGCTCTAAGATATACGTAAATTCGCGCAATTATTCGCGCAGAACAGTGATACCCCACTAGATCTGCTTGCAGGTATATTACAAACTCGATTAACGCTAGTTACTATTCAAATATTCAAACATAAGTCAAGTGTGACTTTCTGTGGTAGATACTTACACCGTTAACGTTGTCAAGGACTGACTGTATGTATTGCAATGAAGAAGTCGATTATCCATAAACTCGCTTTTATTTAATTTTATGGTAAGGGTTTATTATCTTAGCCTGTCGGTTATCAACTCCCAAATTAAAATTTTGTCTCTACAGAAAATATGCTTTTTTGTTTTTGTTTACATTAAGTCTTGAAAGAGTGAATGTCAAAACAAATGATATCATGGAAATGAGCCTATCCTCTTCCCTATGCTGTGAGGGTTTTTAATCTTTTTTTGAAAAACAAGACAATTGTTATAGAATAACCTGGGTATTGTCAATCTAATATGTTAAATGCTATGTATATATATGTTGTTCTTTATGATAGAGGGTAAACATTTCATGTTTGAGGTTATATACGCTGTGCAATGCTTTCTGATTTATGATGAATGATAATAAATACTTATTGTTTTGTGATGCTGTTGTGATGTTTTACATACTGTTTGATAGGAATAGTGGGGCCAATTCGGACGACGTTCAGACAAATCCTCCTAGACAATAGTTTATAAAGCTTAAATACAAGCCTCAATTAAATTTAATATCTTTTCTATGTATAGGCAGGCAGTAGCACGTTTTTTTCTTCAAATTTCATATTTTAAATTTTTCCCTGATAGTTGTATGCTAATGCTAAATTATTATTGTGTAAGACATCTCCTTACACGAACCAATCACCCATAATCAACAAGTTATGAATATTCATTTTATATGGTATCGTTTCTTTTGCCCCTGAGTGTATCCGTAGTTATACATTTTATTTTGGATTGAAACAGTTTGGGAGAACATCCTTTCTCATCTTTGAATTTATACTTTCAATGGAATTGTCATGTTAAAGATGGCCATATACCATCTTTTGATTTATACTTTCAATGGAATTATCATGTTAAAGATGGCCATTTCCCATCTTTGAATTAATACTTTCAATGGAATTATCATGTTAAAGATGGCCATATACCATCTTTTGATTTATACTTTCAATGGAATTATCATATTAAAGATGGCCATTTCCCATCTTTGAATTAATACTTTCAATGGAATTATCATGTTAAAGATGGCCATATACCATCTTTGAATTAATACTTTCAATGGAATTAACATGTTAAAGATGACCATATACCATCTTTCGATCTATACTTTCAATGGAATTATCATGTTAAAGATGACCATATACCATCTTTTGATCTATACTTTCAATGGAATTACCTTGTTAAAGATGACAAAGTGAGAAAGTTTTGACAAAATAAATTCAATCCATTTCAAATTCTGGTCACGTATCGTATTGAAATATCACCTGAATAAAACAAACAGCGACAGACGTGCGGAAATGCGGAGGCGGATTTTACACAATACAGGGAAAAGGTGGATACAAATATTTCTTAATATGTTCAGTTCTTCGGCAGCTGACGTAACAGAGAGCCTTTATATAACATTTCAGTTTTGACAAATGTCCGTCGAGTTTGTTGTTGACACATGTCAATTTAACATTTATCATAACTTTTAACATAAATATTTTGAAATGTTCTTAAAATCTCGACAGAAGGTATTTTAAAACTTTTATTTTACAAATAATATTTTGGGACTTTTCCAAATACTGGACATATGTCACGAATGCGTTAACGTAATTTGTTTGAATTTTTTCAAATGCTGGACATATGTGAAGAATCATTGAAAAATGTTCATGATTTCAACAGATGTATCATTCAAATTGAAATATTTATTTAGATTTGCGATCATTTGTTCAGTATAAATGTTGGACGTTCAGATGACGAAATAACATAATAGCTAATTCTTTACATGAACAGATTGGTGAACTTTTGCGAAACAAATTTGCTGAGTTTTTAGCTTCGAACCACTTAGTTGAATTTTAAAGGTTACTATGTCAGTAACGTGGTGCTCATTGGTAAGGCTTTCCGTATACTTTTATAAGGCTAGGAGTGACGGTCTCAATTTCTCATCGTTAAATTCTATTCATCTTAAAGCACCACTCCGTTAGTTTTTAAAGTCAAATATTTGACACTTTGTTACGTGTGTATTTTCATGAAAAGGTAACTCTTCTTATCAAGAAATACCATCTTAAAGCTGATAGGGTTTTATTGTGACAAATTGAGGATACAAGGTGAAACTTTGTTCATGGTGTCATGTCATGAAAATGTAACTCATGTTATCAAGAAATACTATCTTAAAGGGGCAGTAGCACGTTTTTAGGGTAAATATATGGGGATATTGGAAAAATGAAAATAAATGGATCCAATTGAAAGACAATGTATTTAAACTAAATGAAGCAGTAACAAAACAAATATCTAATGTAAAGTTCGGCCATTCCTTTTTCACAAAAAATTAACTAAATTACATTCACACAATAATGGCCGCAAATGGACTTTATAATCTTTAGAATTTGTTATCTGACTATGGATGATTGGTTTGTGTAATGAGATTTTTGACACTATCAAAATAATACATATTCTATTAACGTACAACTATCAGTGAAAATAATAAAATATGATATTTTCAAAAAAAGTGCTACTGCCCCTTTAAAGCTAATAGGGTTTCATTCTGACAATTTGAGGTTATAAGAAGAGATTTTTTGATAGCGTCATGTCATCAAAATCATCAAGAAATACCATCTTAAAGCTAATAGGGTTCTCAATGTGACAATTCGAGGATATAAAGATCGCGATCATGATAGAAAACGGGACAGTGACGCACTTCAATTGGTCAAAGGTTATTTTCGGTACTTATCTGAAACGGACGGAAGAAAATTTTGGAGTTAATCGTGTTTGATAATTTATACAACTAGTATCCATGTGAATTTGACACGTGACATCGGCCTCTGTGCACAAATATATTTGTATTTAGATTTTCATGAAACCAATATTTCTCAAATATGTTTCATTTGGGGGCTGCTTAAATAATTTGTGAATAATATCACTTCATATGGTTAGGTTCAACATCCATAATAAAGTTTTCATTGTATGGAACCTTGTTTCGAGAATCATCAACAATTTTCCTCTTAGAGGTTTTTTTTTTAAACTTTTAATATGTTTGTGGTTCTTGTTTAAGAAATTACAATTTGACGAAGGAAAGCGCGTATCACTCAAAGAAAACAAGCTTGCTCATGTCAATACAAGATTTCATAAAAACATATTCAATAGAAAGATTGTCGATAGCTATCATATCAATATTTACCGGCGATCAATATGTTGTTCTTTTCATTCAATATTGTTATCTGAATGACAAGTGACAGGCCAGTAAGTAACAATGGAACGTAAGGTACATATCGCCTCGGGCTCATACGTCATATGTTGATTTCGTAATGATTACTCTACATGTTGACATCCCAATTAAACACAAGTAATTTCTTTATCCAAACAATCAATTGACACGTCTTTATCGCAATCAAACATCATCTACATTCAATCTATCACATTGTCAAGAAATAACTACTTCCGGTGACACTTACATCCGGTCATGCGTGCTGGCCACCTGTGGTGCTCTTCATGCTACA
This sequence comes from Steromphala cineraria, assembly GCA_916613615.1. Taxonomy (NCBI): domain Eukaryota; kingdom Metazoa; phylum Mollusca; class Gastropoda; order Trochida; family Trochidae; genus Steromphala; species Steromphala cineraria. Next base: position 22,634,358 of record OU744736.1, on the reverse strand, counting down.
TTACGGACGACTAATTACATGTAATATGCACCTACAAAACAATAAGCAGGTGGGTTATCGAGAGACCCATTTTAAAAATATCTTCGTTGTATCCATTAATCGACCACATTTGCATTCACGCTGAAAATAAGAATGAGATCAAATAATAAGGCGATTCTTGCGACAATGAAGGAATGTCTTTTGACTCCAGGTGTATCTTCTACGTAGGGAACTCTCTCAACCAGATGCTTTTGTCTCCTGGCAGATGTTAGCATAACAATGCATAATTCATATAGTTTGTAGCATTCAGTAGGGATCAGATAGTTTTTGTCGATTGTACCCTGTAATATTTTCTTTGAAAAGAGATTTTAAGGCGTTGAGTGCAACTTTTCTGTTTCCTGTGTTGGCGCGTTGTGGGTTATTTGGGCTGTTTGGTGAAATATGAATAAGCAAACAAAAATTTAGTCCTTTTCACTTGATTTAAAAGAACAAAGGTTATTTTATTAAATTACGTGATGATTTCAGTCGTTTTAAAAAAAACTCTGAAGATCAGATTACTTCTAGTAATGTTAATTGCTGCTGTCGTTTTCAAAGAATAAACCTTCGCTAAATGAAAAACGATAAGGAATTAACTCAAATGCATGAAATTAAAAAAAATTAATATGAAATTAATTGAATTTTGTGTATACATATATATTTTTTTCAATTTTTACAAAAACAACTTGTTGTCCACTGAAACATAGGTCCGTTTTTCGGACATTTTCATTTTTATCACACACGTATATAATTCTTTGAGATATGGTCATCACCCTGTTCGTCTGTCCGTCTGTCTGTTTGCAAACAGTCCGAAGCTACTAAACTAAGAACTAAGTTTTAAAGACCAATTAGATCTAGCTCAATGAAACTTGGTATGTGGATAAGTCAGCATGTGTAGCTATGCCTTTTGGGATTTTAACCTCTTCGGGATTTCTTATTTTTGACGACTTACATGGAAACGTCATTTAGAATTCCGTTTCTGGAGAAAATTTGGAAATATAATGTTAAATGTACCACAATGAAACTTTATATTCTGATCAATTACCATGTGTACATATGCCTTTGGGGAATTTCAACTTTTTTAATTGGTTTTGCAAATCTTATCCGAGAATATCATTTCCGGAGCAGAACTCAAAACCTGTAAGATGAACCTCAGTGACACTTGATATTTGGAACAATGGGGTTTTAATGTCTTTAGGAGTTTCAACGTTTTTGGAACTTTATTTATTGCCATCTTATTGAATTTCTGATGTATTTGGGATAGATGGGATATGTCATCTCCTGACGACGTGTGTATGAATGTCCATCTTCTAAATTGCATAAGACCTAAGTATTTCTTTTTTTTCATTATAAAGATTCAGTCTACTCTTCAATAAATATGGAGGATAATTCTAGAAAACATAAAAGTATTTTAGAAAATAGGTAAACCACGATTCTTTAAGTCTTCATTGTTAATTCTTCATTGTAGAAGTTGAGAAAAGATTAAACGATACAATGGAATGACACAACATGTCATAGAAGCCATAGATGCCTTTTTAATCTCGATATGACCCTTGGCCAAACTTTCCTATCACTGAGTTCATCTTTCAAGTGAAGTAACAATTTCGTTTCTGCAAATATGGCAACTGTTTACAAAGATACCCAAAATTAAATTACAAAAAAGCAACTTGCAAAGTTTAACTTGTCATTTTTTGGAATTATCAAATCTGGAAAGTTTTAATTTCTTATCGCTAAACTACAGATGCTACCTGCCGTGCGCTGATATGATTTGCGCCCTACAACTTGTTCCCATACGGAACGTCTTGACAACAGAAAACAGAGCCCAGTCGTCAATCGCTAACTCGAGATGTCGATTTTTAAAATTATCATTTAATTGGATATAAACTGGCAATGAATTGGCCAACCTGGGCAGATGCAGCTGCCAGATAAACGTATCACCTTCCGAAACCTTAGCATCCTGCCTCTAGTTCACACGACCGCCGCTAGGTGGGGCTATCTCAGCACGAGCAGATCAGTGCAACAGACGTCCAAGATTGTAAGAAAGAGAATAGAATCACACGAACTTTTAAAAGCCGACTGTTGTTAACATCTTTAATGCGAAATCTACTCGCTTCAGCCGTATCAAATTTGACTGTAGTCTTGCATGTATCGCTGCACCACGTTGAAACAACTCAAGCTGAACGATACCGCAGCCGCTGCGCTGCAACATGGCGCTCGGCCCGTCATGTCAATAACGTCATGCACGTGCGAAGCTCACGTGCAATATGGCGACGCTCGCACATGCGCCGTAAATGGCCTCAGGGGCGTGTACTATCACGCTGTATTGAGTCCTAAGGCTGATAGATCCCTGGAACTGCCTAGATTGAAGGGATATACTACGGCGAATCATACGGCAAGTGTCAGACCCATTGCGCATGCCGCCCATGCAGTTACACATTGTTAGAGGCGAGGTTTTAATAGCAGGACCTTACGGGTAGGAATCCACCTCAGTGTGCCTTTAATCACAGCTAAGCATGCAATTTGTTCTGATTTTCTACATGACACACTGCAGGGGTATAAAAAGTTTAAGCCGTTTAGCATTCCTGACATTATAATAGTGATTTACATGAATAAAGAATTTCCGTTTTACAGAATAAAAGACATAAATACACTTCGTGTGAGATTGAAAAAAAATGAACTTCTGATTTATTTGATAAAGCAAATTTTGAAATACGCGCGAATCCCAATGAAAAGGACTTCTAAATGAGGTATTAGTAGTGGAAGCTTTAATTTCCTCCCTCGTGGGTTGGCCATTTTGTGGTGTAACTTTCATCTAATTGATCGAGCGTTGGTTCGTTTACATCCATTTAGAGAACGTGTTCGCTTTTAAAGCTATTTCTTCTTCCCAAACCAAGATCGATGTCACTTTGTGCACCAAACAAGTGTGTTTTCGGGAAGTGTGAGAAATTTCTGGAAGTTAGAAATATGTGAAATCATTAGGAAAGGAATCTGGTTCCGATCCATGGAACTATCTAAATATACTCAAATCGAATCTCCAGAAATGCTATAGCAACCGGTGTTTTTATATACTATTAAATGCCTGTTTAAAACGTTTTGCCCACGTTTTCCCATTACCTGATTTAAGATCTCACATGTCGCAGCGATTATGTAACGAGGCGTTAAACGAATTTTAAACGAAGCAATTTGGAAAATATCTGCAAAGTTTTCTATTGGTATGAAATTAAAGTGTCATGTCGACTGGTCTCACAACACGGTGAATAAACTTCTGACAAAGGACTGAAACAATCGATTCTGACAATAATAACCTACTTGTGATTTTAAGTATTTGTTGTTTTGTTGCAAAAAAAAAGAAACTTTCTTTACAGAAAAACTACTTTGCGCTGTCAGTGATGCGGAGCAAACGCACGTGCTTCGTGATAGGGCTTCGTGTAATCCCAGCGGATTCATACACCGTGAAATGAATTTTAGCAACATGTCAATTCTGCTTAACAATTCCTCTCAAATTTTAGCGTTGCTGGACCAAGCTGAAAATTTGATTTAAACATATGTCATTGTCATTTGAAAGCGGGTTGTCTGAGTTAAAAAGGTGTAGATATTGTTCCCAGCTTTGTAATGACATTTTAGGGTGACAGAGGTTAAGGGTCATGTTGTAATTAGTTTCAGAGTTGACGCTCAAAAAATAAATTTCGTGTTCATAAAAATTATTTAATCTTTTATTAACTTGACAATGGCTCCTTTCTAAAGCTAGATTTATTTGTTCTTCATACTCTAGATTTTGAAATTAGATGTAATTGATTTTGATAACGTCAACAATGACAGTTTTATGCCTTCTGTGACAATTACCTTGAACTAAAGCTCTTTGTTGAAACAAGCCTTTTGACTGAAGAGAGGGAGTATGACAAAGGCAAGTTTGGATAGTTGTATTATACTTTTCATTTGAATTTAAGTTTTAAAGGGGCAGTAGCACGTTTTTAGAGGGAATATGAGGTGATGTCAAGAAAATGAAAAAAAATGGTTCCAATTGAAAGACAGTGTATTTAAACTAAAGAAAGCAGTTATAAATCGCATATATAATGTATAGTCAGCCATGCGATTCCTTTTTCTTACACAAAATGAATTAGAGGTGTTCACACAAAAATGGCAGCCAATGGATTTTATGTGAATCTTTATAATTTGTGCTATGACTATGGATGATTGGTTTGTGTAATGAGATTTTTAACAATATCAAAATAATACATTTTGTATATTCGTTCAATTATCAGTGATAAAATGAATATATAAAATTGATAAAAACGTGCAACTGCCCTTTTAAACGAATGAATCCGGAAATATCTATTTTCTCAAACTTTTTATAAGTGGATAGTTTCTAAAGAAGAACCTGTAACATATCCGTGTTTAGTAAACCATTTGTATATATGTTTGTCAGGTGTTTTATGAAATAATTTGATTCTTTTACTGCAAGTTCTTGACGAAATCAAGAACAAGAGTGTCAGGAAACTGAGGAAATAATTTTTATTCTTTGAGACCATATGAAACCTTGACATATAATTGTTTTCAATGTAAATAAATTGTGCATCTAGTACGAAAATGAGTTGAAAGAAAGTTTTGAAAATTGAATACAACTTTGACAAATATACAAAAAACATTACCAAACAAAGAAAATAAATCATCAAATATTCTTATAATGTTTGATTTTAAGTTTCTTATATAAAATCAATATACCATGTTGTGTGCCTTTCTGTTATATCAAAACTCAGCCCATTTGAGCATCATTAGTGAGGGACAGTTAAGTATTGAAAAAGTGTGCAATGGCTTTACAGTTTACAGGGAAATCATGAGTGGTTTTAAATGCTTACTTTTAACGGGTATATAGGTAATGTTGGTTATATAAGATATGAAGAGAATCGTTATTAAACTGTTATCGAATTCATTTGTAAAAATGTTTGATTTTATTAAATGTTGTGTGTCACGTTTTGTGATTTGTGAAGTTCCATTAGTACATAACAAAATAATGTTTCAGAAAGTCTGTACATTTTAAAAGGCATATCTTTGTCAATACTTTAAATATATCGGCATTTATATTCGCAAAGAGATTAATCTATTTAAGATTAGAATTATAAGAATATATTAGTAAAAAAATGGTATGAAAACGATGAGCGGGAAAGAAAGCATAACGAAGATTTTCACCATTTTGATAATGATTACCCAAATCTGTACGTTTTAAAGGGGCTTTAGCACGGTTTTTTTTATAATTGTATAATTTCGATTTTACACTGATAATTGTAAGTTCATGATAAATGTATTTTTCTGATAGTGTCAAAAATCTCATCACACAAACCATTATCCGTAGTCGGAGAACCAATTATAGATTTATTGCTTCATTTAGTTTAAATTTATTATCCTTCAATTCGAACCATATGTTTCCTTTTTCCTGACATCACCTTTTATTTCCCCTAAAACGTGCTACTGCCCCTTTAATGAGGTATTTTGCAAGAGAGTCTGAAAGCATCAACACTTTTAAGCAAAATCGATTGCAGAGCATTCCAAATATATATGTGAAATACACGTTCTATCATCAACGAGAACATCGCCTTCGGGACTAATAACACTATGACGTTGTAAATGTGCGTTAATCGTTTGATCCGTTGATCAGCCCTTATCCCCCTGATCACACCTGTAGTTCCGTAACGCGCCCTTTGATCCTCCATTGTCTTATCCCCTCACCTGTCTAACTTACCTTGACATACCTGAGCGTTACGACAGGTGCTTCTAACGTTACGGTTCTTGTAACGTTGGTACAGATGGTGTTGGGAGAACGCTAGAGGTGTTAGGGGGATACAGCTGGTCAGTGGCGGGGGTCAAGAGATCAAAGGAAAGGGGGAAGGACCGTATATCTTCGTTCTATTGACTTAAGTAGTCTGACTAAACGGTGGTATGGTTCGTAATATTATATAGTCTGATAATCATACTAGCTATTATTGAAATACAAATTTAAATCCTTAGATTTAAAATCCTCTTTCTTTAACGCATCTTCTCTTATCTACAGCTGCGTATCTTAAGTTTGTTCACTTGCTTGTGTATCCTAGTGCAAATATCATGTAAATTTGGTTTCGTTTTGACGTCCATAAAATAATTCCAGGACCACTTACAAAAGCTCACCAATTGTCCATGTGTAAAATAACCATTTTCAAACCATATTTCGGGATCGTCTCATCACTGGTGTTAGATGTCGATATTTGGCATGGTTAGATAGACTGATGGGGTCATATTTGTGAAATTTGGATTTTCTTAAATTTCGATTAAAATAATATATGTAAACTGTGTAGGTCAAATATCAGCACAGTTACATTGCCTTGGTGCAAAGGAACAAATATGAGTAATATCTAAAGCTGTTGATCGCTTATGAAGGGTTTTGCAGAAGAAAATAGAAAACAGTGTTTTCGAAATTCCGACCCCTGGTCACTTCAATGACCTGCCAAATTCGGTACGCCCAACTGTAAGGTATGACATGCGAATATGTTAATGCAAACTGAATCTTATCTCATGCAGTGAAATTTTATCATTATCGGTTTCGTTTTCGGAATGCTATGATGTCTCAACAACATTTCAAAATACATGATAATTGCACTAGAATACAAGGTTAGTGAACAAACTTAAGATACGCAGCTGTATTATGATGATTATTTATGAAGGCAAGGCTTATTTTAAGTTTAAGACGTTTTGCTTAGGACAGACAGACTTATAGTTTATTAAACTCTCACCACATATTAACTGTAGAATTACATAAAACATTTTCTCTATAAAATATATATGTGCCACTCTAATAGAGCTATGAGAGACTTGTACATTTATAAAATAAACATATACAGTACTTATGCTTAAACGGGACATTAAATTAAAAGTTAAAAAAATACTATACATAAAAAAGACAATAATTAAAAAAGTGTAATAGATGTCACACAAGGATGTACTGTCTCTAATTATGTTATTTTGTAAACATATGAACTGGATTTTGTTCAAAAGGGATGATTATGTGTCATGTTTGTTTTCATGTAACCTGCGACGGCTTTCTTCTAAAAGTATGTACATGTATATGGTAAAGGACAAATGAACAACTTATAACTTATATCATGTTTATCCTGCAAAATTGATACATAGTAAATGGTCAAGAAATCAAAATACATCTTTATTTGTAATTGTAACATGACTTCGGTAAATACTCGTTTCTGATTGGTTGATTTGAAGGATTTGCCAGTGTTAAATGGCAATGAACACCCGCAAATTGGCTGAGGCGAATCACCGCGAAAAGATACGTTAGTTGGTCCGCCTCAACATTAAAATGTTCTGATTCTCCCAATATTCGTGACCGATTCACATTTTACTGTTGTTGCTGTCATTTTCTAACTTGCGCATTCCCGTAGATGCCAAAAATCCTTTTCTATTTGCTTTAGTTTAATGTAACCAAACTTTCTTAATTGGCTAAGTTTCTCCTAATTTGCCGCCTTGTGCCATGCGGCCGGTTTCTTTCGAATGCCGTTCCCATGGCACGACGTCACAAAGACCAACGGTTATGACGTCATAATGAGCGCGTCACCGTCACAATGGTCTGGGCGAGTTTAAGATATTTGTTCAGTCGGGTTTGTTCCTGTTGGTTTATAATTATATAACTGTTTTCTCTCTCATAAATTTTCACAGTGAAAACTATAAGATCTCATCGTTATGAGTGCAACTGGTTTGCAATATTAGAACACTATTTTAATGTCTATAACACTGGGAATTCCTTCTTCTTTATAGCTGCGAACACCTATAACAATAATGGATCAGTCGTTAGATCCTTTCAACTCAGAGTTCCCTACGCAAAAATAGAGTTCGCTCTTAAAATGCTTATAACTAACGGTCATGTTACAATATCGATAAATAGTTGCGTTTGTAAAATTTCCGGGATTCATTGTTATTCAACACCCGCAAATTTAAGCGTTTAAAACCTCCGGCTAACGCCGTCGGTTTTAAACTAAATTTGCGGGTGTTGAATAACAATGAATCCCGGAAATTTTACAAAAGCAACTATTTATCTTCTAACTGACCAGTCTATTGAATTATTGTATCTTCTGTTGATGTAAACTTATGACTTATGATAACCCACCTCGACTTGACGTTACTAACTTCAAACGATACACGACCTGCAGCGCTGTCACAGGTGTGAAGGACAGCGAACGCGGAAGGTGTGAGGGGTTACAGCTGGTCAACGGCGATGGTCAAAGGCGATGGTCAAAGGATCAAAAGGCCGCTTTTCTTTGCTCACCTTTGAGTTGAGCTTCGACGACTCTTAAAGATATGTCAATGTTATGTTATGTTATGAATTTGGTCAAGCACTGCTGTTATCATTCATTGGACAGGGTTTCCTAATCCACTTTTGCTTTGAGCCTTAGTATAACGGTCCTTGAAGTTACGTATCTTTGTAATTGTAAGGTTGTTACATGCGTCATGTTGTCTTCAAGTAATCAGACAAAGGAAATAATTATTTGGCCACAAGTTGAAATAAAAGACTGCTTCTATAGTTCGAGTATATATGTCATTGTTAACGACCTTTTGAATATGTAATGTGACGTTCTTGGTGAACTTATAACCATCGATTCCTTGATGAAACATATCCGTATTCAAAAATTCGTGATTTAGATGTAAAATTTACAACAGGCTAAGAATGAATAAAGGATTGACAGACAGATAGACAGACACATACAGAGAGACAGACAACGAAGAAAAAAATTATTTGAACTAAATTATTAAAACTACACATTATGCATTCAGAGGATGTCCATTTTGAGCCGATTTCTTCTGTTTTGGGTTGGTTCTAACTGTACTTTTATCTATGCATCTCAGTTGTCGCTTTTCAAAAACTCTATTGTCATCTTTGATCTCTAAAACTGACATCGTAACTTCAAACAATAACATTCAATGAACTTTCAGACACAATGCCAGGTGACGAAGAACAGATTATTATTATTCAAATCATAAAACTGTCAAGCAATAGTGTAAGAGAACATATAAATATCATTTGATACGACAACTTAGCCACTACCTGACCTACAATTTACCTGTTAATGATCATACATGTAACATTATGCTTAGTTAGTTGAAGTATAGACAAGTGCATCGTTTTAAACGAGGAAAAAATTACAAGAGACAAGAGGTAAGTTGAGAAACAGCAATTTCCTTGTTTCGTTTTCTCAACAAAACAAAACAATTTATTTAACATTAGTTCATTTAAAACCACAATATTTCAACAATCCAACACTGTCAATTCTTATATGAATAAATTAGAAGAAAGATTATACGTTTTCAGTTATCATACAATTTTGTTTTGCTTTGCTTATAACGATGTGTAAAACAATATCATTAGGCTCAAGGTTCCAGTCGATGCTCGCATGTATCACTGCAATGCATAGCCTAACACTTGTGTTGCAGTCTTTGTCTCTGCTGTGATTTTAGTGAAATAATATTGAAAGCGGCGTTAAACCACATATCACATCATAGAAATAAAGTAACGATATCTAATAGAAACCATTTGTTTACAACCACATGTTTACCTGGTACTGATCCATGCTGTTCTTGTTCATGTTATGCCTTTACAAAAACATATTTCTTAATACAACAAATTTATTTAAATCTAGATGAGTCTATTTTTGAAAATAATTGGGCATGTTTACATTTTGCAGTATACCACACAGGGAGATCATTAATAGAAAATCAATAATAAAAAGACATTCGATGTATTTTGAGATCCCTGTTTTATTAGTTTCCACATTATTGTTAACATTTGTTCACGTTAAAGTAAACATTGTTGATATTCTCAACCAAACATCTTATAAAGAGTAAGCGTGGACCAGAAAAGCTCTGTAGTTTAGAATAAAGAAGTTGTCAACCAAAATATTACCAGATATATACACTTAGATATAAAACATAAAAATGGCCATGGCATTGAAACTTTGTTATGTTATAGTAGAATGTTATCTAATTTGATATTGTAATGTATGTTAAACGTCACCTTAGCCATATCGTTATAGATTTTTACAGATATGTATTTTTATATGCCATTGTATCTAATCTCTGACAGTTAGATCAAATTTAATATAATTCAACTCAATTTGACTTCACATTATTGTGATCTTCAACTGATGAAAAAGAAGGTGTAGTGGTAAGCATGCTGGTTCGAATCTCGGTTGAGAGATCCAAATATTGAGACCTTGGTCTCGTCCTCATGTGTCCCTGGGCAAGGCACTTCATCCAAATTGCACTCAGTCCACCCAACTGTTAAAATGAGTGTCTGAGTTGGAGTGTACGATATCTATAGAATCTATACAATTAACATTTTACATTACGAAAATGTATGCTGCAAAATAAAATCGGGTATATGGACATCTAGGGGCATCTAGTGAGGGTAAAAAAAGAGATTTCTACCAAAAAGATGAAGTACTTAAAATAAGCTTCTTAACACCTAATTATAGTAGCCAGACACTTAATCACACAGCATATCATAAGCAATACTAGCCTCATTACCACTATTCTTACCTCAACCATAGTATGCTTTACTCTATGCTTGCCACTGATAATACCGTATCGCCTACTTTAGTACACAGCATATCATAAGCAATACTAGACTCATTAACACTATTCTTACCTCAACCATATTATGCTTTACTCTACTTTAGTACACAGCATATCATAAGCAATACTAGACTCATTAACACTATTCTTACCTCAACCATATTATGCTTTACTCTACTTTAGTACACAGCATATCATAAGCAATACTAGACTCATTAACACTTTTCTTACCTAAACCATATTATGCTTTACTCTACTTTAGTACACAGCATATCATAAGCAATACTAGACTCATTAACACTATTCTTACCTCAACCATATTATGCTTTACTCTACTTTAGTACACAGCATATCATAAGCAATACTAGACTCATTAACACTTTTCTTACCTCAACCATATTATGCTTTACTCTACTTTAGTACACAGCATATCATAAGCAATACTAGACTCATTAACACCATTCTTACCTCAACCATAGTATGCTTTACTCTACTTTAGTACACAGCATATCATAAGCAATACTAGACCCATTAACACTGTTCTTACCTCAACCATATTATGCTTTACTCAACTTTAGTACACAGCATATCATAAGCAATACTAGACTCATTAACACTATTCTTACCTCAACCATATAAGCTTTACTCTACTTTAGTACACAGCATATCATAAGCAATACTAGACTCATTAACACTATTCTTACCTCAACCATATTATGCTTTACTCAACTTTAATACACAGCATATCATAAGCAATACTAGACTCATTAACACTATTCTTACCTCAACCATATTAGGCTTTACTCTACTTTAGTACACAGCATATCATAAGCAATACTAGACTCATTAACACTATTCTTACCTCAACCATATTATGCTTTACTCAACTTTAATACACAGCATATCATAAGCAATACTAGACTCATTAACACTATTCTTACCTCAACCATATTAGGCTTTACTCTACTTTAGTACACAGCATATCATAAGCAATACTAGACACATTAACATTATTCTTACCTCAACCATATTAAGCTTTATTCTACTTTCGTACACAATTTTGAATACCATATCACTCGCACCCAATACTACTTAGAATTACATACAAGATGGTATCATACATGCCGCACCACAATGCACCTGGCATACCATGTTACACTCTAGCAGGTCGTGCATTATCAGGAAATCCTATGTCATACCAAAGCATATCATACCATGCCATACCATATAAGATATCGATGTATTACATGTATATACTGTACATCTACATAAAACATGTCCCACAATACTCTTCGTGTCAAGAAAATGTCGTCCTACCATGCCATACCATACTGTATCATACATGTACCATACCATGCCATATCATGCCATACCATACTGTATCATACATGTTCCATACCATCCCATACCATACATATACCATACCATTCTGTAGCATACATATACCATACTATACCATACTGTAGCATACATATACCATACTATACCATACCATACAGTATCATACCACAACTACTCAGACCACGCCATACCTTACCACACCACATTATTTTATGCCATACTATTCTATAATTTCATTATTTGAGTTCCAAGCATTTAATATTCAACACAGAAATATGAATGTAGTTGAGGTGATAACAACAGTCACAGCATCAACGCTTGAAATAAACATGACTCTTAAACAACAACCTACTATTTTCTGCCTTGACATTTTCACGAAAGAGGATAGGCTGTGAAAGTATTAATATTTTTTATTTTAAACGGATTAGTCAGCCACTGTTTCTTTTTCTTCGAATGAAACAGTTTTAACGCTGCTTTACGGCGACTGAGAGTCGGCTTATAAATACACAAGGCACAACGCGCAGCTAGAATAACGTTTGTTCTTTTACGTGAACATTTTGAAATAACAAGAACATTCTGTGTGGTTAAAACCAGTTTGTGGATTCTCTTCACGATCCAAAAATTTAACGTTTTAGCCTTGACAGAGTTTGATAGGCTTTGGTTTGGTCTCAACATCTGCCAAGGTTTGAGCAGGGTCATCTCTATTAATAAATACATCATATATATTATGATATATCATCGTTCAGAATGTAGGATATTGATTTTTAAAATTTGATTATTTCTGGTTTTGTAACTTACATTACGTATATAAATATATTGTTTGTCACGATAAACTACGTTATGCAATCCGGGTTTGGTAAAACTAACCTCAATGCTAAGATTAAAAGGAAAAAATATCTTGAAAAGGGTAGCGGAAAAGGTGAACGGAAAATGTTACAGGAAAGAAAAAACGAGGAAAGGGTAACTGAATGGTGTATATATTAGTACAACAGACGATTAGATGAGGGTAATATACTGAAGATGACCTTAAGATCAACGGTAATGAAAGAGGGTTTTATAAGCTTCCAATTTATATGTCAATAACACTTGTTATTTGTTTGATTCTACGATGAAGGAAATGAAAACGTGACGAACCAAATAGAAACCACAAAATTAATTCAACAAATTAAAAAAACAAATACTTCAGCCAGGGAGAGATGTATTTTCTATGAACATGTTTTGTAAATATGACCTCAGTATTTATTTCATCAGAGTATGATTCGCTATGGCGCTGAAATCGATGTTCTGGGTTCCGATGTTGGGAAAAGTTTTAAAGTTATGACGGTTAGTTTTAGGGTTAGTGTTAGTGTTAGGGTTAGGGAAATGCATCATAATGCATTATTATCATAAGACGCTATACAACATGCCAAAATGACATTTTGACTCAACGCCGCTAGTGGCTTAAATATTGCCCAAGCGACGTTAACCAATAACTCACCTACTCATTTTGACTCTCCATGTCGCCTCATTGAAGAGATTTTAAAGCTACGATTTCTTAAAACTTTGAACACTCATGATTGAAATATCTCGTACTTTGTATGGTGACGTTTTGTTTGTTCGGGGAAGAGGGATCACTTGCTCGTGGCCTAAAACGACGATCCATAAACATGTTCATTATGAAAAAGAAAGAAGAAAAGAATTTTATTTCGGTGTCACGTGCTTACAAGTATACATTTCACATATGGCATGATAAAACAAAAATATCACATGATATAAAACCTTACAGATTAAAAGATAGCACCCGGCCTACAAGGCCTATGAGACACCATAATACTTTCAATATCAATCATTATATATTAAAATATAGATAATAATAATATAAAACATGAAATATTAAGGATGGAGTAAAACTGTTGATAGTTAGATGAGGCGCAGCCTCCGTCTGTACCTTATATGGTGACGTTTCGTTTGTTCGGGGAAGAGGGATCACTTGCTCGTGGCCTAAAACGATGATCCATAAACATGTTCATTACGTAAGGGGGCAATGTCGCACCTGAAGTGGCACAGCGCCCTCTTTGATGAGCCGGATAACATGGGATTGTAAAATAATTATTTACCTTGTAACCACCTGCGAGCTAGGTATACCTACATTCAACTTCATAATTATTCTTTCATGAACTGTAAAATTGTATATCCTGTCCGGTAATTTCATCGGTATCCTTTGATCCTTTCGTCATAAATACAAGGTGTTAACCTAACAGTGTATGTAGACCTGTATCGTATTTCATTGAGAACTCTTAAACAGCCAATCAGCCCTCAAGCAAGTGCTTATCACTTACTTGGGTACCCATACTGGTAAAGCCACCCTTGCGTGAAAGCTTAATCCGGCGTAGCCCAAGGATAGTCTGAAATTAACCTTACATTCCAGCTTTAACGAAACTCAAAAGAGCCGATAAAATTGTCTGCATTTTTCGCAAATCAATGATGAATGGCTTAGGAACAACTGAACCACTTTGTAAGAGGTCCACTTCACCGTATGAGGTCTCGTCTTGCTAACGAGAAGTTGACGAGACTCGCACCTTGTTACAGACCCCACACCAAGGCTTCAAAAGACTACGATTTCATAATGGTCCAGACTTGACTTCATGCCTTCAGAATGTTAGCATCCTGTATGTAGTGAACTTTCCGTACCTTTCACTCCTAAAATGTCTACTGAATCACCATATTATTTTCTCATATCATCAATAGATTTCGTCTCATCTCCCCATCCTCAATGTTGAATTCATGTTTTGTTCCTAAATTTACTCTTTTATAAACCTGAAGCAACGTCCTGAAGTTCTCAAGAATGTTAGCACTCTGTATGCTGTGAACTCACCCGTACCTCTCACTCCTCAAATGTCTGCTAACTCACCATGTTATTTTCTCATTTCATCAATAGGTTTCGTCTCTTCACCATCCTCAATATTGAATTCATGTTCTGTTCCTAAGTTTACGCTTTTATAAACCTGAAGTTGCGTCCTGAAGTTCTCAAGATTGTTAGCGCTCTGTATGCTGTGAACTCAACGTACATTCACTCCTCAAATGTCGACTGACTCACCATGATATTTTCTCATATAATCAATAGGTTTCGTCTCTTTACCTTATATCCCCATCTTTATTATTGAATTCATGTTTTGTTCTTAAGTTTACGCTTTTACAGATCTGAAGCAACGTCCTGAAATTCTCAAGAATGTTAGCATCCTGTATGCTGTGAACTCACCGTACCTCTCACTCCTCAAATGTCTACTAACTCACCGCGTCACTCTCTCATATCATCAATAGGTTTCGTCTCATCTCCTCATCCTCAATATTGAATCCATGTGTTTGTTCACATATCTAAAGAAACGTTCTGAAGTATGAAAAATCCAGAAGTGATTCTATGACAATCCCTATCGGGATTCGAACACAAAACCTCTGGAACAGGGTCAGCCAATGGGATATTACACTATCCGAGACTATACAGGTGGAAATGCTTTTGATTTTTCTCACCGTCTCATATTTATACTTTTATTCAGTATACTCCGACTGTAAAAATATCACCTCAACAGCTCCATCCAACCTCAATCCCTATTCTATAAACCAACCTTCTCATTTGTTCCATACGACCTTCAAACAACCATCTTTCCAACAATTCGACCCATTTGCTTTATCTTCCTGGCAATTACCTTGGCACTTTCGACCATTTACTACATATGCCACCCCACCTCCTCCATAGTAACTACCAACTACTTAAACCACTTCTCAAACTTTGTGTAAGTTCCCATCCAACTAACTATCTGAGAGAGTCGCAACGGTAGTTTTGGACGATTTGGCTCCCTATTCCCTCCCTACCCGACCAACCATTTCATCGATACTCCCCCTAAAAACCACCCCCTCCCTCGCTACATTCCCACGAGGCGTGCGACCCACCCACGAAGGTGACACCCTCGACTTATCCCCACAACCTCTCATTTCCTCACCTTGAAAAAAATATCGGCTTTTCTATTGGATGTTGTATTTCTCACCACCTTTACGCATTAAATTGCAATTAAACAAAAGAGGTATTGGCCGATTATTAACCAATAATTGTAAAACCAAAAATTTCAAAAATTGCATGGTTTTCCCACGACCGCACAGCAATAAAACAGCGAAGTGTGGATGACAGTGGAGGAATCGATCCCAGTACTTGAACCGCTCTCGGGTTTCCAGGTACAATGGAAGCACAAAGTGTCCCCTTTCTTTTCATCAATATAACACCTCAAGGCGATCAATGCTTGAAAAGTTCTCACCGGAATATTTTACCTGTGTCAATAGCATGGCGAGCGCTGCACAGGCAGTCGCGTGATTAATTTCATAAGAGGTTAAATAAAGGGATAAATATGCATAAGTGTGAGGTGCAACAGATCGAAAAATGTACAATTTGTGAGTGACACCCTGACCACCAAGCTGTGGACGCACGCGACAGGTAAATGGAACAGGTAATTTACCTGGCTGCGTCCCGTGGGATCCCTCCACAAGCAGGTAGCGTCCCTGAAACAGCTTTTTATGCGAAGGTACGCTTCACACGATACCATTGAAACACAATCACAGATACATGCAATATCTTTACACACAATGCCTTTTATTCGTGGGGTGCCACCTCTGAATCAATATTTTTTTTATAAATTTCAATTTCAAAAGGTGAACTTCCGCCTTTGAATTATCAATAAAACAATTATTGAAATAGTATTCTATTGTCTTTGCTCAACGTTTGAGATATCATTTCAAATGAAAGAATGATCTAAATAAACGTCAAGATTATTTCCAATGTACTACTTTAAATAAACTTTCCTCAGACATCAGTATAAATAGTTCAACATGCCTTACGAAAAGAATTATTTTTTAACTTCCAGTGTTTTATTAGCGAGGCCCCGAGAGGGTCGGAGAGGGCCTCACTAATAAAACACTGGAAGTGAAAAATTAGAAGTTGGAGACCCCCTTTAACACTAGCAATTTGGCAGGTAATTGAAGTGACAAGCGGTCAAAATTTCGAAAACACTATTATTTTATTTTGCCCTGCTAAATTCGTCTTAAGTGATCGTCAGCTTTAGGCCTAAGTAATATGTGCACTTAGTCAATAAAATTGTGCTGATTGTTTTCTCAGAGATTCGTTATGGAATATTGAAATCGGAATTTCAAAAATGACCCTCACCTGTCTATATAATCATGCCAAATTTCGACATTCTGCATCAGAGACCAGATGATCGCAAAAAGTGGTTTGAGATTGGTTATCTAACGCATGAACAATTAGTGGTCCTTTGTCATTGATCTTGGTGTAACTTGATTCGCGTCTAAACGAAACCTTTTTTATATTTGCACAACGATACACTAGTTAGGGGGACGAAACTGTATATCTACCTACATTCGAGAGAAAGCTCTAACCAAACATTACATGTACATGATCTGACAAAGCAAGGATGTTTATTTAATTGACACGTTGACAGCTTTAATGTGAAACATGCACGGCTAGATAGTTTACAATGTAGATTATTTACCTACTTACAAGCCTATATATATACCTATATCTATTCATGAGAACGCTAGTGTTTAGCACCTGCCTTTCATCTCGCCGAAATTAGCAACACCTGTGCCACGCTTCCAAGGTGTATTCTCACCTGGCCTGGTGTGACAACAAAGCGTTGTCTACATACTTACATACCTAAATACTTGGTTATTAACTAGACAGGTGAAAAGACATAGTTTGTAACACCTGAGAAAAGATTTGCCATGGGTCACCAAGTGACGTGTTTAAGACTTTTGTTTTTAGATAGAATGAAGGGTAAAAGAGGGAGTAACAGACGAAGAGAGAGAGGGGTTAGACCAGACCCTAAAATAAGATAAAAGCCTTAGCAAGTCTATAATGAGACTTGTGAGCTCAGTGATAGGAGACTGAAGAAATCTTAGTCTCCTTTTCATTATATTTATTCACTTTCTTAAATTTTAGATTTATTGAAAACAATTTCATTTCAGAGTCTAACAGTCTAAGTAAACCTAGCCTCAATAATACCCGATATTGAGTCTAGCAAGATGTAGTATAGTAGTGAAACGGGTATTATTGAGGCTAGGTTTTCTTAGACTCAGAGTCTAAGAGAGGGGTGGGAAAGTAGATACATAAATAAAATGTACATATATAAAGAGTGAGAGAGGGAGGAAGATGGTAGATTTAGAGACAGATAAATAAATTGTTTAAGAAGTGCTAAACATAGATTTTATGCATGTTCAACTTCTTCAAATATTTGAGAACGACGGTTAGGTAAACGTTCTGACGAGATATGAATACCTATACCACAACAACGCTCTCGTAAATATAAAACATGGCGATCTATTAAGTATTATTCATGTAGATAGATAGGCATAGCACGACAGATATATGCATGAACAGAGAGATAGAGATAGAAGATAGGCGAGTTAATCAAACTTATTAACATTTTAAGAAGAGAACCAATCCTTTTTTTTTCTTTTAAAAATAAAAAGTTGTTTCACAGTTGCCTTTTCTATTGTTTTTCCTCTGTACCACGCCGTGTCTAGAGAGATTAAAAAGACAAAGTTCGTGAAAATCAATATCTCCTGACTCCTTTTCAATATTTAATGGAATAACAGTGTTCTTTTAAAAAGAAATTTATTGAAGTTGAAAAGAATCCGTGTCACTCAATTGTTCACCTTAAAAAATTGACAGAAGTAAATTGGAAAATCATGTTAGCATTTAAACACAATCGGTTGTTGAAAAGTTTGGTTTGCCAATGAAAACAATATAATCCAAAGAAGAAATTGGATTGGTCTATTGAGATATTCAAATATGTTTCAATTCGATATCACATTATCTTCAATATCTTAATCGAAACCTGCACTATACTGAAGTTAAACGGGGCAGTAGCACGGTTTTTTAGATTTTTAAATTTTAAATTTTTCACTGATTATTGCTAAATGTATCATTCTGAAAGTGTCAAAAATCTTATTACACAAACCAATCATCTTTAGTCAGAGAACAAATTTTAATGATACCCCTAAGGTTCATTGGTAGCCATTTTTGTGTGAACACCTTTAATTCATTTTGTGTAAGAAAAATGAATCGCATTGCTGAACTTCACATTATATATTTGATTTATTACTGTTTCATTTAGTTTAAATGCATTGTCTTTCAATGGGAACTATTTATTTTCATTTTCCTGACATCACCTCATATTCCCCCTAAAAACGTGTGACTGCCCCTTTAAAGCCGAAAGAACATTTGGTTTTAACGATATGTTTTCAAGTACTCAAGGTGGACAAACATGGTTTCCCCTATATATATGTAATTATTTTAAATAAATTATAAATTTATTTTACTTCTTTTTAGAAAATACAATTAAACTGCATTTGGTTTAATATGTTCAGAATTGGCTTGCGTTTAAAAAGGGAAATCATTCATTTGAAACATTTTGATAAGGGAATGAATCATTTGATGAAAGCTTGTATTAAGACAGAGTTGACGTTTACCATTCACATCCCAATATCCTGACATTCCACGACCTTTCCCCTATGTTGATGGTCATTTGGAATGTGTGTTGTGGCTTCACCTGAATAAGATTCAGAGTTCATAAAGGAGATTATGGAAATCCCTCAACATGCTAGCCAGTTCGTATTCACCCTGGTCCGTGGGATTACCATAACAAACATCTGTGTGAGAGAAGTCACTCAATAATGGCATGTCATACCAGAAAGTGACACCTCAAGCACCGTTCAATATTCCTCTAACCATGTCCAATTAAAGTAGTCCTTATGCTTCAAACTAAAGTCACGGTTAATGAAGACTATTGTACATGATGACCAATGTCCAAGAGGTCAGTTTTGTAATCTCAGAGGCACGTGCCACGCGCTGGAATAACGGCGTGACACAGTTTCCCGCCAGATCGGGAGAAATTGACAACTTGGATCGATATCTTCTCCCTCTCGGACAATAGCCGAGACACTGGACCCTCCAACTGACCAATCCAACTGGAATTAAGTATGTTTAGCATCCCACAATAGCTGGACACATGTGGCCAGTGTCCGAACTGCCAGCCCAGCGGCTCCCTTCATAAACTTGCTAACCTGTCCACACCAATAGAAAAGAAACAACTTTATGAGCATCGTGACATGCGATTAACCATTGTTCAACAATGATTGCAGGTTTACCGTTTTAACTGCATGCTTGTCGCCTGTATTGTTTACCTCTGTTTGTTGCTTCATTAAAAAGGTGTAAAGTAGACAGGTGATCCCGTATACCTGTCACAGGTAGATAGGTGAGGTAATTGTACAAACTAAAGACACCATGAGCCTACGTAGGGATGCAATTGATATTGCCATGGTACTGCTGTACGGACACATAAACCTATAGTCCACGTTTAAACTCCTTTTTCGCCGGATCATATATTTCTCTCGTTTCCACATCCTCCCCACAGGGGATCAGACGAATAACAAAGTGGACTTTCTACTCTAACTGGGTGCAAGGGATATATAATTACTTAGTTTCAGGATGATAGAGTGATAATAGCATATATGTTTCAGTTATCCTATTAATCCTAGACAAGTGAACGCCAGGCCTCGGGAAATTGAATTTGATCGTGTTCTTGAACAGTTCTGAAATAACTATCGTTGTAAATGAGAAATTTATTATAGTTTTGGGTGATGATGGATGATTAATTACATATTTATACGAAATATATTTAAGTTAGCGTTCTTAAATTTTGTGTGTTTATTGAAGTAACATTTCAGTCTTGTTTTAGAAGTTTACCTTCAACTTGCTTCAAAACGTATCTGGCTATGCTGTATACGTCTGGGCATTGTTGTTCATTTCAGATAAGTATATCTTTTTCTAAGAAAGCACGTGGTTATGTTTTGTGTTTTATTTCATTATATCTATATTCTTACACGCATCTCATATACATAATCGCATATACATAATATAATTTAACAATCACAATTTCGCTCTATAATTAAACTTATCTTTGTTCAAATAAGCATATTCATTTGTGAACAATCAGGATTGTACATTTAAACGCATTTTTTATCTAAAAAATCAAGCACGGTTAAAAAACAAATGTCTTTCTCCGTAAACACACTGAAATCAGAAATCAAGTTCGTTACAATAACATATTACAAAAATCATATATCTAAGCATCTTCGTTAGGCATAAAAACTGGCTAACGTTTTGCTGAAGGTTATTTTTATTCCAACAAGTTTCCTTTTCGATTAAAAAGAAACAGCTTAAAGAATGTATTTGTATAAGCAAAAAAGGGAGAGAACCTTAATCCACTTTTAAAGGGGCAGTAGCACGTTTTTAGGGGGAATATAAGGTGATGTCAGGAAAATGAAAATAAATGGTTCCAATCTTTAGACAATGTATAAAAACTAAATGGAGCAGTAATAAATCAAATATACAATGTAAAGTTAAGCCATGCGATTCTTTTTCTTACACAAAATGAATTAAAGGTGTTCACACAAAAATGGCTGCCAATGGATTTTATGTGAATCCTCATACTTTGTTCTCTGACTACGGATGATTGGTTTGTGTTATGAGATTAAGGATACTATAAAAGTAATACATTTAGCATTAACTTATAGTTATCAGTGAAAAATTGAAAATATAAAATTGTCAGAAAACGTGCTACTGCCCCTTTAATTGTTACAATGTTTAAAAATTGTATGCGAAATTTTGAAAAATAAAATCATATTTCTGAAAACATGCGGCACAATTAACACAATATCAATGCACTTGATGTAACAATTTTCTTATAAAACTTACATTTTTTTAGTTTTTGATACCTTAAAGGAAAATCTGTTATTTTATGGTGTAGAAATTTCCCTCTATAAGTTAGTAACATTCAAATCCGATCATGTTAGTTAATCGTAAAATCCACATACCATTTCCCCATCAATTTATCTGTATGTCTCTGATTAATGTATCGACATATTTAGGCGTGAACGTCATGGTAACGCCAACGATGGCGTTAACACACCTGCGACACCATATACTGCTTATATAACATATTATATACATATTCATATCAAATAACGCACAATCATGACAGCGAATATAACAGTATTTCTGAGGAGCATTAAGTCCAGCATATCTCTTTAAAACTCGCCATGCGTTACGGCATATTTTATTTTCTTTTGCACGGATGCGAGAACATTGTCCAATGGTGTCGTATTTGAGCAAAATTTATGCAATGCAATGAGAGAAAATAGTTTATTTTGAGGCAAATTTGATAAATTTTGTAACAATTTTTGACAATGTTTGTATTCACGGCGGTACATTTGATAATTATTTCAGGTGTTTGGCGGGTCACTAGAAGAGCAAGGTAGACTAAAAGCGGCAGGTGTGAAAGACACACTAAATGTTCAGGTATGTTTTTTCTCATTAACAGGTAAACACAAATGTGGTTATACGGGCGTAGGTTAAATACACCATTACAAAGTTTCATTGCTATGCATGGGATAGTCCCAAGTCTTAACGGGATTACCAATCTGTTCGAATTTACCTGAAAACACGTTTGTAATTTAAACTTTTCATACGTCCTGAAAGGTGCGTTAAAATGTTTTATTTGGAAGCAAGTGTGGAGTGTTTTAAGACGTGAAAGGAAAGTTTTTAGATGTCAAATTTGGAAAAATCGCGACAGTTGTTAAAGATGTAAGCGAAGCGACAGCCGGTGTGTGACAATGGGCCGAGTCATTACAGAGCGCTTACTGCTCAGTGCTTTCCCACGCCGAGACGGCCCAATCACACCTGATAACTAACATCACCATAGAGATTCCTACGCGTCGAAAATAAATACAGAATTAAGATAACAAACTATGAAAATCTTTAATTTATAACAACTATGGGCCTAACACACTATAACTTAGCCTATTAATCAGTTTTGACTAGAACGATAGATTTACAAAACAAATTACATGAGAACTATTTTGTTGCGGAGCGATTCATGAGTGTAATGAGGCCCGGATGCTCTATATATAGCACAGTGACTTCATTCGAATCCAACACATGTGTGTATTCGCTCTGTGAACATATTGGACCTGTTTTGGAACTTAAGGATCTTTAACACACTTAAAGGTAGGTCTAATTCCATCTTTACCATATTGAAGACATTTTTTAACGCCTGCGTGGTCTATTCATCGTAGCATCGTGCGACATGCACACGGATGATGTTTGACAGCTGTGAAGAAGCGCCAACAGATGTTTGTAATGATGTTACGTTGGTTCCGGGTTCGTAGTTACATGGTGTTTCTTGCATTCCGTCGGATAACGTACCATTATTTATGTCATTATTTTAGTCAGTTATAAGCATATCTGTCTTCCTTTGTTTCAATCTTCGTCATTGCTGTTAATTTTTAATTATGAATCTCCCAGCTGTATGGAGCAGTTTTCACCATATGTTCTGTTATTGGCATAACTACAAGAAATTTCATTATGGTCGTTAAGTGGAATTTTCCTCTTATACATCGTCTGATTTTGTCCATTGAATTACAGAAGATTATATTTCCATGACAGAGCTTACATGTGACAAAAATAGAATTTGTGACCATATGTCAATTAATTATGTATCGAATGAGATCATCGTTATTTTACACCAGATGGCACCGTATGTAGAAACCCAAAATTGGTTTAATTTCACATTTTCATCATTTAAGTTATAACTTCATATCTTTTTCCAAAAGTCCAACTTTTCCGGTTCGATAAGCCTAGCCCAATGCATTTGTCATCAATTAGGCTAGGCTTCACTAAACAACATATGCAACGTATGGCGAGGCTATTCTCATTTAAAAACAATGTCTCTCTTTGAATAAGTAAAAATCATTAATCATTGACAAAAGAAACATAGAATGTTTGTTTTGGTAATGTTACAATTGATTGTTGACTATTTGGTTACCATATGGTCTGGTCATGTGATGCTCGTTCCTTCAAGTCAATATGTTTCCATTTGCTTATTCTAGTGACGATTTAAAAACAATTTCTTATTTTGAAATTTCATTTTATATGTTTTATTAAGTTTTCTCTGATAGTGTCAATATTGTGTTCAAGGAATCAATCTTATCTTAGTTTTCGCGCCACCATATGGTGCAGACGATCCTTGAGTCATGTGACCTAACGGATCGCGAGTGTGTGCATGACGTATTGGCGCGCTTTTTCCATATGGGACGTTTGGTTCATTATTTTGTATCTTCGTGAGTAGATTGAAGTATATATTTTTTCAAATGGTTGTTTTCATTCAATAATTTTAGTTATTGATAAAAATCGACTTAGATTATATTAAAATCCTGTAATCTTTATATGGTCAATATGACTCACATATTTAATTTTCTCCAACTTCTGTTTTCAAACATACTTTTAGATTAAATAAAGATAATCAATTCAATTTGTTTTGAACAATCCTTAAGATAAACACAAATCTAACACTAATCTAATTTCAATTATAGTCATTAGTATTCAACTTACATCCACTGTTTTAAAATACAGATTACTTTTAAATCTTAATCAACCTCATATAATTACATGTATTTTATCAAGTTTGATTAATAATCAATGATTAGCGTAATCAATTACCCACTAACACAGCTATCCCTCTGTGTATATATGCTTAGCAAGCAATACCCCGAGGCAGCAATCAGCGAGCAAATCTTAGAATCAATCCAGCGAGTAAGTCGTTGAGAAGTAGCCACCTAGGGAGTCTGTCATTACGATATCTTCATTACTGCCCGCCCCCAGGGCCAGTCCGTAGTTGACGAGGTCGTATACAAAACTGAGTGCCCGGGGGTCATAGGTCTTGTCGCTAGGGTAAGGAGGACCGCCAGGGCTTGTTCCCCCATTAGTCTTGTCATAATGTAGGATTTGCATGTCGCTAGTCCGTGTTTCCTGCCCCGGGTAACCCTTATCTATCTACTGGAGGTCGTCAACCGGTGAGCTGTACACAGGAGAGACTATATCGGGGGTAGTTCGAGGTGTCCTTGTCGCATACCTTGCGGGTTGGGGTTTGGGGTTGTTGTTTATGGTGTCCTTCCTGTATGTGTAGGAGTTTGGGTTGTTAAAAGGGGTTGTGTTAACGGTGTCTCTAATGTAAATCTTAGAGGTTGGGGGTTAGGTGTTAAAGATGCCCTTACCTCTATCTATGGGGTTGTTGTTAAAGGTGTCATTCTTGTATGTATATGATGTTGGGTTTAGTTGTTAAAATGTGTCATAAAGTCCAAGGGGTTGTGTTAACGGTGTCTCTTATGTACATCTTAGAGGTTGGGGGGTTAGGTGTTAAATAAGCCCTTACCTCTATTCATGGGTTGTTAAAGGTGTCCTGTCTTTATATGAAAGAGGTTGGGATTTGTTGTTAAAATGTGTCATTAAGTCCAAGGGGTTGTGTTAACGGTGTCTCTAAACATACATAAAGTACATCTTAGAGGTTGGGAGTTAGGTTTAAAGATGCCCTTACCTCAAACTATGGGGTTATTTGTTAAAGGTGTCCTTCTTGTATATCCAAGAGGTTGGGGTTAGTTGTTAAAGGTGCCCTTTCTTTAAAACTTAATTGGGTGGTTGCTAGAGGTGTCTCTATATTAGGGAGTACTTTGAGGTATAGTTATAGTTGTAATTAAAATTGTATTTTTAGTCAAATATCCATCATTGTAAAGTTAGTTACATAGACTTTCTTAAGGCTTCACATGACTACTAACAGTGTACAATTTCGGACTGGATGGTGTTTTGTAGGGTTTATTTAACTATATTGATTTACAGATACTTAGGGTACTTTCCAAGGAGTAATATAAGCATGATGTTTGAAGGAGTTCTGTTCAAAATACTGTCATTTTAGCATAACACAACCAGCTTTTTTAATATCCGTAATTGTTAAGTTTAAAGAACTTTTTATTTGATGACAAGGCAGAAGCTTGTTAAAAGTCTCAAAGTTACAAAGCTACACTGCATCTGCCCTGTCATTGCAGAAAGCACCATGCTAGGATTTTATTGAGGATGGTTAGTGTATGGGTGGTACCATGGTGGTTAGGGTGGATCCCCTGTTCTCTCTATGTAGAATTATCTACCCGGCCATATAAGAGTCACTGTGTCAGATAGTTACAGGGCGGACTCCCTGTCATTGTTTGAGACACCCAGTGTGGATTTTATTGAGGGTGGTTGGTGGTTAGGGTGGATCCCCTGCTCTCTCTCTTCGGGGTGCATCTACCCGGTCATCATAGTTCGGGGTGGGTGCTTGTCATTACGCTCCACTCCACTTACTATCTTCAGCCTGTCCCCATCAATTTCGGGTGAGTTATCTCACAAGGAGTCTCTTAGATCTTAACTCCCGCCAGACACGTAGTTATCGTGCTGTATTGTGGCGAGGTCAAGTTGAATTTACTCCCCAAGGGTTTCATGAGCTTTGATATACACATCTTACCTCCGGGCGATTACCCGCGCCGTTCACTGTAAAATCATCTTTCCTGGCCTCTTCGTAAGCGGAGACCTGTCGCAGTAATTGACGCGCTACCACAAAGAGACTTTGTACCGTTAATTCTACGTTTTCCTTCAAAGGTCAGCTAAGCTTCGTGAACCCAGCCTCATTCCCTCTCCCCAGCGGTTGTCCCCCTTCGATATATAAGTTAATCTTCCAATAAAGGCACTTAATAAGTCGCCCCGGGAGTGTAAACCCATCTAGGTTTGAAGCTCTCAACATCAAGATCTGATTACGAAAGATAATGTTCTTTGGGAGATACGACCATCCTCGCACACCAAGGAAGAATACGCCGGGAGATACATACATGTTTGATAAGACTAAGAGAGGCTTCGAGGACATTGATAGACGTGTCGGTGTTTATACTGATATTTTCATGTTAGCATATGATGTTCACACAGGGATCAAATTAGATGAAACTAGTCGCCAGAAAGCCCCCGTTAGCAGAAACCGTAATCCATACTGGATGAATAATTGAATACAGAGGTTGTAGCTTTAAGAAACAATGGTCGTTTATCGACCTTTCCTGTTTTACCATTGACTATCATTGCCCTCCACGGAGTTGGTTCCACGTGCCCTTTCAGCATTGGATCTGAAGTTGCTGAATCAGCTGTCATGTTTTATGGATATTCCTTGTTTAGAATTAGCTGCTTCATATTCTCTGACTTTTCGCTCTACAATACAAATGTTAAGGAAGAAATATTCATTCATGCATAAAAGTTTTCACATTGAATACATGCGTTTATTGTCAAAGGACTAGTAGCCGTGAATATAATTAATAAAATATGAATTTATGAAATCGGTAGTATTGATATTATAAGAAGTTAGAACTCAATGTTTTATAAAGTGTAAAATGGTATTCGAACTTGTCCAGACACTCCTGGATCCTGTGGCATGTTTTCAGATGGTTTGACGTTATAGTTACATATTATGTAAGACCACAATCTTCAGATAAATATCGAAGGGTTTATGTCATGTTCCTGATGCATGTTTTTCGTCAGTAAATGTTCAGACATGTATTCTAGATATCTCATTCAGATGGTTGTAGATGGTTCTGCGTCATCTGAGACGGCTCTATGTCATGTTTCAGATGGTTCTATGTCATGTTTCAGATAGTTTTATGTCATGTTTCAGACGGTTCTATGTCATGTTTCAGACGGTTCTATGTCATGTTTCAGACGGATATGTCATGTTGTTTCAGATGGCTCTATGTCATGTTTCAGACGGTTCTATGTCATGTTTCAGTTGTCTCTATGTCCTGTTGTTTCAGATGGCTCTATGTCATATTTCAGACGGCACTATGTCATGTTTCAGACGGTTCTATGTTATATTTCAGATGGTCCTATGTCATGTTTCGGATGATTCTGTGATATGTTTCAGATGGTAGTATACTATCTTTCAGATGGTTCTGTCATGTTTAAGACGGTTCTATGTCACGTTTCAGATGGTTCGCCTCACTTCAGCAACGGGCACCTGTTCCCAGTCCCAGATTGCTGCCAGAAAGACTCTCAAGGTCCACATTAAGCGCATCAGAGACAGAGAGTACTCCAAGCTCAGAGCTCTCGTGCCAGCAGTAGCAGATAAGAAGAAAGTTTCAAAGGTAAGCAAAATACTGGTTACAATAATGCTTGTCAAAATTGTTTGTTGGTAATGCTGTGATTAGATCTATACCAATGCAGAAAGAAGAAAGTTGTTCATGATTTCATACATTTTTATATATTTTTGTCCAGTAGACTTGCATTTTGATAAATACCAATTCACAAATGGGATTTCGAGGACGTTTAAGCAGTGTTGAGTTCTGTAGATTGTAACTAAGTATTTTAAGCGTAATACGGGTTCAGCAATGTCTTCTGCCGTGTTCTGCTAACGTAAAATGCCTGCTGAATTAATGCTTATCCGTAAAAATTGTTTTCTTATAAATTCCCTTGGAAATCGATCAAATTCCTGAGAAAATTACAATTAACTTCAGGACATACCACAACTGTCATGTTAAATCAGGAGATGAAAGCGTTTGATAAAAGTCATTTTTACGCGTATCAAATTATATTTGTTTCAATTCCATGTTTCGCTGTCAAGCGTCTTTAGACTGTAAAGAATGCTGTTTCATAAAGAATTATCTGATAGTTATTAAGACTCTTACATGTTGTTATCTGCTTCTCGTCTTAAGTAATCTGAGAATTTCGATAGTTCTTAAGATTTTTATGATATCTTAAAAAATGTTTGCTTTTAATCAGGTTTAGGGTAATCTGAGACTTTCACTAGTTCTTAATGATCCACATGATCTATCAATTCATCATTTGCTGTTGGTCAGGTTGAAGTCATCGAGGAGGCTGTGCGGTATATTGAGGAGCTTCATGAGACCTTGCTTGAAAGGTTCAGAGAGAAACACGGTAAGTGATTTTACCTTTGATATTCAACCCAACCATTGAAAGCAGTTCCACTTATGCAAGGACACAAAGGCAGGGCGTGATGTCAACTGAATGCATTGTGAATTCTAATGAAGGATAAGATGAACTGTAAACACAATTGTACGCCTGTTACTGTGTATAGCTGTTATGCATACACCTGAAGTTTAATGCTATATACAACTCAACGATGCTGACAAAGTTGAATGACACCCGACAGAACTTCTTACATTTCGCGTAATTAGCTGAGTAGGTGGTAGGTCACGAGAGTTACGTGACTTGGGCCTACATCTCGCGTAATTAGCAGACTGGGTGGGAGGTCACGAGACTTACGTGATCGGGGTCACCGGATGCAAGAGGCCATCTCTTTAACCTTATGCAAGTTTTTTTCTGTCAAAAAATTGCATTCGACTGTTGTATAACAGTTAGAAATCTTATGGAACCCGTTGGCTGTTGCTCATTCGTCCTCACGATTTTTAATTAGGGATCTTGTGATTTTCTCAGAAAGATTCTTTGAAGTCAGTTCACTTGTCATTGTGGTAAATGAGGCGTGTTGGAAGCTCCTTTTGCGACTGTAATTTCGATTTTAAGCAAACCTAAGTCAAAGCCTAAGTTGCTTGGATCTTTTCAATCTCTGCAGAGGTCGAAATAAAACATTTTGTTGCTTTGTCGTTAAGTTAAAACAAGCTGCGAATCCATCATAGTGATACGATATTTTAATGCGTTCAGTTTGTCCTTGAAATAAGGGTTTGGAAGGCATTTTGTATCCAGTGAATATGGATTCGTATATTCGATTATGTAATTCTTAGGCTTCCAAATATTGTTTAGATATATATTGTAATGCACTTTTGTGAATTCGAACATTATAAATAGTTATCAAAGCAAAGGCAACAAGTAAACTACCGGTGGTTTTTCTCTCCAACAATATCAATAACTATCGTCGTCCTCGCTTAGACACATTCCTGTAATGCACTTGGTCGGCTTTGGAAATATGGGATTCGAACGGGTGACTTTTGTATTTGCTGATATCAAAGAAGTGATCTGTAAGTGCTCAGATATTGGGTCATACGGGCGACATCGGATCTAGCGATATTGTTTAATAGAAAAGTCCAACATGGACATCAAAGAAGGCTGATCTGATGAATGGTATTAGCAGACGACAAGTAACTTTGATCGTCTGCTCTGCTTTTATTAGACGTGGCGTGAGGATTCTCAGTTACAACTTTTTGGCGGGAAATGGACTCAGTAGATTGGTAGCAGACGACTATTAAATCTCGTCAATTGAATCAGTCAGGATCCGATTGGTTCTGATATCTTCAATTTACCATTGCCAGAGCACATCAAACACTTCTTTATCAAAAGCTTTCACCTTGATTCCAATAGATATCTCCGCAAATCGACTTGCGGCTTCTGTACTGTGCTGATGACTATCAAATCAGAACATGCGAACCATTCGTGATTTGATGGTTTGAAGTCCCATTCATTTGATCACCACAACGGGAAAATTTTCTTTGCAAAATGAATTTCATTGCTCCTTTGAAAAACCAACAGCTCGATTGCATTGAGAACTTTCATTACAAATGAGGACATTAAAACTTTACAAACGTTTTCACATTTAACTCACAATTTTCCTGGCTTAGCTGTTTTCACCACTATATGGGCATTTTCTGAATGTATATGTCTTTTTCTCATTTTACTATACATTGTTGACCATGTTCAATGTTACGTTGTGGCATTATGAGTAAAACATCTCAACATTTTGATATTTTAATCATCAGTAATTTGTCACAAGATAATCTTCTTTAAATGGGATTCGAACCGTGACAAGCATCACTTAAGGTTATTCTTTAACTTTTTT
This sequence comes from Steromphala cineraria, assembly GCA_916613615.1. Classification (NCBI taxonomy): domain Eukaryota; kingdom Metazoa; phylum Mollusca; class Gastropoda; order Trochida; family Trochidae; genus Steromphala; species Steromphala cineraria. Next base: position 22,603,648 of record OU744736.1, on the reverse strand, counting down.
AAATTGTCATTAGTGAGATTTTGACAGTTTTATCATAATTTGCGCTTTTATTTCGAAATATCTTTGAACGGTGACCAACGCCAGATTGGTTACAGAACTACCTCCATTGGATGATTTCATTGTCACAGACAGCCCTGCAACCGACCCCTGATAATTGTAATGACAAACAGTTGTTCGGCCCTGACTTTATGACCCACCCTTCAAATTCCTCCCGCTGTAACTACTGAGATTCCCAGCTCCTTTCCCACCGATCGTCAAGATGCTTACCGCCACCTGTCACATCCGGGCACTAGAGCGAGACCACCTAGTCCTACTCCTCACAACGCGTTACCTGTGTTATACCTGTTAGCGAATCCTCCACCTCTGTGTGGAGAAGGTAGGGATCGTGGGAACTTGTTGACAGGAAAGCAGACGACATACCACACGACAGATGTCGCCTGGCCACTTTTGTCGTAATTGTTCCACGGATTGTTTCCTCACATATGCTACAACAGACGTTATTTTATTTCCCAAAGTTGTTTAAGCCATTCATGGCGTGTGAGATATCCTGGTGTAGATCTAAGCAGTCCCAGGGCCGAACAGCTGCCCAGGAATTCGTGATTTATAGAGTCATTTAGAAATTTACCTCAAATGCTATTGTCATTGTCAGCGTGTTTTAATTTAACATTTAACGATTAAATACGTTTATACATAACTATTAAGTGTTATTGACAAGAGTATGAGATTTATTGCACACAATGATGCGGCTGAGCGTTGATAATGTGAAGAGGTTCTTCAAGATCAAGCTCCGAGTGTTCACATTCAGCGTTGAGGGCGACAGGAGGGAGTATGTGGGACAGCGTTTATCGCTTCCTCTTTACCTGTGTGACACCTGTCCGATACCTGTCGCTCAGGTAGATTAATGATTTCATTAACATATAAACTCCTCTGCGCTGGGACGTCATTCTAAACTCAAGATATGATTGCTTTTATGAGACTCAAAGTATGCTGAGGAGTTTGAAAGATTAAATAATTTCGTCACCTTGTATACCTGACGTGTAATAAGAGACCCTATATTACAGCTATGACATTTGATGCAATGGTAGACATTAAACAACGAAAAGTGAAGTTTGAGAAATACATTTATACTCAAGAATACACAAGACAGTATAGTATAATCTATACATCTAAAATATGTGTACGTCCTGGTAGAATAAAACGAACCCCTTCCGTAGGCTTTAATTTCGTTAAAAATCAGATAAGGCCAGAACTGCAGGTGCGTGTTTCTCGTACATGTCTTGGTCATTGGTCAATCGTCCAGCACAACATATGGTCAGTTGGCTGACATGATACCTGCTGGCCAGGTGACACTGATTGATGAGACGAGTTGAGAGGTCAGTCTCTGTCATACAACGGTTCTTCTTCACCACCCGCTGTGTCCGAATCAATGATGTTGTATATGAGATGAACCACCCTAGTCGAGTCGACAAGGATAGTTATTAGATGGTCAACCTGGTTGAGTAGTCAAGAAGAGTTGATATGGACACCAGATTGGTGTTATCAAGGGAGTTATGAGATGGACACCTCGGTCCTTACTCAAGGAAAGACACCAATGATAGAGGATTCGAAAAGACACCCGTAGAGAAGTTATCAGGAGGGACATTAGATCGACTCCCATGAAGGAATAATCAGAGATAGATAAATTAGACACCGATTTGGAAGCATAAGTGGAGATAAGATAAACACCCGCTAGTGTAGTATTTAATGATAAAGCTGATACTTCTGTATCTAACTTCTCTGGTAAACTACTGCGAAAGAATATTTCACATGTTCCTAACGTTCGGTGTGATATAGCCTGGTATAATAATCACAGAAAATCCCTGTCAATATGTAAGACATATTTTCCTACGTCGTCAATATGGATCAAATCCATAACCAATTGAGTACCTTCTAATCACTGCAATTGCAATTGCAAACTCGATAAAAAAAATCATGTTCTTTACCCACACTTGATCACGGACGATGACGGAAACGGCCGAAGTGGACTCGGGTGGCGGCAGGTGGTCACCTGACAAGTGTGCGCACCGTGACAGCGCGTGGCGTGTAGAGCGTGACACACGCGTGGCACGTGCAGCAAGCTCTCTGTCTGACACACACAGTCCAGATGTGGTCATCATAAGTTAGGTTATTACCCTAAACAGTTCCACTGACACTCATTAAATATTTTGTACGCGTAATTTGGTTGACAGCTCGTTGGGTCGTCTGTTCCGATTTCCCCATCTCACCTAGTTTATTACCGTGAAGCTCGACCCGTCAATCAACTGAGAATAAAACTCACCTTAAATTGTTATTCTCTTTCCACAAACCGCACCCTGGATTGGTATTTAATGTAATCGTGACCAAATTGATATGTCCATAATTTGGCTATTTTGGCTTTGTCTGGCCAACTCAAAAATACAGCTGATAAAATTATTAAGAGGAGAGTGGACACAATGCCAGAGAAGAGGACATGAAGCGAATGTCATAATTGGACTGTTGTTGCTTTGCCTGTTGCCTATCCACATAGTTACTCACAAATACAGAGGATAAGTTATAAAAAGGACAGAGGACAAATTGATAGAGAATAGGACAAAGCTAAGGTCAGCTCGACAACTTGTCAAGCAGGTCACGTACTATGATTTGTGATGCGACTTGCAAATGGGTTCGCATTCTTGCCCAAAGCGATTTTTATCTGGAGAACAGGTAGATGTTAATTAAGGTGAGCCCATTGAGCGTCAGCTGAGTCTACCTGTCCTTCAGTCGGCCGGAGATAAACAGCCGGGGACCTCTGCAAATATTTGTAAACCTATTTACGGAAAACGCGAAGCAGGGGACAAACGGAAACCTCTTTCCTGATCTTACTGTAGGTGTGAGGCATCGATTTCTTAAAAGGTTTTGCCTGTCTCTGTCTTATTAGCCCTTTAAGCCCGTCCCGTACAAGATGGTTTTCCTATTATAGTGATTTCTCAGTCCTTTTCCTTAATTTGGATCGCTGTCCCGCTGAAGGGTATTCCAGGGTTATACAAAACCGTCCACTCGTGCTGAAACGAATTAGGAACCGTGTATAGACTTGTCAATAGACCCGAGTGGGCTTGGCTGCCTGTTGAAACCTATTGTCAATGCACATGTTGATAATGAGCCGACTATGATATGAAATCATGTGATAATAATATGTGGCCATTGTTAGTCCAATAATTCACGCTAATAAATCAATCACGTATATGTATGAAGGACTCGTATGTATTTCTTTCTATACGATGGCTTTCTGAAAATATATATCCATCAGATATCACGCTCTCATTGTACCAGATCCATTAACGTTAAGGGTGTAGAGATGTTGTATTCGTATAATCATTTGCTATTACAATTTTGGAATATATGCAATACTAATGATGAGGAAGAGATATTGTACCATTATGAAAATTTATCTTAGAACATGTTGAAAGGGCATGCACCTTCACGTTTTCTTGCAAAACATTTATATCAATCTCTTTATACTCGTAAAAACATTGCATATTACGGGAAGAAATACACATGAATAGAACCTCGAAATATACCTGTATGATATAAACTGTTTGTATGCTTTAATAAACCCACTAGCCGCACTTCTGCAAAAAGTGTATTTAAGACGTATGTCAATCAAGTTAATTAACTTGAAATAATGTATCCATCCTCCCTCTATATATTTTAACTTATGTTATCACATTTTATTGATTAAACGTTTTAACTAGTGTATCATAGGCCAATATTGGCCGGACAGCATATGTATTTGTTCTTGTTTGTGCGGTGTTTAAAATATAGCCCGTTCGCGAGTCCTTGACTGGCTACTTTAACCAGGACTGGTTACTTTTTGGTCAGGACTGGTAACTTTTTAAAATAATTCTTTATTTTCCCCTAACGAATTGACAATTAATTTTCAGGACAGGCTAGGTGTCCAATCTTCTTTACACACTGGTTTGTGCCATGTACGTCATTTGCTGTGTGACACTTTAATAAAATAGTTTTCTTCTTCTTCTTGTTAGCAACGTCCCTCATGTCTGCTATTTATTCCAGGTACCCAGGGGGACGACCTAGCCGAGGAGACGATGAGAAACTTTGTGATGCAGTTGATGCCCCCCTCCTCTAGACCCTCACCCCTTAGCAACCTGGAGAAACATCAGAAGAGACCAAGCTACCTTACTATAAAGAGGAGGAAAGGCGCGCACTAAGCAACAGGTGTGTGTACAATGAAACCTTAACAATTTTCTTTACGTTTCTGAGACCATCATCCAATTTGTGTATCGTAGCATGGTGCATGGATTTGGATATATTTCATAAACCAACGAATATTTGAAATATCACATGAAAATAAATTTTTATCTATACCACTTTTGGTGGACTTTGTAAGTTTATATCATGAACATTTAATACCATGTATATTTGCTGAATTGCATATTTTTTTGTACCATGTCATTCTTAAGTTAAGTGTGTAATGTAGGACTTTAAGGAAAATTCACTTTTGGATATAACCTATGAAATGAAATCTGTTGCGCTATGTAAATATGTAGATAATATGTCCTATATTTGTTGCTAAATTGCATATTTGATTGTTTACAGGTTGTCATGTTTACGAGAAGCGAGACTGTGATATCATTATGGTGCTACCTCCCTCCCACCTTCTACATCTACATCTACATCTACATCAACACCAGACAGACAACATACCATCCACTCCCCCCACCTATCACCCCCACCCAGCCACTCAGCCTTCTGTCAGAACCTCCCAGGAAAAGCCATCACAAGGTGAGAGTTCATGAGTTTTTATCCGGTTATCTTTCTATGTTAATCACATCTAGGGAAAAATCCGTTTCCATATGGAAAATAATATTGCCTTTAAATGATGGGAACACTAGTTACTGAATAAAATCATGACCTTTCCTATTGCTGTTTGGCATTTGATTATCTCCCCCATTGAAAGTTTAGCTAGCTTTATTTTAACACATAAGGAAATTACAGATTCGCTGATTTTGAATATGCAGGAATAGTACTCAAGTCATCATTGTCAAAATATTTTCTGGCAATATTCTGACAAAATCCTCATAATAACACCTAAGTGCAATTTTCATAACTTTATATCACGTATACCAAGAACTTGCAACTTACCTATTCTTATTCGTTTTTCAGAAAAACAAGTCCTGGAAAAACATCTCCAGATTGGACCTTCGTCCCTATGAAACAATACATGTGATTGGCTGATATGTGTCAAGTGCTGACATTCGCTGAATGGAAAGATCACAACGAAATATGGAAAATCAACTTCTACTATAGCACAATTTGGTTTACAAAGAATACATTCGATTATATTGTCTACACGTTGTTAAAGACTACGTTAAAATCTACTTTGCTGTGAATTTTGAAGACTAAAGTTTAGTCACTTGTCTACTAGACGTTTAAGACTAATGCACAAATCTTGTGTTAACAAACTAGATACGTGTCTAGTAGACGTTGAAGACTAAAGCACAAGTCTTGTGTTAACAAACTAGATACGTGTCTATAAATAGACGTTGAAGACTAAAGTGCAAGCCATGTATTAACAAACAAGGTCTACTAGACGTTGAAGACTAAAGCACAAATCTTGTGTTAACAAAATAGACATTTGTCTACTAGACGTTGAAGACTCAAGCACAAGTCTTGTGTTAACAAACTAGACACTTGTCTATTAAATGTCGAAGACTAATGCACAAGTCATGTATTAACAAACTAGACACATTTCTATGTTGTCTACTAGACGTTGAAGACTCAAGCACAAGTCTTGTGTTAACAAACTAGACACTTGTCTATTAAATGTCGAAGACTAATGCACAAGTCATGTATTAACAAACTAGACACATTTCTATGTTGTCTACTAGACGTTGAAGACTCAAGCACAAGTCTTGTGTTAACAAACTAGACACTTGTCTATTAGACGTCGAAGACTAATGCACAAGTCATGTGTTAACAAACTAGACACTTGTCTACTAGACGTCGAAGACTAAAGGACAAGTCTTGTGTTAACAAACTAGACACTTGTCTACTAGACGTCTAAGACTAAAGACATTCCAGTGTTCTGATGACATGACTCTGTATCCTAGACGAGTGATGATTAATTGTTGAGCTTTCTGTCTTGTTGGTTTCTTACATTTTACATGTTGTCACATTGCGTGTTCTTCTGTTTTATTTTGTATCGTACCAACCAGGTGTTTAATAAATTGTTTATATAAAGTGAAACTACCCTTGGTTTTTTATTGAGGGATCCTTGAACTTAGACTAAAGTTCGGTCCATGGAGTATTCCAAATAAGAACTTCACCTATCATTTCCTTTCTGAAGACTTTTTCATTTAAATTTGTATTCAGTCAATCTAGACTTGCATGAATAGGACCTAGGCTGTATAAAAGGCTCCTGTTTAATACACATGAAGCAGAACTACCGTGAACTCTCAAGGCTGAATTGTCATGTTTATGAGAATTTGAAAGCTAACAAAAGATGCAATTGTATTTTGAAATTATTTAAAATAATATTATCATACAGTATTTTGATATTTCTATAATTTGCTGAACCTGATTACAAGGATACAACAAGATAATGATAACAAAAAATGAATGCAGGAATAAAGTCTATCTCACCACTTTGAAAGTAGAGTTGTGACGAAATAGATATTTCATTATACGATACGATATTTAAAAAAAATAATTAGTTATATGTCGCGAAATCCTATTTTCCGGCTTTCACGTTTGAAAATCATTCACTTTGGACAAACACCTTGAATTTTATTCAAAATTATCAATTTTTAAGTCAACGATATAGACAATGTATAACGATGCGTATATCACGATTCTCAATACTACGATATACCGTCAAAATCCGTCACTGTTTATAAGACATTCAGACAGACAGAAACATGCATTTGATAAACGATGATATACAATGCAACATATTGAGTCTTTTTCGTTGAATTTTTGTAAATAATGAAAATAATACCACCAAATTCTCCTTCGTTGCAAAATGTTAGAAAGATCTCCATTAATTTTTTTTTTTTCACATTTCATCATTGAAAATCTTTTTATACCTTTAATATCTTAAAAGTTTCGTTTATTTGATGAAATAGCCTTGTCTCCTATACACTTTCAGACAAAAAATTACGTCGTCTTTCGGCACGTTTCAGAGATCCAAAGCTTCAGCTGTTCAAAAGAAGCAAATCCAATTTCCCATTGTCAACTTGCGAGTTATAAAAACACGATATACGCTTCAACACGTTTCTTAACGAGAATATTCAATGCATTGCTCTAGGTAGGCTTTTCTATACTCGGAATCATTCCTAGTACTTTTTTTAGAATCAATTCATTATAAAACGAAATGATTTTTTAAAGTGCTTCGTTGATTTCAGTTTTTATCTAACATGTGTCGTAATGAATAATCAAACTCCTCTGGGGTCGATTCCAGATTTACAGTTTTAAAGAGCATTTTATAAATTTTAGAATTCAAGATCCTGAAATGACATGATAGTGTAGATCCGTTATTGAGCATGTTATCCAGAAAAAAATAACTTTTCATAAAAAAGTATGTTTTTATCTGTTAACCATCAGCAAACCACAATTTATCTCTAATTTAAACTTATACGACCTGAAAGGCTTCCGGTAAGGTCACCAAGACCATCACATGAAATAAAAATTCAAACTTTTTGACATGTTATGGACGATATCTTCCCAATTTATTCCAACAGAATTTCTGGGCCACTTGTTCTCTTCTTCAGCAAAATTTGCAATGGCTAAGCAGTGTTGTCATGGAAACTACTAATTTACTAGTAAATTCGTGACGGAAAAACGGAAAATTTTATTTTTTAAAAGTACGAAAGAACAACTTTACATCAACGTCATTGAGAGCGTGAAGTCCATTGTAATTCTTTAATAGCTTTCATAATTATGAGAGGAAAGAAAGGTCCCTATATCAAAGGTCAGATTTACTGACCATTTTATTTTCAAGAAAATATTAAAAAATGTGGTATATAGATACCGCCTGTGGATAGAAGCCAAAGGTATAAATCCCTGAATCGTACATCAGTAATTAGTTTATCATCTTTCATCTGTTCACAAAGACCAAGAAGCTTTAAACTGACTATAAGACATGCCTGGTCGTATGGTTATCAGGAAATGGATTGCTAAAGTTAACACTTTCTACAATATGTGTGACAAAAACTATTATATGTCGATATTGTGAGACCAAGATAGGTCCTAAATTTATATGAAAAATTCTCTCACTCTAGGCCAATGTTATCTCCAACAATAAGTCATCAAAATGTTATTCAGAATACCTTGATCATTCCATGTGAGGTTATTCTCTGATGAGATAAATGCACCTGAAACTTCAATTGGATAACGTTTAAGAGTTTGAAATATCTAAATAGTGAACAAATGTAATACTTTTACATTGCATCATACTATCACAAAATGAACAAAATATTTACAAAGCAGACACTAGTCACCAGTTTTACTGACAACTTACCCACACATGCACCGAGACCTACATTTTACCTACAAATGTGTCTGAGAGTATACCAACATAAACATCATGAAATTCAACTCTTATGTCTTAAACGTTATTAAATTGACAAATTCTTCGAAAACCAGTATTTACCTGTATCGGGGGTCCACTTCCTCATGTAAAAGACATGACACAATAGTTTCGTTCTCTTTTACTATACTGACGACAACCTGATTCCCTGGCCTCTTTCCGCGTGCGCTACAGTAAGCTATCTGTAGCGCACGCGGAACGAGGCCAGGGAACCAGGTTGTACTGACGATGGAATGATACAACGACGCAGCATTCGCACTTCCGGTAGTACTTTCCTACGATTCATTATCAAATGTTATCAATCAAGTTTTTCCGTATTTGCCCAGTAACAGGTCCGAGGTCTGCTGTATTTGCCCGAGGCGAAGCCATGGGCCAATACAGTAGACCGAGGACCTGTAAGTTAGCCAATAGGGAAAAACTTGATTAATGACATTTTTATTAAATTGAAGCGGTTCTTCCTCAAAGATGCATGTGTTATGAAGCTTTAAATATCACGCTTGTTCTAAGAATAAAATGATGGACTATTTCTTATATATATATACCTGGATGTACCGGCTGAAAACGTTTGCAAACAAATAGTCAACTTCATCTTCTTCTTTTTAATATATAAATTTCTGAAGGTGTTCGATAATAAGTGCAATCTGCTTTATCTTGACGGTAAAATCGAAAGCAAAACATATTCTTTATTGGTTTCCAATACTCCCCAATTGATGATATCATTATATCAGGAAAAATGTAATTGGACATATCGAGATATCAATGTGTACCATATGTACGCGTATTTACTTACCAGTTGTTGGGGACGTATTCTGTTTGATTAATTCACGAAGTGCAAACAGAAATGATAACAGTCCATGTCGTTTCCATTTTATAAATAAATATTTTGAGTATTTGCATAGTTAGTCTAAACATCGAATGAATGGATTGCAAAATTCATCGTTTTATTAACATATCTTTTTTAAAACAGTACATTAAAAGAAAAATGGTTGCAATGGAATATTTCGGGGTTAGAAATGTATGAATAAAGTGCCTTGGAATGAGTGAGTTGATAAACATTTCCCATAGGACAAGAAAATAGGTAAATGCTTGTAAACGACAGGATTATATACAATTTATGTGTAATTCATTTAACACCGATTAACGGTCATTAGACGGTGTTTACGCCTTTAGAGGCATATTTCATTAAGCATCTCAAAAGTGATATCAGTTGTATATCTGTCGTACTACGTTCGCGACACTAGTGCTCGATTCTTGGTATACCCCGAGCGTGAGCGAAGTATATTTAGACGCGAGTGACGTTTCCTTGTTATGAGATGGACAGATGCAACGATCCTTAAATAGTGAAGACATTAAATTAAGAGTGGGGAAATCTTTTAACAAGCATTTTACCAAAATCATTTATTCTTATTTTCCATATTCACAGTTTTTAGTTATTCTTTGTCCTCACAGTTATTCCTATAACACATTGATTATTCCGCTACACAAGGTGCTTTTCAACAACTGTACTCAAAGGCTATATCATGTTACTTATCAACTTCAAATATACATTTCGAGGTGTATCGTATCGTTTTGATAGCGACAAATGCATAAATTATTTTTATTGGTGGTGTGTCTCTACTCTGTCTCACTGCTGTCAAGTCTCCCCTGTCTAGAGATGTCTCATTGTCTCTTTAACAACACGATATATCTTTGTCCCCATCTTGTCTCTGGAATGTCTAAAATCTCAACAATTAGCTGGAATGTCGTTACACTAAACCTCACTTGACATCAAAGAGAGAGTTAAAATAAGGAGTTGTTTCGGTCAACGACAAACCTTTAAAGAGATACTCCCTATGTGTTATCAAATATGGGTTTGCTTTCGAGCATAAAATACGGAAGTAAAAATACTATATAATGATAATGAATGTAAAACGCCTCGAAAATCCATCAATAAAAGACCAAAATGACATTACGTATCAAATAAAAAATATGTGGTTCATTTAGTTGATTTCGAGAGACCTTATACGTAAAAGGAAACGTCAGCGGCAAGCCATGGTCATTGAGTTTCATAGAGTGATATTATACAATCAACATGAAATTAAGTATTGGGACACTTTATTTTTTAATATTATTTATCCTCTTGTTAGATAATGTGCAGTTTGGATTACTATACCACACATTTTGTATACAATCTGAATAAAACTTATATACATTTTAATGGTGTTTATGTCAAACACCGTGTTCATCGCCAAATGTAGTCAAGTCTTCCAAAGACTGTAACCAAAGCTATTCTAAAGTTAGTATTAAAGGGGCAGTAGCACGTTGTTGTTTTTTTAAAATGATATTTTCAATTTTCCACTGATAATTGACGTTAATGCTAAATGCATTATTTTGATTGTGTCAAAAATATCATTACACATACCAATCATTCATAGTCAGAGAACAAATTATAAAGATTCACATAAAGTCCATTGGCGGCCATTTTCGTGTGAACACCTAATTTTGTGTAAGAAAAAGGAATCACATTGCAGAACTTTCATTATATATTTGAATTATTTCTGCTTTATTCATCCTAAATACACTGTCTCTCAAAAGGAACCATTTATTTCATTTTCCTGACATCAACTTATAGTCCCTTTATAAACGTGTTACTGCTTTAAGTATCACAAATATCGTTTATCTAAGACAATCTTAGTGGTAAAAAAGATTCCAAAATCTAGATGAGAGTTTTAAATCAGAATGACAATGATTTTAAACAATTCCAGATGCCAAGTTCCAATTCACCGTAATCTTATTGATTCTATAAAACAGTGTTAATCTTGGCACAGATTGATGTGATATTGTCCAACGCTGCTCGATAAGGAATGGCAATGTCTGTCTTAATCGTCTTCAAACTGGTGTATTAGGAGTAAAACATGTGTTTGTTACCGTTGGTTTTACTGTGAAGGAAGAAAACAATTCCTGATCGAGTACGGTCGTGATTAACCTTGACAAACTCCAGGAAATCAATGTCGATTGTTTTCTTTAAATTCTTTGAAAGGCATTTCTGTTTTCTTTGGCTGTCAAAGACGTCAACGAGAGATGCGGTTGTTTGAAATGCACTTTGAATGCATGCATTACTCTTTGATTGACTTTTTGCAATTGAGTGATAGATGCCATTTGAAGCTATGATGTAATGACGTATGTGCTTCTGTTTTATGATAACAATTCTTCTATGGATTCAAAGACTTTTAGTTATGGCGACTGTATAAGCGTAATGTGTTAAGATTAAAAGAGAATATTCGGATTAGAATATAGATATGACAAGTATAGGAAAAGTGACATATGTACCATTTTCGTATAATCTAGAAAACACAAAAGTGAAAAAGAAATATCCAAAACTAAGAAAATGTTAATGCTGTCGGTTTTTCAATTAAGGAAATTACCATATTGTGGCTGAGTGATAATCCATAAAAACAACCCAGTAAATTAGGGTAATAATAAACATGCTAATACTGACAAGTGAGCCTTTTGATAGTCTAACAATTAGACTCTGAAATGATTTTATTTTTCAATAAAACTAAAATTAGATTTTTTCACCTAAAATTGAGATCTCAAGCCTTATTATAGACTTGCTCAGGCTTTTATTTCATTTTAGGGTCTGGCTGACAGACTACCATTGTGATTGAACTAGTCTGTAAAAGCTCGGTGTCAATATACAGTAAAGGCTAACGGTTATTGCATAATAATCAATAAATGTCGTGAAATCTATCATAATTGTATTGTGTAATAGCTAGGTAATGTCTTGACGAAATAAACATATGCAATCGATCGTGCTATAGGCATCAGTGAATAAATCCATTTGTGTAAAAGGATGCTAAACTTCGATGAAATGGCACTTTGACCCCGTTAAACAAAAGTTTATGATTGTATAGGCATTAACAATTACAAAAACAAAATAAAATATAGATAAACATGAACGTTTTAAACTATCAGGTTTACCTTTCCAAAGGCGCATACTAAAATGCCAAATCAATATTAAAACGCACTTTCGTTTTCTTAAGCTAAACACAGTATTGTCAGTGTTTTCAATAGAAACACACACCGACATTCAAATACTTGCTAGATTTTTCTAAATGAACTTGCATTGTTTGAGGCATTTTCTACGAAGCTTGTGTATTTAGCTTTCAAAGGACATCGAACTGTTTGGGGAGATATTTTGATCCGACTTAAATGAACATGCACTTGAGAGCTTCTAATCGATATTCATCTAGAAAACTTAGTCCATAACCTAGTTGATATTATTAAACTCACTTGAGATCAAAAAGTTAGGGATACTTTAAAAAGGGGAATTAATTGATCAAGATCTATATTTACAATCACATTCTCTCCCCACAGAGGTAGATCAAGTCATGTTGATTTAGCCTCTGTTGTATTACGCCGAAATCCGTGGGTTCCGGCAGTTACCCCTGGCGGGAAAAAACTGAGTCGCAATACATTTGAATTTCTTTAGCAAATGACAACGCTTCACGCATGGAAAGGGTGGTTCATATATCACAATGCTTTTGCCTTGTTTCAGTAGCCAAAACGAGGATTTAAGAACAACGTCGCTGATTGCACAACTAACTTTGATTGCCTCCAATCAGGCATCTCCCATTCTATACCACAAACTTGGCGTAATATAACAAAAGCTAAATCAACTTGACTTGATCTGCCTCTTTGAGTGACACTCTTGAAATTATCAATATTAAAACTTCAAAAATCTCTTACTTTTTTGGTCGAGTATATATCCAGCTTTGTTGTGGTATCATTGACAATAATTTCAATAGCTTTTTATGTTACCTTAGCACTCATACAGCATGTGTATATTGGCTATGATTTTTAAATATTGATCAAATAAGGAAACAGTCAATACATGTATAAGATTATTCAAATATAAAAAAACACGTCATTAAGACGTAAAATATTCTGATGTTGTAAACTAACTGCTACTGAAAATAACAAATTAAAGGTCAATCAGTACCATAGAGCGAAAATACGGCTATTCAAAGTCGGGATTTTGATCGAAAACCGGACAATGTGGCTCGAGTGACGCGCGCAAATTCGCCAAACGTAATTTGGAAACCTTGTCATAGATTATAGGTAATAAAGTCCTCGGAAAAAAAGTCCTATTGTATTAAAACCGATAACATTGATCTTGACATCAAAGTTTTTGTAAAGAATACATCCTTGTTTATTTGTTTATGATGACTTTAAATACCTGGATTAAAATATTTAAAGGATGTTGTGATATCTAATTAAAGATTAAAATTGAGAGCTTGTAATTGTATTGAAGATCTCAACCACTAGAATGTGTGATTTTAGCTGAGTGGATAAAAAAAGTTCACCATTATCATGTGAGTTTAGTTCAGCATTGTCATGTGAGTTTAGATGAGTTAATAAAAAAACTCAGTTATGTGAGTTAAGCGGAGTGAATCAAAGAAGTTCACCATTATCATGATATTTTATCCAAGAACAAATAACGTTTGTGAAGGGTGGAACACCAAGTTCTTCAACTTGGTTGGACACCACCACCCAAGTGTCTGGCGAACCATCGAATGGTTTCAAAAGGAGCAGGCGACAGTACGAGTTGTCATTGCCCAGGATGCCATCGGCAACTTGCCATCGAAAAAAATAAAAACTGTCTTTGCGAAGATGCAAACACGCCTTCAGAGGCTGTGCCGTGACATTGTTGCAAGGAGGAAGACTGTTCCAGATTTCCTGCAGGGGGTTGCCAAGAACATCCGAGTAACTCCAGTAAATGTTGACATTGTCCAGTGATGAAGAATGATGTGAAATGTAAATAAAAAGATTAATTTATGATGTCCAGTGATTATATTAGTATATGTGAATAAACTTATTGATCACCTAATCTTTGGTTTTATTGTGATATTGTACCTATTTAAAAAAGTAGGACTTTTTTACCGAGGACTTTTTTACCTAGGCAAAACTAGGACTTTTTTACCGGGACTTTTTTACCGAGGACTTTTTTACCGAACACCTTGTCATAACCTGACAGGAAGATATATTCGATTCGATAGTGTTTATTATGTATTGCAACTAATAGGTAAATTAATTGGATGCATAATTTCGAATATTAAACGTATTTGAGATGTTTTCTTGATTTTCCTATAAAATCAAGCATTTTAGAGATATTATGCATAAATGGATATATTTGCAAGTCCATTGATGAGATATGAACTTCAATCAGCATATTAGATATTTTATAGCTTATCAAAACCACATAAAATTTTAAGAAAGATACTCTGTGTCACTTTAACCGCCGTAAGATCAATCTATAAATCAACCCATTTAAATAAGTTCAAATGTTTGAATTAGTCCCAACTACTCAGAAAAGTAGCTGATGTGATTTTCGATTCTACCTAAACACACCCTATAATACGCACCGTCGACGAATGAAGGCACGCGTAGCTACGGAAGGCTTTGACGCGTTACGGAAGGCGAATGACCACCCATGTGATGGATGCGACAGCTTGAAACTAAATGTAAGTCTTAATAATTGTTTAATTTAAAACCATTATCGCCTCCATTGACGTTTCATACGATTAATTTCATGACGCAATGCAGAAAACTGTTAAAGGGAGTTTTTAAATTCTGTAATTCATCGTCAAGCTACATATGTCGGCATTTTAAAACATAATTTGTAAATATAATCCATTATTAACAAGAAATTAAGCTTTGAAATATTATTTTCAGAGTGTTATAACATGCGTTGGGGTTCAGTCAAACATATCCTTGCAACATATGTACCGATAAACGTGGTGATAAAAAGAAATATTTATTTATCACATCAACGTGCTGTTTAAAAAGTGTTACGGGGCACACTGCACTGAACTGTCCTAGCAACGGAAGGCGCATAATCCCTTCTTTATTGTGATACGGAAGGCATGCCATAAAGATATATTTTAAAAACTAGACTGGTTCTAGACAGTTACTCTGTACCAATATTATTTGTGATAACCGTTCCAAAACCTTTATGCAGCATCATAAAATACCACTTCTCGCTTTTAAAATAAAAGTCTTACTCAAATCAGGACATAACGTAATGATTCATTTTCTTGTTTCAGTGACTGATGTTTCGCTGCTATTACTGTAAGTTCGAAGCCGATCAATTCAAATTGATCATCAACCATCTGTCTTCAAATCCAACGAAAGAGGAGTTAAAGTATCGCTTGCTTAAACTATGTGAATCAAGTGGAAAGAAATAGTATTTGAGTTAGAAATTCGGAATAACTCCTGATGGAATTAATAAAGAAGGCAAGCATATTCATATACTAGAGGATGACCAGAAGATATCAATTTCTTGAAGCTGTGTTTCGTTTTGGCATGCTTGCTGGGCGTACTTTACTTGCTATAGGGGCTGTTGTTACTGCTTCGGGGTCCAGAGACCCCGAAGTTATGTAACATTTGATATTGAAAACTAATGGCAGAAGTTTCTCTCTATATTACTCTTGGAAACTTCAAAGAGAAGTTTCAGCCAATGATATTTGTCTAAAGCATATCCTGGTATTTCAAACGACAAATGAACAGGCCATTTTCAAAGTTCATGTTTCAAAACATAACGTTATGGATGATTTATTTACGATTAAAGGTGTCTTTCGAAGAAAGTATCGACATAGAGTCTAAAGTATAATAAAATATTCTTAAATGTCATCCTATAACATAATGAAAATTATGAACTTGTAGCTGAGATCATTTCTCAGTACATTTATCAGCAACTTTCGGCTTTCGGCTTTCGATCAACACTTAATTAAGGAAAACTATTCTTGCAACATGTAATTAACCTGAAAGTCAATGGGAAATTCGTCGGGTTTAAACTAAATTTGCGGTGAAAGCAATGGAACCCAGAAAGTTTACTAGCGCAACTATTTATCTTCGAGTTAATCACTGGCTCTTGTATTAAACTCACCGTCAGCTTTCTTTTAAATCAACATACATTTGAATAACCGTATTAATGTTTAACATTTTTATATCATAATTGAGATATGAGACGTATCTATCATTGTTGAAATTTAAGCGGAACGAACGAGATGTTTTACTATGTACATAATGTACTGATAATTAACAAAACAAAGAGCAAAGAACATGCATCTCCGATTGGAACAATTTATTCAAGTAAAAGTCTCCGTCCCCGTCCTCCCTGGTTCTATACAGTGATACATAACCGGGCGCCCCAAAGCTTGCCTTTTCAAAGGCTTTTCTTGTTGTCTCCACGGCCGAAACAACTAACAGAGAACCGTCGATTGCTTCTAAATCCATATTGATCTGAAAACACAATATGATAACATTCACTAAGCGTTTAGTTAGATATGCCAAAATCTAATTGAGCAATAAACGATATTTTCAGTACCATTTGAGGTCATTATTCGCAAATTGCATCAACATTTCTATTCCACTTATCCGTAACACTTTTACCTACAAAATATGTGCCTTCCGGTACTCAAACATTGAGATACCTTTAGCCTTCCGTTCCCATTTTTTCTACATATTTTGGATGAAACAACGTCTCAATTTTTTATTTCATATTCAATCATTATGAAAATGACACAAATGATTCTTTGATACTAAACCTTTATTCGAAATATATTTGGTATATCTATTCTAATTATATTAGAAGATATCTACCATAATGTGCAGTTAGTTCGTCACGTAAACATAAAAAAATCACTTTACTATTGATTTACTCCACAATTGGTGTGTTATTCATATATTGACTCATATCATATTTGAAATAACACCTTTGTGAGCAAAATTATGCCATTTTGTCACCAATTTACCCACGTATAGCTCCCTACCTTGTGTTAGAATGCGCTCCAATCCGCTCACATCCGTCACGTGGGTGGTCATTCGCCTTCCGTAACGCGTCAAAGCCTTCCGTAGCTACGCGTGCCTTCATTCGTCGACGGTGCGTATTATAGGGTGTGCTAAAGGCCCATCGTCATACTTGTAGGTGCTGCGTGATAAAATGTATCTATTGAAAAAAGAAATACATCACCAGGTAGAATAATCATTTGTCGAAAGTTTGATATCATATTTTACATGTTTTAATCAACAATAAAATATTTGATTCGACGTCCAAAGTATAGTGCCCTCTGTAAATGTGCCATAGCGTGATACCCCAATAGTCAGACGCCCCAATAGTCAGACGACTCAGTTGTCAGACAAAGGAGTTGGAGTAGACCAAGTGCTCACCCATTGTTACAATGGACCAGTCCTAATTCATCCTGAGATACCGGGAATTTTTAGGAGTCGAAATAAAAGACACAATATCTCGTGTTTTTTATTTCGACTCGATGTTTTAAAATATAATTCTGGTTTTCTGAATATATACAAATTGATTCTCCTTACAAAATTTATGTACAAATCTTTCAATCCATACATTTCCTCGAATGTTTATGTTGAAAATCTGTACGTCTATATATGCTTAAACCTATTTTTAAAAGGAACAATCGTTCCATTTCGATCTGCATTAGTTCTATAAGTGACATCGACGAAAATATTTAAATAACCCATGCTTGTTCATTAACGCTACTCTTGTAGCATATACTTCTTGAAAAATAATAAGTTCATTCCAATTTTGGTTGTATATTTAAGTATTGCAAGGTATATGAAAGATAAACAATATTAATTATATACAATACTGGAATTAACATTATTATTTATAAACATTATTATCTATTACATTTTTCATATCATTAACATATCTTCTTTTTTTGTCACTATACAATCTTTCTTACCAAGTGGCAACAAAAAGTGTAATGTGAGTTGGGTTCAACTTAAGGAAAGATTCATTTCTGTCATTTTTGGCCTTGCTGTCTAACAAGTGGGGTATTCGTTGGAAGGTTCCATTTTCTTGATGGGTCACAGCCTCAGTATAATCTGCTTAATTAAGTGTCTGACAAGTGAGGTGTCTGACAAATGGGGCGCCCCCGTTAAGGTGAGCGTTTAACGAACCCGCTTTCGCGTTTAACGAACCCGCTTTCGGTGATGTCATCATTATTGGTGTAAGATTTACAACGCGTCTCAGTTCCCGCAATTGCGTCCGATGGGTATCAACTTGAGCGGCAACGAATACCTGATTCGGTGAAAAAAAAATCTAATCGTGGGCGACAAAGACGGCTTTAAGCGTATGTCTAGGAAACGCAAATTGTGAGATGACCAAACTTGATTCGCCTTCATGTCGGTTGCCGTTTCGGTGATTTTGGTAAATTGTCCCATATTTAATGAATTTTGGTCCGATTTCATCTAGGTTGGATGCAAAATTTTGCTAAAAATACTATGAAAACTTAAAAACCGTAAAATATTGAACTTCAATATACTTTGAATATTTGATTTTGGTTGTATTTGGTTCTATAATCGATAACAGAGATTGATATTGGTGTTATGCATTTTTATGAAAACATTAGCTTGTGCATAATACATAATTAGTCACTCAGGTGATAAGCGCTTGCAATCATGTACGCATCCAGGCATCTGTAAGACTATTTTGGTACACTGCAAACAAATAGTAAGGCCAAAAATGTTTCTGTTATTTACAGAAAAGATATGACGACGTGGATTGTTTGAACATTGTTGAACATAACAACAAAACATGAAAAAAATCAAATATAATCTTTATTTCAATTGATCACTGCCAATAAGCTCGTACAGAAACGAGTCGTGTTTTTAAAATCTACATGTTAATGTTTTTCTAAGCTGGAGTGAAGTTTCTTTCTTTTCTCTTTCCGACATCTGAAAAAGGCTTGATGCGGGGGTTTGAAACTGACGCGGGCGGAAACCAGAAACAATATATTTCTAGGCCTGAAATGGAAAGTTCCTTACTAAGCAGTTTTAATCTGCTAAAACCCAGACTAAAATACATTTGGGCGATGTGCATCGACTGTGGTATGTGCGTTGAGCTGTCAGCGAGATGACATGTATCGTTTTCTAACAACTATCCTACTTTATTTGACATTGTATTTCCAACCTTCATTATTCATATCACCAGACATTGCAATGAGAAATACAATTGCAAATTTGTATTTTTTTTATTCGAATGAGAGATAAAATAGCGAATAAACGAATAAAGAGTTCAATTATCTTTTGTTATATCGTCGGCGATAGAGATTCATTTCGAACAGTCCCTTGAGGTTGAAAGTGATTTGACATTTTCAGATTGTCCAAAATGACGTTTTACATTTATCATTCCGCTGTGGTTGAAACAGTGATATATATTCACTTCGCTCGTGTACTTTTTCGCCCGGTTGGAAATTCAAATTAATCGTTCATTAGGGTCAGTCGGTCTTTAGTTTTTTTGTTGAAATGAAATTCAAATAATCCACTTGAAACATTTCACTGAATATATTATTTTAGTTGCCTGAATACCGCACATTATTAAAAGAAAACGATGAGAAATAATCTCCGAGCCTTGCTATACGGCATATCCATCATTCTCTCCCCACAGAGGCAACTCAGTCACACCTGAATTAGCCTCTGTTCTATTACGGCTAATATACGGGATAGAAAGGTAGAAATCTGATTGGAGGCAATCGAAGTTAGTTGTGCAATCAGCGACGCCGTTTCAAAAGTGGTCATTCGCAAAACCTCGTCCATCTCCGTGTGGTTCGTCAAAGCTTTCGTTGAAATTTGACATGCAGGGGAGGTAATTCTTCCTATTTGCCTTCTTATTAGTTATTTTTTGTTGATTAGTACAATAAAATCTTTCATAAAACAAATAATAATTTACACAATTATAAAACAGTTTCTATCTAATGATAAACCCCTTCCATATCTGATTTTCAAATAGTTCCCCTCTCACACTGTTATTGAAAAATACAGGTAAAGACATAATATTTTCCATGTCGCTAAACGACCGTTAAAAATGCCTCGAGTCATGGATATCCAAAAGGTGTTTTCATTGGCTGCAAATAAGGGAGATATTTTAAATTACAACATTTTGCCGCTAGGGTAATCTACCGGAACCCCAGGATCTAGGCGTAATAGAACAGAGGTTAATTCAGGTATGACTGAGCTGCCTCTGTGGGGAGAGAATGTATATCCACAAGCATTGCTTAATAGTTTAATTCTTCAATTTGATTGTAAATTTAAACTTATAAAGACATGTTTTATATCAATACTTACATTTGAATTAGTAAGAGTGTTTAACTTCACGTGATACGATAATAAATGATCTTTAATCAAACTTCCTGCTGCATATAAGCAAAGACTTCTAAATTATAAAGACGTGTATTATATCAATAATTACATTTGAATTAGTAACAGTGCATCGTTCCTGTTTAACTTCACGTGATACGGTTATAAATGATCTTTAATCAAACTTCCTGCTACATATTAACAAAGACTTCTATGTACATGTATGTCTTTGATATTAGTTAGCATAACGCGGAGACATATTCGCTGATGAAGCAGGAAGGATTTCAAGTGGCATTTGATTAATTCAAAAAGTTTATTATAATGACAATACAATATAAGCAAAAACGTTAAATCATCAAATTCATTTGAATAAAGAAATTGAACATTTTGAAACGATGTCATTCGTCGACAAAGGCTCTGCAATAATGGAATTCCTTGATACAATTAGTTCAAAAAATGTATTATAATGACAACACAATGAAAGCATAAACGTGAAATTCGTCGAATTCATTTGATCAAATACAATAATTAATTCCTTATTTTAAGCATTTCCTAGATTTATAGACAGAGAAATTCAGTAAAGAGCAGTTTCATCCTGCATCGTCTTTCAGTAATGAACAGGTAGCGCCTTTTCTCACAAGAAGGTTCTAAAGGGCGATGTACCCTGACCGGGTCAGATCTTTACACGGACAGTGGTCATTGTCCATGTCCTTCCTTGACCCTCCTTAGAGGACCTGGTGTTTGAGTTCAAAGAATATTTACACAAAACATAAAACAGCTTCCTTTTTAAACCCGACATCCGAGTACAAATACGATTCACCTTAGATGAGTAGGGGCGTCTTATACATGAATACATCAGCCAGTTGAACATGCATATTCAAGTTACAATAGCACTTGGGGACACGGTATGGACTCGTAAACAACAGAGGACATCGTTGACTATAAACTGAATGTAAACGAGATGGTATATGCGCTTCAATAGGACATTAACTTGAGATGCGTGAATATTGGATTCTTGTCTTTCAGCAGACATGCTCTATGAATGAAATCAAATTGGGTTTTTGATTTCAGTGGACATGTTCCGTGAATGGAATCAAACATGTCGTGAAGGCTATTCATTGTTCACCAAGGTTATAAAATTACACGGCGCAAATACTCGGATGGGTATTCTTTCAACTCGAGGAGTTATCGTCTGCATATGGTGTACGGTCATAAAATATTATTGTCGAATGAAGGGATACAATTTCCAGTCGAATGTTTATGGGTTTGTGTACGGTGGCTGTAAAGAGTTCGTGTGAAGAACACAAAGACAATGATGGGGTGTAACTAGTTGTACACCAAGTATGACCAATGCTGCGGTTCCGGTTTGCACGTGCTGTGCGTGCGCTGTCCGGTTAATTACGACAATTAAACGTTGAGAAGTTCATTAGCACCGGCGGCAGGGCAGACACATATCAATCAAACACGCTCTGCACGTGCTGAGTCAATCCAGAAACCCACACGCGCAATCATGTCCTTGATATGCACGTGTCACCATCGACCTCCCACGACCTAAAAGCCATATTTTGACCAAATTTATGTACACATTTCGGAACTGACAAACAGTGAAAAGATATTTAAGGTATCCCGTGTCGCTCCGTAAGCCGTCTCTAAGAGATGGTGGCTAATCAAGCAGACCACTAGCGGATCAAGAGACCGGTCACCTTTATCCGTGAGTCTTTGTCCGCTGCTGCAATGAATGGTCCCCTACTCTCCGCCATGACCTCGGCTGAATGGAGGGGTCATTGAATCAAAACCCACGTCGTGGACAAATCCGAAAGCCAGTCAATTTATTGGTGAAAACATTCAAACTTCTTTTGTGACGGAGTCTATAAAATTTGATATATTGAAATTATCCAGTTCATCAAACATAAATGTGAGGTTAAAGTTCAAGAGTTTTCAAAGATTTAAGAAATAAAACGTCCAATTTAGATAGAAACAGCATGCATATGAATAATACATGAACATTAAAATTGATCTGTTTCTTAAAGCAGAAAATGTGTCAGCTGGAAACTAACTTTTCAGATCTTCAACTTTTTCATTTTCCAAGATCGTTATCAGCACTAAATGGTTATAAACAACGTGCCTTGTATTTGTAGAACGTTGAAGGTTGCAATGGTTTGAACCTTTCCCATCGACTTCCAATCCGCGATAGTATTTTTCTGGGACTGTCATTATAAAACGCTGCTTTTATATTAAGTATACTATATCTATTGGTATAGAATATTCGCATGTTCACAAATGATTTATGATGACTTAGGAACAATGCCTTGTAATGAAAAAGCAAGGTTTAAAGGGTCAGTCCTATCGGGATATTTTTAGTGGAAACGAAATTCAGGAGGACTTTCCTGTTAACAAATATATATGACATATACATGATCACTTCATACATATTTTCAAATATGTAAGTGGGGTTAACATTTCAGTTGTTTAAGATTTAATAATTTGACAAAGAATAAAGTGTATCACTCAAAATAGAAACACGTCGTAAAATGAAGCGGAGAAACGAACATGGAATGTATTACTACGACAAAACATTGTGGCAACTGATAAATTATATTATGAATAATTTGTAAATATGTTCCTCTTCAATCAAACCAGTAAATTCTTAATTATTTGTTAATGAATTAGCATAATAAGGCACATTTGTTTGCTCGCAATGCTAACATTTCAAGATTGCGGATGAAAGATTTCATCTGTATGCAAAAAGGCATGGAAGTTGAAGTCTGTAAACATGTATACATATTCCTTGATCCAAACTAGTAAACTCTATAGTTGTTCTTTTGACACCCCAATGTTTTGATTTATTCACGAGCGAAAGCAGGCATATGTCGTTATCACGCATGTTGTTACAGAAGAGAAAGGTTTATTTAAGTCTCACCCCAATAATAATAAATAATACAAAAAATTTAAGAAGTGTTAAGCAATATAAGAATTTATTGGGTTATAGGATTTTGAAAGACATGTATGTCAAGTACATAAAGACTATTTAAACGATTGCTGATTTAAAAGATAAAGGTAAACTATATAAAAGTAAAGATTACAGCGTGCATGGATTAGAATATCTGGAATAATAGTATTAATACCATTATTTGGCGCTTTTATCGAAACATTGTCTAACAAAATATGCAGTTGTATGACCGAAGCCTGAGTATTTCCTGCCGCACGTGCCGCACGCTGAAATGTACATGCAAACTTGACAGAAAGATTAACCAGTGTTGACGTCTCTACAGTAAACTTGTTCCCAGGCCTCGTTCCGCGGCTACGAAGCGCACGCAGAACGAGGCCAGAAACCAGGTTGCCCCAGAGAAGACACCAAATGAAACTAAATTTCCAAATTAAACTTAAGTATGTAAAATTTCCAATCACATGATATTGATATCAGCGCCCCCACAGACAGTTGTTAGTAACCTCCATTTACTTTCTGATTTGACTTTTGCTTTCTATCATTGTAAGTTAGAGAGCAAGCATAGAAAAGTAAAGGGTCGGCAGCAAGGCATAACACTGACAGTTCGGAAGCTGGCATTTTACGCTTTGCGTAGGAAGATGTGTCAAACCAAAGTTATGTAAAAGTCAGACCAAAGTAAGGATTGTTTTTAATTCAGTCTCTTAATTATGTAATCTATAGATCCGAAACATGTTAAAATTTTTTTTTTTTTTTAATATCTTGCATTCTAATAGTGGGTTATTTAAATATATCATCAATTTTTCAATGAAAAACATGATTTTTATCAGCAACATAAAGTGGTTAGAAAGAAATATTATTTTTCTCACACAATTCAGCAACAAAAAAGAAAATTCAATCTTAGCTCTATTCTTTTCAAAGAAAATCATTAGAATTACCTTTAAACCTTTTATGTTTGTTATAAAGATAACAAGAAATTGTTTTAGGAGAAATTTATTTTAATGTTAACACTGTGTATAACCGTACACCGGAACTAGCGAGGTGTACGGCGGAGAAATGTTGCTAGCGAGGAGCCGAAATCGAAAGTTAGGTAATATTTTACTTTATAACTTTTAAATAATCAACATCATGTGGTAATTTTAGCACACATACTTAGTAAAATGTATGTGCTTGACATTCTGTATCCAAGGGACAGTAACAATGACAGTTGCGAGTAATGCTGTTGTTAGTAACATATTTGCTATCTCTGACTATGAACAGGATATGACATTAAATAGTTATGTCTCGGAAAGCTATTGACATGATAATAACATAGAAAAAGTTGATGAAACGGCGATGATTGCTTTTTAAGTGATCCCGTTTGCGATCACGCTCCTCGCTAGCAACATTTCTCCGACGTACACCTCGCTAGTTCCGGTTATACACAGTGGTTCATGACGCAACAACAGTATGTGTAGCGGTGGATTATTTGCTTTCAAACTGCGACCAAAGTGTTATTCACATACTGCTCTGTTACAATTTGCTATATATATTATCACTACTTATTTAAGGATATATTAAAGGGGCAGTAGCACGTTTTAGGGGGAATATAAGGTGATGTCAGGAAAATTAAAATTAATGGTTCCAATTGAAAGACAATGTATTTAAACTAAATGGAGCAGTAATAATTCAAATATATAACGGTTACGTAAAGTTTAGCCATGCGATTCCTTTTTCTTAGTTTAGCCATGCGATTCCCTTTTCTTACACAAAATGAATTAAAGGTATTCGCACAAAAATTGCCGCCAATGGATTTTATGTGAATCTTCATATTTTATCCTCTGTCTATTGATGATTGGCTTGTGTAATGAGATTTTTGACACTGTATAAAATAATACATTTAGCATTAACTTACAATTATCAGTGGAAATTTTAAAATATAACATTATTAAAACGTGCTACTGCCCCTTAAAGTTATGTAAAAGCTATGTTTAAGGCGTATTTTTCTTGCCTCCGTGTGTGGTAATTATCCTATTTTACTCTGGCCACAAGGCCGAAATACTGAATAAACTGATTTGATTTGATTATCCTCAGGATTTTGTTATTCTTCTTTGAACTTTGAACATTGGAACTTGACTTTTACGTCATCATGATACAATGCTGTGAAAATAGCCCTATATATATCTTAGATATGAAAAATAACATAAGTGAATCGTTTGAAGACACTTATAGCAGCAACATTAATTTCCTTAATCAACGTGTCTTGAAACTCAGACCAAAGCGTTGTTCACAGTATGCCATGTTAAACCCCAGCGTGAAGAGTACAGAATATTGCTTTCATTTTGTCCTCTTATTATGTAAAATTGTAGATTCAAAATGCGTAAGGATATTGTACCTAATACTAGCAATATTCTCTAGCAACCTATTGCGCTAATTAGTTTTAACAATATGGGGTTTTATTTTTTGTTAAACGTGAATATTTTCGTCACAATGCCGTGGAATATGGAAATATGTATGTTTAGAGATAGATTCCAAATATGTAAAACTAAAACTTTGAACCATTTTCGTCTCTTTCACCCTGGAGTGCAGTGGTAATTATGTTTGTTGTTGTTTTTTTCATTCTTGTTTTTCTGTTCAACCTGTCTCGCTGTTTTATGAAATAACGCTGTATGATATAGGAGTGTTCTCAATGTTAAATATGGCTCTTGTTGGTTAAAAATATTTTTATATCATTTCACCGAATAACATGCTATTTTCTCAGCGAGATAAACACTTTGAATTATAAGACATATTTATAACTGTGAAGGATTGGTTATCATGAAATCATTGTTTTCCGTATCATAAGATATATAATTATTAAAAAATCAAATTAAGTCGAATTCTTGTCAAGAAAACTTTTAATATTGTCAATTCTATCATTTTACTTTAAAAAATCTTATAACTGATTTCATATGAAAATTATTGTTTTCTTAACACATTCATAATTGTTGAATTTCTACTTGATGATCATGTTACAAGATGTGTATAGTTATATACCTACCTATAAAGTAAAGGATCTGTCATCAGATGACGAGACTCTTTATGCTAACATATTACAAATATAATGTTGCTATATAATTATTGGTATAACATGTTTTTTAAAGATTTCATGCCTTGAATGATGAAAACGTGTGTGTACACTTGTACATGATATCTAATAAGTAAAGTTTGTGTCTCTTTGATATTTAAGAAAATATCTGCGAACTAATTAGAAGAAGAGTCGGTTAATTGAAAATCATTAGCAAAATATGATAAGCATTGGCGGGTCCAAGAGGGGATGTGCGGCTCGCACCGCAACCAAGTGTTTCATTTAATAGACCAAAAGGAATTCAACAAAATTGCAAACTTCATTATTTCTGAAAAACAAATAATTCCGTTGTGATGTGTCAATTTCTCTATTCCTCTAGCGTTACACTTACATTTAATAAGAAGATAAAATTTTAACCACTGAAAGGGTGGTAAGCTTCGATTTCAATGATGATTGCAGGAGTTGTCTCCCTTGTAGAATAAAAATCTTGGAAGTATTTTATGAACGCTTCTTTTTCCGTGACCGTATTTGCCATTTGGTCTATGTGATATGTAGACGTTCACACTATCTCATTCAAGAAACGTAGCGACGTAGGGGTAGTTTCGATCTGATTTGAATGAGATTGATGTTCACAAAATAGTTTATCAATCGGTTATTCGATGAAAATTGTATGAATTAAATAGAAGTTATTAACCATAAAAACACAAAGGAAGTAAGTGAATTAATAATTATTGCTTTGAGGCACTGGGGCGATATCATTTTCAGACCATTGGCCAAGAACTCCTATGATGTAATAACATAACAGCTCTGGGGCGTTCCATTAATTGTTTTTATATACAATGCATACTGTATTTTACATAGAAACACTTGTCTACACTTGTCATGCTACTAGATATCATTTAGGCCACAACAAATCAACTGGTCCCTGGGTCTTCCATATATAAGCCTCACTGTGACCTTGAAAATAATGTGAAGCTCACCAAAATCGACTGGGCCCGGCGCCTCCCCAATAAGATGCTTTGTGTACATTATGAAGAGAATCCAGTTAATGGTTCTTGAGATATCCCGCTGACAGGCCTAAAATGCAGGTTTCAATGCTAAAATGTTCAAAGTCTCGCTGCGACCTTAAAAATAATGTGAAGGTCACCAAAATCGACTGGGCCCGGCGCCTCCCCAATAAGATGCTTTGTGTAAATTATGAAGAGAATTCAGTCAATGGCTCTTGAGATATCCCGCTGACAAGCCTAAAATGCAGGTTTCAATGCTGAAATTTTCAAAGTCTCGCTGTGACCTTGAAAATAATGTGAAGGTCACCAAAATCGACTGGGCCCGGCACCTTCCCAATAAGATGCTTTGTTTAAATTATGAAGAGAATCCAGTGAATGGTTCTTGAGATATCCCGCTGACAAGGGTAAAATGTCAAAGTCTCATAATGACCTTGAAATGAAGGTCAAGGTCATGAACCTCTAAAGGGACCTTACTCTCATGGTGATGAAGCTGTATATAAAAAATGAAAATAATCAGGTCAATAGTTTTTGAGTTATTCAATTTCATCTGTCGGGACGTACTTACGCTGCTCAATACTATATCCTATATATACTATATCCGCTAAAGCGCGGCGGGGGATAATAAACATTTTGCTTAGCTTGCAAACGTGAATGTTAACTGTCAGGTGTACATACAGTCGAACAAAATGGCCTGATTATTGAAATTATTAATGCTTGAAGGTTCAGTACAATAAATATCCATTAAAAATGTTGTAGCCTTTCTCTCTGCATTTCCAGCTGATGTCAGCACTTTAAAAATTTCCCTGTAAAATAATAATAATAATAATAATTAGGGTATTTATATAGCGCACATATCCACACCGAATGCATGCTCAAGGCGCTGCCTGAATTATTACCCTGGTCTAACCCAAGCTGCCGATTAAGCGCTTGATGGGTCACCTCCAACACAACTTTCACCAGGTACCCATTTCCTGCTGGGTGAACAGAGGCCCATTTTGAATAAAGTCTCTTGCCTAAGGCGACACCACAACTTATTCAACATGTGTCCAAGGGGGGCAGGGAATTCCCCTTCAAACTCTTAGTTCATTCAGCAATGAATCGGGTAACCCACCCATCCGGCGAGCCACACCAGATGTTGCTGAACTACACTGATAGCGGTCAACTGAGCTGATTGGCCACTGTAAATAAAGAGGTTTAATTTCAATAATTTGGTAGTACATTACTCTCTTTATTTTGTATAACAATTTTCCAAGTTGCTGATCACCTTGCAGAGTTTCAACCCAAAACATCTTCATCAATATCTGGAAACAATATCAACTAAACTATCTAAAGTATCAATATTTCATGATATGGTCCATAAAGTGAATAATTTATTGTTCTATAAATTGAATATTAAGGCAGTTCCTGACATGTTTGGACTATAAGTAATGTCTTTCAAAAGACATCAATCATGGTTAATTATTGCATTTACAAGATGGACCTCTCTAGCTGTCTTATGTCAAATAGTCAGTAACTTCTTGTTCTTTAATATCAAGAACAGCAAGGGCTCTTGTATACATTATTATGACAGGAAGTAAAACATCTTAAAACAACCATGCACAGACAAACACAAAACATTGCTTGTGATAACAATTTATTGGCTGAAGACATTTTTACATGAGACAATTTTTCTCAGAAGTCAGCATATCACAGAATTTGACAAAGACGAGAAACCAGTTGAAAGTTCGGCAGTCTGTTCTCTCTCAGAACCAGACCATCCAATAAGGTAATTAATTGATCAACTAATTAACAGTGACTTGGGTCTTAATTAAGCAAAGCAAGAATCGATCAACAGACTAACGTAGCTTAGAATCTACCAACTCAGCAGCCCTTAGTTACTCACACAGTGGAAGACTGTAGCGTAAAGCTCTACCTGTATACAGTATCTCTATTACATTCTCTCCCCACAGAGAATACTCAACTTAAATCCTTCCAGGTTGCCTATGTTACAAGTGGGATGATTCTCTTGATTATTCAAAACTCCATAGCATTGAAAAATTTGTAATTTTTATCTAAGTAAATGTCATGTTAAATTTTGGTAAATTGGTAATGAGTATGTGCGCACCACAATGATAAAGGGACTCCAGTTCAAATAGTCAATTTGAACCAACTTCGCTAACTGTACAACAAACAAGGATTTGGAATTTCTAGCTCCGGAAGTGCTCCATTCAAAGGTATCTAGAAAAGAAATGACTGAGTAATATCTGTGGGGATAGAAAGTCTCTAACATTCATCCTGGAAACCAGGACATCCTCCTGTGACTACTTGCTTATAAGCTGTGCCCTGGAAATACCGTATTTCCTTAAATAAGCGCCGGGTCTCCAATAAGCGCCGGGCCTCTAATAAGCGCCGGGGGACATTGGTAATTGAGAAAATAAGTGCTGGGCCTCTTATATGCGCCGGGTCTCTAATAGACACCGGGTCCAAACCATTGAAGTAATGTCCCTTAGTAAACATTTTACAGATATGTAAAATACTGTCTAACACAAACTTCAATTTTCTATAAAAGAAATAAGCGCCGGGTCTCCAATAAGCGCCGGGTCTCCAATAAGCGCCGGGCCTCTAATAAGCGCCGGAGGAGTAGGGGGTGCTGAAAAAAAATAAGCGCCCGAGCACTTATTAGAGGAAATACGGTAAGCTATCAATATCTGACAAAGCTTTACAAAGTGCACAAGTCAAATAGTATGTCGATCTATTCATGTAGAATTCTCAATGTACAAGCCTTAGCATTGTGATTGGTCTACATTGAGCATGAAAATTGATAGAATGTATCGAGGGCATGGTTTAAAATCAAAAGCAAGCAAAATAGGAAGCTGAATCCTGATTTTCAGGCTCTATCAGCCTAGATAAAACTGCCATTATTTACATTTGCCTTTGAATATCCCGAACCTAAGAAAATTTAAGACAAAGGTTATACATTTCAAAGGTTTCTTAACACCTGATCTAAACTGTCATACCTGATGTTGGGCGTAGTGGTAAGACTTTGAAAATCAAGATTCTGGTTTCCAGGATGGCCTAACACTGAACACCCTATAAGAACACTGCGCTCTATTTCTCGCTGGAAACAGGGGTTGTTTACATGCACGAATAACATTCAACAGTCTTTCACATTACAACTGAAAATATTTTGAGAGGATTAAGTTATGACTTTAAGAACAAGAAAATGCCATGGAATTTTATGAAGTGACTATTTTGACAAATTGAATGCTCAAAAATTCCAAAATTCGTAACTATTAATTTAAATATTCCTAAGCTATCAAAATGTTCAATAGTATAACATTTTTTCTAATACTATGAAAAATTACTGATGAAAGGAAACAAAAAGACATTTGCAAACTCTCTCAAATTCATAAGCATCACTTTCTTACTGGGACTAAATGTTTGTGGTTTTACTAAGGAGCATTGCAAGTTGTAGATTCATAGACTTTAGGTTTATACATCATTATATACTGTGATAAAAGATTAAGATAACATCCCTAACTAACCCTCCAATGAAAACACACAAGAATCATATCAAGTTTTCCCTTCCATAAAACATCACAAAGAATCTAAAAAAGGTTGACTATCTACTATTTTTTTCGGTTTATTTTCATAAAATAAAACTTGGAATTTTTATAAAACCTTTAAATATTCTGCACACTATTGTCATTGAAAGAGAAAAACCTTAACAACCCATGCAAAAAAGAACCTTTACTTATGATATGAGGGTTTCTATAAAATGGGAACTTATTTTTGTCATATTAATGAAATGAAATGAACCAATGAAACTTAAATGTTGAAGAACTCAACATAAACAACACACTTTGTTCTGAGGATGCTGTGAGATTAGATGCAAGTTAACAACAATTTGTTGTCCAAGTTTGATAAAACGAAGAATGAAAGCAAAGTAAATGAAAATTGTCGGTGCCAATCCAAAAACTGAAATGTCAAACATGGTAGGCTTTCTTCAGATTTGCAAGTATCTTTGTGTACTAAAGGATTTGAATTTCCCTTGAGAAAATAAAACATTTTACAAAAATACAGCAACCACATAATCTTAAAAAGCTTAAACATTTCACTAGTCATGGAGTGTTTTTTAACATCTTTGTCACAAGAAGTCCTAAACTATCAACTGAGAAATTTGACATACATTCATATAAATCGTGTTTCAGCAAACGAAATATTCATTGAAATCAATTCTCGTGAAGTAATGGTTGATAACACCTCAACAGCACTCAACTCTCTCAAACCGATTCATATCAAGTGAGAGATATTGGTGTGCCATATTGAGAATCTTCCACTCTCCAAATAATCAATTATAATCACATAAGATTAGCACTTAGTAGGACAAACTATATACACTGGAGTTTATTCTCACTCACTCACAATCTTTACAGGTCCCTGCCCGTCTGCCTACGTGTTTTTTCTTTTACTTTCAAAAAGACATTCTTTAAAATATTAAAAACTTTAAATAGCCTCTAAGAATTCCTAAGGACCTTTTCAGACAAATGTTTTAGGCCTAATTCAAAAAAGAATAAAAATATTTTATTTTGCTATAAATTAGATGAGTATGGTTGTTCGATAAAGTGTTTTTTAAAAAGGTTTCCTCATTTGCTTTGAGCTTCATATGGCTTAAAAAACTATTTTACACATTGCGCTACAATGTATTAAACAAT
Organism: Steromphala cineraria; assembly: GCA_916613615.1. NCBI lineage: Eukaryota > Metazoa > Mollusca > Gastropoda > Trochida > Trochidae > Steromphala > Steromphala cineraria. The sequence goes on along the minus strand of OU744736.1, from coordinate 22,571,202 downwards.
TTGTACAAAATCTCTCATAATGAATACAACGTAACACATGTAAAGATATTGTAACAATGTACATACATCATGAAAGATTTTGTTTCAGTGTATACACTATGTAAAACATTGTTGACACACTGTACACATATATATCAATGCATAGTGAAAGTCAAACAATGTTAATTTTGAGGTTCTTTCTGATACAAAGATAGTACGGTTGCGCAGTATTATCGCAATACATTCTAAAAATTGAAAGATCAGGGCCTAGATTTTCGAAGCTTTCATAGTGCTAAGAATCGTAAGTACCATGCGCTAACATTGGCCTATGTTTATCTTAGCACAAAGAGAGCTGCCGAGATGTTTTAAAAGAGGAATGATACCCATGCTCAAGAACCTTACAGTAGGCAGACAGGAGAATATAACAAGGCAAGTACAACATCCAGTCTAGGTGAACCAGAGCATACAAGCCCTAGTACATATACTGCAGTAACAAGAGTTTTACCATTCTCTTCCCACAGAGGCAACCACCGAGTAAGACTCTGTTCTATTACGGCTAATACATGGGATAGAAAGGTAAAAATCTGATTGGAGGCAATCAAAGTTAGTTCTGCAAACAGCGACGCTGTTTCAAAAGTGGTCATTCGAAAAACCTCGGCCATTTCTGTGTGGTTCGGCAGCCATTGTTGAAATTTAACATCCAGGGGAGATAACTCTTCCTTTTACAAAACATCGCTTTTTACCCTCTCATTAGTTTTTATTTGGTTAAGTAGTTAAATAAAATCTGTCATAAGACAAATAATGATTTACACAATTATGGAACAGTTCTATCTAATTGAAAACCCTATCCACATCTGTTTTCATTGGCTGCAAATAGGGGAGATATCTCAAATTACAACTTTTTGTCGCTAGGGCAATCTGCCGGAACCCCAGGATCTTGGCGTAATAGAATAGAGGCTTGCTCGCACTGAGCTACCTCTGTGGAGAGAGAATGGAGTTTTACATAAATAACAACTTTCGACAATTGCAGCTGAACACGTCATAGATATCAAATAAAACTACAAACACAGATAGTCACAGAGAATAAACTTAACACAATACAAGCCCTTGCAACATATTGAAAATAATATAAGCCCATTTTTCTAAATTTATCACAACAGAGAAAGGCAACAAATCTTGTACAGATAGGCATACCTGAAAATGTATTCCATTCAATTAACTAAATCATGTTATTATCATAATGTTACACACAAGGCCAAGCTGAGATCTAACAATTTACATTTGTAAGATTGATCAAGTTATGATTAGCGTGGTAAGGGCTTTAATGTTAGAAATTGAGAAAGTTAGAAATGATTTCATGGAAATCAAACAGAGATGTCAACACCCATTTTCCAATTGTCAGTGAATGCAGTGTAAAACATAAATAAACAATCCAAATACCTCCCTTTTTATTTTTTCCAGTTTCAGTGATTGGCAGAGAATTGACAATACACAGATTTATAAATTTCTCAATGTCTTAAATATTCCAAATTCATTATATTTCAATACTATGATACATCATAATTTGTTTGAAGACTTAAATTATATAAGTTTTAAGTTTTAACTGAGCTGTACTGAAGTTGAAATCGCAATGTCATTAGACCCTTTGAATATTAATGATAAAAAAAACATTGTATAAATCCAATAACATCCCAAATTCAAAGTTTATCTGGAGTTAAACTGCCATGTCATTTGACGCTTGCCACAGAAAAGTAGTACTGTAATAAGTTGTAAGTAACTAGCATATAACAAGCATGTGGCTCTCAACCCTACAACTACGAAAGACTAAACTGGAAAGGATTCCCTGCACTATCTGTAGTACTTTCCTCACAACTTGTGTCAAATCAAGACGTATATTATATACACACATGGTTGGAATGTTGTTACAATCAAAGCATGTCGGGCCACAAGCCAGTGTTGTAATTAAATAATCTAGACAAATTTATTCAACAGCTTCTTATATATCTTATCACATGCATGCACAACTTTATTTAACATCAGGTATCAGTATTTATTTCTCTTCAATTTTACAAATATGCAATAAATAAATATGACAGAAATGTTATTTTTAAGCATGTGGGGTTAAATGATGGGTAACACTCTTTCCCTAGCCCAGTTTTCACCAAAAAGGTTACATAACTATGTAACATCAAACAAAACATCTATAGCTAACTCTTAGTCTTTTTGAAAATATTTATGTAAGGACATATTTTCTATTACCCTAAATTGCTATACTTGTAGTCAAGAGATGAAAGAACTCTTTCCTCCTTAATAAACCTCTCCGCTACCAGACATGACCAATTCCCTTCAATTCAAACCTCATTCAAATCAAATAGTTTGACAACATTTTCCTGAAACATAAAAGCAGAAAAGCCTTTCGGACATTGTGGATTATTCTAAAACATGACATACGTCTTGCTTCAACATCTTTCTTCACACTGCACACAACATCCAGATAGGCCACTACAGATGAGGTTACAGAGTTATGCCCCCTTGGCAGGAGTTACATCCCTTGGTAGTAATGAACAGAGAAGCATCCCTTCGTAGGTTTGCAGAGTTACATCCCTTGATGGTAATGAACAGAGAAGTATCCATTTGCAGATTTTCATAAAGCTACATTCCTTGATAGGTTTGCAGAGTAACATCCCTTGGAAATAATGAACAGAGTTACATCCCTTGGTAGATTTTAACAACATAACATCCCTTGCTCAGTTTGCAGAGTTACATCCCCTTGAAGATATGGACAGTTACATCCCTTGATTGGTTTACACAGAGATACATCTCTGGAAGGTATGCACAGAGTTGAATCGCTTGGTAGGTCTTAACAGAGTTATCTCCCTTGGCAGATGTAACATCTTTACTTCCCTAGGTATGTATGCGACAAATGGCCGACAGTATGCTGCAACATAAACAGAGGGTGAAGAGCTGCTTATCACACAAACTATCACTGTCCCATCATTCACTCCCGATAATTCCTCCATTCCTTGGACGCAAGATGTCCTAACTCTTGGACAAAGGGGGGCGGGGGCCACGCTGAGTGAGACCCTCGAACCTTTTAAATGTGTAGTTGATAAACACCCAGTCCTTGTATTTGGCTTCCTTCTCCAAACCTTCGCTCATCATGTTTGTTGCTGCTGAAAAAAATGTACATATATGTTAAAACTTATGTGGTAGTGAAAACAAGTGTTATCCTAATTCTGTTCTTTATAAATGGGTCATTTTGTTCAATTTGGAAATGATATGACCACTTCACAGTGAACTAGAACACTTATAGAAATAACTAAGTCAATAGGTTTGGAAGATTACCCCTAAACCATGTTAGGAAAAGCACTGATAACAATATAGTTTCAATTCCTTCAGTGTGTAAGTTGATTCAAAGTAAGGAAACAATTATAATTATCTAAAAATAGAGCCATGGCCTCTGTAGCTCATCAGACTTTTGATTAAAATATGTTTTGACCCCTGTGACCCCATTTGGGGTCAGGGGTCACGAAATCTACAATTCAGAATACCCATGCATTTGCCAAGGAGTATACACACAACCTTTCAGCTCTCTAGACATTTTGGAACTGGAGAAGAAGATGAAAACAGGCTTTTAAGATTTTGACCCCTGTGACCCCATTTGGGGTCATGCGGTCACCAAAACTAATATTTAGAATCGGTATTGGCTAAGGAGTCTACACACAACTTTTCAGCTCTCGAGACCTTTTGGAACTGTAGAAGAAAATGAAAATAGGCTTTTATGGTGTTGACCCCTGTGACCCCATTTGGGGTCATGGTGTCTCGAAATCTACAATTTAGAATCCCCATTGGCCAAGGAGTCTACACACAACTTTTCAGCTCTCTAGACCTCTTGGAACTGGAGAAGAAGATGAAAAAAGGTTTTTAAGGTTTTGACCCCTGTGACCCCATTTGGGGTCATGGGGTCACGAAATCTACAATATAGAATCCCCATTGGCCAAGGAGTCTACACACAACTTTTCAGCTCTCTAGACATTTTGGAACTGGAGAAGAAGATGAAAATAGGTTTTTAAGATTTTGACCCCTGTGACCCCATTTGGGGTCAAGGGGTCACCAAAACTAATATTTAGAATCGTTATTGTCCAAGGAGTCTACACACAACTTTTCAGCTCTCTAGACCTTTTTGAACTGGAGGAGAAGATGAAAGTAGGTTTTTAAGGTTTTGACCCCTCTGACCCCATTTGGGGTCATGGGGTCACGAAATCTACAATTTAGAATCCCCATTGGCCAAGGAGTTTATAAACAACTTTTCAGCTCTCTAGAGCTAAAAACTCAAATCGAATCAAAATGGCAACTTATCAATAATGACTGTGTTTATGACTGCGTAAAATCCTTCAAACTTGAGTTATCTCCCTTTAACCATGTCCAATTTCGTTCATGATATTAACTAAGAAAACTGAGGCTTCTTAAGAAACACTTCAACTGTAATCACAAACAGAATATAATTTATTGAACTTTTTGTTCATTTAATCTTGGTATCTATCATTATTTTAATATTTTCTATACATTTAAATCATCAATTCCACTAAATTCAAAACATTTTAAACACATACCTTCATGCTGCTGTTGTTGGCTTGTAGCTGTAAATTGAAAATAAAATGATAAGTAAGAGACACAATTTCAATCATCACATGCTGTCATTTAGGAAAAATATTCATAACACAAGAAAACACATCTTGAATAGAATAGAAGTAGGAAAATGAATCCATGAAAACAGTTTACGGTTATTACCTAGTAATATTGCCTTTATTCTGCAGCTACAAGGGTCAAAATAAAAGGGAACCTATGGGTCCATGAATATCAAAGAAGAACTTCTCTGTAATTTTTGGTTATTTCTTTTAAGTTGTTTACAACTCTTTTGGATTTGCAACTCACAGTGGAAAGACACTTAGTATTGCAGGATTTTAGAGTGATCCAACAAGTTTGAATTTAAGATTTACAATATGATTTGCATTAAAAAGGTACTTACGCCATTTCAAGTCTATTTCTGGGAAATCATCAAAGTTTGATGTATCATCTATCCCTTTCACCTCTATTGGAATGGCTGCCGGACGCTCCCTGAAATTATGAAATGATATTGACAAGTTACAGACATAAACAAAACATTCTTAATACCAGTACATCCATTTTAGAATCTTATCTCTTAACTGATGTGTTTGCAGTAAGAGCAAGAGCATATTGACCACAGTTTTAGATATTTGTTATTTTAGAGGTCATGGTCATATCTATAAAGGGGTTTCCAACTTCTAATTTGTAACTTCCAGTGTTTTATTAGCAAGGCCCCGAGAGGGTCGGAGAGGGCCTCACTAATAAAACACTGGACGTTAAAAATTAGAAGTTGGAGACCCCCTTTATTTTATTAACTTCCAGTGTTTTATTAGCGAGGCCCCGAGAGGGTCGGAGAGGGAGAAAGGTTAAAAGGTTATGACATCATTGGATAGTTTCATCATCAACATTGTTTCTCATAGCAAGGTCAGCTCTGTTCTCAGTGATGTAAAGGCATTGTGAGGTCACCAACTGACATTGTAGATAAAATATTGTAGCTAGGAAGGGGAATCTGTCAAAACTGTTGAAGGGGGTCAGACGACCCCCAAAATGTCACTTAAAGTCTTTGAACGTTTGTTTTGGCAATATCCTCCCTCCATAGTTTCTATAATTTACCCGTGAACCATTAAGTTGATCCATAGACTAGATTACTATCAGTTTCAATACATACAGCCTAGGTTGGCACCAACCGGATAAATGTAGATAAATTATTGCTTGTAGATTTAGCTTGATCTCACAAAGTGAAACATCTATCAGAGTAATCAATGAAGAGAAAACTTTCAAGCCCTGCATTCTCCTGGTATTCTCATAGCCCACCTGATATGTTCCCAGTCGACGCCCCTGAAGAAGGGCTGGGCCTTGATCTCCTCTATACCGTGGGCGCCGATCCGGTGTTCTCTATCACAGCAGAACCTGAAACCAACAGGGGAAAGTGAGAATGCTAAACAACGTCCCCTTAAATAACATTTTTATGAAACGAGTGAATGGTTTGGTATTTAACGAGCGAAAGCGAAGCAAAGTCACCAGCATTAAACACAAAACAGGTCAACTGCTTTACGAAAAAGTCTGTTTTCCAACTGTAACATGAACAGAAAGGCTATCTCTTGATTGGATATTCACAAAAAGTTGAACGATATTCATCAAAACTTGTAACTGTATCGTGAATAATATCATGAACTGTGCCACATTGATGCATTAGTGATCGTGACATAGAACCATATACGTAAAATAAAAATTCTAAAACTACCCACTAAGTTGATCCCCAGAATAATAATCTTAACAAACAGAACCCTTTGTGGAGAAGATAATTCCCCTAACACGGGGACATGAAAAAATATTTCATAAATACCAAATTAATCCTCTCAAAACAGTGTGGTAGAGAGTGGGAATAAATCATCAGGGATAAACATGGAAGGACATAGTCTGGAGTACTGCCAGATTATGGTCTTTATTGTTTGTGTGATATTACACTAGTAAATCTCCACACACAGCCTCTTCTTTAAACAACAAAGCACAAAATGTTATATGTCTCTACTTTCATTTAATCCTTTATCTAAACATTCATAAAGAGGACAAATACTGCTGAGAGTAGGTCAGATCAGCCAGTGCTTGTAAATATCATAAACTCTTGCACAAAACACTGTTTACACTGTCAATATTCTGACAAAGAGGGTAAACAAAAGCTTTGTTTGAAAATCTTCCTTACTTAAAATGCAAAAGAAAAAATAGTATTTTCTCATGAGGATCCAAATTGATCAAATGATATTTTAATTCCTAATAATTTTATTTTATATAATGATAAAATTTTAAACAAAAATTCAGGCTCAAATTTGTTCAATATTTAGTACACAATGTTGCAATAATGGGTTGGTTGGCTGTGATATTTCTTTCAATGTATACATATTTGTAATGAATTGAAAAGTATCAATGTCAAAGTTTATTAAGTTAAATGTACTCTTATATTATATATTTAACTAATGCTATCATAGGATGATAACTTCAGAAATATACATATATAAATTTGTTATTCTCAAGAGGTCAAGAATGGCCACTGACCTCTCACAAAGCTAAGATGGTATTTGATACCCGATCTTCATTGCGTGACTAGCATATTAAACCAGAGGATAATCAGAGTCGAGTCTCGTAACTTGATACGTTGGAGTGTAATTACTTTATCATTGCTTTTGATTGTTTAACTCTTGACTAAACTAAATAATGCTTGTTCAATGAATTTGTTTCCAACTTAAGTGATTGCATAGGACATAATTTGGATTATGTATTAGAATTTTGATTAAAATTATTGTACATAATCAAAAACTGTTTTCTGTATCATCATATTTGACAACTTGATGAATAAGAGTGCACACTCAAAGCCATTTATCAGGGCTACAAATGTGAAAAGACTTGCTACGCCATTACACAGCATTTTCGTAAAGTCTGATCATGAATCGTTGTCAATGTGTATATATATTGTATGAATACATATTGTATATTTTCAATAATAAGTAAAATTGATAACAAATGTTTTGACATTTTCCCCAAAAAACAAGATAATGGACTTGAAATCGATAGGACAGGGTTTTTAATGAGCACCTTTGAATGAGATACTAGCCTAAGGAAAGTAAGATCTTATGAACACTTCTAAAACATGACCACCTTTGAAATGGAGAGATTTTATGAGCGCTTCTTTCACAACTTTTGAATGAGATCACTAGCCTAAGGAAAGTAAGATTTTATGAACTTTTCTAATACACAACCACCTTTAAAAATGAGAGATTTTATGAGCGCTTCTTTAACCCACCTTTGAATGAGATCCCTTGCTTAAGGAAAGTAAGATTTTATTAACACTTCTAATACAAAACCAATTTTGAAAAGGAGAGATTTTATGAGCGCTTCTTTCTCCCACCTTTAAATGAAATCACTAGTCTGAGGAAAGCAAGATTTTATGAACACTTCTAATACAAAACCAATTTTGAAAAGGAGAGATTTTATGAGCACTTCTTTTACCCACCTTTGAATGAGATCACTTGCCTAAGGAAAGTAAGATATTTATGAACACTTCTAATACACAACCATCTTTGAAAATGAGAGATTTTATGAGTGCTTCTTTCACCCACCTTTGAATGAGATCCCTGGCTTCCTCCGAGATGGGTACCTCCGGAGGGAAGATGAGAGTCTCCCGCCAGTTCATCACTTTCCGGTACGTCTCCTGCGGGTTCTCCGAGCAAAATGGGGGGTAGCCTGCGGAGAAATTCAAGTTGTTAAAATTCTGCTCTGATCACTTGGATACAGTTCTGTAGTAAAGTTTGGATCTTATATCAAATATATAAGTTCCTCAAATCTAACACTGATGAACCTACTTTATTATTTTCTTTTTACTTGGCTAATGTATTTCTGGGAACTACATACTGCAGACAAGCTAAAATTTTATCAAGCAAGTGTAAAAGAAAAACATGTAAACAATTGAAGATGTGTTGAAAGTTATCTAGAAATGAAAAAGGTTGACCTAGACAAGTTGCTTATACCTAATACATTAAGACAAGAGTTATTCATCAACAATGTTTTGGCACTACATAATTCAGTCAGTAAAGTCCTAACTACTGCAATGGCAAACAAAGCTTTAAATCTTTCTTGTAGACTTCAGTATGATATATATCTTCTGTCTACTCTTATTTGCATAAAACAAACTCATGAATCAACTTTTTACTCCTGAACTTGATCAATTACAAATATTGGCAATTTTATAGAAATATTTATAGTGCAACAAACATTTTATACTATTTCGTTGCTTTGCACTAATAAGCTATGATGAATTGGCATTATAGAACATAAAAACATAAACCTGAATATGATATTGTAACCTTTGATGGAAAGATCTCTAAAATTGTGTTTGATGAATGATCTTTCACGAAAATGTGTATGAATTGTTTGTGTTCATGTATCAAGTTTTTTATTTCAAACAATATTTTTCCACTTTTAAAACAATGACCAATTACCTGTTTGTTGTCATAAGAAAAAGAGAAAAGACAAAAAAGGCAAACAAACAAATGACACAATCATAAAACATTTCTCAAACATCTCCAACTAAGTGTCAAGTCACGATATATATATTTTTTACTGAACACACCTGAATACAATAAATAACTGACATTTACTTTTCCTTGTTGGAACTACACAGAGTTTAACCTCTGACCTACAGACAAGATCCTACTTTCCTGACAACATGTCCCACATCACAAGCTTCTGTTTACATCCTGGTCCTAGTTGACCCCTGACCTTTCTCTACAGAGCATCTTCCCCTGGTTTCTATTCATCTATAAAGTCCACACATTCATTACAAATGCCAGTTTTTATTTGTGACCCCACCCAGCTATGACGCACAAATAGACAACTTTTCCTTACTGAACATATGTAAATATTAGCCAACTGTCACCATTTAGTGTGTTCAGCTTATTGAAAACATTGTCGAAATATTGAATACTTCACACTGAGCAAACATTTGCCTCACACGAAAACAAATAAGTTTATTTGAACATCTGTTAATATTTTTTTTCACTTTAAAGTATTACAATATTGACATTACTGAAAATAGTCTCATGTTTGGTACAAAATTTTCCCTCCCTTAAATTATATTTCAAGCGCTATTGAAGATTGTTATTCATAGTTTATAATAGTTTTATAGTATTAAGTTTCTTAGGATTGATTGTTCATTTTCATTATGTGAGAATTCTAATCACTATCTCATTCTTGTAATCTCATGTGTAAATTCTTTCTTATATATTGCTGATATTAAAAGCAAACAAGTTGATATCAAACTTTGAATATTTCATTGTTTGTTTGATAATAGAACATTTATTTCCTTGAACAGACCCTTGCTGTTCGACATAAAAAATATATGAAAATTCAAATGATATACACAACCTTGTATTTACATTTATTATCAACTACAACCAGGAAGTTATAGCTCTGTATAGAACTGCAATAATTATAATAATTACATAGTTCCCCTTCAGTGAGCGAACACAATCCAGCTTTGTAATGATCTCTCGTAATTCTACAGGCTTATTTCATGTCTCTACGACAAGTAGTAGTATTCACTTACGAAATATACATGCAACCGCCTTCACCCTGTACTTTGAACTATAAGTATCTGATGAAGGGGGTCTAACCCCCGAAACATGTAACTGCAAAATTCAGCCCCTCCTGTTCCTTCGGCGGCTGACTTCATGGGTTGATGATGGTTATCCCCCTCTTTCTATAAGTATTTTGCATTGAAGTGGGTATCACTGCAGGAAGAAATCCTACAACACCTGTGGTCTTGTAATTTAATGAAACAACTTCAACTTCTAGAATGTCTCTTTATTTATGGAGGTAGTATTTGTTTAGGAACAGTTTGTATACTATATAGTGGGCATAATTTATGTTTGTAGGATTACGCAACAGATAATGAAAATAGGGGTATTGCAAAATATGTGAAAGGCAAGATATTTTCAACATCAAAAGGTCCTGAAATAAGTTTGGTTAATTTAGGCAGACCCATTTTAAAACTAGATTAGCGTTTGCGGGATACCGCAAAAGCAGAGCAGCCCCTGAACTTGGGGTTTCGCCTTACCCTGTTCCGCCTTTTACAGGCCTCACCAAATTGGAAATTTTCTCGTGACCTTGACCTTTGACACTCAAGGTCACACAATCAATGAACACATTTCATTGAGTATAACATTATTGTAATGAAACAAAGTGTTAAAATTTAAATTAATTCATTTTCTCCATATATGTTGACCTTGCTGTGACCTTTACCTTCGACAGTTTGTACCCAAAACTTTTTGAAAATGTTGTACTTCTTAAGAGATAATATATACAAAATCTAAACTTCATAGCACAAAAACTTTTCAAGTTATTGTGTTTACAAGGAATTGCAATAACTCATATCTCATGACCTTGACCTTTGACCTTCAAGGTCACACAATAATTGAACACTTTTTATTGAGTATAACAATCATGTATTGATTAAAAGTGATCATAGTTAAAATTAAGCATTTTCGCTAAACCATGCTTAAGTCATTACCTTGTTGTGACCTTGACCTTTGACTGATTGTAGCCAAAACCTTTTCAAAATGTTTTACTTTTCCAAGGATGATATATACCAAGTTAGAGCTTCATAGCACAAAAACTTTTCAAGTTATCGCGTTTACAAGGAATTCTTAGAGTGAATACATATCTCGTGACCTTGACCTTTGACCTTGAAAGTGAACGTGTCAAAATCGTTCCCCCGAGGTATGAGTAGTAAGGTATGAATAAGAGTTCTGGAAAGCTTAGTGGAAAAAAGTTATAGCTATTAGTACGAGTGCGGCGGCGGCGATGGAAACTTCACAAAAACTGATAGCAGCCCCGTCCTTAGACGGGGCTGCTAACTACATCAAAGGCGTTTACACTGAAATGGCCGCAATCAGTTTTATCTTTTAATTTCTTCTAGAACTACTGAACATCAGGTTGAATCATGAAATGTTTGACCCTAAATTGGCATAAACTTATATCAATTGGGAAAATTTTAAGAAATAAAATTGTTAAAAATATAGCCCTTCCCCTTTAAAGAAAAGCAAAGGAATCGCACGACAGGAAAAGTACCCCCTTGTGGCGCTTGCCAGAAACCTTGCATCTTTATTTATTTCTATCCTCTACAGTTACAGGTGTGTGATAATCTGTCAATAAGAAGCTTCTTCTAATAAAAATCAGAGATATTTCCTCTCTGTAAGGACTAGACAAGCGACAAGTGTGACAGTTTGCTGCAAGAACCTGTGCAGATGAGGTGTGAAGAGGACAGTCTGGTTCTGAGACTCGAGGATTATACTTCAAACACAACTACACGCCTGTCTAGACACACTTCTCCATTTCTAGAAAAATGTCTTCACAAAAGGCATGTTGAATAGGTTGGAAAGAGTGGACTCTTTGTTGATATATTTGTTAGTGCATGTTTCTTGGTAAGAATTGAACACTTATGTGGTGAATGATTGACGATACGAATGTGGGCGAAATTTAATTTCAGATATGGCTGAAAACATATTTAAAGTGTTTTTTATACATAGAGTTAAATTTAAACAAGGTAAAATAGCCATAATATGGATTATGAACGGAAGTCTTAAAGATATTATTTTGAAAGATATCAATCTATGGTCAAACTTTAGATAACCATCCTTGCAAAGTTTGAGCTTTTCCAAAGATAATTTCCTCAAACCCCACCATGTTAAATTTAGAGCATTCTTGTTACACAATGCTAAGACTTACTTAGGGATTGAACTTTATAGTTTTGCCTTGTTCATAAGGAACCTGGTTGGCATGTTCTACCTCATGTATTTAAATCAAATTAAAAAGAGGCCTGCCAAATAATCTGGAACCTTGTAACCGTTGGTAAAAACTCCTAACATTGGTTTTATACCTGAATTTGTTTTCTCATTATTGTCACTACAATTGACACTCTCAAATTTGCAAGTTTGCTCTCATCAGACATCTGATGAATTCAGTAACTAGGTACCCACCTATAAGCATCTCGTACATGATGACACCGAGGGACCACCAGTCACACGTACTCTGGTAGCCGGTCTGCATGAATACTTCCGGTGCAATGTAGTCTGGGGTACCAACCGTAGAGTAGGCCTGCAGAGAATAAGGTCAAAATGTGAGTCACATTAGCCATATATTTGGATGTAGCTCTGATGATAAATAGAGGATACTTAATGTAGTTTTCCAAATAGCAGGTTTATTTCATCAAGTGTCATGGGTAAAGTTGATATTTCATGAGTGGCACAGCCACAAGTGAAATATCAACTTTACCAAGTCACGAGATGAAATAAACCTGCTATTTGGAAAACTACATTTAATATTCCTTTATTATATAATTTTTAATAAAATATGTAACTAAGATGACTTTAAAACTGGATAGTTGCCCCAATTTGTTAACATGGCTGAAAGTAGTTCTGGCACCTGACCAGTGCGATATAATATAGCGTCACTGGTCACAGTGAAAATATAAGATATTGTCACTGTAGCCTGATAGACAGTTTATTTCACTGATAAAACCCAGAATTTCATTGCTGATCATATAATAAAAAGTGTGTGTCGTACTGGGGAGACTAGGGTTCTAATCCTGGTAAATGACATTCAAAAGATGTTAAAATGGGGTTTAGTGCTACTTTGCTGGATACTCAATACTTAAAGCATAATACAATTATTACACAAGCACTGTATTGTGGCTACCAGGTGCAAAAATCAAATTTATGATGCATAATCTATAGAGCACAAAAAAGTAATTATAATTATCATCAATATAAATCATCATATCAATTTGACGTGCGTCTGGACTTATATCATATGATGACAACATAAAGGATCCAAGGAATATTGCTCAAAATAATTAAAAACGTTTAGTATCATTTCTGAAGTGTAATACCCACCAATGCCCGCCGATTTCTCTTCCAGCTTTCTGCTTTTCGTTTTGAATCCATAGGATTCCCATCTGTAACAAAATAGGATCAAATTGAAAATTTCTGTTTCCTTTGGTTCATTTCAGGCAGATGTGCAAGACTTCCAATTGGCAATGTTTAAAATTTTAATATCATGAAAACAGATTTAATACAAATGATAAAGTTTGTTGTAGCCTATTTTGACATACATGAGTTCATTTTTACAGAGAATGCATGTACTGAGTAAATCTGTTCAATTGTTATCAACATTTCAAAATCTATCAAAGAGTTTTACGCCACTTGGTCAGTATTTCAGGCATTAACAGTGAGACGTCTCATGACCTTGAAAATGTCGCCCAGAAAAATTGATATCGGCATTACCCAATATGGAGACTGGTGCAAAATTTAAATGCACTTGCACAAATGAAACAGATTGACATACAGAGCTGAATTCTATCTCCCCTGCTAAATGATTTATGGCAGCAGGGTACAACTTTAGAATCTTAGGGTGTTGCTACTCACTAAAATCTCCTGCTTTGGCCTGAGAGAGATCCTTGTAGAAGTCTGTCCGATGTGACTTCTTGAGTCCTGTACATAGTCCGAAGTCTGACAACTTGATATGTCCCTGCAAATATCAATCACAATATTTTCATTCCATTGCCAAAAATCAACTTCCACATTTGGACTCCCAACATCATAGAGTCAGTGTGCAAGAATGTTTTAGTCCTACCAAGGTTGCTCAATTAGGCTGCATTCTGATCATGAATCTGTGTGCAATGCAGCAAGACCTAAATTAACCAGACTGGAGACTGCTTTGAAAGAGATTGAAGTTACTGAGCTTAATATTCTCAGCTTTCTTAAAATTTCCACCTCTCCTTGGATAAGGGGGACATTGAATTGGAATTATGCATTTCAGACATAATTTCAGCAAACTTTCATACATACCTTAGCATCCATTAAAAGATTATCTGGTTTAATGTCGCGGTGTATAAAGCCGAGCTTGTGTATAGAGTCGATGGCCAGCACTGATTCTGAAACATAAAACTGCGTCTGCTCCTCCGTCAGTGTGTCCTTCTTCATCAGTAGCGTCATCATGTCACCTGCAGACCACAAAACATTCTCTAAGTCTCTTATAGGGACAGTCTTACCTGAGTATCATTGGCCAGTTTAAAGGATAAAAGTTTCGAAATATTAAATCTTTTGAGAATCGATCATGTCCATCTGGTTTTCCTCCCCACTAGGTCTGACCGCACCGCTGTAGATCCCATGTTATGATGTGATCTCAGCTAACACATTGTCAAGTTCTCTGGCAAAAGCCTTTGGTATCCAACGCTAAGGGCAAGCAACTCCTGAAGTGTGATGATATGTTTAGTACACTAACAACTACATATTGCCTGCACTTGACTGCTTAAGATAATGCAACCCACAGTGCTGTGATCAGACCTAATGCAGAGGTTTTTGTATCTCGATAAAGTTAATGTTTTGAAAATCATATTCCTCAGAACTAGGTCAGTACTATTGCACATCTTGTGTGCCTAGGAAACTAGAGATCCACAAGGGTATGGGTAACAGTAAAGACTGTATGCAGTTATGTACGTACCCCCAGGGAGGAACTCCATGATGAGGTAGAGGTTCTGTCCGTCCTGAAAGGAGTAGTACATCTTCACCACCCACTGGTGGTCCGCCTCAACTAAGATATCCCGTTCAGCCCGCACATGCGCCACCTGTGGATCAACACACACGTTATAGTATATGCATATCTTAACCAAACTTTCATAAATTGAACATCACAATGCAGGAATTGGATGAGTGAGTTATTGTTTAGTGTCGCTTGGGCAATACTTCAGTCATTAGTGGCGGTGTAGGGATTGGGAAAGACATCTTCTACAATAGGGCAATTTTAAGACTTTTTAGATTTTTCTGAACTTATAATACACCATTGCCCATAAGTGAACTTCAAAATCTCAATGAGCCATTTTTCATGCAATGTGCAAATTACAATAACCCTTACCTTTCCCAATCCCTGCAATGTGTACTATCAATTGGAATACACAGGGTTTTTGTCAGTATTCTGTTTGGGTTCCAGATTTCAGCTTATTTACATGAACATTTCACAGCAGCCACTTTTGACCAAAAACGTGAAAAAAGTTAAAGCTACATTTGTTCATATTCCTGTACTTAGTTTGATAACTTTCTTTAAATGCCTCAATCAAGCAATTTTCAGTACAATCCTACAAATGAATTGATTTGAAGTTGGTAATTTAAATAAAATGCACATTAAAAGTTTCCTTTAATAAATGTACACTATTCAAGGAACACGTTGAAAAACCCAAAATTAAGCTATATTCTATTTTTTTCAACAAACCTGATCTTTTTCCAGCATATCTATTTTGCGCAGAATCTTCATTGCATAGACATGTCCAGTATCTTTCTTCTGAACCAAGCGTACCTGAAACAGAAGAAACAATCTTTACTATCTATAACATCAATAGGTATAAGCTTTGTCTTAGAAACATTTTGATTTGTTCATCAGACATGCAACTGGGGCCATGTTTGTGTACTCATAAATCAAATCTAAGCAAACATCAGGTAATTTGGACATTTAAGTTGTGGTATTCTAAGTATTTTGCTATTCGGAAAAGTGTAGCATTTCCAGGTTTTTCAGTGCATCAATTATATTCTAGGTCAATTTAGTGTAAATTCAGACAATTTTTTCTAACAGTAAAATTTCAAAAGACAAACAAGGATACCAAATTCTTACTCTGATTCCAGAATATTCTAGGTCAATTTGGTGCTCATTTCAGAACAATCTTTGTAAATGGACACCGACTTATCCATTTTCAGGAGATCAGGTTTATCTGGCCACCAACTGTTTCAGTAGGTCTGTAGGTATATCCAGTGTGGAACTACAGACATACTAGCACTGTAGACTATCTCTATGTTCTACTCTACACTTCAGTTCACACTTCTTGATGGAACATACATTCTTATCAGTATCTTTATAATGGAATAAAACATAGTACTGCAATAGGACCAGACTTCTGCGACTGAGCAGTTTCTAATTGATTTGATTATTGATTGTATTTTGTCATATTTAATGGATCTGCACTTCTATAAGCTGTTGTGGCAAACCATATTCATGTTATTATTCTTCCATGAATAAAATATGTTTAAAAATGTGTTAAAAATTTTGTCAGTGTCAATATGTAAAACTACAGGGTCCATGGGTTGATGGTTATCCCCCTCTTTTTATAATTACTACCATCTTTTGTTGGTCCCATCACTGCATCCTTAAGTGGATCGTCATGCTGTAATCCCAACCCGAACTTTTTTTGCACGTCAAGCGCCTCATCAAACATTGTTAACACATGGATATGTACAGTTGTGATTTTTAACTTACTCATGATTTTGTGTGATACCCACATACAAAATTATTTTACTAATCATCTACCAAATTATGACAACAAAGGAAAATATAAATAATATTGTATGAAAAGAACGGAGGTAGAGCTTCTATGCAGATGGTAAAGAAGGGTTCAATAATCTAGACATAGTGTCGATAAAGGGATAAATCCAAATATTGTGTGCATGATGTTAAGGCTTGCACATAAGGACATAAGTACCTGCTACTTATCTTGAGTGGTTTACTTGACAATTGCATTTATACAGTACAGGCCGTTCTCAATGTTACCCTGTCAATATTTTCATTAAATTCATTATTCTAGAATTCACAATAAAAAGCTTATACCGGGGTAGTTTTAAAACTGACACTCAAAATGCTTTAAATAAATGTTTCTAGGTGTTGGCAAAATATCTTAAAAGGTTCACCTCATAGCATTTTTGTAAACATTAACACACCTTGCATATGATTTACTTCACAAAAGCTGCATTGAAGTGAGAGTTACTTTAATCCAAGTTAAGATTTCAAAACCAACAAGAGGTGAAAAAGTTATCAGGGTAACGATATCAGCAGGTTTCAATTTCCCTGTTCAACATGTCAATAGCCTATGCAGGTCAAACCTGTTTGCTGACGCAAGATTATATTCACATTGAGGCTATCAAAATTATTATTTTTAAAACAAGTGAACTTTTGGTCTAGGAAGAAACAATTCAATATAAAGAACTTCATTACAGTGCACATATTCTTTTAGCAAAAAATATGTGTGAGCCATTAAATCTATTTGAAATTCAATATTTACAAATTACATTATTAGAATCATTTAGTAAGAATTGGTTCAATTATCTATCATAAGCAGCCATTAGAGTAAACATACTGTTCCTGCTTAGCCCCCTAGTGTTATATATAAGCTGGATTAACCTGGAAGCTGTTGGCACACCAAGGCTCCCTTGGCTAACCAAGGCTCCCTTGGCTAAGCGTGGGTTAACCATCTTCTCCTCAACACCTCTTATACTCTTCAACAGTGTTTGGTCAAACTCTTCACAGGTATTAGTGCCTTCTCATCACAAAACCTGACCCATGTTTAACCCTGTGTGGAGATTAGCATTCAAATACATACTCCTGACCCTGTGAGGAGTTTGCATTTAACAAGTAGGATAAAAATCATCAAAACTACCAATATCTGTCCCAGCATTCAATGACGGTCAGCTCTACATATTAATCACGCAATGACAGGATAACCATTGGATAATCTTCAAAAAACAGCTCTTATATAACTAAATCTTTCTTCAGTTGCCAACCATCAGACCATTCACTTTGTTACACACAACATAAAAAGTTTAATGTTAACCCAAATTCAATGGAGATCCTCTCTCTACAGTAATCAAGCCATGGATAACCTTTTGAAACAACTCTAATTCAACTAAATCTCTTCAGATGTCAAATATCAGATGAATCACATTGTTGAACATACATGTATCATGGCAGGAAGAAATCCTGCCAATAATGTCTTAACATAAAACCTTCATGCATTGACTGGAATTTGTATATTTTGAGTGGGACCAAACTGAATTCTTGAATCAAACACAGAGCCAAAGAGGCAAAACTTCAATATTTTTAACCATGTTTGTACTTATATTTTATCTCACTACAGTAAATTTGCTTCTTCTCAATTTTACTTCCTGCATGAAGACAGTTTCCCCCTTAATATCTGTAAATTAACTTTGTCTGGCCAAAGTAAAGCACAAGGACAATAATGGAACTTCCTGTGTCATATATAGTATCATAAACAAGAAGCAGTGGTAATACAGGTCAAGACCCTCCTGTGTAATCTGGTTGATTACTGACCACTTCCTGGATGACCCTTGAGGAAGTAGGTCAATGACCGAGTGACAGAAGCTCCTCTGTCAAGATCTTCTGTCCACTTGAGAACTACTACCAACTCTGTATAGCACAGTGTTAAGTTGTCAAACTTGCTGAATATTTGAAATTATGGTATCCTAGATTGGCTCTATAGTCTCTGACCAGGGAAAGAAGCTCCTTTCAGTTAAGATCTTCTGCCCGCTTTAGAACTACTAGCAACTCTGTATAGTACAAGTTGTCAAACTTGTTGAATATTGGAACATATGATATAGTTGATTTGCCCCATAGTCTCTGACCAAGGAACAGAAGCTTGATCATCACAAGCTTGAACTCTAGCAAAACTCTCTGTGCATGGTACAGCTTAAACGTCATGAACTTGCTGAATATTTGAAATTATGGTATCCTAGATTGGCTCTATAGTCTCTGACCAAGGGAAAAATTCTTCGCAGTCAAGATCTTCTGTCAACTTGAGAACTACTAGCAACTCTGTATAGTACAGTGTTAAGTTGCTGAATATTGGAACATATGGTATAGTAGATTTGCTCTTAGTCACATCAAGGGACAGAAGTTTGATCATCACAAGCTTGAATACTAGCAAAACTCTATGTGGTACAGTTTAAACTTGCTGAATATTTGAAATTATGGTATCCTAGATTGACTCTATAGTCTCTGACCAGGGAAAAAGTTCTTCGCAGTCAAGATCTTCTGTCCACTTGAGAACTATTAGCAACTCTGTATAGTACAGTGTTAAGTTGTCAAACTTGCTGAAATACTTCAAATCATATGCTGTACAAGATTGACTATATATTCTGTAAAAAGGTTCCTGGCGCCTTATCATTAAAACATTAAAACAGCTTCTTGGAATATTTTTTTCTGAAAGAGCCTTCCATTAAACTACCACTTATCTAATATATATTGAAACATTTACCTATAGTTTTCAATTTTCACTTTCACCTATTTTTAATGTTTGATTCACACGCTCTTGTGAAACCTGAATAGAAATTCATCAAAATGTAGGAATTGACTAGTGTGGATCAAGTTATAAAAAAACATAATGACAATAATAAAAGTCCCTCATTTTCCTGACCATGGATATTGGTTCTTTTTAGAAATAGCCATATTAACCCTCATGCTGAACACATCAGGAAATGGTCACATATTTGAGTTAAGTGTCACTTCATATGAAATATGAATCTCTCCCCTCATGGAGTAGTGGTTTTATTCTACTTGCTGTGTTTATTGCACATTAACAGTAGGATCAAGCCCCATTTGTATATTTATATCCCAGATATCTATGCTACATAGCTGCATAAGCTCACTAGAGTGATACTCTATATTGTTGGAGCTCTGTATACTTCAGTTGAAGTAGATATTGGTGGGCGGTTATATTGGTGGATCAATATAATGTAAAATATACCCATGGAATACCACTACTACTTGACATGCATTAAATGCATTAGAATAGAGGTGAGGTGAGGTGATGTGGGTTTTAACACCGCTTTCAAGAGTATTTCACTTATATCACGGCTGCTAGTATTATCGAAGGGATAAAGTCCGCAACACAATTATGGCTATGCATTGCAGCAAAACCTGCGAGCATCGACTGGGACTAGCTAACCATGGGTGGTACTACGCTGAAATTCAGCGTAGTATTGCACCCTTACCGTACTGCGCGTAGAACAGTTCTCTACGGCAGACAAAGTTATCGAGCCCCTGGAGGGATTCGAACTACGGACCTCTTGATCAGAAGCCGAACACGCTAACCACTGCGCTATCCCGCCCCCCATTAGAATAGAGAAACCATCCTATACAATTTGTCACAGCCTTATCATAGAGGAGCCACCATGAATGTGTCACATCTTTAATAACCAACTAACGATCATATTTTGACAATAACCTACATTACAGTATTAGCATAATATGATATCCTGGCTTATATCCCTTTATACACCTGTCCTATTCAGGGATAAATTTACCTGCTTCAAATACTCATAAAATTTAGAAATGACTCATAGAAATTTAAGCTGTGAGTCCTGGGATGCATTTTTTTTGTGACTGTGTGCTTACTTATTAAAGGACTCATTTAAATCAGCTTGGACTCACAAGACTTTTTGGAAGCGAGTCCCTTGACCCAGAGGGTCACATCTGTAGATTGAACACTGCCTATTACAAACTGAAATACCTTTTAGAGGATATCATTCTATCATATTTGCCAGTGGTCATCTATGTCTATGAGTGAGTGAGTGAGTTAAAGCCTAATGCAGCTTGGGCAATATTTCAGTTATTAGCGGTGGCTATGTCTATGAAAGCCTGAAACAAGTTAGTCATGACAACAAAGGTTGAAAGACATATTCGGACAGAAAATTGAGAAGGCTGTCAAAAATAGTGCAAATGTCCTCAACTTGGGGTTTTCATGAGCGAGGCAGTTGGAGTTAACCTCAGTTATACTTAGCCATTAGTGACAGGGAGGTTTTCATGAGGAACTAGAAACAAAGTGTCTTTTAAAATGAATATTTAAGATATTGTTTTCAAGGAGAGATTGCCAATCATCATGACTTTGAAGTAAAGTACATTTATAAATCAATAGCTCTATTCTAGTTTAGTAGACTTTGGTGGACATCAAACTAAAAATGTTCATGTTTATTTGAAACATGGCATTGTTTGTTGAACACTGTTTCACTCCAGCGTTATACAATATTCTGTTGTGGATACACTGGTGTGATGTTTGTGGAAAACAAGGCTATTAGTTTTGATAACAAATACTGGCAGAGTAAACAAGTTAACAGCATGGCAGAGGGGTGATACGGGATGTATAACAACAAGCCATTGCTAGCTGGACAGACCAATGTAACACAATGTGTAACACAGCCCACACACAGGTACTAGCTCAAAATATAGGTCTTAAACTATAGGTCCTGGTTCAAACTAGAAGTCCAAGCTCAAACTAAAGATTCAAGGTCAAAGCTAACTCAAACCTAACACACAAACTATAGGTACTAGCTCAAACTATAGGTCTTACCTCAAACTAGAGGTCCTGGGTCAAACTAGAGGTTTAGCTCAAACTAAAGGTCCAAGGTCAAAGCTAACTCAAACCAGATGTCCTTACTCAAACTAAAGGTCTTAACTCAAACTAGTGGTCCTAACTCAAAGTATAGGTCCCTATTATACCAGATGTCCCAACACAAACAATAGGTCTGTACTCAAACCAGAGGTCCTAACTTAAACCAGAGGTCCTTACACAAAGAAGAGGTTCTAGTTCTACCATACTATTAGGATCATTTTGGGTTGTTTTGAAATGAGGTGAGATGAAGGGTTATCCACCTGAACATTTCAATTGTGGTTAATATGAATGCAGGCTATAAATGCCAGTAACACCATTGTGACTAATGTTAGAGTCAAACCTGCCAGTATCGTTTAAAAACGTAATTTCCTTAAGTTCATTGTAGCATGATAGCCAAACCTAATTGATTAGGAATTTTCAGTATTTCAAACAAACCTGAGAAGATTCAAACCTGAAACCTTAAGATCCAAAGCTAACATACTGACCACCACCCCATAATGCATGAAAGCTGGAGACAAATATAAACTAGCTCTAATGTAGACCAGGTCCCATCACAGGGTGAAGCAAGGATGAACCAGTGCAGGCGTCCTGAATAACCCACAGAGTTGTTATGAAAGTTGATCTGTTGACCAGAGAAGTGCCGAGATAGAGGTAGAAGACTGACACCAGCACAGGTGCCAACAGGTTATATAGATCCTGGCTGATAGAGAGCATATACTGTATACATATACATATACACATCTTGAAACAATGCTTTGTACACAAAAAAAATACACAAAATATAAAACATATACGATGGTTAGTGAACTAACATGGTACATATCAGAAAGCGTGTTGAGTTATCATTAACATCTTTGAGAGGCATTTAGAGGCTGGTTGATGAAGAAGAACAAGTTATATGGATAGTCAACTTCTTTATTGCATAAATGCGACGTTTCGGTGTAGATACTAATACCGTTATCAAGCATTGCAATAAAGAAGTTGACTATCCATACAACTTGTTCTTCTTTATCATTAACATTTTATACTGGACTGATAAATAGCATCCTCTGTATACACATACATATACATGCACACACATACCGTATCCTCGCGGGTATAAGACCAGGGGGCCCGGCAAACAAATATCTTGAAAATAGGGGGGTGGGCTTTAACCCGCGAGAGACCCCAACCAAGAAAATCATTTATGCGAGTTGCATTGAAAATTGACATCGATACTTTTGACTATGTTGGTCAGGTCTTGTTAAACATCAATTGACACTTTTCCAGACGTATATTATTAAAAAGAATCATAAAGAAATTGCAAATGCTAACTTACATTGTTTGTTGTTTGTTTTAATCAGATTACATAATATCATTCTCATGAAAAACGAACGTGAATAATCAGTCGACATCTTTTGCTGCATGTGTGTACGAGTAGAGAGATATTTGTTACAAGCCTTTTCATTGGCCCAGAAAAGTAGGTCAACCAATCAGCAAGTCTATTAGAAAACGATGTGTGAAACGTGGTTGTAATAAATTCATGACAACATATTGTCGATACAATATTAAATGTCTAAATATTCAAATATTTGTTAAATATTTTCGATATATTACATTTTCAAAAAAGAAACATGCAGTTAATTGAAATATTTACGTAAATAAAATTCGAAGAAAAATTTGCAAAAATTATGAAAATGAACGTGAAAGAATATTGATAGTTATTTGTCGTCAAGAAATTACGATTGAGATTCCAAGTACTGTAAAACAACGTGCTTTCGCGAAAGTATATTTGACAAAGATTGCTTTGAACTTCGACGATTAAATATGATAAATAAGTTTGGAAATATGTCATATAAAACATTTAGAATGGATAACAAGCCTCATAAAGCGTTAGTTCTTGATAATGTTTTGGGAATCAAATATTTCAATTCCCGATCGCTGATGCAAGTGAAGCCACATACGATACATCGTGATTTCTGCTGAAATTTAACAGTACGTGAATGATGCGTGAATATTTAAAACAATATATTGTTTTATTTTTATTAATTTACAAATAGTCATTAAAACAACAACAACAGGACAATGTATTTTTATTTTTAAAAAAATGACATCGATGTAAACTTATGCATTTTGCTTCCGGTGTAAACATCCCTAACATCGATCGTGTCACACATCCGAGAATTGGGGGGTGGGCTTTAAACCGAGAATGACCCCAAACTGCTCAACCCTGGGAAAATGGGGGGTGGTCTTTAGCTCGAGGGTGGACTTATACCCGCGAGGATACGGTACACGTCTTGAAACCATGCCTCGTACAGCAACAGAATACACACATTACAAAACATATTATATATATATATGAAAGTAAACATAGTTAATCTGCAGATTGTGAAAAGATGTTCCGCACAGAGAGAATGTATAGAAATTCATTAACACGTTTATACTGGACTGATATCACACACTGTATACATACATATACACATCTTGAAACTAAGCCTCGTAACCAAAAGAATACACACATATACAAAACATATATAACAGTAACATAGTTAATGTCCACATTGTGAAAAGATGTTCCGTGCAGAGAGATATTCATTAACATGTTTATACATTGATCAAATTAAACACCTCATACCGCAAAAACCCACACAAATACCTATCTATATATATAAATATAGATACATAATTATATTGCCTACGCTTTCATGCCCCTGGGCAGTTATTTCCTTTTATTTAAAAATTATATGTCATAATTCATTTTATCTCATATACTCCATCAACATAAACAAATTGACAAGTAAACTTTGAAAAACTTTCACTTTAGAGAGAGAATTAGTGTTAGGTACACTCAAACACACTAAACACTTTTAGCTTTTAAGATGTATTTTTGAAATTCATCAAAATATCATGCTTCTATCAAACGATAAAAATAAATTTAAAAAATGTGTTTATTTTCTACATTCTGTCTAGATCTGCAGTGAACTGAAAATACTTTGTAAGATGCTGTGTAACTTTTATGAATAGAATAATTGTACAATAGAACTATTTTTCAGAGACTGACTATTCGTCTTACATACATCCATAGCACATCCTTATCTGTTATCTTCCGCTCAGCGACCATCACACACTTGGGAAGGAAGTGAGTCTGGGAGATAACCTGCTATATATCCTAGTTGGTGTATGTCTTAGTCATTTGATGTACAAGAGACCTTGCATCTGAATTACTATGCATAAAATAACATCCTTGTTGAAAATCATATGAAGATTTCTCTTATTATATAGTGGATGGTTATATAGCGACTTTGCCCCGTCCTGTAGACATTATCAAAGCCCTACCTACATCATTACCCATTTTCTTACGCAAAGCCTAAAACGCCAGTTTCCGAACTGTCAGTTTTATGCCTTGCTGCCGACCCTTGAGTTTTCTGTGCTTGCTCTCTAGCTTACTATGAGAGAAAGCAATAGTCCAATCAGAAGTTAACTGCAGGTTGCAATCGCCTGTAGGGGCGCTGATATCAGCACAGAAAACTCAAGGCAGCCGAGAATGATAAACTTTTTAATAAAACCTTAATTGCCAATTCTATGTTGATGTCATGTTTTCCTGAACTTTAATGGATTAAATATGTGTAACTTCTGCAGTTTTGGATGCTTTGTAATTCAAATCTTGAGAAATAATCTGTTAATTGGTCTTCAAATAAATCATTAAAACATGGATTTGTAATCCAAGTATTTAGGTTCTCCTATGACCTTGGCCTAAAAACTATTTCAACAGGGTCAAGAGAACTTGACAATATTTCAAAATTCAATGTTTAGAAATCATGTACCCAGAGTTGCTAGTCCAATCAGAAAACAGAATGTTTCAAATCGACCAATCAGAAATCAGCAAACACTTGACTTTATTAGAGACTTCAATATTGAAGAGGGTAATGCAGTTATGCATACAAAGATAAAGTCGGCCTGACTAGGTGGGAAGAAGGAAAAAACTGTCAATTGATATTGAGATATCCTGTTCTTGTTTGCAAAAGTGATTCGGGTACAATATCACTAGTGGTTTACTTAGCTATCAAAAAGAAAGTGTTGAGTCACAGAATCAACTAGATTCTTGGTTCAGGAGGTTAAAATTTGGGATATTTTTCTTTCAAAATGAACTTTTTTTTGTTAAACTTGTTGAAACTTATCTTAAAATAATGAAACAGTTGATTGACACAGACGTAAAAAAAAAAAAGATCTACATTGGTTAAAGAGATGTTTGACAAGGATTTGAATCAAAAACAGGTCTTTGAAATAAAGCCAAGGTGACAGCTGTTACTGACAACTGTTACTGACAACTGTTAAGTACTTTCTGTCATGTGAGTTAAAGATTTTTGTCAGGCAATTAAACCAAATCTTGTTTACATAGGAAACTATAACCTGAATTAATATATTTTCTTTACAAATTAAAAAATATGTTTCTGAAAAAATTTACTTTTGGTTCCTAAAAGGACAAGTGTGTGAATGATACATTCTATGACATTTGTTGGCTATGAAAATACAGATCTATCGTTTTTCTGACCGCTCCTGGTTAATTTTAACACCCATGTCAGATTAATAAAGGACCTCTATTTTTATCATATGTTATGCATAGAATTTGGAAATACAGCTATTAGACAACATTTAGCACACAAGCAAACATTAACCTCTGATATCTCTCACTTGGTTTGTTATCAGCGGCAACCATGTGTCCGTAACCTTCTTAATTGTCTATTTATACACACAGGGTCAACATGTTATCATTTCTATAGCCTGATCAAGCTTACAGGGACTTAAATTGTGAACACTTAACATTTCTTTGTATCTTCATTTAATTTTTCAATCATAGCCATACAAAAAATTCTGTTGGACATTACTTACAAAACAAATTTAATCAAAGAATACTAAAAAATTATAATTATATTTCATAATGGATGTCATGTCTAAAAGACCCTGTCAAAGACCCTCAAGATCCTCAGTGAGTATAGCAACATTTAGAAGCAGATAATGTGGTCTCAGGGGCAATTGATAGATGCATCAGAACAATTACCCACAAGTCCCTGTGAATTTACAAACCTGTCAAGTCACCAGCGAGAAATCGTAATTTTTTAATTCTATTTGATCAAACCAAAGTAAAGAAATTCAAGATTATTTTTTGGACAACAATAAAAAAAATTAAACAAAAAATTTAAAATACTAATTAAGTATAGACTCTTACTGTTTAAGTATGCTCCTGTGGAAAATAAAGAAGTTGATCATCCATAAAATATACTTGAAATGTTTATAAAAGTTACATGTGTTCTAGAAGAAAAAAAATTCCCCCAAAAATATATATATGAAGTATATATAGATTATTTTACTTTTCTAGTATACTACTGTGAAAAATAAAGAAGATCATCTATAAACTTTCCTTAAAATGCCACCAAGAGTTACAATATTCAAGGGTGGAGTTCCCCATTAAATACATCAGTGTTTAACTGTTTACTTCACCCGTTTATATCCACATGAAATATTCATACACAGAAGCACTGTTGTACTATGTCATTTATTCTCTAAGGTAACCTAGCGTGTCAGACCTAATTCATTATTCATGCACAGTTTTCCTTCGCTTACGTCTTCAATAGCTGTGACTAGCTAGTATAACCACAATGTTAATCTCTGTCAGGTTCGGGATAGTTGCTTTGTTATGCAAAAGATGTATCTAGACTGAAACAAGTCTCTGAGACATAAATTCACCAGAAGATGTTCATGCACAGTTTTCCTTCGCTTAAACCGTCTTCAATAGCTGTGACTACCTTGTATAACCACAATGATAATCTGTTAGGATGGTGACAGTTGCTTTGTTATGCAAAAGTTGTATCTAGACTGAAACAAGTCTCTTAGACATAAATTCACCTACAGAAGATGTTCATCCATATAAATGCATATTATTACTCTCCCGTTGAAGATATCGCTGTTTAATAAATCTACAATGTTATTACACATTGTGTTATAACATCGCGCGCTGACAGAATGACGTGACATAATGTTGACGTCACAATTGTTAAGTATGACGTCATAATGTCAGCGGGCCGGCCGCGACAGTCATGTTGCCGACTATTTTTCTTTTTTTACGATGTTATTAAGCAAGTATAATAAATAAAATACTAAACTCGGTCACGTTTCATAACATTTTTATGAAACTCGTGAATGGTATAGGTATTTAACTCGCATTCGCTGGTTAAATACCAACCCATTCACTCGTTTCATAAATATGTTATGAAACGGGACTTCGTTTAGTATTCTCTATTTATCTTTGCTACAAGCATCTTCAATTTCTGTTACTGTATTGGCTGCACAATCACAATAAAAACATGACCATTGCAATATTCTGTTTGCCTGTTGTAAAGTAGACTAAAAGCAAGTCTCTGAGAATTTTAGTAATAATTCATGTTGTTTATGAAATACATGTACCCGATCATATCATTCTGTAACAATAAAGTCACTTTTTCTTCACTGTAAACAGCATCACATTTGAAATTAGAAATTGGCATTACCAATAACCATAATATTTATAACCATTATCATAATACTATGCAAAGGAGACTAAAACCACTCTCTCACAAAATATATTCATATGGAGTTAAATAAGAACTCACTATTATTCATGCTCTGTTAAACCTCACTCAAATCCTATTCAAGGACTGCTACATACTGTTAAACACCCTTAACAAAGGTTACAAATGCCTTGTTATTTAAAAGTAATAAACCTATCTCCATAAACTTATTTCTAGATCTTTCTGGAATGAATTCAATCTCTATCGTTCACTATTAACATGGGAGTTATATTTTTTACAGTCAATGAGGCTTTTTATCTGAATTCAGATGAAAGTTTTTGGATTTAAATAAGTGTTGCCATTAAGATAAAGTCTTTTTAAATTTACTTTTGTTAATATCTTATCCTTTATCAATTATTGATAACCTCAAACATACAAATAGAGAGACATATTTTTTGGTCATATTTATAATGAACAACAAACCCAAATACAAAGTCAACATTGAATGGACTTTCTGAAGTTCAAGTGATTGATCTTTCAAGGACCAATTTAGTCTTAGAGAGCAATTATTTTAACTTGCCATGCAAACAGAACGTTACAAATACATATAAAACTACATCAGGAAATGTCTATAGCCTACCAGCATGCAAACTGATCATTACAGCTTCTCAGAAACTCCAAGAAAGACAGACTTCAAATATACCCTACTAGTTCCGAGTGATTTTGAATTAGCTTGGCCTTGAGGTAGGCCCATTGCTATACAGAATATTTTCTTTTGGTTGCATTAGGTTAGTTTCAGATTTGTAAGAGATTGCAGTATTTGATTAACTTGAATTACTACAATAAAAGTGTCTTTTTCATTTGATGACTCCATAAATATCTATCTTGAATCATTTTACAAATACTTTTTTAATTGGTGAATCATTCTGATTTGTGTTGACATAAAATTTCAAAAATAGAAAATATTGAATTGACATGGGTTGGAATTTTATATCCTTTGAATATTTTTTCAATGAAATAATTTCATATTTCTTGGATGTTAAAACACCAATTTGATATTTTTTCACTTGTTCATAGAATTAAATTTCAAACAGACAGACAGACAAACAGACAATCTTATCAATGTCTCACATATGTAATTTATCCAATCCCTCATTGATTTATGAAGGACAATATACAACAAGCAGCTGACATGGTCGAGCTATATCCCCCGCAAATTGCACAATATGTATAGGTTTTCCTTATCTAGTGCTGATTAATTTTTGTCGCACAAAATAACACAATATTTCCAGGATATGAAATAAACTATTCTAATAAAAAAAACTAAATCATACCAACTTTATGTTCACTGTTGGGCATAATTCTTCAGATGATTGTGTATCTTCATATCAAATTTGATCAATATGTGATGATTAGTTTAGAAGTTATGAGCCGGACAGGACTTGTAAAAGTTTTCCAACAGAGTCCTCATTTTTTGCCAAAAAAGGCAAATTGTTTTTAAAATATTTTCAAAATTGTTCTTCATGACACACCTTCATATGATTTTATACTCCATATCAAATTTGATCAATATGTGATGATTAGTTTAGAAGTTATAAGCCGGACAGGACTTGTAAAAGTTTTCCAACAGAGTCCTCATTTTTTGCCAAAAAAGGCAAATTGTTTTTAAAATATTTTCAAAATTGTTCTTCATGACACACCTTCATATGATTTTATACTCAATATCAAATTTGATCAATATGTGATGATTAGTTTAGAAGTTATAAGCCGGACAGGACTTGTAACAGTTTTCCAACAGAGTCCTCATTTTTTGCCAAAAAAGGCAAAATTTTATAAAAATATTTTCAAAATTGTTCTTCATGACACACCTTCAGATGATTGTGTATCTTCATATCAAATTTGATCAACATGTGATGATTAGTTTAGAAGTTATGCGCCAGACAGGACTTGTAAAAGTTTTCCAACAGAGTCCTCATTTTTTGCCAAAAAAGGCAAAATTTTATTATAATATTTTCAAAATTGTTCTTCATGACACACCTTCAGATGATTATGTATTTTCATATCAAATTTTATCAATATGTGATTATTAGTTTAGAAGTTGTGAGCCGGACGGGACTTGTAACAGATTTCTTACAAAATTTACCACTTTTTCTCCAAAATCCTTATATTTTATGTAGATTTTCAGAAAATTGTTTCTCATGACACATTATCACATGTTTTTTCATGTCCATGACGAATTTGAATTGAAATGGTTGATTAGTTACAAAGTTATGAGCCGGACACAAAGTGTAACGGACGGACGGACGGATGGACGGACGGACGGACGGTACCCATTTTAATACCCCCCCGCAACTTCGTTGTTGCAGGGGATAACAAAAATAATATTACTAAAATATGAAGGAACAAAAATTTTGACATCATGTGACGCATACCATTGTTACATAACACAAAAGCAAATGATAAACAGTGAGGTTGATGTATGAAGCTATCCCGCTCCAGATTATTGATCATGCCTGAGAATGTAATGGAATCAATATGGAGGAGAATCAATCCACCCCTTGAGAATAACCTCATGTAAGAAGTGTGAATCATCAATTCTGTAAGGATATCACACAAAACAAGCTTTGAGGACATCTCTGTTTGAATAAGCTTCTCTGAGTCGTCACTCATTGAAGCCATCACTTTCTTTTTTTGAATAAATTATTTCCACACCTTCTCTGGTTAAATTAGCTTCATTGAGTCTTCACTACACTTAAAGCATCACCTTTTTGTTTATTTTTACATAAATTATTTTCACAGCAATTTACTTTGCTAATGCACAATAACCCTTCCATCATCATCTTTTTTGTGTATTTTTACATAAATTATTTTCACAACAATGACATGGTTGACTTTTACTTTGCTAATGCATAATAACAATTCCATCATTATCTTTTTTGTGTATTTTTACATGAATTATCTTCATTACCAATCAGTGGTAGACCATTCCCTTGATAAGACAATATCACCATTCCATCTAGTGCATATATCTGAATGAACAAGACCATCCAATTTCTGGTTGCCAATATAGATCCTTATGACCACTGATCTTCTTATACACCAACCATTGGCTAATTTCGAATACCAACCAACAAACAATGTAATCAGACATCTCATGAGGATTCAGTTATGTAACAGCGACTCAGACAAATACAGGGGAATTGGAAGTTTTGTAAATGCAAAGAGCTTGGTAAACATTTCTGTCATTCTATCCACAGCAATTGCATGCAAAATGTTTCTCAACAATAGTGCCCATGTATAGCTTCAAGTTTGTATGTGTCAACTGGAATTAGCAATCAATACTGGAATGAATTGATTATCAATGCATAAATTGTTGCACTCAATACATAAATTGTTGCACTCAATACAAACTGAAGAACCACAAGAACACTTCTCAGCCAGGGCCAGGGTTGCCAAGACTTACTTTTACCCTTCTACGGTTCAAGAGTTTTATCCACGCCTGAACAGAATCAACTTACCTCGCCAAAAGCACCTCTGCCGATGACCTTGAGAGGTTCAAAGTCATCAACGCCAAGACGTGACCGCTTGAGTCGAAGAAATTCTGTTTCTTTGGTGGCATGTTGTTGTCGTCGCTCCGATTTCTGAAAAACAATATTTTGAATAAATGTCAATTTTGTTTGAATGGCTTCAATTTTCAAGGTTTGAGTTATTAGTTTTAATACATAATGTTACAGGGATTAAGAAAGGTAGGGACAAGGGCTGTTTTGCACATTTGATGAAAACATAATTTTTTTTAACTTAACTATTGATAACGGTACTGCACGTTTGAAATTAATAAAAACAAAATAAGCCAGGAAAGGGCTCTTGTGTCAAAGATGTCTTTCCCAATTTCACAACAAAACTGTAAAAGTAAGAGTCAACCATTTCAAGTATCCAATTAACAGGAATTTGAACTAATCAACAAATTATCTTGGATTGACACAGTCTGAAATAAGAATTGATTCGAAAAGTAATGATAATAAGGTAAGAATGACAAATTGAGATATGTTCTCTTGTCTTTGCTATTGTAAAAAGCACACCTATCTAATGTCAATAAAGCTCTATCATTATTCATGTTTCTAATCAGTGTTTTACAGTTGACAGAGACAAATCATCAACATCCTAATCACATCTGAGACTCGTCTGTCTGTCATCAATCATAACGACATGACGTCACCTCATCGTTACACTCGGAGAAATGACTCAGCATCATTCTCACTTGAAATAAACCATGACAACAGATTAGCAATGGAAGAACTGGTGTGGGTTTGTTTCTCAATCACCCTTCAAACACTCTAATTCAACATGGCTTCCAAACCGGAGGTTGAGAACAAGTGAATAATAGCTGGGTACCAAATGCCATCAATTCTGCCTACAAGTTGTTTTTAAATTATATCACTTCAGTACTTTAAGATTTTTATTACATATCATCAATTTGTGGGTTAAAAAGATAACCTGATTTAATTTTCTACTTAAAATAAACCATGACAACAGACTAGCAATGGAAGAACTGGCTAGGGTTTGTTTCTCAATCACCTTCAAACACTCTAATTCAACATGGCTTCCAAACCTGAGGGTTGAACAAAGGTATAATTTTGTGGCTGGGTACCAAATGCCATCAATTCTGCTTTGGCTTCAAGTGTTTTTAAATGATATCACTTCAGTATTATAAGATTTTATTACTTATCATCAATCAGTGGGTTAAAGAGATAACTTTACATCATTTTGTACTTGTCACAATACATTTTCAATCTACAACTGTTACTTATCTGATCTAAAATGTGAGTAATACTTTGCTCTTCAAAAATGTTTTTAACATTGAAAGCTAAAATGATCTTAAATATCAAATTGAACATAAAATTTGCCCAAAAAATGTTCAAAAACCAGCTATAAACACAATAATGCATATTTTATTCAAAATTTATGGAATATAAGAATATTGATAAGTTTCCATTGTAAGCCTGAGTGAAGTGAGTACAGATTGAATTATAATAAATTTATCATATTGAACATAACATTTGTCAAACTCTTGTTGAAGTAACCAACCAGGCTTCAAAATCACACTGAGTAACCATTTTTCTTATCATTTCTACACTTGAGGAAGTTGATATGTTTTGTTTCTCCCCTGTTAACACGAGTGACCAATGATTGTGACACTATTATGAGAACATGTGAGATTCAGGACGTGGTTGACCTACGAGGAAATGAAAAATATTGAATTAATTGATCTGAGCAAAGAAACTATAAATAACAGCCGGTCCAGTTTGGGCGGTAACTCTACAGTTTGTATTTACCTAACCTGTTTTCTAACGTTAGCCGAAATAGACAATCAATTTCCGCTAACATCTCACTGGCCTAGCCAATTACAAAAGTTCCCGCTTGATCCCCAACAAATGGATATTCATGACAAGAAGCTTGTTCAACAGGTTTGTATTACAGAAATATGGGCTGACTTTGTCAGGTGCGGATATGGGGTACTATATCAGGGGGAGGGGGGAGGATTGGAGTATTGGGGGGGGTTTGGGTGAGAGAGAGAAGTAAATGAATGGAAGGCAGAATAAAAGTGAAAATCTTTACTAGTTATGACAGACAGAAATATCTGGTCTCTATACAAATTATACAGTGAGCTTCTTTGAGAGACTTTAGATGTGATGACAATAATGAAGAGGAATATATGGATGACAACTTCTTTATTCCCTCATTACCTTACTATTTAGTTACCTCTGCTTGAGAATGACAGAAGAACTTGTCAAAATGTTGCCACCATTAATAAAGAAGTTGTCATCCATATATTCAGTCATTAAAACAGTTCAGTTATTTATTCCAAACATCATCACTGTCTTTAAAATTGAAATTGACCTGGGGTTGTCAGGTTTGGAAATAGAAAGGGTAAAAACAGAATGCAAATTGTTAAAAGCAGTATTGGTGAAGTGAAGTCAACTAATTACTATGATGTTAAAATATGCAACAAATGTACTTGGATGTACTAATGGTTGGCAATTAGTGTTTTACTGAAAAATGCAGTATGATGAAATACATAATTTTGACTGTTCTCCAACTGACATTATTTATGAATGCTATATCCTCCAATGTGTGATAAACTGTTATCAGCTGCAGAAGGTATTGATAAACAACAATAGCTTTGTAAAGTAAAGGTTATCACATGGTTGTGGAGTCATTTGTAAAAGCAAGTTTCTAGTTTCACTTCAACACTGCCATTTTGTTACTGTTTCAAAAACATTTTATCACTCTTGTCAGAAAAGAAAGGAATTTATGAAGACTTTAAATGAAACTTGTACATTTTTGTTGTATTTTTTTTCTGATATACCAAGCATTGTAGAAGTGTTGGCCTTGCCAGATGATTCATGATTATTTTAAAGATATGTCATCAAAAAATGTTTATCGGTTTCCAAAAACATTTCTTGTGAAGAAGGGACAAGAAGAAACAAGTAAATATTGTGAGAAATCAATATAGAAGTTGTTTTCCATAAGATTGATCTCATATTATCGCACCAACTTCTTAATGCCTTTGAAGAATTTTAAAAAGTTGTAAACATGAAACTCTATACTACAAACTTAACTAAAACAACTCTCATCAAAGAACTAGTTGATACACAGTACACCCTCTCGGTGACATAAAGGGCAATCTACATGTTTATTTGTCAACACAAGGGTCATTACCTGCAACCCAAACTGCTTAGACAAATTACAAGGGTCTAAAGAGACACCTTTGGCAAACACCTATGTCCTGACAAATCTCTTAACTACCTTGAGAATAG
The DNA here is from genome assembly GCA_916613615.1 of Steromphala cineraria. NCBI lineage: Eukaryota > Metazoa > Mollusca > Gastropoda > Trochida > Trochidae > Steromphala > Steromphala cineraria. The sequence continues at coordinate 22,535,998 of OU744736.1, read as the reverse complement.
ATAGGTTTTGCTCAATTTGAAACCTCAATGAGTGTACAAATGTCTCCTAATGACATTTAACTGTTTGCAAGTGGTATTATCGTCTTTAACACTCAATCTTGAATAATATAATTATAATTGACTTTAAAGGGACCATCAACTTGTAGAGTGTATATGAATGCTTATATAAAGAAGATATCAAATTCTAGATCAGACCATAGCAATGACATATTTATACCTGAGTCCTGCATCGAATGCAAAGTTTTTATTATGACTAATTGCTAACCTATGCAGGCAGGATAATTACATGAGGTAGGGCATCATACGACTTTTACAAAACGGGTGTGAATTTTTGTATTGCCCGAACAAGAGCGAAGGTTTTCACAAATTTGCATGAGTTTCTTAAAAGTCATATGACACACTTCCGAAGGTAATAATTCTTTTATTACCAATTCTGTTACAATATATTCTCCTGGAAGTATCTAGGAAATAGCTGCTTCCCTTGCGACAGCAACGTCATCAACAATGGTTTTACAACATCACAGACGTAATTATACTGTTATTCTCGCTACAACGATTGCTGTGATTTGTACACATGTGCTCATATTGAAAATATGACACGTGTACCACTTATTTTTAACCCTATAGGTTAAAATCCCTTATATCTGTTCGGACTCACAAGACCTTGTGAAAGCGAGTCCCTGAACTCAGTAGTTCAAGCAGCAGGTTACGGGTTAAGGAAGTTGCCAAAATGAAGCCAATGAACAAGAATTGTAGAAATGCAGGTGAGAGATAGACTGGATAGCCAGGTGGTGAACAGCTTGTGCCTACCAGCCTGAGATACGAGACCAGCAACAGGTGACTCCCAGCCTCTCTGTCAGTCAGCTAGACAGGAAGTCAATACTGCAGCAAATATACTGCCACAGAAATTCACATCTATGTTTAGCTCAAATGAAATCCATTTTCCATGCTACCTAAAACTTGTTATATAACATACATTACTTCTTGAACAAGACCATACTTCGAGGCTAGCTCCCTAAATAATGCAGAGAATATACTTTCACAAAAAATTTTGACACCAAAGAGAAGAATCACAGGGTTGTTTAGGTCTACATAGAGCAATTAGCGACTCAGAGAAACAACATCAAAGGATTTATGTAGCAAATGAGTCCCCCACATAAAATTCCTATAACACCAAGAACAACCAACCCTTCATTTATAATAATGTGCATACTTATATAGCACCTTTTGCACGTCCTTAGACATGTTCAAAGTGCTACATTATTACCCTAAAGGAGAATACTTTCACAGCTGCTACTTAGCGTTAATCATGACCACATAGGTCAGTAAATCAAGTTTTAAGGTACCCATTTTAACAGCTTGGTGGACAAAGTGCAATGTCAATGAAGTGCCTTGCCCAGGGACACAACACAGGATGAGACCCAAGTCAAACATTTTTGGTGTCTCAACCGGGATTCGAACCTGGGTCTCTGGTGTGAGAGGCCAGCATGCTAACCACTACAACTCTGAGCTCTGCATCAATGTGCATTTTTAAGTGGAACAAAAACTTGAAATGTCTTTGTTCATTTGTATTCATCAGGGTAAATGGGGTAAGTGTATCAATGTAATCTAGACCATTTCCCTACAAAGTACAACAAGACCGCTAGACGATAAGTCAGGACCATAGAGTATCTACAAAGAGCTGATTTCATATATATGTACTGATAACAACAAATCTAATCATTAGTTCTACGTGCGTAATCATGTGTTGACATTGCGTCCAATTAAATAAGACCTATGATAGTTACCAAGCGACCACAGGTATGTCATACACGAGGGGGATTAATATACGCATATAGATAAACTCTGCAAACAGTCTTATGGCAATGCACAAACAGTGTAAACATAATCAAAGCTTAGCTTTTTTAAGGTTTTTTTTAAAGGTGGATCAATTTGAAAGAGAAACGTTTATTGAGCGTTATCAAACCACAGACATTAAATCTGGTCTACCTTTGAAATCAAGTGTTAAATACAACTTGTAATTTGAATCATTGAACTTATCTCTGACAATAAAAATGATCAACAGGAAAAGAAAAAACTTGTTTTATATTAAGGTGCAGATTTATAGCTAATAAGGGTACAGAAATACCTTTTGAACAAGGAGGGTTTTTTACATTGAAGAGAACAATTAATGTGCCATTGAGCAGCTTAAAGTTGGAAAATAGGCGCTATACAAATGAATTATTATTATCATTATTAACAACTGCTTAACTAAAGCAATCTGAAGCAAACAGGCTCAGCAGGTGATATTTCTAAAAGGAACAAAGCCATGATGATGTATTGAAATCTGAAAGCATTGGCTGGAACAAGTGAACCTATCCTGTACATAGAACAGTGGAAAAGAGTTGATGAGCCCTGGTGTAATTCAAACTCTCAAAGTCAAAGTATCCAATCAATGTGAAACAAACCAAACCCTTCAGAGATTCGAGGGAGGATAACATATTTGAACCTATTAAGAGGCGACGTATTAATTGGAGGGTAATTCCATTCTTGAGGTACAAACACAACAGGAATACTTTGGTAAGAGAAGGTCACCTGATGAGAAACAGATCTGTAACAATCAGAAGGTCAAATGGTCTTTAGAGACTGAATCCATTCATGAGTTTGTTGAGATAAAGTCAGCTACAAAGGAATAGATTCAGAGCTCCAAGAAGGTCAGAAGAGAGATAAAAGCTCATTCCATTCATGAGGTGCACAAGCATTTGGTCAGAATGTTAGCATGGGTATTTAAAACAGAAGATGTCAGATAGAAACATCTTGGTCATAAAGGGTTAAAGTAGAAAAAAAGAATTCAACTTATCCAATATCAATTTGAGTGAGCGAGTTCTTGTTGATCCTTGCAAGAGCAGTATTTTTGCCATTTACAGAGTTTGTCAAATTGAGCAACAGTTTTCAACTCATGAAGTACATAAAACGAAATATTTCTGGAACATGTCACTGTTTGTAGAAACACAGACAGGTTATCAGTGCTCAGAACTTGTTCTGTCAAAAGAAGGGAAAGAGAATTCAACTTATCCAAGGTCCAATATAGCAAAGGAGTTGTTGTGGAGCACCCCTTAGGAAATTGATAGAAGCATTGGTCAAATTGAACAATAGGCTCCAACTCATAAAATAAGGGAACCCAAAAACATTCTGGAAAACATCACTTTTTAGAAACATGAGGCAGGTTATAAGAGCTCAGACCTTGTTCTGTCAAATGAAGATTAAGTGAATTCAACATATCCAAGGTCAAATTGAGTGAATGTGAGCAAGGCTTAAGCAATCGGCAGTGTTGGTCAAATTGAAGAATAGGCTCCAACTCATGAAATGAATGACCTCAAAAAATGTTTTTAGAAACATGAGGCAGGTTATAACCGCTTAGACCTTGATCTGTTAAATGAAGGGAAAGTGAATTCAACATATCCAAGGTCAAATTAAGTGAATGAGAGCAAGGCTTAGGCAATCGGCAGTGTTGGTCAAATTGAACAATAGGCTCCAGCGCATGAATCAAATAAAACTAAACATTTCTGGAACATATAACTGTTTGTGGAAACACGAGGCAGGTTATCAGTGCTCAGACTACAAGTGAAGTCCTAGCATCTCTGACCCTGACACTTACAGGAGAAGCTCTGTTGTGTTTAATCTGTCCAGGAACATATCTACAACCCGTATCCCTCTCCCTAAGAGTAAGTGTGATTTATATCCATTGTGTGGGCTTTGGTCTGCATTCAAGGCACCTGGTTGTTTCATCAACTCTTTGTCTGAAAGGTGCTGTATCTTGTCCACAACTTATTGTTGTAGCTTCTTCTTAGCTCAAGCATTTACTTGAGAATTGGCCACAATGGTTGGTGTTTAAACATCACTGAAGAGTAGCTGCCTTGACAGTGTCACTCTAAAATCTATAATTCCAAATTGAAGAAAATATCAACTGTTTTGATAGGAATAAGTCTAAAAGTATCAAAATATGTGGAAGCCTGATGTTTATCACCGTGTACATTTCATGGTATTTAATAAAAAAAAACTTTTGGTAGATACCAAGTGTATCTGTTGCATATATTAGAAGCAAGTCAGCATGTCTCATATCTCAATGACAGGCCTGTAAAGGACCAAACATTGTCTGAAAAATTGATGCCTTATATAGCCCAAGACTTTGTCTTCTGGAGTCCCAGGACGCATAGTCCTATCTAGTCAAGTGTCTTGGATGGGAAGAGTGAAGTAACTTCTTACCTTGCCTTGTAAGATAGGATGTTTTATACAGATCAATTGCCCTAATGAGCACTCAAAATGTCATGATTATAAATAATCACTACCCTACTTACCATTCAATAAGCAAGGAATGTTGTTCTTGTTACTTAAGGTGATTTAAAGAATCAAGTGCTTTGGTCAAAGGCTAAATGAGGTGAAACAGAGTTTAATGTCAGCCCTCTTAGCATTTGGCTTTGACAGTGGTTGGATGTAAAAAGGAATAAGGTCAAATGAGGTGAATTAGGGTTCAATGTTATACATAGAAATTGGAGCTATGCCACAGCTGTTTGACACTCAATACTTTTTGTCAAACTAGTAAAATTAAATATACCTCAACTCAAGAGTCTATGACTAACATTTTAAGATGTCAAAGTCAACAAGTTAATTCTTTTTCGCGGCAATATCACAGCAATTATCAGTGTCAAAAAAGCTATGAAAGGAGTAAAAATGAAAGTTTTAAAAGAAAATGAAATCAATCTTTGTCCAATAAAACAACCCCGATTCTTTCAGGGAATTACTATCAGATTATTTGTCCCATAAAACATTAAGGGTTATGGGGCATTCACTCACTGGGCACAGCTCATTAAACTTCAAAAGAAAGTGTTGATGAATGAAAAGTCTGAAAGAAGGTACAGCGACCAGCATTTCTCCTTCTTTCCACAACATGTGTCAAAGTTTCCTGCTTCCATTAAAGGTTGGAAGGTGCGTGCAATGAATTACGTGTGCTAATTTGAGTAATTACAGACCAGCATCCACACAGGTGAACACCTGGCCTTAACGAGCTACGCTAAATAAACCCCAGCATTATTTGCTACAGGTAAATGTTGGAAGGGCAAACACACAACCAGGTGAATCTTGTAACAAGGCTTTAAAAATAGTTATTTTTGGAAAATCTGAATCATGTTAACTAAAGACTAAAGATCAGTCATCAGCGATGTGATTATCTTCCAGCTTTCAATTTCACATGTGTATTAACTATTAAGTAAGTGAGGTGAGGTGCTTTTGAACTTTTAAGAGTATTTCACTTACAGCATGGTTGCTAGTATTATTGCAGGGAGAAAGCCTGAAACTCTATTGTGGCTATACATTGTGGTGAAACCAGCAATTATTAGCTGGAACTAGCCCACCATTGGTGGTACTGCACTGAAATTCAGTGTAGCATTGTATTAAAACCTTACTACTTGTAGAACATTTCTCTACTGCAGACTAAGTTGCAGAGCCCCTGGCTGGATTCGAACCACGGACCTCTTGATTCTAAGCTGAAAGCAGTAAACCACTGCGCTATCCCACCCACCCCAATTAAGTAAGTGAAGATATGGTGAAGATAAGTCTATATACCGATAAGCTGGTAGTCCTGCTTCATGACTGTGTATTATATAGGAGCCTTTATACAGTCTAGGTCTAAATTCTGTAAGTCTAGATTGACTGAATGAAATTAAAAGCCTTAAGAAATAAAATAATATAAATGAAGGTACAGTAATTATTTTGAATATTTCATAGACTAAATTTTAGTCTAGTAGGCTGGGTAACCCTTAAAATTCACCTTGGCATATTCTTCTAGTTGACAGGTTCAGAGTCCTGTACACCAGTAACAAAAAATGACCTTGCAAAAATAATGTCAGCAGACAAAAGTTAAATGTAATAACATGTAATTCAATTTTGATATTTTCCTTTACTATGAAAATTTATAGTAAATTGATGATGTTGATCATGATGATGATGATGATGATGATGATGGCTATTTGTATAGCGCCAGTGTCCACCCACTAGTGCATGCTCATGGCCGTTGATGATACCTATTTTCCTGCATTATTTGTTTAGGCTTGCTATCAATTAACTCACTGACAATAAGAAGATTATCAACATATTCTAAAGCTGGTCCGACCCCCAGCTGTGTGAGTGATAGTGTTGATGACAGTTGTTTCAGGTGAATCATGCTTAGAAATTTGATCAGGTAATAAACACAGGAGCTATGAAAGCCTTTGGCTGTCAATAATCTTTTTTCCTGCATGCGTAATGTTGGACTTGAAAACTGACACCTAAATAAAATGATTGATTACTCAATGCCTTGAATACTTAAATTGCTCTATTAAACCAGAACAAGTGTGTTGAAGTTATAGGGAGTTGATGACAGAAGAATAATATTAACTGTGCTGATATACAGTAAAACTCAGATATAACGAACTCCAAGGGACCAAAGAATTTAGTTCGCTATATCCGGTGTTCGCTATACACATATAATTTAAATGATATTATATAGGGACGGGACTTGAAAATGAGTTCGCTATATCCGATTGGTTGCTATATCAGAGTTCGCTATATCCGTGTTCTACTGTACATTTGCTTTGAATTTTGTCCAAAGTGGATGATGTGTCATATCTATCAAATTATCTATTATTATTCATAAATGATAATAAAGAATGATTTCAAAAGCGGAGTCTCAGTACTTTTGCTTTGAGTCTTTTCCAAAGCGAATGCTGTCTAAAATCCATAAATGATCTAATATTTATTCACTCAAGATTTTAAGTTGTATGAATCCCTGAGACGAGTGGTATGCAAACTAATTGGGTTGACTACAGAAGATGATTTAAACAGCCTATAAATAATTTTGCTCTAAACTTGTCAAATGTTATTGACATTCAATATCAGCTGATAACAGTATTTGGAAAATGAAATCAATGACAAAAAGAATTTTGTCAAATGTGAATGTACACAAATAAATCGTTTTCTAATTAAACTCTTCAAATGACCTTTTTACTGAAAGCTTCCATCCATAAGATCTTTTACGAGCTAGCTAAGCAACTGAAAACAAGTTTCATAACAAAATATGAATATTGGAATCATATTCATATCTTGTGAATTAAGGTCACTTTCAAAATCAAATCATTGATTATTTTTCTAAAGGTTGTGCAACAAACAAACACAACTGTACATGAACAATTTTGAAATTTCATGAGAACTAATCCATTTCACTGATACCCTGACCTGCTACAAGTTGCCATCCATGATTGATGTTTACTGAAGAGTGTGCCATGCATGTCATGTAGTTGGGAAAACAGTAGTTCTACAAGTGGTCCAAAACAAACTCGACCACATCAAACAGTGATGCGGTTTGTCTCATATATATAGCTTAGTTTACTCCAGCCCATGAATACACTCAAACTTGAATAAGGGCCAATGTAAGTCTATGTTTCAGTTCGTGTTGGTCAAAGTTTTCCACATTTTCCTTTTGTTCAAAGCATATTTTCAGTATATTATACTATTTTGATGCAAGATTGATTCAGGAATAATGAATTTTCATATTTTACAATAATCTCCAAAAAAAATTCTAAATCTAAAAGTAGGTCTTTTACATTACTAGTACACAATCAATAATTGTAAACACAAATTCAGCATATTAAAACATTTCAATGCGGCAAGATAAATCATGAATTTACTATGAATTTTCGAATTCTTAAATGTTTTTTATATAATTTTTTTACAAAACTAAAAGAAGGTCTTTTCAATTACTAGTGCACAATATCCATAATTGTAGACATCAAATAAAGATGAACTGAAACTATGTAATCCAACCTTTTCAATGAGTAAATAAATCTATCAGTATCAAGGTTGGCTGTAGACTGTAGTTTTCAATGATGTACATAAACACTGTGGCAGACAATGATTTTCCCTCTTAAAACAAACCCTGCCTTGACTGCAATTCTCAAAAATAAAAATACTCAGTTTGTGACAAGGAGATACATACTAGCAAGGAGACTGAAACCTAGTCTAGACGTACTTATCATCCAAACGCGGTGGTTGCGTGACAGAGAGAGTTTGTGAGGAATAATACATGCCAAATACATATCAGATGAGCGAGGGAGCCGCTCAGGAAACCACCTTAATCTGATTATAGTACTGGCTGATTAACTTTCACAATGCATCATCTTATCCTCTAGTACAAAGGTAATGATTGCAAAGTCAACACAGGTACTGAACGTAGGAGATAAACTAGGTCACAATCTGGATGAGTTCTTATTTCGTTACTTAGTGTTAACTTTTCAAAAATAATGTTTTGATTATAACTTAATTGATATACTTGGTTAAAATCAGAAATTCTTCATTTGTATATGGACTTTGATGTGTTCATTTTTAATTATTGTTTTTGATAAGTTTTGTCATTATGAAATATTATCTGTCCTTAGAAAGCTTTAACCTGAGCTGGTGGATAGATATTGAGACAATTTTAGACATGTTTAGCATTAGATACACTGTCTTCAGGCTTCAAGCAACTTTCAAGATCATTTCAGTGAAATGTTAACATTAAATTGACTAAATTCATAAAGAAAAGATCTAGCTCCATACTCAAACACAATAAGTCAGAAATTTACAAAGGTCTAATTTTCATGAGTTATTTGACCTTCACCCCTTCTCATAAAGGGAGAGAACTTTGCTTTCATCACTATTTCATTTGCAATAATCATAAACAACACGGAATATAACTAGTTACATATTCAAACACAATAAGGCAGAAATACACAACACTTGATAATTCAATGACCTTCACCTCTGCTCATAAAGGGAGAGAACTGCGCTTTCATCACCATTTCATCTTGCAATAACCATAAAGCAACGCAGACTCATTGTTGTGGCTTCTGTTATGACTACCAGTTTACTTTACGTCTCTGAAAGTAGCCCTCAATGAGGTAATAAACCACAAATAGATCTAAGTCAGGCAACAATAACATAATCAGTTGTGAGACTCTTGCTGAGCTCAATATAAGAACCTAAAATATATAACTATAAACCCTTCACTTAAAGTACCAAAACCCCTTCCCCTTATTACAATTTCAAGCACTAAGAGATCTATGCCTTTCCCTATTTCCTCCTGAACGTAAGCAAAAACATCAAAACTAATGATGCCATCGCTATGACATACTTAGTCTTCTGAATTCTTGTTTTAGATATTCAAACTTAATGACTTGATTATTTTTGGGACATTCTTAATATTTGACACTTTTATCATATAACAAGAAATAATATAACTATATCAATTTCTTACAGTAAAGAATTTTTAAATGACCATGTTATTTTTGTACACATCATTTTTTCAAGTATTTGACAACAGAAGGCAGTTTCTGTTTGCCAAAAATTTCACTTTCAACTTCACAAAGTTATTTTTAGGTAAAAAGTGAAAATAGTTGATATTTTTGTATATATATGACAACACAATGTTCAGTTTTCTATGTTTGTAATAACTCCACTTACAACTTAAAAATTTTTTTTTGGTGCACATCAAATCTACTTTCAATTTTGTAAATATTTGACTGTTTTCCGTGTTTGTAATAACTTCACTTACATCATAACAAGGATATTTCTGGTACACTAATTTTTGAAATATTTGACAACAAAATGTACCATTGTTTGTTTGAAATAACATCACATAGTTAAAAGAATAAAAAAACTTTCAAAAAGAAAACTTCACATAATTCACTTACAAGTTCCCAAGGTAATTTCTATTTTTTCAAGTAAAAGACAACACAATGTACTGTTTTCTGTGTTTGTGATAATTTCATCGATGTTTCCCAGGTTATTTTTGGTGCACAAAGAGTTGTTAGGGTGACATGTACCCAGCCCTCCTGAACAAACACAGACCACCGATGGTCTACACCCATATCGGGTACTCCGATAGAACCAGTAGCATGTTGGAAGAATAGAGGAGGGTGGGGTCCCCAAACACGTACAAACTTCCTTTCATCCACTTCTCTAACATATACCAACATCTTTGATGTTTGGTAACAAAGTCATGTCGGATAGGTTTTGGCCATGACTAAGAGTTTGTGGTTTAATACATGATAACCCGGGAGGAAAAACTAAAAATTTGGATTGATAATTTCAAAGATGATTTAAATTTAATATGGAATTATTCAAGTCAAATTTGTTTTATACATAGAATGGCTTTGTCTTGTAAGACATGGTTCAGAGGGTAACTTGGTATGGCATAAGTGCAAGGGGATTTCTGGATAGAGCTTTTTCTTTTTCTGTAACCAATACAAAATTGATAAAACGTCAATTTTTGTTGTAATTTATCAACAAAGAAAAAAGGTTACCAAAAAAAAAGCAAAAGAAAAAAAAGGTTTTCGGGCTTGTGTTCAACTGATGATGATTTCCTTATATTACAATAACCATGCCATAGAGGCCACTGTTGTCTTGTGGTTTAAGTTCAGTCTATGGAGTGAAAATTTCTTATTCTTCATATCACTACCCATTAGAGGTGTGATGATACATATTTTTCACAATACGATACGTATCTTGATATGTCATTGCGATACGATTCGATACGATACAAATATGCTGTTTCAAGGTTTTTGACAAAATAAAACAAACTTTTGATAAATTTTCTGATTTTTAGGCAAATAGGCCACTTTAAAGTCAACGATACGTAACACAAGACAGAGGAAGTATTGCAATTTACAAATACCACAATATATGTCACACCTCAATTACCCATATCATTGTAAGTGACAAAAACAAGGTGTATAGGTTGTTTTGGGGCTTTATAAATTCTATCAGTTCTTCCATGGAGGTTTTCAGGTAAGCAGTGGATATGGCAGTGGCAGTAGTAGAAAATTTGTCGTCTTATTTTGTTATATAACAGTGATAGAAGTTACCGTATTCGACATAATAAGCACCCTGGGCGGTTACAAAATTGGAAAAAAGGGGGCACTTATTAAAATGTCTTAATAATTCAGTCAAATGATAAAATTGTTATGTATATTCTCGATCTACATATAGTTTTTAACGAAAAGTTACAAATCCAATGACCATGATTAAAGAGAAGGACCAAAATCAAGTCGCCTAACCAATTTTATGTAAAATTTCATAGGTTTGTCATGTAAGGTAAGCCTGGAGAGGGGGCGCTTAATATTTTTTAGTTAAAAAACACTGTTAGGGGCGCGTATAGCGACTGGGCGCTTATTATGTCGAATACGTTAATCTGTCATTATCAGTTATGTATAGTAAACATGAAGGACACTTGACAGTACATAGCCTTGAACCTGACAACACAACTGTTCACAACACCATATGTATTCAACAAATAATAGTACAACAATTCTGAATACTACATTCTATGTGACTATCAATAGAATCACCTGATATACACAATATACTGCAAATCAATAACATGTTATACATTGAGTCGGGAATCTAAAGGTCAGGAAGAGTCTGAATGCAAACCTTTGTAAACATATTCTAGAGAACAATTTTTGCAGCTTGACAACGGAATGAAATGCAATTATTGTTAGAATCAAGAGGAAATCAATCGTCAATTGGACCATAAATGGCTTACCTACTACATATATGATCACCATTTGTCATCTATAGAAGTAAGTGCAATTTAGAGTTGAATAATATTCAAAGATCTTTTATCATCTTGTTAACATGTGGCAAACATGACTTTGCAGACAAATAATACAAAAACTATTATAATACAGTACATTATTCTCAATAAAATGCTGAATGATCTTTTGTTGACATTCACAGGCCAACTGTTGCAAATTTTATGAGCTGAAAATAATTCAAAAGATCTTTGAATATCATTCTATAAACCTGAGAACTCAAAATGTGATACAATAGCACAAGCTTACCTTATTCCAACAGGGAAAAGAGATTTAATTCAATGGAATCTACAAGTTAATAAAGCATAAAGTTTCATTCTATTTTTTTTAAAACTATTTAAAAGGCAGTACCGAAAGATCAAGAGCTGACAGGTATAGACATAACCTTGATATAAAAATTCATTCCCGAGGTGAGAATTTACAAAATACCGTCTAATAAGTTAATAACAGTGTAATACTCATAAGCAAACAAGTTCTATGTTATGTTTGTGTGCATGTGAAACAAATTCTGGTTATATAGCCAACTGTTTCAAGCTATGTGAATGTAAAAATATGTTTCAAATTTAATATGATAAACATAACTATAACAAAGACATGAACTCCTTGAACAGTTGAAGTCTCCATAAGAGTACAAGGAACTTCCTGTTTAACCTTCCTGACAATCTGAAATTAGTTTGACAAGGAAAACTAAAGTGGAAATTTTGAATAAAGATTCAACAATGGAAAGGAAATTTTGAAGATATTTCCTCCTGAACAAGTTGAAGGTAAGACCAATAAATACACCAAATACATCCTTCCCTTATTCAACTTGTAATGATGGTAAGATAGTAAGGGCTTGGTGGTCAAGTGGGAAAGCTTTTGGTACAGTCAGTGCTGGCTATTACTTTTTGGTTTACTCTTTGAGTGTGGATTTGTATCGAAAAAAGACTTGTCCAAAAATATTATCATGATGTACTATTGCAGATGGTATGATCTACGGATGCGGTTTTTGAGGGGATGAGTTTTGATTTATGAAATGTTACAGGCTTGAAAAACTAAAAGTATTTGCAGATCAACCTGCAACAGAAGCCAATAGAACACAACACTGTATCTATCAAGCGCTCTCTTGATGTCATCTGGACCATTAGGCCTTTAATTCTGAACAATGTCTATCTGAATGTCAGAACATAAAAGTTGACCATTACTAAGTAACGATTCATCTCAAATTCAGTCTTGAGTCCGGTAACACAAAATATTAGCAAGCATTAACCAACACTGAGCACCCAATAATAAAATAAGGATACCCGCCACAATAAAGGTGGCACTGACCTAAAGACTAATTGCATATTAAGATTTTTTCAAATGATGAGAGTCTAAAATTGAGTACTGACCTGTTCGTCTGTTAATCCCTCCTCCTCCATAGACTGTTCCAATAGCCGGTACCTGCAACACAACATTCAGTAGATCAGTTAGAATCAAGAGCGAGTGAGTTGGGGTATAAGGTGTATAAGCAACAATCATTAAGTATGAGACAATTACTTGTCTGTGAAAGAAACCTGCAATGAGCAACCCAAAATTCATGAGTGACACTCGATAAGGGTGAGTGAGTTGGGGTTTGAGCTAATATCAGCAACAATCATTAAGGATGACAATATTTAAGATTAAGAACACATTGCGATTAAAACCACAACATCAGAGCAACAGCTCCAGCACTGACCAAACCCACAGCTTACTGTAGAGGCCTGATGGGTGGGTTGGTAAGCTGTTAGTACTGTCAGTGTTGCATTACTCTGAAGGTGTTGGTTTGAATCTTGCCAATTGTACTATTACAGATAATGTTATCCTAAGTTTAATAATGTTTTCTTATAAGCAGGATCCTGATCAAGGTTTCAGGATGCATGCTCTATAATAATGTCAAAGACTCGTTGATAACTTACAGAGCATATGATTGAGATTAAGTAAATCATTGAGAATGTCTTACAGCTGAAAATATGATGCAGTATCAAGATTTTTGACATGCCAATCAAATTTGGCTTCTAGATCAATGATGACCAGTGAAGATTCCCATAATTAAATGAGGAAATTCAAAAAAATTGATAATGTCCCTTAAAGAATTTAATATGATTTAAAACAAAAGGTTGAATGTCAAAAAACAAAATTGTGAAAATACCTAGAAAAACATCTTAAATTTAGGTTATAAGCAATTTTGAATTCACCTATACATATCACGATACAGACATCGTATTACAATACAATATTGTCAAGATTAAACTCATGATTCTCGTATCAAAATCAGACATTTAGAGACACAGAAAACAACAGAGGAACATTCAGACACTATCATACTGAGACGACTGTTCCTCAACAATGTTGACTCCTTTCTTACTACAGAAATGGTAAAACAGAAACAAACAAGGTCGTCTCTCAGATAGAGGTCATCAACTTCTAGTTGACAAGGGATGTTTTGAGGTTTGATTCCTTACCCCCCCCTCCCCTCCCCCTCCTTCCAAGCAAGCAGCGGTAATTGCGTTCAGCGTGGCATATATCCTTTGATTAAGAGAGACAACATTTACTTTCAAGGTGTTCTTGGACGTCACCTGGGATTAACACAGAAATGGCTTCAATTGTTACAGACATCTCTGACGGGCAACTTCTACTTAAATAGCACATATATTGACTCAGGGTTCTACAGTCAGTGTATGATTAAAGAAGGCGCCAAATTACTGGTGAAGGAAAAATGTTTTGGTTTACTTTGCTGCTCTCCAGCTGTGAGATAGAAATGTTACAGAACACTGTCTTCATTCAATTGATACTGACTGGATTAGGATGTTTCGCTTTTTGTTTTGGCTTTCACAAAGTCAGAAGGGGAGGACGAGGCTTTTGTTTAATCTATGATTTCTGTCTTCATTCAATTGATACTGACTGGATTAAGATGTTTCACTTTTTGTTTTGCGTTCCATAAAGGCAAAGGGAGAGTTAGCCTAAAAATGTAGTCCATGAAACCCAAACAAAAAGATCTGATATCTTAATTTATCAGTGCTCAAAGTCCTTGTGAATTAGATCTAGGTTCTTACAGTGGCAGGAGCAAATTTTTTGATACTTTATATTTTAAATTTTTCATTGATAATTGTAAGTTAATGCTAAATGTATCATTTTGACAGTGTCAAAAATCTCATTACACAAGCCAATCATCTATAGTCAGAGGACAAGGAATGAGGTTCACTTAAAATCCATTGGCGGCCATTTTGTGTGAACACCTTTAATTCATTTTGTGTAAGAAAAAGGAATCGCATGGCTAAACTTTACGTTATATATTTGAGTTATTACTGTTATCCATTTAGTTAAAATACATTGTCTTTTAATTGGAACCATTAATTTTGATTTTCCTGGCATCACCTTATATTCCCTCTAAAAACATGCTACTTCCCCTTAAAAAAAATCTAGATGTGAAGAAGGAGTTTGTTGCACACTGTTTATCTATGTCAATTAATCATTAATTTTTACGCAGGGATCAT
Source organism: Steromphala cineraria (assembly GCA_916613615.1). NCBI lineage: Eukaryota > Metazoa > Mollusca > Gastropoda > Trochida > Trochidae > Steromphala > Steromphala cineraria. Next base: position 22,520,862 of record OU744736.1, on the reverse strand, counting down.
ATTACAATCTATTATTTCCAATAGAGCATTATTGACTTTGATAGGGCCATCTGTTGCGTTTATTAATTACTGTCCTTTCAAAGACCTAATGTTGTAAATGTTTTGTATGTTTGATAAATTGCAGAATTGTTTGTAATTTTATCATTTTTCTATTAAATGTTAATGAAAATGTCAGTTCAACAAGCTGAACAACAAAAATGCTGTATCTCCAATCATTATATCAGAAAGGTAAAAGAGAAATATAACCATAACGGCCAATTACCTTTATAGTCAGTATGGCAATTTTAAGATAAATTGTTCATAAATTTATATCATATTACACTTTCTAATAAAGAGTAAACATTTTTGCTACGGACTGACACTAAACCACAATATCTCCGTGTTCATTTGCCTTTTTTGTGATAAATCATCATTGAATAAACTCAAAACCAATCAAACTCACTTTCTCATTATTTCCAAATAAATGCATTACTATGTTAAGGAACATGTTTACTTGAAGGTGATTAAATAGGCATTAAGTTTGTTAAATAAACCAGAAAAGCAAATTTCAATTCAAAATAAATGCATTACCAATTTCTAAACATCAAAGTACTTTTTACAGCTTATCAATAAAAGTGAACTGTTTGCAATTGAAATAAAATCGATTTAGAGCAACGTCAACGGGTTGACACATTATGTAAAGTAGGTGTGGTTAACTCGTTAACAGCTTTTAGATTTGACGAGTGAATAGACCCGTTGAGTGTTTTCCCCTGAATACACCATGACAAAGCACCCAGTGCGTACACAAGGTCCCTCGATACATCGTCACAATACTCAATACATCATCACAATACTCGCACCAGTCAACCATCCAGCCCTATATTGCCCATTGATTCTTCGTCCTCTTTATTATTCATGCTTTGTGGCGTTCAGGTTAGCTCATACACCCAACTGATGTACCGGTCTGATATTTATCAAGTTATTAAGAATAAGAGAATCCTGTCTTTGAAATAGTTTCTTTCTTTATAAATGAAAATATTGCTTCAGGAATTATCAAAATCCAAGTAATACATTCAATAACATTTTGAAAATTTGAAATTTTTGAAATTTTGCATCAAATATTGGCCAGACAATTTGATTGATTTTGTGACAAACATGACTTCAAGTTATCAATTTGGCTGACAATGACATTAGAATTTATGTCAAACGTTGCTTTCACAGACTAAAGTAGTTGATTATCCATAAGAATTGTCCTTATTGGGTCTCAGAACTAGTTATGGAAGTAGCACATTTTACATTGTAAATGTTCTATGCTTGGCAGTTAAAGTTGGAGCTGCACACCAGATCAATGTTAACAAAAATGTAATCACTATCTTGATTTGATTTACATATATTCAATTCATGAAGAAAAGTATGAGGAACAAGTTGTCAAACTTGAATACCTTTTTCATTCTTCAACTAGGAGAGTGAGTGAGTTATTGTTTTACGCCGCTTCTGCAATATTTCAGCCAATTAGCAGCTTGTTAACTAGGACATACAGAAGAGATACCTATATTACCTAAATAAAATACACTATGATTGAAAGTCAAATCATCAGACTAGATTCAGTATGAGTATTAGAGTTGATGTTTAACGCCGCTTAGACAATAAAACCATTATCGGGGAGCAGGAGTATGTAAATTAAGTTCTATTCATCTATCAACATGAAATCAATGTTGTGTGGTAACTACGCAGCTAATCTTATTACAAATGTTGAATGCGGGAAGTTTAGAGGGTTGGTTGTGTAATGCCCATGGCAATCCCAGGGAAGATCAATATAACCTTCTTCACCTTCTTGAAGGTCAAAAGTACTCTGTATAAACTAAAGATCATGGTTTTATCATCTAAATTATTTTATCTATTTATTTATTAAAAAAATAAATTTTCCTTCAAATTTCAGATTATTTCTGGAGATGAATATGAATATTTTGGACATTTGAGGAAATTTCTTTTTATCTACTTGAATTTTATTTTACTATAAAGTGAGACTCGTGTTGCTTATGGCATGGTGCAGGTTAACATTTGTATTTTCATGGCAATAACTGTGTACTTCTTGAAAAGAACAGTCTTTCGATATTTCAAAATATCTATATTTTGGATTTGTCAAATTTGAATTTTTTCTAGTTGAGTTGTCAATGGCAAGGTTAAGCACTCTTCCTGCTAAATAAATAGGTACTTGAAAGGCAGGAATCTTATCTTTTCTATAAAATTGGTTATTGGCTTAGGTATTGGATATCTTATAAGACTGTGGTTGGGGGTTTATCAGGAATACCTTGTTTGATGTCAGTGTTTTAAAAGTATTTCATGTAACAAAATCGAGTGTTCTTTGGCTTAATCTGGATGACTAACAAGTTATGATTACTGCAAATAAATCACTCAGGAATGTTCTGGCACTAAGTACTTCAGTAGGTGGAACACCCATTTTAGCTTATAAATCCTAATCTGATGTCAACCATTAGCTTTTGGCTTAACCTGCAACACACCTATCCTGCAAATTCAGCAATTTTAGTATTTTGTTTAATATCCAAAGCACCCTTGATAATATCTTAACATTCTAAGCAAGGTATCAACTGTTTAACAAATTTCTCTATGTCTTGTATGGCGACTCGCAATTTCTCCATATTAAGCTTAATGGATGGTACTTTGTATATTGGCACTGAAAGGGTTAAGCATAATAAATGATAGCTTAATTAGTAACAGCTCTTTTAAACCAGTTTATACAAGTGTTGTTTAAGTTTTTTTCTATTAAAACATTGTCAGTAACCATCCAATATTTACAGATTCAACGTTTCACAAGCACATTGCTCGCTTCATCAGGTTTTGCTTCTTACTTTGTTTCACTATTTTTGTAAGTCCATCAAATGAATGGTTTGTAAGTTTTTTAATCACATAAAGGGTTAAAATTCAAAGCAAATGGATTTTATCTAAAGTATCAATGGCTCTGTTTAACTATTCTTTTTAATTTAATCTAATTATTATCTTGTATCCTCACTATTTCTGCAAATCCAGCACTTTTAAACCAGCAGCTATGGGTTAAATTTCAAAGCAAGATGGATGATAACTAAAGTATCAACATGTCTGTATAGATGTTAGGCTTGTTTACAAGTGTTACACAAGTTGTCTGTTCTTATCTCCACTAGGCCAATTCCTCAGTTGAATCCCTCAGGCCACGATGCTGATAAACTCTCTGCACTCAAATTCCATAACATTTGCATACACTCGGAATAACTGTGAAATGTTCCACTGAAGAATTACATACTTTAAAGACAAGAGCTTGAGGGTAATAAATGAATCGATATAGTTTATTATTCATGATGGCTTTATTATGGTTAAACTTTCTTCTCTGCAATTGTATAGATGTTATAAAGGACCATTGATTTCAGTATTTTACTTTAAATGTCACTTCACCTGCTAAAAATTCCGGGGTAAAAAAATCTCTCGAGTCAATGAGTCATAGACTTGAAGACATTTGTCGCATTAAGTCATAGAACTTACTAAAAAGTCCAACCACCTTGTTAGGTATTTGTATTTATAAACAAACAGGCAAGTCAGTCACTTATCAGGGACTGGTTGCAAAGAACACTATGGTGACCTTCAGTCACTAAGGGAGATTTAATGCAATGTCTAAAGATGGTGCTAAGGTTAACCTTAGTTTTAAGTCGTTTTGTAGGACCCTAGGCCTTCTTTGTTTGGGTCAAAGCTAAAATTTGAATAGTCAGTGACTTGGGACTTGAGATTTTTTATTCAAGTGAAATATGCCTGAAAGAAAAATTAAACTTAGATAATATCAAATTTGATTTGTTTAAAATACCTACTCTGTATCCCGTTATCTAAGGAATGATTTGGTATTATAAGAAATGTAACTAGGGACCTGGAGTAAAATCAACAAAACCTACTTTCTTACCATATAAAGAGAAACAAACATTGGTCAATTGGAAAAAGCTGAGAAACTGGCATATATAGGTCAACAGTTTCTATACAATGGTGACCATATATTGCAACACTTGGTCCAGAAATATAGTTTTGTCAGAAGTTTTGTTAAGTTGAGCCACATGAGTCATTTGACCAAAGTAGGTATTTGTTTGAAAAAGAACACAGGATCTATCATTTGATGACTACACTCTGAAGTAACCATAGCTTTCAAATAAAAATACTATCCCGGTTTCTCTGTGATTGAAATCTCTTAGAAAGCTAACAAGACATGTTACATTTGATGCTCAATGCTTTTACCTTCTTGCACTAAAAGTACTATTAGGATCAATATTTTTAAAGGAAATGAGGTTTAGGGTGCTGAAATGCTCAACCTTTTTGTTTTGCCGGGCTCAAATAATTATTGATTATCTTATGTGAAGAATCAACTGGATGGCCATGTGTTGAAACCGTATGCATCAAACCATACCTGAACAATTAACTTACAGAAATCAGAAGTCACTTCTTGAATGACTTCTTTGAGAGGCATAGAGAAGTATCTAAATGAATTAGAAAGAGTTAAATAAGATTTAAACTCTCTCATTGCAAGAGTGTCACATTTCTGTGACGATGCTAAGACCACTATCAAGCAATCCTCATCATTTGTTTGATAATGGTATCAGCATCATTACAGTCGTCACAACATTGCATAGAAGTTGAAAATCCGTGGAACCCTTCCACATTTTGAATACCTGGGGCTAAAGTAAGACTCAATAAAAAATTTACCCATGAGTCCTGTGTTATGAACTCATAAAATTTATTTATTTTACGACCATACAAATCTAAGCTGTGAATCAATGGATGCACCATGGATGCAAAAATTTTGTGGTACTATTTGCTGACTTCTAAAAGGACTGATATGAATCTGCTAGGACTCATAAGGCCTTCTGGTGATAAGTTTCTGGACTCAGCAGGTCATATCTTAGATTGATCACTAGAGAGATATACATGTACACACATGCAGTCAAACCAGGGATGCAGAAATCGGTCTATTTGCCGGACATGTCCGATTGGGAATCCAGTTTGACCGATTGAAAAAGTGACCTGTCGGACATTCCAGAAGTCATTTGACCGATCGAAGATAATCAAAGAATTACTAAACAAACAGATAAACAAGCCTGAGTTGACTAACAAGCAATCAATAAAGGCCAAGTGCCCCGCTTGTATCGGTCATAATTGTAATGAAAACACGAACCGGTCATCAATGAAACAACTAATCCTGTATTCAAACGCCATAATTACCTTGTTATCTTTAATTATTGGATCATCTCAGTGTCATGTATTGAGTAAAGAGAATTTGAACGTCATGTTTTTATAGGTATGTAGATTACTAACATGTGCAGCGATGGCCGCCATTTTGAATATTTAATGATCGGATTGAAAATTGTTATCGTAACTGAACATCATATAAGGCTTATTTACATGATAGAATATAATGATACTATATGTTCATCATAAACATTAGTAATGGGAATGTTTTTGATAAAAATAATTGAAAAACTTGAGTCACATGTTCTAGTTTTCTAAGAAAATGTAATCTCGAACCATAGCGCATTTGTCCACGTGTTGTAGTTTTCTAGGAAATTGTAGTCTCGAACCAAAGCACAAATTACCACATGTTCAACTGTTTATTTACGTGAGATAATAAATTTAAAATTTGTTGAAAAAAACATTATTATCAGCGTATATTATATACTATAATATATTATAAATAATATATATTCAGAAACTTATCTATCGATAATTCTTAACTAGTTATTTAATAATTCATGCCATCAATAAAAGATTGAGACACATTACTTCCGGGTCGGCTTATACGTGAAATGTCCGATTGGCAAAAATTTGAATCTGCATCCCTGAGTCAAACCTATCTGAATGTAGAAGCTTCTAAACAGCAAATATGACAAGCTTTTGGCAGGACTCTGACCAAGGACCTCTTGACATAAACTCCAACAGGCTTTGAAACACCAAGTTCAGAAGGTTGACATGTGACTCGTTGAAACCTTGACACCATACCATAACACAGTGTTGAATACTCGTATCATTGTGTATCATTGACATAGTTACTGAGCTCTACCCGTATCCATGGTAGTGAATCAATGTCTTGATTTTCACAATAAAGAAGTCTTTATAAAGAATATTTTGCTGTTAGGATGTTGAATGTTTGGCCCAAATTTCGGCCTGGTGTCATTTTAGAAGTTGGGTACTTCATTCAAAATGGCTCCTTCTGCTGATCACCTAGGAATCCTAATACTACTTGTCATCACATATCTGGAGAATTGTAATTATACAAAACAAGTTTCCATTTTGGGACAATTATCTTATCTTGTCATATCTTAAATGCCCTCAATTGACTGACAACAATCATCTAATTAAGAGAGAAATGCGTACCTTGTTTCCCTCTCCTCATGTTGAGAGATGAGGTTGGAGTAGTAATTCTCCAGGGTCACCTTGGCTTTTGTCACCTTGTCAATGGTGTGGTTTGAGATCGGGACTTGTTCTCCTACTGTGGCCATCTTGGAGCGACGACTCTGGAAATAAAGAACGATATCACATAAGATTTAGCTTTTTTCAATCGCACATATGACTACGGGAAAACATGTTCAAAGTGCACAGGTTTGTATTCTACTTGGAGTAATATTTTGACAATGCCTTTTTAACAGCACTTCAGGAGACTGTTGAGATCCATAATTTACCCATGATAAGGTACTGATTTGTAGAGTACAGCTAGGTGAACTGAATGGAATGTGGATGAAGTGCCTTGTTCGAAAGAACATCACAACAAATGGTCAAGGTCACACTGTTTTGTCTCCACCAGGATCTAAACCCGAGTCTTTGGTGTGAAAGGCCAGCATGCTTACCACTTAGATACTCACCATAAAGCAACAACATTTTACGGAAGTATAAAAACATTCAATTCAAATACAGTGCAAGTCTTATACAATATATTTCCTTTTAATATTGACTCTGCAACATAAAAGAACACGATTTTCATTCTAATCACGAGTACAATGAAGCTTCATGTCAAATATCTGAACATAATCTACATAATTTCCTTTTGGAAACCTCAATGACATTAGCAAGTCATGAAATAAATAAACTGTTTTCCCCTAGAAGCAATACAAATTGTAAATCCAAAACAGTTCATCATCAATTCTCATTTTCAATTTATATTATTCAAGAAATACAATATCTCAGACTCCTTGCTACAAGATTTCTTGAAAGAGCCTCTCTTTTTTACTATGCAAGAAGACAAGGAAAAATCTTGAAACATTTCAATTATTTTCAAGCTCAGTACAGTCAGGAAAGGAAGTGGCTCAGACAGATATTAAATGAAATCTCTTCACCACATATCTCCATAGTTTAGTAATTGTCAACATTAATTGAACTTGCTTCATAAAAACCAGGCTTCCAATCCTCAGAAGCAAGATAAATGACCAATCATTTTAACATGTTGAAATGATCAAGAAGCCTAAATGTTAAGCAGTTTTTAATCTTGATTAATCCTTCAGAAGGCTGTCATCAATAACAGAAACTTTAAATTATGATTAATCATGAATTCCTGACAAACAAGATGTTAACATGCATCATCAACATGACATTTCTAATCCAACTAAATTCCAATAAAATCTCATGTTACATTTTCAGGGTCAAAGGAAGATGCTAATTCGGGTTACTATGATTCACTGGGTGAAACTATCAACAAAAGTAAAAGAGGTTATGCACATGGTTTAGGACTGAGGAAGCTAATCATGCTTGAAATGGTAGTAATAGTAAAGGAATCACCACTGTCATTGCATATTTCCTACACAAAATAATTGATGAAATAGGCATGAAAAGTAAGCGAACCAAAACAAGGTAAAATGTATGAATTTTTTGGGGCAAATTTCATGGGAAAAAAACACCTGTGACCAGTCCAGCCAAAAATAATTGTGCAATTGGTTGGGCCATATTAATGAAAAAGTCTTACTTCAAACACTGACTGTATGTTTGATTATCATTATATAATTAAGATGCCAAAAAAATCCTGAATATTCATGGCTACTTATTTCTCCAAATTGTAAGATGAATAATGTCAGTGACATCTGTAATGAGGTGTTTCATCACTTGCCTCTACAAACAACTCTGGCAAGTTGTAGAATAGATAAGGAGAGATAGCTTCACCTTGAGGTGGACCCGACAGATAGGGCACTTTCACTCAGCACTCGTAATCTCACCACAAAATATCACAACCATATCTAACTGTGTTAAGCAGACTCTCTGTGTCTTTAAAGCAGAAGTCAGGAGCAGTTGTCACTGATAAAAAGTAACGCTCAAGCATTATCTGAGTAACTGTTCTATGTTACATGACATAATGTTTGTCAAATATCAGACTTAGATTTTGAAAATAAAATGTAACTTTTTTAAATAAACTACTTTTACTTATATCAATGTCTTGATCTTGTATCAGGAAAATCTAGTCTTCCTTAACGAGGACCTAGACTGGATGAAAATTTCCATTCCGAGGTAAAAAAATGGAAAAAAAGGAATTTGTTTCTGGTTTCTGTCTGTGTCGGTTTACACCCAGCATCAAGCCTTTTTTTCAAGATGTTCACAAGAGGAAAAAATTTAAATTTACTCCAATGGCCAAGCAAAAACATTGAAAAGTGGGTTCTTAAAATTATACTCATTTCTGTTTGAATGCCTGCAAAGATGCAGAGATCAAATGATTCAAAGGTTATATTTGTTTACGTTCAAAAATAAAAATATAAATAATAATCTGAGTCATTGCATCATTTTTGCCTTAATTTTAAGACCATAAACTTTTTTAGGCCTTATACAAACTCACAGAAAAAGGTTAGTCTTCTAGTTATTAAACAGTCATGGCAGAGAACTAATCTAAATGAACCACAAGAACCATCTGCATTCATACTATCGACAACGCACGCTATGTCATGCACATGTCTGTGACACGTGATTGACAAGCGTGACGATGTATGGCGTCGATCCTGACAGGTATAGTAAACTCTGATCATCACCTGTATCTGATCGATAAACAAGTGACAAGCGTTTGCTATCTCATTACAACTCACTGCCTAGAGCTTTCACTGTCATGTGACACAGTCAACGCCAAAATGTGACCTCGAAGTAAACTGAAAATCACTCTAGATATGATTTTTGATAAAAAACAAAATTGAGCATAAGCGGAAACAGTTGCCAAACATTCAAGCATTATTATCATTTTTATTTTATTTTTCTAAATGTGCTACTGAAATGTATATTAGTGTCAATTTTTTCTATAAATTTTGGTCTTATTGTCATTTTCTGTTTATGTCACTGTATCATGTGATTAATAAACCTTGTATTCTTGAATAAAACTTTGAAATTTTTTAAAAAGTAAGGTTGAAAAGAAGGTTTTGTACAGAGTTTTTCCTCACACAATATGTCAAAGGGAAAAGAACAAAAGGAAGAATGATATCATTTAGTTTATTTCTAAGTCGTCAAATTTGAATGAAGCAATTAAAACATTTAAATCTTACCCAAGGCAAAGAGCTACCAAGATGACAAAATATTGTTCTAATGACATTTTGTAAATGGCGAATTTTTTTTAAGTCAAATGAGACGATAAAAGTTACTGTCACTTTGGACAGAAATAGAAATTAATACTGAATCAAATGACACATGCATACATCTAAAAATGCCTCTTAAACAACTGATACATATCATGTCTATAATGATCAAACAGTAACTCTAACTCTATCAAACAGTGAATTCATTATAAATCGAAAACTATTCAACAAAATTATTTAATGCTTTTCAGATGCAACGTCTACAAAATGACAATAATAAAGATTGCTATCTTCTTCCTCTAACTATACAGAGAAAGCCTTGAGCAAGTGTCACAAGCCTTCCTCCAAAAATAGACTAGCATCAAAATCACATTACCACAACACATGTCATATCAGTAAAGGAAATACTATAGATATCCCAAAGCATTTAAAGCAAGACTGATCGATGATAGAAAATACAAAGAAATATCTCTTACTTCAAGCTTGAAAAAGCTAACGGCAGTAATTGTCTCATTTATATGGAATTCATTTGACAGAAATTACTGTATCCCTAAGCTATTTAAAGAAACAATGATTATCAATATGAAATACAATGTCTCTTATCCAAAGTCAGAAAAAGCTTAGAGGCAGGGATTGTCACATTTCTATGGCATTTAATGGTCAGAATAAACTGTATCGAGAATAAATTTAATAATTATGCATGGTTCTTACAATATTTTTGGACCCAAATTTAAGAAATTTATGAATTTTTTTAAGGTTTTTCTTTGCAAATTAAAGCCAATTGACACAGGCAATATGATTTTTTTTAATTATTTACGATGATCATAGCGAATTTAAGGCTTTTTCTAGGCTTTTCAGTGATTTTCCAGGCTTTTTAAGGCTAAAATGTGATATTAAGTTTTTTTAAGGCCAACTGTCTAAATCCGTTTTTTTCCAAGCTTGTAAAACCTTCTAAGATACAAAAAGACTTTTACATAAAACTTAAACATAAAGAGGCTTATAGAAGTGTATAATTTGATTGGCATTTTTTAGACAGAAATCACAATACCCTTTATATCAAATACAATGAAAAGTATCTTACCAAAGAAAGAGAAAGCTAAAGGCAGTAATAGTCTCAGTTGTATATCATTCAAAGGACAGAAATAACGGTGTTCCCAAGCAATTAAAAACACTGTTCATCAATACGAAATACAATGTATAGTGTCTTACCAAAAATCCGGGGCAAGTTAACAGGAGTAAACAAATGGCATTCATTCATGGAAATAATCAAATAATTCAATACATTCTTTAGTCCCTTTCAACAGGAACAATTGTCTCTTTTGAGTGACATTGAACAGAAATAATAGAATTGTCGATATAAAATACATATTAAGCCTCTTACCTTGATCTAGACATTAAGTCTCAGAAGTATTTTTGTTCAATTATGACAAATTTTTGTATATGAACACAAATGGAGCCCAGAAGTATCCTCGAGCTGAGTGATCAAGACTTACTATATTTTTGTAGCCTTGGTTGGTCGTCAATTGAATATTTTTGCTCAAGGGTCTGGTTGATAGACTAACCTCGATCTTGAATAAGCTAAAGGTAGTAAGTGTCTCATTTGTCTGGCATAAAAATAAGTCTGAGTGGTCGCTGGCAATGTCATGAAGTTTATCTTGATCACAGACATAAATAGGAATGAGGTTTTGCTGACCTCACTGTAGTATGTAAGCAATACCATGCTTGACTGAGCATCCCTACAAGAATTTACTATTCGTGAGTTTACTATTAGATATTTCTGTTAATTACTATTTCCAAACACTGTGGGGATCTTGTGGAGGTTGTCTACCCTTTTTACTTCATGTCCATTTTGAGGAAGATAATTTCAATTAACAAGGGTCCCATTTGTTCAAGGTTAGTATTTGGTATCCCCTTACAGTGTTGTTCCTAGAGGGGGTCCTTGGGAAATTTGCCCACCCTTTTTGCTTGGTGTCCCTTAAATTTTATTTTAGACATTACTGACTGAATGCATATTTTGGTGCATGCAATGAACTCAATGATGCACATTCCATCATGATTTTCTTATACTGTTGACTAAATTTCAGTCTCTAAAATGAGAATACATATTAAATGCAGCTTTCTACTATTAAAATTGAAAGGAGCCCACTGAAGCTGTTAATTTTTTGCAGTGAGCTAGACTTGCTGCAATAATATAGACTTGTGTGGGTCTTTAAAGATATTTTGTTTCAGGGGCTGTTAGACAGACTACTTATACCGGTACTTCGTATTAAAATGCATACAAAACTTTAAAGACTAATAGAAAGATCCTCACTTGCTAGTGGTCTGGTGGCAGAGAATCAAAGCTACAATTTTTTGGGAATATGATAATGGCAATACATTTTAGTATTTATCTTTAATCTTGACCCCGGACAACAACTGGTGTCACAAGAGGGTGGGTACGTCACATAGACTTGACTGCCCTCACATTCCATCTGCTGAAGTCCAGAAATCAGTGTTAAAGGAAAAGGTCAAGTTTGTACACAGCTTAGAAGAAACTGTACATTTGTAACAAGTTTGGGATTTCTTGTACCTAGTCATCGCTTTCTGACCTCTCAAAAACTTCATCATCCTAGAAAAGTCTTGATATCTTACCATCTAAAAACTGTACGAAACATTTCAATTGCAGTGATTGGGAAAGGCAGGGGCCGTGGGCCATTTTGCACATTGGAGGAAGAAATGTTCCATTAAAATTTTGAAGTGTACTATTGATAAATGGGCAAGGGCCCATTTTAAATTCAGAAAATTACCAATATTCATGAAAATGACCCATTGTCAAAGATGTCTTTCCCAATCCCTGCAATTGTAATATAAAAATATTTAATGTTTGTATGAAAAGAGAAAGATATCCTCTCGAAACTTGCTTCTCCAAAATGACATTGCATTATGACAAATCAAACAAGAAATTACACCTGTGAAAGATAAAATTTTCTGAACATTTTTATACTTCCGTCTGAAAAGAACACAATATAACAAACATGAAAATGCCAAACAACTCCTAATCATTAGCAAACTTCTTTAACAATTTTCTGAGACGTTCAAATTAAGAAATAGTCCTGTGCTAAAATGAGTTCTTTGTTGCACGAGTGTAGAAAGTACCACACTGGGCATGTTAGCTCATGCTATGTATTTTCTCGGCACATATTGCATTACAGGTAAAACTACCTGTGAACCTCTATACAGGTGACCTATTTAGTATTTAGACAGGTAACTGACTGGGTACAGCGGTCTGAGGCTTGAATCTTACACTCTTGTATCAATCTAGAAACCTTTGACACAAACAGTATAATATGAAATATATCAATACAAATAATCATAAAATATCTTGAGGATATTCAATTCATTGTATTGGTCCATTTTAATAACTTTTTAAATTAAACTATTATTTGTTCCTACACTTTTGTATATGTGTTAGTTCTGACTTGCAATTTGTTAATCATGAAATGATGAAAACATTACTATTTTGGCCATTGCTTTAAACTGAGAGAAAATTTCATCAAATAAGGAAGTAAATTGTAATTTTGCTCATTTGTTAAAATTTCAAATTTATCAAGGATTGTCTTAAATCAAACAACTGTTGAAAGTATCACAACATGTTAAAAGCTTTATCTAGATTCTCCCTGTTTTTAACACAACTCTGTCGTCCCTAAACTTGTTAAACCTCTTTACTTTACAGATAAGTTTCGAAGGACCTTGAATGTTATTTATATTTGATTTATCAGTTTATCGGAGGTCGCCTAAAGTAGGGACCAAATGTTTACTTTTCCATTCAATTAATAATGTCACCTTAGGATCTACCTTGCCTAAAAAGGATTTTAAAGAAAAATATTCAATAATAAGCTCATTGTCACAGGCAAATAAAAGACTGAAACCGACTTATAATGAATATTATGTCTCAAATCTTGGTCTTTCAAAATTCGATTATGCTAACTGAAGCCAACTTAAAGTTGATACTGTGGAATATGCACAATAATGATCAGCTATACCATAACTTGGGAATATGAAGGTTATCAAAGCTTCCGTTACAAAACTAAACAACAGCCTGAATACCTAAGAGATCCCACATTCATGAACATTTCCCTGAGTTTAACTAGTAACTCCAAAATAGAAATCGTCTAAAAAAGAGTTTACCTTTGATTTGAGGAACTCAAAGCATGACTGCATGGTGCCATGGTTAAGGTACATCCACAAGGTACATAGTTGTACCGTGCTGTCCACCCGTCGTTACATCCACCTAGCTCACCTCCCTGTTACACACAACTAATTCACAATTCCCTGCTCCGTGTAACTCACTCAAACAAAGCACCCCGCAATTAATGCTTTTGTCAACTAGCGGCAATGAAAGCAGCGATCAGGGTCAACCTCGCGGCTTAAGGCCAGGCACACGTTAACCTATTAAAACGCTTGTTGCTCAGGCTTCACGCACCGTTGACCTTAGAAAAATGTTCTACTTGTTACCCAAAGCATGACAGCGTGTATACGAGAGTCTACCCCCAACATTGACATTATCAAACCAAGCTGCCTTTTTGGGAGTTACCGGACCAGAGCGGCAAGCTTGTATCAAACTATGTAGAATACCTGAGTGTTACGGTCATCATCCATCAGATCTCTCACTGGGACAAGCAGACGGCTAAACTGAGTGAGCAGACGTCACCGTGACACAGCTGTCGACCGGGATGTCCAGTTGGGACTCAGTTCATCTCCACAGGAAGACCTGGCAGCCGCATCTAGGACTCAGCAGAAGGGACTTAAGACTCAGCAGACGCTACAAGGACTCAGCGGACCTGCCAGCATCTTGGTAGACGACACCAGAATAAAACCCGCCCAAATTACCTGATAAAACACTTGGACCACTGTAAGAATGTTTGACCTCATCGGATGCTACTGATTAACCATGGACGCCCATCTACCACTGTGTTGTTCTACAAATATCAACAGTTTAAACTCATCCCTGCTGGTTTGGTTACAACATTGCCCTTCTTGGCTATCTTCTTTTGTGGCTTAGAAAAAAGCACAACAAATATCCTTTAATATGTTTATTGGTCAACATTAAAGTACAACATCTTATTGAAGAAAATGTAGGTTTAGGAAGGCAGATTGATAATATTTCAATAACATGTTTCATCTTATTCTGTAAAACATTGACCCAAACCCTTTTTTATTTCTTGTTTGCATAACTATTTTGAGTGAAGGTAAACTCACAAATGAACAAAAGAATCTTAGCAAAGAAACTTGTTGAAGATAAATTGATTGTGCATGATTGGTGTGAAATGTTAACAATCTCATATACTATTAGTAGTTGTTTGGTAAGTATTATCTAATTTTTATGAGAAATCTGGATACAAAATCATATCAAAATAAGAATATAATGAACATTTTGAACTTCTAAATTAATTAAAATTAATTTGATCAAATAAAATAATAGTGCATCAATCATCAGAATTAACATACAAATACATTGACACTGTGACAGAGGTTTAAGGGTTGACAAGAAAGAGAGATTTGAATTCCTCAAGATTTAAGAATTTGTACTCTTAATATCATATTCCTTGAAATTGTGTTTGATTGTGTGTGTTGACAATTTGTATGATCAATATTTAAGGGTACTGTTTAGATTGCAGCCATGTTGGACCAGGTCAGTAATGGTCAACAGTTTGTGAATTCCGTAAACATAAAATCTCTTGGGATAATCTCTGAGTTTCCCTGAGCCGACCAAACATATGAGGCATTGAACAAACTGGGCAGACCCCAGCCCGGGTCTCCACAAACACCCTCACTAACAGCCCAACTGATGAACTTGGTCCTCCAGGGTCCTTAGACTTAACCCATTAACATTCTGCTTGTTGATGTACTTCACTGGTATGAGCATCTAGCTGTCTCAGGCAGCCAGGAGGTTAACCTTCGACTTCAAGGATCGACAATGTGTCTATTAGTCTGTCATCCAGACCCTAAAGCAAAAATATTAAATTGATGACCAACCAAGTCTAGAAAAGTATAGCAAGTCTAGATTGCAAGAAAGCAATTTCTGGGCTCCATTTTGTTATTATACATGGTTTGTTTTAAAAAATTGTCAATATTGAAAAAAATATTTCTGAGACTAAATGTTAGTCTATGTGTCTATGTGTTGGGTTGTTCCTTGGTGATCAGCTGAAGGGGACATTTTTGCATTTTGAATCTTGAATGCAGACATGAGTGTAGATTTGCAAATGTTAAAATCAGCTTGATAAATTACCATTTTCATGTTTGAATAAGCTCACAAGGGTAAACTTGTCAGTTTCAATGGAAATCTAGACATAAAACTGAAGAGTCACCAATTATTTATCATCCTGGCATATATATATATCATTTAAACATATACATTTGAGTGCATTTGTGTTCCTTCGAATGCTTGAGCATGTGCATGTGCATTAGCATGCATGCGTGGATGTCCGCATATATGAGGTGAGAGTTAATATACTGCTTGAGGGCACAGGGTTCAAATATGGCACAGTTAACTGTCTGTTGAGTGAGATTTTGAAGAATGAGAATATACTGTTATCAATTTGCACCAGAGGGTGAAAAATTAGATAATAGATCAAGCAAATGAACATCCTTGAATATCTACATGCCTACTATGAATTATGGGTTTGATATGGCCGAATGCCCCAACACAGTAAACTACTGTTGATATTCATGATACAGAACAGAAATACAAATTGTACTATGTCATAGCTACTCATTAGCATGACAGTAAATATTCATTTATGTTAATGTGAATAGTTTTACAGGCTCAATTTTCATGATGTTTTTATTTTTAAAATGTCTGGAGGACCCCTAAACATATTCATATGGGACCTTTATGACACAAATTATTCTGATACAAATATATTTTAATAAGAGGCACATTTATGTATGGTTTTCATGACATCCATTATTTTTTCAAAGCACTCCTAAAATAGGAAATGGACACCATAAAGACATACTCGACTCTTGGGACTCTCTGTTTTGAGTGGTTGTGTAGCATATTTTCATAGGTTGAAATTAGTCCTATTGGGGTACTAGCCATTCGGACTACATGCTAGTGCATTCCTGAGAGCACTAGCCCAAAGACATTTTGACTGGCCAAATACACCGATATAATCATATTTTCTTTAAATTCAACTAGTCCTTCGGACTACCAGTTATTGCTCTTTACTAGCCCAGCATCTTTTTCACTAGCCATGGGCTACCGGGCTTGTGCTAATTTTAATCCCCATATTTTGTCAGCAATTATCAATAAGATCACACCAAATATCTACTACATTATCAATTCACGTCACACTGACATATCGTAGGCACACATAGCATAACTAAACCTAGTTGTATGAATAATGGAAAGCAGTGAATATCAAAGCTAGCAGCCTGTATGAAACTGATGAATAGTCTCAGTCACAGAACATGAAAATACTGAATTAATGCTTTACACAGTAACACGGCAAACCAGAAAACTGGTTCTTTTTATCACTCAGGATGGCTGTAGATTTGTAACTTGACTCGTATTAACCATTGCCTGCCAAATTCGGTAGGAAAAGTGATTATGGGACTAACTTCTGAATTAAAACAATATTCACAGTGCCCTTAGCTAGTTTAGCATGTGAGATGTAGATAACAGTAATATGTCTCTTAATATCATAACCATTTCCTGATTGTTGATTTACAGGAAATAGTGCCAGTTAGCAAAAGGATAAGACTTGCGCATTAACTACAATTAAAAGAAACATCACTGTGAACATGAACAAGTAATATTTTTGAGTTCATATGTGATACAACGCAGAAATCTAGAACAATATTGTAATGAACCTCCAGTGTTGTTCCTAGCTGATCAGCTGAGGGGGTCATTTTGGCCTATTCTGAGAATATTGGACCCCTTGTAATGGTAGAGGTATCCTACTTCTCCAAATTCTAAGGGACACCAAGCCCAATAGGTGGGCAAATTTCCCCAGGGCCCCCTCTAGGAACAACACTGAACCTCTCATTTCTAAAGATAAAGAGACTTATATTATTTTGACATCATAATCTAAACATGAATATAGACATGAACTTGAACATTTTTTAAATCACAAATATGAAGCTGATGAACAAGTCATGAAAATAAAAGGGACTGGTTTAATCAAATCCTGACCACCAAAATTAATAATCATTGATGAGACCTTAGTTTGACATGTGACCTTTTCTATTACATAACCTTTCCTTAATTGATTATTTATCAATAAGTTATAAAGATCGCTATAAGAACATAGCAATCACCCTAAGCTAGCTCATAACCTTCGCTTCACCTCAAACATCAAATCGTCATGACCTCCACGAGAGACGAAAGACGCAGGTTCGATACGAGTGATTCATCTTCCTTCTAGCCCCACTTCCTGTTCCTGACACTGCCATAATCACTTGTTGCCGTGGTGATTAACAATCATTAGTTGTCGAATAAGACATTGCATAAGTGGCCACAAAATACAAAATGAAAGATCAGTATAAATATCCTAACATTCAAATTCTAATCAAACCTATAATAAGCCGTTTAATCTTAATTCAGTTAGAAAACTGAAAATATAAAATCAGATTAGAATTTATATATTATTCGAAATTCAAATTTTACTTTCAGGGATCAGGAAAGGCACCAAAGACAAAGGGCCATTTACATGTTTTTTAAATTCTTTGAATTTAATTGGATAATGCCCTCATATCAAAAGATTATTTGACAAATTTGATGGGTCATTATTCATCCAAAGTGTAAAATGGCCCATGGCCCCTGCCTTTCCCAATGCACTTTGCTGTATATTCTACCAAATCAAACAACATAAGTCTTTTTAAACTGATGATCAAAACACCATTGAACAAAACAGAAGAAAGAAAGACAAAGTCACGAATATTCCAAAACAATTGCAGAATACAGTTGACATTTATGAAGACGTAAACAGAATACTACAGGGTTCGAAATTAGCACTAGCCCGGTAGCCCATGGCTAGTGCAAAAGATCCTGGGCTAGTAAAGTGCAATGTCTGGTAGTCCGAAGGACTAGTTGAATCTAAAGACAATACGATTATATCGGTGTATTTGGCTAGTCAGAATGTCTTAAGGCTAGTGATCTCAGGAATGCACTAGTCCGAAAGGCTAGTACCCCAATAGGACTAATTTCAACCGCTGTACTACATATCACAGACAGTAGCAGAGAATGTTTTCCATTTGTATCAAAGTTCAAGAATCTCACCTCATGAAATTGTCTTCAGGAGTATTTCTTTGTACACAAGTTTATCCAATCAAGGAATTATCTGAGAAGAAACTCTATATCCAAAGAAGGAAGTTGAGGGTAATATCCAAAGACTGAGCTACGGTGCGAGGCAGTCGAACACTGTGCGTCGACAAGCTCACAATACTCAACCTTATAAACGTCACCAAGAAAATCTTTAAGTCATTTACAACTTCAATACACTATTAAGGGCACATATGTGCTGTAGATTAAACTCTTTCAATGTCATGTAACAGTCTGAAGAAAGGAAGTCATTTCAATAAGTATTATGCTACTTTTGTGGTCTGTGGAAGTGATAGGGTTAATGTGAATATTTGCTTGTACAAATGATATATATAAATCATGCATAATCTTCCATTGAGAAATGATAGTAATGACAGAATTATTGATTTGTTGAGTTATTGATAAGTAATTTTCATGTTTCCGTCGAGAATGTCAAGAATTTAATGCCTAACTATCTACCCTCATAAAGTCTTACTCAAATGTCAATTATGTTATTAATAATGAATAAATTCTTGCCTTTTTCTAAATTGATTATCGATAGAGTATTTAAGTAGATCTCATCACAGACTTCCTTCATAAAGTTTCCAAAATTAAGATTAAATATTTTATTGATTGGGAATTTAAAGCCATTAACAGAATTTTATCAACTCAAAGAATTAAATGAATTTGACAAGTACATGTATAAAATGCTTAATCATATTTAAGAGAGATACTAATAAAAACCAAAATATGCCTCTATACTTATTACACAACAGACAAACAAATTATTTGAAATGTTCGAAGTATCTGTGATCTACATGACATACCGTATTTCCTCTAATAAGTGCCGTGCCTCTAAAAAGTGCCGGGGGTCATTGGTATTTGAAAAAATAAGCAGCGGGTCTCTAATAAGAGCATATTCATTAGATGAATGCTTCCTAAGTAAATATTTTACAGTTATTCATTGTAAAAGAAGGCCTAAAACAAACATCAATTTTCTAGAAATAAGAGCCGGGTCTCCAATAAGCACTGGGCCTCTAATTATTTGCCGGGGGTAAAGGGCTGCTGAAAAAGAAGCGCCCAGGTGCTTATTAGAGGAAATACGGTACAAGCTTGAGAGCTGTTATCAGTGCCTAATACAACACATCATCAACTTCAAAGTGATAGCGTACTTATTTGAATTAATTAGCTGCTTTATACTCTATGACCTAGAATGAAGGTCAGAATTTGCTTTGAATTTCAATTTATGACCATTCTGTCATGAATCAATCAACAAAATAAGGACACTGGAGAAAGGCTTTATCCAACATGACACAAAATGTGAAAGCAGACACTATAATCAATTATGTTGGACAGCTTGCACATTACCTGTCATTTGCAAAGTAAACATTTTGTACCATTAAATATTTCCAAAATACATATTGCAAAATGTTCAACTTTTGCAAACAGCTTATCACTTATCACAGTTTTCACTACATCCCAAAAATTTAATACAATAAATACACAGGTAAAAAAACATCATAATCAAGGAGGCCGGATGCCTTGTCCTGTTGTTCCTGGCTGATCAGCTGTGGCTTTTGGCCAATTCTGAGTATATGGGTCCCCTTTTAATGGTAGACTAAGAGGTATCCTACTTATCCAAATTTTAAAGGACACAAAGCCAAAAGGGTGGGCAAATTTCCCCAGGACCCCCTCTAGGAACAACACTGCTTGTCATTTTGAGTTTCTTTGCATATTGCAAAATGGTCATTTTTTGCAAAAAGCCTCAAAACAAAAATTTTGATATTTCAAGAAGATGATATTAAAATGTCCATTTCATGTATACACACAGCCTGAACTTCTTCCAATTCTACCTCTGTGTAACCCAGGTGTGTATAGTTATACAAAAATTTTGATATTTCAAGAAGACGATATTAATATGTCCATTTCATGTATACACCCAGCCTGAAATTTTTCCAGTTCTAGGTCTGTGTAACCCAGGTGTGTATAGTTATGTATAGACGTGAGAGCTGCCCTCCATGTGTAAAGTTCAGAGATTCTACAACTCTCCAGCCCCGACTGTTTCTGTGACCGTGAATGCAACACAGCTGGGAACTAAGTGTGTGTCAACAGGTCTAAGTCACGATCGGACACACCTAGCTTCCCTCGGTCGTGATGCAACAGCTATTGTTCTACGCTAACGTGAAACATCTCCGACCATTCACATATTTACATTTGTACATGTAGGCCAATAAGCCGGCTCGCTGCTTCTCATCATCAGATTGGCTTGTTGTAAGCTTGGAACAATGCCTGCATTTTGGATTTAAATAGGTAACAGAGGCAGATATATAACTGATTTTCAAAAGCAGCTTTTTAAAAATTGCAAATATTTTGTTTATTTTGAAGTTGCATAAGCTGATACTTTTGATAAAAATGAATATTTATGGTAAATATCTTGAAACTATAGATACAAATTCATGATTTATTTTATCTAATGTATCATCAAGCATGTTTGATCATTAAATGCAAAATTACTGATTGCCTAAATATTTCTAGCTGAATGAGAAATGAGAATACTGATACTGATGCTAGATTAGAATGACCAAATCAAAAATCTTTGTCTGGATATAACCTATGATAGCATTTGATAAGTAATTTCAGTGTTTATAAATCACGGCATTAGTTACCACAAAATGTCAAGAGACAGGTATTGATGTACTTTTGTAAATATTCTTAAAGTGGCAAGTCACCAAGTCTCTGGTTAACTTTTGGGCAAGGCAAAAGTCAAAAAAATTAAATGTCATATCTATTACTGTGACATTATCATAATCTCATACCATTACCCTATCCTATGTGATGACAGGGCTGTATGACCGTAACACATCAGCTGTGATGTTACACAGTCTGATGACATTGATCAGATCATTTTCCCTATATTGATGATGACATCTGGGGATGACAAGCTCAACACCTCTGCTGTTACCAGGACAAGAATTCTGAGTACCGTATATTACAATATATACGGCGACCTCGTACATAGGGCGTCCCCCTTTCTCAGCCCCCCAAATTGCTGACAAAATCATATATCTCATTAATAACTAATAAGATCGCTGAAACAGTCGACATGACAGACAACTCGTTGACAAGATTGCGTAAGGGTAAATTTAGGTCGTTAATTTTTAAGTGAAATGTCATGTGTAATTAAAAAATAAATAAATTACTTGTTATTTTATTCAATGATTTATCATTTGCTTCTGATAACAAGCAAGGCTACAGTCAACAAAATCCCATTACTGTGTCATGTTTCATTTTCATAATTCTCATTCAGAAATCTAAACAAACGTTCTGTCAACGTACTGGTAATGCTATATTTGTTTCAAGCCTTTTCATTCGTTAAAAGAACGGAAGTTGTAATAGTGCACCAATCAGAAAATCTAACACAAATTGCATATTGAAAAAGCGCAACCGGTGTAAAGAATAGTTGCTGCCTAGTAGAAACTGAGTTATGCATCGCCTTCATAATTGATAAAATAATTTGGGCAGCATAAGTTTTGTTAAATATATGCATAGAGAAAAATATTATCACAATATCAGTCATCAAAACAATGTTTATTGATAAATTAATTATTATAAATTTATTGTTATCTTTAATTGTGCCAAGTTATTTCATCACGAGGTTCTATCTCGTGTGACACCGACACTAACATAACATGTTATCGGCAAGCAAACACGTGTTGAATATTTCCTTTGGTCCAGTACATGGATTATTTTTATTGATAAGTTATTTTGAATTTTCATTCTTATTTCTCTCTATATTTTCATTTAAAATGAACAATTAGACAAAGGTATTTTATTTTACAAGATTAAATTTGAGATGACATCGATGATTGTGTAATGGACATCCGGTGTAAACATTGACTCGTTTGACTTATTGGGTTGGCAGATACCCCTCACTTGGCCTCTAGTTTTTTACCTTGTCTATTAGGCGACCCCCTTCTTTGACCCCCCAATTTCTGGTTTAAAAAACTCGCCTTATAGACTGTATTATACAACATTTTCCTTTTATTAAGAATGATGTCAACAGGTGATGACAAAGCTGTAAAAACAGTACCTCAGCTGTTACTATGACACCAAGTATTCTGAGTACACAACATTTTCCTTTTATTAATAAATTAATGTTGACAACAGGCAATGACAAAGCTGTAAAATCGGTACCTCAGCTGTTACTATGACAATAAAAAGTCTGATTGCGGGACGTTTTCCTTTTAATTATGATGCCAACTGGAAATGACGAAGCTGTAACACCACAGCTGTTACTATGACACAAGAAATTTGATTACTAGCATTTTCCTAATATTGATTTTAAAAAAGGTTTTTCCATATTTTAGCATTTTACTTTAGATCAATTTGACAAATAATATGAATTGATTAAATAAATAAGTGACAATTCTGCATAACCTGATCACCCAGCATATTACCCTCAAAATGTCTCAACCAAGAGGTCAGAGGTTAAAGATCAATTATTCAAGTGTATGACCCAAACATGCATGTGAAGGTCTATTGAGCCTTGAGGCAGTGCACTTAATTTGATTGATGACGAGATTACCACTAATGGATTCATATGGCCACCAAGGTTTGGCTTAATGACAGACATTTTTTTATCATGTTGCTATGCACCCTGTAACAAATATAATCTTTATAACTAGTGTTTTAGTGTGTTTGCTGATTACTCATGACATATTCATAGCAGTGCAATTACAGGTTATTGTTGAATGTCCCTCATACGGCAAATTAACTAATTGCTTGTGACCTTTTCTGAAATTCCATCGCGCTTTCAAAACTCAAGGTATGTGAACTTTTCTGAAATTCCATCTAGCTCTCAACAGAGCTTATTAATAACCAATTATATAATTGAGGGTAAGAGGTCAAAAGCATATCCAGTGTTATTCCTTGGGGTCCTTGGGAAATTTGCCCACACTTTTTGCTTGGTGTCCCTTCAAATTTGGATAAATAGGATACTTTTATCAATCCAAGGGATCCCATCGGCCCAGAAAAGACAAAAATGACTCCCTTAACAGACCACCTAGGAACAACACTGATTCCTAGAGTGTTGAGCAAGTAGGATATCCCTTTGGTTGAATCAGTAGAGTGTCTTGCTCTCATCTCGGAGAATCAGGTCCAAATCCTGCTAGATGTCAAAACAATTCTCAAATTCTAATCTATTTTCTGATCCATACGCTGTGACATATGGTTCCATCATCCAAGACTTTGATGAGTTATCACAATGTTTAAAACATAGCCCGTCTGCCAGTCCTAAACTGGTGATTTTTGGTCGGGAATGGTAAATTTTCAAATTTTTTATTATTTTCCTCTCAGGAATTGACCAATTAATTTTCAGGACAGGCTATGTTTCCAATCTATTCCATACACTGGTTATTGTTGACGGGCATGTTCATTACTTCAAAAGGGATCAAATTTGATGAAATGCAATTGCTAACATCGTTACATGCGATATTCTCTCCTTCGCTACCTACTGGAGAGTTAATTAGCTAACATGATGAGTAACACCAGTACCAAATGTTCCATCTGCGTGCAACAGCAAGTATAAAACAAGCAACAATAGATGTGAATGTGTGTCTATCATGCCAACACTATCAGTCTCTGACGTAAGGGAAATAGAACATCATGTATCTGTGACTAGTTGTAACACGAGCAGTATTGCAGCCTGTCTAACAGTCTTCCTTATCAAAGGTTATTATTGAGTTGCTATGTGTAATAGGGATGTCACGATACACTGATCATCATCGATGCATCGTCGTGGTACAGTTCACGATACAATACACGATACAGTCAACTGTATCGTGATACAAATTTTAGTGAATATCGTTAAATATTTTGGTGAATATCGTAAAACTTTTGTGTGAATATTGATTCAAGAAATCCAGAGTTGGCTAAATTCCTTGTTAAGATAGTTTTAATATAGCATTAAATGACTTTCATGAATAACTTGGCTTATTTTTGTCTTTATATGCTGATTACTCTGATAAGTCTCCTTAGGAATATTAAATTTAGATCCCTGAATTTGTATCTCACCGTAATAATGTCGCATTTAGTGTATCGCGATATGTACCGTATCGTGACCTCAGTATCGTGATACGTAACGTATCGCAAGGTATCTGTATCGTGACATCCCTAATGTCAGTGTTTAAAATATAGCCCGTCCGCCAGTCCTTGACTGGCTACTTTTTGCCAGGACTGGTTACTTTTCGGTCAGGACTGGTAACTTTTCACTTTTTTTCTTTATTTTCCACTTATGAATTGACCTATTAATTTTCAGGACAGGCTAGGTTTCAAATCTGTTTTATACACTGCTAATGTGTAACTAAATCAGCATTGGTCAAGGATCCCTTATCAGTGTTTAAAAGTTTGTTTAACGAGTCTCACTCACAGATATTCACTTATATTTAGTCTCTGAAAGATATTCATCCTGAAAAATTATTTTTTCATATATTTAAGAAAGGAGCCAGATGATATCTATACATGCTTTCGAGAGGTTTTATCGATGTGAAAATTATTGTCAAATGTCATTATTCACTGTGAATCACTAATCAGTCACAACCAAGCAGTATTTCAGAGCCCAACAATGTTATATCATAATATAGACACAAGGTTGGAAATGGAGTTTTTGAATAACAGTTTTAACTTTATGAGTAAAAGTTCAGTAAGGATCAACCATAAAAAGCTGAAATAAGCTGTAAAAAAATTTCAGGGGTCAAAATTAATCTTTTAACAGTGCTAGCCATTAGGACTAGGAGCATTTTCTATATCAAAGATTAGCCCAGAACATTCCGTCATTTCTTCTCTTATTCAAGTTCTCCTTGGGACTACCATTTTCCTTTCTATCATTTCCACTGGACATAAGCACTTTGAGTCTTGCAAAGTATCTAACCCGTTTTTTATTTCAGTAGAATCTGTCTTACACAGTTGAACTGTATCATTTATCAAAATTTAACCTAAACAGAATAGACTTTGAACAAATTTAATATTTGATGCAAAACATTTAAAACAATATGTCTAAATGTAAAGAAAACAAAACCAACTAACTAGTTAGACCTTCTAATGAATTCCATGCTGTTAGGGATACCATTCAAAACCATTGACAGGATAACACCATCCACATGCCATAATTGCTAAATCAAGAAATCTTATTTATTGATCCCTTAAAGCGCAACTCCCGGGTGATTTTGCTCCAACTTCGTTCATATATCTTCACAATGCTTAGCATGTACATTTCGAAGACGTAAAAATCGCATTGATAAGTTATAAGCGATCAATTCAATACACCTCTTTGCCATCACAATCAAGTATATTTCATGAAAGTCGTAAAAGAAGCCGAAAAACTGTACTGTTTACGTCGCTTTTTGACGTGTCGGCCATTTTGTTTTACGGAAAAGACCGGAAAAATCTCGATTGTTGCCGATGAAATGTGTGACGTCAACTGTGGAAAACACGGCCCGCAAAATGGCGTCTGTCGTATTATTAGCACTGACAGACAAATAAACACCGATGGTTGTAGCGGCCATACCACTCGACAAATCCATGTAAAAACTTGCAAAATGTCTGTAAATAACTCTCTGAAGCAATAGTTGAAAGGAATAACCCCAACATTGACCATAAAATTAACTATCTATTAACCAACCCGGAAATGAATCCCTTCAATGGAATCGTACAGCGAAACAATGCGATTTTCAGTTCAAATACATTTAGGAAAACATCGGGTTTTTTTACATAAACAATTTCTAATCTATGTGGGTTTGTTTATCAGTGAAATTGCGTCTTTTGTTTCTGTCTTTTTGTAGTTTGATTTTGCAAAATACAGCACGATACCAAAGTCCGGGTTAGAAGGACTACTTCCACAGAACACCGACAGGAAATACCAAATTATAAGAAATGTTTAGTTTTTTTTTTACATTATACGTATAAATAAAGAAAAGCTATCAAAACAATATGTTTTGAATTGCATTGCAATGTCGTTACAGGTGGACGTGAAATCGTCCAGAATATCCTTCAATAATTTTACAAATACACTAAATATCTATAAATATCATATTACTTACCGATCATGTTACGATATATGCGAAGTCTTTATCTAATATATTATCAAAATAAAATTTAGATTGATTATATCTGCATTTTATAAGGGTTTTTATCAATAATTGATATTAAATATCAACGATTTCAGTCAATAATACTGTAGTTCAGAGTTTTGAAATTAAAAATAGTTCTTAAATTTTTCTCTATGTTATTGTTAATAAGATGCTACTCTGCTGTAAGCTGGGAAATATAAAACAAACATTATTCAGATTTGTTTATTAAATGAATATCATACTTAATATTATTATAGAATTATTACAATATTAGAATTATATATTAATATCAACATTTTTGCAAAAAATAAATTCGAAATTCCTACGCTGAAAGTTTTGATTATGTATTTTTTCCTCAAGTCCCCTCCATGACACAAAATGTTTATGCATGGAGGTAAATAATTAACAATGAATATTTTATTTATTATAAAATATTAAATTTAGATATGTTGGTGCCTTCTAATAGCTAAACGTCTGGGGATATGCACATAGCATTCACATGTTTTTTTTAATTTTCATTTGATTTTATTGCTGTTTTTCTAATTGTGGATTCTATTGAGCATTGCCTGTAAAAATAATATTAAAAATCGTTTTGGATTCTGAATTAATACATGCACATACACTAGATATTAATAGAATAAATTTATTCCTTATATTCAATAAATATTTTGATAATTGTTTCAGACCTCTTGGTAAAAACATATATTTGTTAATAAATTAAATGTTTTTGAATTTCTCATAAACAAGATAATTGACTGATGAAATGAAGTTATTTTGTATATAAAATTAATACTTTTAATGTTAATTTTTTTGGGGATATCAGTGTATAGAAATAAATAAATAAATGTTTTCCAGAAAAGCCACTCCAAATATTTATATACCTGTCATTATTACTTTGAGTGATTGCTCAAGAAAATATGACATATTTTAGTTTGAAATAAAGAAAATAAATGTGCTGTTCATTCAAATAACAAACAATTTTTAATATGGAACATGAAATATTTTTTCATGTTATATAAATTTTTAAAAGAAAATAGTTGAGACCAACATGCATTGGTTTTTTTTTAGTTTCAATTATATTTAACAAATGCCTCATATTTGTTAATCATGGAAAAATTCATATGAACATAAATAAAACATATAAATCATCATTGTCCCAGAAATCACTGGATAAATATAAATTTTGTTCAGTCACATTTATTTCCAAAGGAATATTTCCATTTTATGTTTTACATAAAACTTTTCTTGAAGGATGGAATATTCTCTTCCAATAAACATTAATATATGTATTTATGAAAATTAAAACCATAATAAATATTTCCTTCATTGTTTGCATAAGCTTCAAAGTAAGTAACAAATAGTAACTGTTTATTTTAGTGAGTGATGCCAGATCATGATTTTGAAATTGGACAACAAAATTTAAATTTGATAAATCATATTTACAACGTATATTGTCGTTCACTGATGTAAATGGGGCTATAGTCCATATGCCGTTTATCAAGAAATGCATGAGGCGAAAACGAACCAAAGGCAACATAGGCCTACTGCAAACACGGAGAGCCACGTTTCGAAAGACGGCAGATGATATTTTTTTCAAGGCTAAATATTGAAATATTTTCACACATGCAAAAGGAATTTTAATACGAAGATGGTGAATGAAAGATTCCATACACAAACAGATGATAATATATATAAGGAAAAAAGACACAACGACTAACTCACCAGAGGCAAACAGTGCAGCCCACAGGTTTTCCCGAGTATTGCATTGTCAATATACCGGATAATTGACATTAATTGTTTCCGTAAACTTTGCCGAAATAATCATATAGCTTTTCCTTCACTTAGAATATCCTTTCATACAGCAGATATTAAAATGCAATCACTAAAACCAGTGTATGAAATAAAACCCGTCCGACAGCCCGAAACGGGTAACTTCTGGTCTGGGCTGGTAACTTTTTAATGTTTTTGTTAAATTTGACCATGAAATTAGGTAAAATCATTCTTTCGGGCTGGTAACTTCTCAGGCTTATTTCATACACTGCTAAAACTTAGTTTGATAGGCCAATATCGACAAGAACATGATCACTGAAATAAAACGTGGTGTTGTTTACGTTAGTAATGGCGGCCACGTCACTCTTGTTTTCCACAGTTGACGTAACTTCCGGTAAAATCAACGGAACAACACGATCGAGGCAGGAAGCTTACTATTATTTTTAAAATCGCAATTAATCACTTTTATGATTAGTTTAAAAATATAATGACCTCACGTAAATTCATAATATGAACTATATATTATGAAAACACGATCATAAATGTACAGTTTGGCTTGGATAAATTAGTCTAAATTATCCGGGAGTTACGCTTTAAGCCAAACCAAAACATTCCTAGCTCAGCTAACAGCATCAAGATGGTGACATTTGCAGTAATTTTACAAATTCAATTAAAACTCAAATTATAATCCTCACTTGGCAACGAGTCTGTACACAAGATATATAGGCCTTATTGTTCTGGATGAGAATTTGAAAATGCACTAAGTTTCTGGATGGATGAACAATTTGGACATACGGACGTCAGACACCATACCAAAAAAAGAGACTTTCAGGCCATGCCATAAAACCATTGAGCCTTTCAGGCCTGACTAACAAACACTCCACATATCAGGGTGAAGGAATAATTTGAATATCCTAATATGCTAAGGAAATCTTACCTAATGACATTTAGAAACACAGAGGAATATGTAACAACCTTGAATCACTGAACAAAAGATGCTTAATGTTGCAAAATAACGCCCACCTCTCAAACATAACATTGCCCAATGATAAAAACTGGACTAAAATAGATGCTGTTGTCATAACAAATTGAAAATGGAAAAGTTCAAGGCAAAGAGCAATTACTGCACATAACACATAACAGTTGACAGACAAGTTGTTTGAGGAAACTTTTGAATCCTGTCTTTGTCACATTCAAATGAGGAGTGAAATAAAAGAAATACAGATAATTTAATTGTATGTTAATTTGACATAATTTCCTTACAAAGGTCACTTGGTTGTCTTATGATAGCACACACAAGTACTTTCGGACAGCTGTCAAAGCATCATCTACTAATTATGATTAACAATGTCATAGTCAATCAGTTTACACTGCGTTCTAATTATCTTAAACATTTGGTGTGACTGTATTAAACTTGCATTAAACTAATTCAAACCATTTTTTTTTTTATTATAAGGGGAAGCTACAAATTCAAATTTAGCATCAACTCACATAAACATGAGTCATTTTAATACAGAAGTGATGTATCCCCTCTAATAACTTATTTATATGTTTTGTATGAAAGCTTTTGATTGAATGTCAATATCATGTATATATGCGATACATGTGTATATAAGATTCTTTCTGTGGCATTACTTCAAATCTAAGACTGGTCACAGGTAAACTAATCAATATGTAGGAGCAATAACAGCTATGACATAATAAATCAGCTGTTAGTGTTTGAATACACAGCTTACTTTTGAAATTCCCAGTTGCAGGAAGTACTCAAGAAAACAAATACATAAATGTATATTAATAAATATGAAATTCTAAACATTATCTGAAATAGACTGTTAGCTTTTGATTGACTCGTGCCATACTGGATGTTTTAAATAGATAATATCTTCATGATTTGCAGTTGCAGTGGAGAAAAACATGACAACCAAACAAAACACATTTTGATGGAAGAGGGTGAATTAAACAATGAAATTAAGACTTTGACAACATACCCGGGCCTTCAGGAGCTTGTTCTTAATCCTCCAAATTTCAGCGGTTAACAGGGTAATCCTTCATACAACGGAATTCACACCATCGATAATTTTGTCACTCCAACACAAATGAAAACTAACCCCAATCACGTTACCGGAAGTGTGGTCTGCCGCTGGAAGAAAATGTAGTGCGATTAAATAATGAAGTAAACAAATCTCAGGTGACGAATGGATCAAACATTTAGTTTGGTTCTTTAACACATGATAATTTGAGAACTTTATCATCCCACACTGCCGCAAAATATAATTCATCAGATATGAAAATATGAAATATGTATTCATACTCACATGCTTATAACCAAGTCAAGGTGCTCGTCGAAGCAGTTGATCGAATCTAAAAGTGACTTATAACATTTTCTGCCTTTTCATGGCCAATAGTTCCTTAAATTTAACTCATGATGCATGGTTCAATATCTTTGTCCTTCGGAATACAAAATTCACTGTTCCGATTACCTGTAAGTGGAATAAACTATTATCCGCTCAACTTATCTTCTTTTGTGTTCACGTTTTCAGACGAAAAACATTATCCAACAAAATATGCAGCATTTATGTGTAAACGGATCTGGATGAAATTTCATGATAATTATATGTTAACTTTGAACACTTACTTATATTTATTTTATCATGACCTATAAATAATGCCTTTCGTTATATAATATATTTAAAAAGAGGAATTTAAAAAAAAACATTACAAGTCAACGTTCAGATCTACAATATCTAGAAAGTGTTTTTATAAGTCAAGGTTTATGTCACTTGAAATAATCTACCAAGTCATTTAAACAAAATGTTTTAACAAATGGAGTTTTTGAAACATTTATGACTCATGACTGTGAAAAACGAAAACTTGAATAACTTAACTTGTAAGTTAGTATATTAAGAAAACCATTAGAAATGTTTCTTTAATTGATCAAGAAATTCCAAAAGTTTTTAACACATTTTTCTCATTGCGAATCCATGCAAATTGAATAGTTGTGTGGCCTTTTACTGTATTAATTTTAGAAAACTTTCAAAGAGAAGTAAACAAACAAATCTTGGAATTAGGTACAACACCCGATTAGTAGTTTTGACTAGTGTGAACAGCGTATCCATCGAAACGGTTTCTACATGACACAGCATGACACGATGGTACTACATTTGTTTTCTTAGATTAACTAACAAAATAACTTTTATCCAAAACTTGTTAATGGTATTTTATCAAGAATCGTTCACTGTTGCTAAATGATCACACCCAATGCATAACCAGTTTAAAAATGTAGTCTTAATTGAAAATATCGTAATTAGAACATAAGTAGAACTAGGCCTCGAACCTACGTACTGCGATCAGCATTGTTATTTTTTGTTAATAAATGAAGATGAAAATAAAATTTGATCAAAATAAAGTTGTCAATGTCTAGTTGATTTTGCAGTGGTAATAAAGTCACATATTACCTCTTTAAAGGGGCAGTAGCACGTTTTAGGGGGAATATAAGGTGATGTCGGGAAAATGAAAATTAATGGTTCCAATTGAAAAACAATGTATTTAAACTAAACGGAGTAGTAATAATTCAAATATATAACGTAAAGGTTCGCCATGCGATTCCTTTCCTTACACAAAATGAATTAAAGGTGTTCACACAAAAATGGCCGCCAATGGATTTTGTGTGAATCTTCATACTTTGTCCTTTGACTATGGATGATTGGCTTGTGTAATGACATTTTTGACACTGTCAAAATAATACATTTAACATTAACTTACAATTATCAGTGAAAATTTAAAAATATAAAATTATAAAAAAACGTGCTACTGCCCCTTTAAGACCGAACAAATATTATGACCTTTCACTATGATATGCATTACCAGATTTACATATGTTTTTTTATTGAGCTTTCTCTTCTAGCGGACTGTTTGCTTGAAGATAAATATTGTCATCAGTACAAACTGCTACGTCGAGATTTTGTCTATATTTTGAAGACGATTATCATATCTACTATGTCTCTCAGTCTAAGTAAACCTAGCCTCACTATTATCCGTTACACTGCTATATATACTAAGTCTAGAAAGGCTTGGTTGAGAGTCGCGTCAGCCCACGTCACCAAGTTGACCAATCAGAACTGATCTTACCAAGCCACAATAGTGTGCCTTCGCACGTATAACGTTGGAGGGTCATAGGTCGCAGAAAGGTCGGCTGACACGACCCTCAATCAGACCTTTCTAGACTCAGTATAGCAGTGTAACGGATAATAGTGAGGTTAGGTTTACTTAGACTGTATGTCTCTCTAATGGAGTTGTTACAAACCGCAGACCATCGGTTTTTTTAAGGTATTCAGGGGTTTTTCATCCTGTCTCAGGGTACGAACGTTACGCTAACTCAAATAGTAGAGTTAGCGTAACGTTCATACCCTGAGACAGGATAGTTTTTTTTGTAGACACGAAATTCAAGAGGCCGCAGTGATGCACTCTTTTCTTTCTAAAATCTTACTCTCACTAACATATTTGAAAAATGATTAAATAATAATTTATAAGTGAACGCTTGGTTTTTTTTTGACCGTGTGCGCGCTCTTATTTATCCAGTTGTCAAATATATTCATAATCAACAATACCGTACTTCATTCAACTTGGTTGTATCATTATTCTGTTATGGTAACATTTCAAGGAAAAACTGGAATTTCGTTTAAAACAAATATTCCTTGATAGAACTGCCACTGTCGTATGTATGAGTGGCCTCATATAGCAAATCACTCGAATCCACATGCACGTTTGAGTCTACATGCTTTCATCATGCTTGATTTAAAACCGATAATTAAACACTGTCTTTGATAAAAGGAAATCTTAAACGAATATTTTCAACGATGTCCATGGATGTCTCCAGTAAAAAGTATTTGACAGATAGATTTATGTTGCACGTGTAAATAATGAACATCAATTTATGTCTAATGCATGTCAGTTGGGTATCAAGATATAAGGCCTGACCAAGCGCGTATGATTCATTTTTAATTTATCCGCCAATGCAATTTCTAATTTCTTAGCAACTTTTGCCGAGTAGGCCTACTTTACTGTAGATTGTTTTTAATTTCCGAACGAAGTGAGTCAGATTAAAAACGACTTTCTCTCGACAAACTCGAACCGGTATAATTTACGTATGTCCGATATGTCTTGCCTCTAAAATTATTTATTACAAATATTTCCCCGTTGGCTTGTGCTCTTTTTGTTATTACCTTGTATATTTCAATAACTAAGTGCAATATTAATAAGAAAATGTCAATATTTCAGAAGCCTTAAGAAAAATGTTAAAACTTTCTACAGGTTGTAGATACTTCTAACATTTTGATTAGGAAAGACAATTTACCCAAGGTTTGTGCCAAATGGGAAAACAATTTCCTGAAGATAAAAACTGGAAATCAATTTTCACTAAATTTAGAAAATGTGTACACAAAAGATGTAAAGCTTATCGATTTCCAATATAGAATTATTCATAAGAAAATATACACAAAGCATGAGCTGTTGTACATGAAAATTGTTGACGATGAAGTTTGTTCATTTTGTATGGAAGAAAATGAAAATATTGAACACATATACTATAACTGTAAGCATATCAAAAGCTTCTGGTCTCTCTTTGAAAGATTTGTTTAGGATAAAATACCTGATTTTGTCCTAACTAAGTTTATTATCTTTTTTGGTGTTCAAAACTCAGATTCTCTTGTAAATCACGTCTTTCTGCTAGCCAAGTAATATATACATAATATGAGTATAAAAAAGAAAACTCCTATATTTCAAAATTTCACCAAATCTCTGACAGAGATAATTAAGATAGAGAAATATATTGCCACAAAGAACGGCAAATATAATCTTTTTGAACAAAAATGGAGACCAATAGTGACAGATATACTTAATTAGTTATTTACTCATTAAGATAAGAATTGTTTCATGGCAAATAATATCTTGTTCCCAGTCTACCTACTACAATGTGTGTTATCTGCAACTCAAATTGTGAAAAGTGTGGATTTAAATGTTTGTAAAGACAGTGTAACATTGAAACCTTGAACTGAATAAAAAATATCCACACAAAAAAAAAGTGCAATATTAACTGATACCGAAAAGAAACTCTACCATTTCAAAACTGAAATATCGAAAGCAATCTAATGTTGATGACAGTTATTTTGCTTTAGCCGAAACCCAAACTTTAATCTTTACAACTTTAATTAAACAATATCAAGACATTTTTTCAAATATTGATAAAAGATTATAACTATCCATAATGAATGTTTGTCACCCCGTTGGCGACAAAAATTCAAACCAATCCTTAGGTAAGAAAAACTATCGTTAATCCCTCTGTCACCAAGCAAATTCGCATTTGTTTCCTTCATATCTATTAGTTACTTGATTTAGCTATACAAAGACGTTGTGAGGATTTCTGACAACTCTGAAACTCTGATATCTGTAACATTAGACCACCGCTAACGTTGTCTCTAAGTGTGACGTCAAGGATGGAACACATCAAAGGTCGGCATGTTGTCATGTTCTCATGCACTATTTAGGAGCTTAGCAACATGTGAACTACCAATCACGAGTCATCGATTGAAAGTTATAAACGCCGACGAATTCCATTCGAAGTTAGAACGTCAGGATAATAGTGTTATTGGATTGACTGATCAATTTGAGAAGGCGACTTTCATAGACTGCTCTTATATTAGAGAATGCCGAGGTAAGCAACCCAGTTCTAAAAGCATGGGTCATTTTCAGACGGTTTACATCAAACACTCACATTTATTTGGTGTATTATTTTGCTAGCCAAGTGAGATGTCTTTATGAGATGTTACTAAAGCCCCGTTTATATGTGCGGTTACCCCCGGGGGTAAAGGCAATTTTTTGCCCCAGGGGGGTAAATTTCGTCATGTAAACGCAATTTTTAAGAGGGGTATACTTACCCCCGGGGGCAAAGTGCGAAATATTTACCCCTGGTTTGGAGGTAGGGCAAATGGTCGCATACCGATTCGTCGAATTTCTAGTTTTAGAATAGAAAAATCCATTCGACGTATCGGTACTGTGATTTTAGTTGTTGATTAGTTGTTGTATATAATGAGTAAATAATATTATATAAAGAATTGTATGCAATATGCTCTACACTTTTGGATTAAGCTATATTTGGGAACAACAGCAAAATTTTAATAAATATTATAAATTCTTGTCAGAATTTGTGTTTAGACTAATGAAGAATAATGGTACACGTCACTTGCCAATAGTATTGTTTTTTTTTATTTAAATTAAAAATCTTGTGATTATTTACATACATGTATATCGCTCTGTGAATCTGAAATGTAGACTGGGCCTATGGCCTCCACTGTGCACAAGGAAATAAAGATAGATTGATTGAGTAAATAACATTATCAATATCAAACGTTGGGGCCATGTCTCAATTATAGCCAAATGGTATGGGCATAATATTTTAAGAGGTCTTGGACATCATCAAATTTAGTGGAAGTTAGAAAGTGGTAAAAACTTGGAAGTAATGCAAAGTATAAGTAAAATGATTTGAAAGTGTTGCATATGTCATACATGTATTTGAATAGGGACACAAAGGATCAATTAATCATTTAACTTGTACCCTTCATCAAAGTATTAAATTTAGATAAACAGAAAGGGGTTTACAGTATGAACCCTTTACTCGGCAATATGTCCGTCGAAGAAATAAGACTTTATCATGTAAACAACTTACTTCATTTCAAGTAATGCAATATCAATCGTAATGCTTGTAAACATAAACAACCCGTACACCCCTCCATTAATTAACTTAGATTCTCCCAGGGTCTCATGCTCGCCAAGATTCGACCAATCGGTACAAAATCACTCAAGCGTTATTCGACGGATAGGTACAGTTCAATTTTGAAAATTCGACGGATTAGGCCGTAATCGGGCAAATCAGATACCCTCGGGGGTATAAATACCCCTGGGGGCAAACCTGTCATGTAAACACTTTACTTTGTATACCCCAGGGGGCAAAACTGAATATCCTTATAAAAGTCAATATATGAAAAGAAAATAATGCCCCTAGGTATTGCAATTTCATTTCATATAAACGCTATGCAATATTTGACTTTTGTCCCTGGGGGCAAATTCAAAAATGAGATTGAAATGTTATTGTCTCATATAACATTATCAATCACACCTTCTTTACAGGATTCATATACATGAACGCAACACGAGTTTTCAATCACAAACTAAACAAGGGTCAAGCGTATAAACATTATATCGAAAGTCATAACTTTATAAAAAAAATCAGACAGAGAAGAAACTCATAATAATGATATTTCGAAAGAAATTCAAAATCAATGACTTTTCCATAAATTCATAATATTATGTCCATTTTCCAGACCTTTAAAGGCCTGGAAATATGATTCAAATGTTTCATGACTTTTCTAGGTTCCCAAGACCCGTATGAACCATTTTTACAACAACAAAAAAACCCGACCATGACACCCAACTCTACAACTTTACTAGCAACTAATTTCTAAACGTGGCAATTGAGTATAACGAAGTTGATCTGCAACGAAATCATTTGTGCAACTATATTACTTCTGATATGCGACTCAAAGTGTTGAAAAAGATATTTACAAGCCCACAAGGAATCCTTTGTGTTTTTCGATTTTGAATGTAAAGTAATAAAGATTACCCCTATCAAATTATCACTATAATGAGATGCGAGGGCAAATCATTCACTTTCACTGCTTCACATCCAGTTACATAAACTGTTTGACTTTCCCTCACACAGTTTCTGTTTTGTTCTTCGATACGGAAAACTAACAAACACAAGATTCAATGATTTTTTCTTATTGGTCAGCTGATACTAGTGATAGTTTCATTACATTCTTAAGGAAGTTTATATTTAGCTTTTTCGAAAGATTGTTGAAAGATATTATATATAGTATTCACATCCCAAACAACCAAACAAACATGTTGTTCGTATGATTGTTGTTCTGACTTTATTGAATAGGATAATATGCAAACAGAACAGTTTGATAAAGATGACAAAATATTCAAGTTGTTTTTAATTAAGCGCATAAGCATGTATTCTTTTTTCTAAAAAAAATTCGCCGACAGACGTTCGCAGCATTAATCGATAAGCACAGTCTGTTGTTTGGAAAATAGTATAGAGGATTTCCCAAACTGCATATTCTTCCGGTTCCGGTTGCCGAATTTAGAAACAAGACTGTAAAAACAACATGAACATTTAAGGATTTGTATACATTATATGAAATAAGCGTTTATTTGGAAACATTTTTATTTAGTTCAAAATGGATATCATAAGTCCAAGTAAAATGGAGGACAGAGAAGTTGTTTCTCCAGTCAAAAGAGGCCACGACGACACCAATCCAGACGATTCGCCTGTAAAATCTTCAGGGGAAACACCGGAAAAGGATGGTAAAAATTCAGATGGTAGACTGTCATCTGACTCAACGCCAGAGAAAAAGAAAAGGCTAGAACATGAAGAAGAGCATGCTCATAATAAAATGAAGAAAGAAAAACAAGAGGAGGAAAGATTAAAAATGCAGTCAGTACATAGAATATTGTTTTATTGACTTCAGACCCGTGCCAGTTATATTCGGACAGTGACGTTTTTTCCATAGACTTGCATGTTAAATTGGTGTAGCATAAATAATATTCATGAAAAAGATTCTTGTTGTATTGTAATCAAATTTGACATGTTGAATTTAAATCATCTCAGCTTGAAGTACATAATTTATGTTTTATTATCCTATTATAACTTATGTAACGTCGCCAGATTTACCGACTTATGTACAAAATTAAGAGACCTGTCCCATAGGTCGCCATTATAAACTTGTTCACAAATATGTACAAAATTTGACTGAATTACTGTAATTCCTTAGATAATCGATTGAAAATGAAACAGAAATTATGAGGTTGTAGCTAAGATGATTCGTCACAAATGGGGAAAAAATTAACCGAATCCGACGGAAATTAAATGAGTGAAAATTATCTATGCTACACCAATTTAACATGCAAGTCTATGGAAATAACGCTACTGTCCGAATATAACTGGCACGGGTCTGTAATTCAATGAGTGGAACTTGGTTACAAAAGTAGCTTAGAACGGTCAGCAAACACTTGGAACGGTCAACAAAGCATCCCTGAGTGGTCAACATAGCATCCCCTGCTGTCAACAATTGCCTTCAAAACAAATGCTACAATAATTTATATTATGCATATGCTAATTTCGATAGGAAAAATGGTCGTTAATGTTTTGGATGCGTAAGTCTATCACAACAAGCCGACTCCAGGATTTGAAGTTAAGTACAATAAGGTGTTAATGCTCCCTTACTCGATTTAGGAAATTATCGTATATATTCATAGTGGTATGAAACATACAGTAACCATGGCTTGTTCGTCTTCCCAGGCTGCCATATTGGTAGACTAAACGTGAGGTTGAGAAGCGTTTTGTGGACAGTTTGGGATGCATGGTTGAACGCTCAGGGATGCTTTGTTGACCGTTCTGGGTGTCCGTGACCATTCTTGGCTGCTTTTGTCTGCCTATAAACTTCTCAATAAAATAACTGTAAAATCACTCCTGTTATGGACATCACTTGCCTCAATTAATTAAATTTAAACAGCCCCAGGCCCAGGTGTGTACATCACTGGTGTCTTATAATTTTTCTTTGCTTAATTACATTTACTCCTTTTATATAATAAGTTTTTACTGTGTAATGAAATATCTACTTATATATGTTCTTACCTCTGCTTGAGAACTACACAAGAACCTGTGTCGAAATGTCTCATACCATGAACAAAGAAATTGTCATCCATTGATTTCTCTTCATTACTTTCATTTAACAATCATGATCTTGCATAATATCCAAGATCCAAACAAGCATTTCAGCAAGAGATAGATATCTTATTCCATTTGACTTTCGTGAACCTCTTTGATAAATTCATTATTCAATCAAGGACTTTCTTTTCTTCAGAGTTCTTGTGTCCAACTTCTCGGAGGAACAACTGAATCGGTATGAAATGTACAGAAGATCAGCATTCCCCAGAGCAGCTGTGAAGAGGGTATAATAATAACAATAATATTAATAACACTTTATTGTCCTCAGTAACATTGGAAATTTTATTTGTGCCCATGGCAAGTGAGGATTATAAATTGTAGCAATGACTGTGTATTGCCCTGATTTCTGTATCAAATTGCAAGTTATTGGCACTTGGTTGATGTTTTAGAGGTGATTTGAACTTGTGACCCTTGGTAAAATTTGTGCTGTTGAATCATCAGAAATATTAAATTCATTGAGAAAGGAATAAATTTGTATTTATTTTAGAAATGTTGTTTTATGTTGCAGCTGATGCAGTCCATCACAGGTTCTTCTGTTCCTCAAAATGTTGTGATTGCTATGTCCGGTATAGCCAAAGTCTTTGTGGGAGAAGTAGTTGAATCAGGTAGGCAACAATCAGATTTTGTATACATAGTGAATTTTTAGCTCATCAGGACTGAAAGTCCAGATGGGCTTATGGCATGGCATGTCGTCCGGCGTCCGTCCGTCGTCCGTCCGTCGTCCGTCGTCCGTCCGTAAACTTTTGACACTTTCGACTTCTCCTCATAAACCATACATATTAGAGAGCTGAAATTTTGTGTACAAGTACCTTAGCATATGGAGATTCTAATTTGTAACTTTGGTGATACATATTAGAGAGCTGAAATTTTGTGTACAAGTACCTTAGCATATGGAGATTCTAATTTGTAACTTTGGTGACCCTGTGACCCCAAATAGGGTCACAGGGGTCACAACTTTAAAAACCTGTTTTCATCTTCTTCTCCAGTTCCAGAAGGACTAGAGAGTTAAAAATGATATGTGCATACTCCTTGGCCAATGGGGATTCTAATTTGTAACTTTGGTGAACCTGTGACCCCAAATAGGGTCACAGGGGTCACAACCTTAAAAACCTATTTTCATCTTCTTCTCCAGTTCCAAAAGGAGTAGAGAGTTAAAAATTATATGTGCAGACTCCTTGGACAATGGAGATTCTAATTTGTAACTTTGGTGACCCTGTGACCCCAAATAGGGTCACAGGGGTCACAACCTTAAAAACTTATTTTCATCATCATCTTTAGCTCCTAAAGGTCTATTGAGCTGAAAGACTGCATGTAGACTCCTTGGCCAATTGGGATTCTAAATTGTAGGTTTTGTGACCCCATGACCCCAAATAGGGTCACAGGGGTCACAATCTTAAAAACCTATTTTTCTCCATTAGATGACAGTCTATGGCAAATTTATTTCTCCTTGGATATTTGAGTGTGGACTTCTTTCACTGTCTGATATTGGCGATCTAGAAAGTGTTGAATAATAATACATTTGTTTTGTAATTTTTTTATAGGTTTTCTTGCAATAGGTAACATCAGTTTCATTTTTAGCTCATCTTGCCTGTATAAAGCAAACTTGATATGATGCCTGATGAGCTACAGAGCCAATGGCTCTATTTTAATGATTGAAGCAGTTTTTTACCTGTGTATATATACACTATAAGTTGAACTGTGAAAATTTGCGTTAGGAAGTTGTGTAATTTCTTTATGCTATCTAATAAGAAGGAGGTTGTTACTGAGCATCCGTAATGGTCAGATTGTGTTATTGAAAACTTGAAACTTTTTGGTTTATTTTTCACTGACACAGTGTTTCCGTTGTCCGGCATATGCCGGTCATTGACCGGTTTATATGGTACATGAACGGTAAATTCTAAGACTGTCGGTCTTTATGTTCGGCAAAAACTAAATTAGCTTTTGAAATGAAATGGTTTGATTTCTGCCATTGTGTTTGTTGTATGAATGATAAAAGAAATTGCAAATGCTAACTTACATTGTTTGTTGTTTGTTTTAATCAGATTACATAATTATTCTCATGAAAAAAGAACGTGAATATTCAGTCGACAGCTTTTGCTTCATGTGTAGAGAGATATTTGTTACAAGTGTTTTCATTGGCCCAGAAATGTAGGTCAACCAATCAGCAAGTTGATTTGAAAACGATGTATGAAACTGAAACGTGGTTGTAATAAATTCATGACAACATATTGTCGATACAATATTAAACGTCTAAATATTCAAATATTTGTTGAACATTTTCGATATATTACATTTTCCAAAACAACATGCAGTTAATTGAAATATTTACTTATATAAAATTTGAAGAAAAACTTGCAAAACTTATGACAATGAGCACGAAACTATATTAATAATGTTATTTGTCGTCAAGAAATTACGATTGAGATTCCAAGTAAAGTAAAACAACGTGCTTGCGCGAAAGTATATTTGACAAAGATATCTTTGAACTTTGATTAAATATGATAAATAAGTTTGAAAATATGCCATATTGAACATTTAGAATGGATAACAACCCTTATAAAGCGATAGTTCTTGATAATATTATGGGAATCAAATATTTCAATTCCCGATTGCTGATGCAATTGAAGCCACAAACATTGTGATTTCTGCTGAAATTTAACAGTACGTTAATGATGCATGAATATTTTAAACAATATATTTTATTTTTATTAATTTACAATGTTTATAGTCATTAAAAACAACAACAGGACAATGTATTTTTAGTTTTCAAGAAATGACATCGATGTAATCTAGTGCATTTTGCTTCCGGTGTAAACATCGTCTGACATCGATTGTGTCACACTTCCCAGAATTGGGGGGTTGGGCTTTAAACCAAGAATGACCCCAACCTGCTCAACCCTGAAAAATGGGGGGTGGTCTTCAGTTCGAGGGTTTTGTTATACACGTGAGGATACGTTTTTATTGTCTTTCAATTGATAATAACATTGACAGGTAGATTTTCTAATTGTCCGGTAAAATATTGGGCTGCCGGCCAGTATGACCGGCTGTGCAAAAAGCCACCGGAAACACTGTGACAGTGTGTAGGCAAAAAAATTAAAAATTAAATAATGATTTAGTTTAATAAAACATATTGACTGTCTTATAAATGTGTACTTTGGTATTTGTTTAATGATTAAATAAATTTTACTGATTAACCTTAAAACTAATGAAAAGATCTAAAAGGTATTGTTCACAATAAAAGAGTTATCTCCCCTGGATGCTAAATTTCTGTACGTCCGCAAGTACGTCCGGATTCTTGTTAACACGATATCTCATACACTCAGTCTTCAAATTTGGTGTCAGTCTACATGACGGGAATACACAGACACCAGTCGATAATGGTGACCTTGACCTTATTTTCAAGGTCACTACGACACTTTGACTAGTTTTAAAGCTCTTGTTAACGCGACATCTCATGAACCATTTCACTCAGGGTGTTCAAATTTATTGTCAGCTTACATGACAGGATTATGCAGACACCAAGTGATTTTTGTGACCGTAATCTTTTATTCAAGGTCACTACGGCACTTTGACCACTTTTGAAACTCTGGTTAACGTGATATCTCATGAGCAGTTAAAAAAATGTTCTTTTGAATCTTATTTGTTTAAGTGTGTATTTACTATAAAATATATAATTTCAAAGTTATTGTATTTTCATCATTGGGTGCTCTCGGGAGGGCTCCTCTTGAACAAATACTTTGGTTACATGGTATTCA
This sequence comes from Steromphala cineraria, assembly GCA_916613615.1. NCBI lineage: Eukaryota > Metazoa > Mollusca > Gastropoda > Trochida > Trochidae > Steromphala > Steromphala cineraria. Next base: position 22,477,546 of record OU744736.1, on the reverse strand, counting down.
GGGTTCGAAATTAGCACTAGCCCAGTAGCCAATGGCTAGTGGAAAAGATGCTGGGCTAGTAAAGTACAATCATTGGTAGTCCAAAGGACTAGTCAAATTCAAAGAAAATGCAATTATATCGGTGTATTTGGCTAGTCAGAATATCTTTGGGCTAGTGCTCACGGGAGTGCACTAGTCCGAATGGCTAGTATCCCTATAGGACTAATTTCGACCCCTGGTATTATTATGACATAGTTTGATTCAAGACATATTTTTCAACAAAATAAGACCAAATTTAGTAATTTCTTAATACCTCGATGTTTTGTATCCAACCTCTTTTAAGTTTTATACTCTTGAGTTTACTCTGACAAGCCTTTTGGCCACTGTACAAGTGCTAATTGTGAACTCTGCCCTTTCAGCACTGGACGTAATGGAGCAGTGGAATGACACCGGCCCCCTTCAGCCCCGTCATCTCCGTGAAGCTGTCCGCAGACTCAAGAGCCAGGGTCTGATTCAGTCATCCAAGACAAAGAAGATTCTCTTCCAGCCCTGACAGGTTCTCAAGGAGGTGGTGCAAAAATCTTCAGACTCTTCTTCTTAGTTTTTGTGCTTGATCTTGTCATGAGATCCTTATTATGATGAGAATATTGTGGCCGGAAAGCTCAGTTGATTAGTGAGTCGTGGGGAATGCAGTGCATTCTTGTTCCTGAGCTTGAACTTGTCCTGAGATCTTTATTAAAAGTAGAAAATGTGGATGGAAAGCTCAGTTGAAGTAGGTTGATTTGTGAGTTCTAGGCAAATGATGTGCATCAGTTCCTCAGATTGAACTTGTCCAAAGATCTTTATTATGATGAGAATAATGTTGACTGAAAAGCTCAGTTGAAGTATGTTGATTAGTGACTTCTAGGGAAATGCAGTGCATCTGTTCCTGAGCTTGAACTTGTTCGAAGATGTTTGTAATGAGGAGAATGATGTGGAAAATTGCTTGCGGGATTGCTTGCTTGAGTTCAAAATTTACAACAAGGAGCAGAACATGCAAATATAGCTCAGCGGAAGCATGTTGATTTTGTAGGTTGATGAGCAATGCAATGCTTGCTGGTTCTTGAGTTTGAACATGTCCAAAGATCTTATTTATATGGAGAAAATGTGGACCAAATAGCTCAGGAGATAGCCTCTTGATGTAGGTGGTGGGGAAATGCAGTGCTCGCTGATTCTTCTACCTTAACTTGTTATAAGCAAAAGTATGTGAGGTAAAAATGTCTCGTGACTCTACTTCCTGGTTCTTAAGACTGACTTAATGAATAGGAGATAATTTTGAAATATCACCTCATTGAATAGTGGGTTGAATTTGTAGGTTGTTGGGAAATACATTGCTTGCAAGTTTTGGATGTCATGGATTTTGGTGAAATGCTATAATGAATTTCAATGCAGCTACATCACTGGTTTGCAGGTTCAAACTAATACTTACAGTTTTTGCATAAGCCAGTCGCAGAGGAAGTGAAGAAACTTGAGGCCACAGTGCAAGCAATGTTGATACAAACAAAACTTTAAAAGACATCAATTTAAAAAAAAAGAAAACCTAAAGTTCATTTAAATGTTCGAGATGGAAAAAATTATTTTGTCAATGGCAATGGTGGTCACAAGTATTTTGGCTGAGCAATGAAAAACATCTTTATACACAAAAGGCCTGATGTTTATACTCGCGATCTTTTAACAAGCCATGCTACCATACTGTCAAATGTAATGGAATCATTTGGATATCTTTATATTAATTCTAGGCAAGTTTTGAAAATTATGAATAAAAAAGGTATATTCTCTATTTCTAATAAAACGTTTTTTATAACACAATTCCGCGGCAGAAATCAGTTCATTATTTTGTAAGTTCATGAAGAGAACCAAGCTTATTTTTTATTATGTTGTATATTTTAAAATGAATATATAGATTTACTCTGTTTTGTTATGTAAATTAACTTAAGATTGATCAGCATTGTTGATGTTCCATTTCAAACAAATGTCAAACTTTGATAAACTGAATGTTTATGGTTAAAGATTCAAAGGTTTTCCTTGAAATTAGACCTGCCAGTAAATAAACAAATGTATATATACATAATCAAAACCAAAACCAAGGTGTTGCTCTTTGTCTGTCATTCAAATTTAGATATGATATATATATCCTGAAAGCTTGATTAAGACGATGTCTAACCATGTGGGTCTTCAAACTGCTACATCAGCGTATAAGTCTCCACCTTGAGCTCCAACACTCATTTCCCTGATATCCATCGGGCCAAAACCCTTGTAGTGCTGATGGCTGGTTAGTCAATGCTCTTTATCCTGATATCCTTCGGGCCGAAACCCTTGTAGTGCTGATGGCTGGTTAGTCAAGGCTCTTTATCCTGATATCCTTCAAGCCAAAACCCTTCTAGTGCTGATGGCTGGTTAGTCAATGCTCTTTATCCTGATATCCTTCGAGCCAAAACCCTTCTAGTGCTGATGGCTGGTTAGTCGATGCTCTTTATCCTGATATCCTTCGAGCCAAAACCCTTGTAGTGCTGATGGCTGGTTAGTCAAGGCTCTTTATCCTGATATCCTTCGAGCCAAAACCCTTCTCGTGCTGATGGCTGGTTAGTCGATGCTCTTTATCCTGATATCCTTCGAGCCAAAACCCTTGTAGTGCTGATGGCTGGTTAGTCGATGCTCTTTATCCTGATATCCTTCGAGCCAAAATCCTTGTAGTGCTGATGGCTGGTTAGTCAAGGCTCTTTATCCTGATATCCTTCGAGCCAAAACCCTTGTAGTGCTGATGGCTGGTTAGTCAATGCTCTTTATCCTGATATCCTTCGAGCCAAAACCCTTCTAGTGCTGATGGCTGGTTAGCCAATGCTCTTAAAGCCTGTGTGTTTTCAGTAAGGATGTGTGGTATTATTGATATACCGATAAATTACAATACAGGAACAACATGATATGAATCGGTACACACTTTTGAAAATATTCAATATTGAACGTGTAAAACGAGCTATTTCCATCTAAGATTGCAAAAAACACAACCAAATAAAATCATGATTGACGGAAGGTTCTTTACAAAGTTTGAAGTCGTGTTGAGAAAATAGCTTAAAAATGTATACAGATCATAAACAGTGATTTGAAAAATATCCCTTACCAAAACGTCTCACAGCTGAGCAAAGATGATCGTTCTTAATGCTCATATAAAGACAAGATCGCATGCATATTCTTGATTTAAAGGAGTACCAATATATTGCAATACCCTTTTCCGTATCGCAATATATTGCAATACAGAAATGAGGGACGATACCAATCCTTAGGTTTCAGCAAACTATTTCAAACTCCATGCACTATAATTAGCATACTTTCTAGGGGAAATCTTATAGAACACTGCTTGCTTTGCAGCAGCGCAGTGCTGCCTGAGATAAATAAACTAATAGCACTCCATTAGGCTAAATTAAGTTGCACTGTTGTGAATTCTCACCTTGGTGGTGTCGCTATGTATGAATGCGCCCCCTTTTATTTACTGGCTCTATATAGTGTTACAAGGCTTTTGGCCCTGTGGATATCAGGGTATATGTAGCTCTTCACAGAGACAAAAACGCTGAGGTAGCAGGATGGGGAATCTTGGACAAAAACATTTGTTATTTAGGAGTTGTAAGTATACTGAATTATCCAATATATATACAGAACGTCATACGTGTGCATTTGCGTCCATGACATCTTCGAGTTCAATACAAACGACCCAAATGCACACGTATGACATTCTGCATTTATTATATACTCTCTTTTTAACCTTTTTAAAAGTAATTTGGAATTGCTTAAATAATCCGAGACGTCGCACTGCGCATTGATACATAATGCAAAGAAGGCGATTACCTATGACAAGCTCGACTGATGATTTGATACCTCAATTATCTGTTTATTTTCTCATTACTTTGCGTAGTTAAACGTAAGAGGCAATTTTCTCAACTGTGAAAACTAAATACAGTGATAAAAGGTTACCCTTAGTAATTATTTATAAGTTCTGAATATGATAAACGTAAGTTCAGAATTCCGAGCGACGGGATCCTTTCAAACGACGTCACCATGGAAATGACGTCATAATCGTTGTAGGCTATGACGTCATAGGGCCAAGTGTCGCTGGCGATGTTCTCGGAGTTTTGTTTAGGATTCCTATTTTATAGTGTTTTGCAGTTTCTTTACTAACGATAACACTAGATTCTCACTATATTATTCCTCAATATCATATAAAAAAAGCAGGTTTGTTACAAATGCAGTTGAGATACGTCAAATCCGGTGTTCTAATAAGGAAAATGATTGTTACGAACGGAAAGTTGCGAGAATTGCCGAAGCTTGAAAAAAGTAGAACCGGCAGGCGTGCAATACGGATTCTGGAGTGCAATACGGAATTTGAAAACGTATTCCGTATTGCACCCTTGTATTACTATCCTAAGATAACATGAGTATATAATAAACAACCTCTTTGTTTCAACTGTTTGTCTTTCCATGTGAGACAACGTCCCATTGAAAAGTTACAAAAACTATAAAGCTAATTATACCCCCGCCTTACAGCGTAAGCGGGGGTATATAGCGTTCATTCTTTCCGTCCGTCCGTCTGTCCGTCTGTCCGTCTGTCCGTCCGTCCGTCCCAAAACTTTGTGCGGAGCATATCACCAAAACTATGCATGCTAGCCTCATCAAACTTCATACACATGTCAACCATGATCCCTAGTTGTGCCTTTTGAGGGTTAGAACTATTTCTGAATTTTCATTTTTGCGGTTTCCATGGAAACGTGACTAAAAAGTGACTCTTTGAGGAAGTCGTTTTGTGCGGAGCATATCTCCAAAACTATGCATGCTAGCTTCATCAAACTTCATACACATGTCAACCATGATCCCTAGTTGTGCCTTTTGAGGGTTAGAACTGTTTCTGAATTTTCATTTTTGTGGTTTCCATGGAAACGTGACTAAAAAGTGACTCTTTGAGGAAGTCGTTTTGTGCGGAGCATATCTCCAAAACTATGCATGCTAGCCTCATCAAACTTCATACACATGTCAACCATGATCCCTAGTTGTGCCTTTTGAGGGTTAGAACTATTTCTGAATTTTCATTTTTGCGGTTTCCATGGAAACATGACTCTTTGAGGAAGTCGTTTTGTGCGGAGCATATCTCCAAAACTATTCATGCTAGCCTCATCAAACTTCATACACATGTCAACTATGATCCCTAGTTGTGCCTTTTGAGGGTTAGAACTATTCCTGAATTTTCATTTTTGCGGTTTCCATGGAAACATGACTAAAAAGTGACTCTTTGAGGAAGTCGTTTTGTGCAGAGCATATCTCCCAAACTATTCATGCTAGCTTCACCAAACTTCATACACTTATCAACCATGATCCCTAGATGTGCCTTTTGAGGGTTAGACCAACAAATTATTTTTATTTTTTGCGGGTTCCATGGAAACATGACTAAAACAGTGACTCTATGACAAAGTCTTTTGTCTGATCATATCTCCCAAACTATTTATGCTAGCTTCACCAAACTTCATACACTTATATATGGATTTTCTTCTCTGTGGTTTCTTTGGAAAACATAACAAAAATAGTTTTGTCCTCAGTGCATCTCGTAGAATATTCATGATAACTACCTCAAATTTGAAACAAAGATCAACCATTATCTCTAGATGTACCCTTTTAATTGTAAAACCTATTAATGAATTCGGTATTTGGGTTTCAGTTGAAAGAAGAATTACACAATGACTTACTGTATACTCAACGATCATACTTTAACCAATATTAATCAGTTTTACTATTTGAAATTCTTTGAACAAAGTGGAGAGCGGGGGTATGTGAGCTTTGCTCGCTTCTTCACTTGTTTTCACTTTGTGAAACCTATAAACTAAAGCGTCCTGTGATCATAATTGATCCTCAGTCATATTTGATTCTGGAAATTCCCTGAATATCCAGGACTTTGAGACTATTCATTTGTTCAAGTAAATTTTGAGACAAATTATATATTCAAGTCAAACTACACAAAGTTCTCATTGGTCAGATAAATGTTTTAAGCCAACACAAAGTTGCCATTGTTAGTTCATCATAGTAAACAATAACAACTGTGAAATTTGATAATCTAAGGGAGGTAATCTGATTTTGGCAAAGGAAAATTATCTCCCCTTTGACAAATTTTACAAGGAAATTTGTTGAATTAAAAAAATAATGTTTTGCTTTAGGAAAGTACCAATATATCTTTCTTACCTGATTATTCCTTGCAAGGGGGGAAGAGTTGTTTACATTTTCATAATTTCATACATGTATATCTGCTTCTAATTTTCTTAATTCTAAAGTAGAGATTTGAGCCATTATTGTAATGTTTTTGCAGTGTTTAAAGGGGCAGTAGCACGTTTTTAGGGGGAACATGAGGTGATGTCAGGAAAATGAAAATAAATGGTTCCAATTGAAAGATAATGCATTTAAACTAAATTGAGCAGTAATAATTCAAATATATAACGTAAAGTTTAGCCATGAGATTCATTTTTCTTACACAAAATGAATTAAAGGTGTTCACACAAAAATGGCCGCCAATGGATTTTATGTGAATCTTCATATTTTGTCTTCTTAATGTGGACAACTGATTTGTGTTATGAGATTTTTGACACTATCAAAATAATACATTTAGCATTAAGGAACAACTATCAGTGAAAATTTTAAAATATAAAATTATCAAAAAACGTGCTACTGCCCCTTAAAGATATAACCCGTCCGCCAGTCCTTAACTGGCTACTTTTTGCCGGGACTGGTTACTTTAGGTCAGGACTGGTTACTTTTGGTCAGGACTGGTAACTTTTCACAACTTTTCTTTATTATTCCTTTTGGAATTGAACAATTAATTTTTAGGGCAGGCTAGGTTTCCAATCTATTTTATACACTGTTTTTTGTTTAACTGTACATCTTAAAAAATACCTGTCTTGTCACGGTACTCGTATGAGCACAAAATCAAGATTTTTGCTTTATCAAAATCAACTTGGCTGTGTATTAGTTTAGTCTGTACATCCCCAAAACTGTTTGTAAACATTAGCTTGCCACCAGTTATCCTCTTAATGGATTCTTATAGCCTCCAAGTAACAAACAAAGTGGACAAGCCCCTCCCCCCTTTTCTCTCATTGCTGTCAACTGACTATTAAGAGTAATAATTTTTTTATGAGGAATCATCAAATATTATTGGTTTGGCCATCTGGCTCCATAAGTAAGCAATGGGTTAATTCTAATATGGAAATAGTGTTATTAATGCAATAGATTTTATCAACAGGTTTCGATATTGCAATTTAAAGTCCTCTTGAATATAAACAATTATTATTGGCATGGAAATATGTGATGCAGCTGTTGTTTATCAGATCTAAATATTTGTGATATATTTGATTGAAAATTTTTTTTTCTGACATACACAAATAACTGATTTATCAAACTAAGGCTGGTGCCTGTAAGTGTTAGTTAGCGTGTTCGGCTTCGGATCAAGAGGTCTGTGGTTCGAATCCCGCCAGGGGCTCGGCAACTTTGTCTGCAGTAGAGAACTGTTCTACATGCAGTAAGGTTTGGTGCAATGCTACACTGAATTTCAGCGTAGTACCACCCATGGTTCGCTAGTTCCAACCGACTAGCAGGTGTTGCAGGCTTTCTCCCTGCAATAATACCAGGGGCGGATTCAGGATTTTATAAAGGGGGAGGTCGGATTTAGAAATTTGTCATGGTGGTATGTTATGTTATGTTGTTGGCAAGTAAATCGTACACATGTGAGTCTCATACACCATATACCAAGATTATAGATAAGTCATTTACTGAAGTCTCTTTTATAATGATTTTCTCATGTTCTTCTGCACAACACAACAGACAAAGGAAAATAGTGATATTAATTTATTTGTGCAGTTTCCTATTGTCAGTGTCACAAATAAAATCTGCATGATACAAACACATCTGCCACTTCTGGTGTTAACATCATTGAAAACAGAGTATCTTCATGTGTGGTCAAAATATTTGGAAGATTGCTAACTGAAGAGATGAGTTCATGTTTGATGTAATCATTCACATTGAGATAAAGTTCTGACGCAGTAAGCATACGCTATGACGATGACAATGAACAGTCACCCACCAGCAACACAGAAATACTGTTAAACAGTTTCCATGATAATACACACAAAGAACTTAGCTTCTGCTTATAAACCATACAAAGTTCCAGAAAAACAATTAGGGTTTTTCGATAGAACAATCATTTAGCAGTGTAGAATTGAAAACTTCACTCAATTTCAATTCACTGTCTCTGGATAACTTTTTTTTCCCGGCTTGGTATTTTTTAAAATCCAAGTTTACTTATAACTGAAAATGAAAGTAAATAATGTTTGCTGCAATATGGTAATGATAATTCTTGACTCAATTGATAATTTTTAGTAAGGACCTCTTAGCAAATGTTAGTCGTTAGAACAGTATGAGCCTTCAAAATCACAAAATTATCAAATATCAAATTCAAAAAAGCTTCCCTAAGAAAAAACTGGCGACTCTTTAAGATAATGGCTTATCTAAAGGAAGAAGAAGTGTTTGACCAACACGTCCAACTCAAAGAATCTCAAATTTACACACAGATTTGAAAATTTTCGAAATTTTCTCAATTATGGTTGAAAAAAGTACTGAAAATTCAATGTCCTGCTAAGCTTTTATCGTGCATGATAAAAAAAGTTTCTTGAATGTCAACTAGGGATAAAAAATGGTAATTTTTTTTCAATCCAAATTTACATGCGTGGTTTCTCACCAATGACAATAGTTTTATTTAGCCAAATTTCAGTGGTCTCACATTTTTTCTCATATTTTCAATTATTTTGTATTTTAAGGATTTTTACGTCAATTAGATAGTAAATAAAACGGCAATTGTTATATCTAGAGTGGTCAATACATCAAACATATCACAATATTCAAAGAGCTCCCAAATTTCATTTTACAAAGTGGGCGGTGCTTAATTAAGTTCTTTGTGTATATATACAAAGATACATCATGATTTTATGCGTTAATTTTTAATGCATAAAAATAGCAGCAGAAATGAACAATAATGGTATCATTAATTTTATTCAAATTCGAATTTTATTGCATCAATTAAATTAATAATAATAGCCGCATGTTACCGTTTTATTCGTCAAATGGTGAATCAAAAAGCAAAAATTAACGATGATTTGTTTTCAAAAGTAAAGAACGACAGAAAATAGTCTTTCAAACACAACGACCTTTTGTTGTAATATATAGTTTGTGATTTTTAAAAAGCCCCTTACGGGAGGGGGACCAGGCCCCCTGAACCCCTTTGATCCGCCACTGTTCTGCATTTTTAGCTCATCTGGCCTGTAAGGCCCGATGGGCTTATGGCATGGCATGGTGTCCGGCGTCCGTCCGTCCATCCGTCCGTAAACTTTGTGGAATTTCGACTTCTTCTCCAGAACCATAAGGCTTAGAAAGCTGAAACTTTGTGTACAGACTCCTTGACTAGTGAGGATTATAAATTGTAGCTTTGGTGGCCCTGTGACCCCTAATAAGGGCCATAGGGGCCACGCCCTAAAAACCTATTTTCATCTTCTTCTCCAGAACCATAAGGCCTAGAAAACTGAAACTTTGTGTACAGACTCCTTGGCTAGTGAGGATTATAAAGTGTAGCTTTGGTGGCCCTGTGACCCCTAATAAGGGCCACAGGGTCCACGCCCTAAAAACCTATTTTCATCTTCTTCTCCAGAACCATAAGGCCTAGAAAGCTGAAACCTTGTGTAGAGACTCCTTGACTAGTGAGGATTATAAATTGTAGCTTTGGTGGCCCTGTGGCCCCTAATAAGGGCCACAGAGGCCACATCTTTAAAACCTATTTTCATCTTCTTCTCTAGAAGCATAAGACCTAGAAAGCTGAAACTTTGTGTACAAACTCCTTGGCTAGTGAGGATTATAAATTGTAGCTTTGGTGGCCCTGTGACCCCTAATAAGGGCCACAGGGTCCACGCCCTAAAAACCTATTTTCATCTTCTTCTCCAGAACCATTAGGCCTAGAAAGCTGAAACTTTGTGTACAGACTCCTTGGTTAATGAGGATTATAAATTGTAGCTTTGGTGGCCCTGTGGCCCCTAATAAGGGCCACAGAGGCCACATCTTTAAAACCTATTTTCATCTTCTTCTCTAGAAGCATAAGACCTAGAAAGCTGAAACTTTGTGTACAGACTCCTTGGCTAGTGAGGATTATAAATTGTAGCTTTGGTGGCCCTGTGACCCCTAATAAGGGCCACAGGGTCCACGCCCTAAAAACCTATTTTCATCTTCTTCTCCAGAACCATTAGGCCTAGAAAGCTGAAACTTTGTGTACAGACTCCTTGGTTAATGAGGATTATAAATTGTAGCTTTGGTGGCCCTGTGACCCCTAATAAGGGCCACAGGGGCCACACCCTAAAAACCTATTTTCATCTTCTTCTCCAGAACCATAAGGCCTAGAAAGCTGAAACTTTGTGTACAGACTCCTTGACTAGTGAGGATTATGAATTGTAGCTTTGGTGACCCTGTTGCCCCTTAAAAAGGCAACAGGAAAGTCATTAAAATCTATTTTCATCTTCTTCCCCTGAAGTATCAGGCCTAGAAGACTGAAACTTGGCGCCTATTTACTTAATTTTATGATTGGTTAATATTTGGGTAATAAACACAGACACCGCTAGGTTTTAGTTCATCTGGCCTGTAAGTATGGCCAATAAAACCTATTTTTGACTTCATCATCAGGACCGAAAGGCATACAAAGCTGAAATCCTTTGTGTAGACTCCTTGACTAGTGAATATTAAAATGTATAGTTTTGGTGATCTTGGAAACCCAGTGGCCCCTATTTAAACATTTTTTTCTCATCAGGTCTGAAAGACCCGATGGGCTTATGGCATGGCATGTCATGGCGTCCGGCGTCCAGCGTCCGTCCATCCGTAAACTTTTCACTTTTTCGACTTCTTCTCCAGAACCAATGACTCTACTAGAGAGCTAAAATTTGATGTGTAGACTCCTTTGCCAATGGGGATTCTAAATTGTAGATTTTGTGACACCATGACCCGAGTGGGACCACAGGAGTCAAAACCTTAAAAACCTATTTTTATCTTCTCCAGTTCCAAAAGGTCTAGAGAGCTGAAAAGTTGTGTGTAGACTCCTTGGCTAATGTGGATTCTAAATTGTAGATTTCGTGACCCCACACGGGGTCAAGAACACCCGAAGAGCTCACACTTGCATAATTAGAAACAAATATCAAATCTATCAAAGTCTGTGAGTATTCTGTTATCCTTGTTGGTTCAGTTATAATTTGTCTAAGGCCAAATCTTGTTTGAAGATCATCTCAGCGCTGTTTGCGAGCACTAAAATAATCAATGTTAAAATCTCCTACAATTATCATATCTAAATCTAGATCAGATGCATTTCCTATTGACATATCGATAAGATCCCAATAGTGGTTGCTTTTATCAGCACGATAAAACATACCGTTTAGGGAGTGTTTGTTTTTGCAACTAATTTTAACCCATAGAGATTCTAATCCCATAACCGAGAGATCTTCCATACGTTTTACTTAAATGTTTTCTTTTACATAAACTGCTACCCCTCCACCTCGAGTTAATCTATCCTGTCTAAAAGGTAAATGAAATCCCGGTATCTTAATATCATCATCTAAGATATCAGAATGCAACCATGTTTCTGTTATACAAATAACTTCATAATCCTTGAATTCATGACTAATGATATCGATCTTATCCTTTAAGCTACACACAATTAAATGGATAATCTTAAAATCAAGTTTATTGTTTGGAATAATGGGTCCAGGGTTAGGATGCACGTCACCACAGCATATCAACAAAATAAGAAATACTTGTATACCCCCGACACCCATAGAAGTGAAGAATAATACAAGGAAATATGTATTGTGGTCAATTTTGGCCTTTATAGAACTATGAACTTTACTGTGAAACACCCCAATTCTCTGTCGATATAGGACTACATCAACTTCCATCAAACAATTCTTCAAATATAACTAAAACAGCAAATTGGGGCATCATTGTCAGCTGAATGAATGAATATACACATGACGTTACGAGTCTATGAATGTCAAGAAAAACTAGCCTTTTCGAAACATTATCCAATTCATTTGAACTTCAGTGCAGTACAACCAATGGTTTATTAGTTCCAGCTATTGTTTGCAGGTTTCACTGCAATGCTTAACCACAATAGTGTTGCTGGCTTTCTCCCTGCAATAATACTAGCAGCCATGATATAAGTGAAAAGCGGCATTAAACCCTAATCACTCCACCTTACCAATTCGATATCACATAAGGGTTTTGATGTTTCTTAAAATTGTGTATGCTTTATTTTAGTTTTGAAGCCAGATTTTATTGTTTTGTTATATTTCTAACCTTGTTTGTTCCATCATTTGTTATTGTTTCCTTTGTTGCTTTGGTGAATAAAGTAATTAATTCACTTCTTTTTGTTTTTAGCTTATTATAAAAATAAAATAAAGGAGCCTTCTTAAGTCTAGAGCCTCAGCTTTTAGCATTGTTCAGGGCTCCTTTTATTTTATTTTGTATGAAAAAAAAATTGAACTCTCCTTTTTTCAGGAACCTTTTTGTTAGTCTAAGCTTATTATTGTGAGGTACAAAAGGGATGTAAGCCTCTAGAGTTGGGGTTGTCAAAGCTATTATGTAAGCTGCAGTCCAAGCCGGGAAGCTTATTGGTTGATTGGTCTCAGCAACTGTCTCCACAGTTCAAATCTTTCCAGCAGCCTTGATACACTGACAACTTGTCACCACAGTGTTCCTGTGTCTGTTCATGTTCCTGTTCCAATGAGAAGTTCCTTGTCTGAACGATGCACACTTATACAATACTCACAGTAAGTGCAGATGTATTTTATGTGCATTGTATTCTAGCATAATGCAATGGCTTTCATTCTAATTTAAGTTGTAAAGAGAATCATTTGAGAATTAATTTGCTACCTTCTGAATAGACTTTGTATGGTAACCTAGTTGCTATTCATGCTACAAATTCTTGTTTTATTCCAACAAATTAATGTTATGAACACTGTGAGGTTTTATTTTACTTTTTGGGTGTGTGAAAAATGTTACTTTTAATAATATATTTCCTCTAATCTCTTGTCACCACAGTTTTCCTGTTCCTATCCCATGAGAAGTTCCCTGTCTGATTGCATGATGCACCCTTCTTCATGTTTATGGTAAGTTCAGATGTATCTTATATTCTTTGTATTCCAGCATAATCTAATGTGTATCATCCTAACTTAAGTTGTAAAGAGAATCATTTGCAATGGACAGTTGCTATGCTGCCTTCTGAATAAACTTTGCATGGTCATCTAGTTGCTTCAGCGTTTATTCTATAAATTCTTGGCATATACCAAGCAATCACAAGCCATTACCTGCTGCTAATGGCTGAAATATTGCCCAAGCGGCATTAAACTCTTACTCACTACAAGCCAGTAAAGATACATTGTATCAATATCTAATAGTGAGGTCTCATTTAACTTGTGTGTGTTAATAGCTCAATTGACATTTGTGTGTACAAATGTATTCTTTATTAAATGTCCTTGGTCTGTTTTATAATATATTTATTTTGTGTTTCAGGATGGCAATTATTACATCTAGACAATGACGTCAACAAAATGAACCCTCATTCCCCTTGAGAGGGTGTCAATCCTGGAACAAGGACCCTGCTACAATTTGGCCCTAGAAAGGGACGTTGATGAACTGACCAGTTCTAACATAGCTATTGAAAGGAACACCCTGACTTTCTGATATCTGTGTTTGAGTCATTGATGATGTCTAGTGACGTGACACTGTTGACTTGCAGACCTTGTGATTCTTCAGGGTTACAAACAGTAACATCACCTTTGATGTGACCCTGTCATCACCAAATAGTAATCAACTTGCCTCCAAAAAAAATATTCACTACCAAAAGCGACAGGAACTTAAAGTTTGGCTCTGAGTGAAAAGGTTGATATAAGTCAGGGGTCAAATAAGATTGTTCAGAGTACCTCAAGATAAAATTTCTGAGTCGGAGGGGGGGGGGGGGGTGTTTGCACTAAGCTTTCTAACAAGGCAATTACATAAAAATTATCATAGATCATTGATCATATATTCACTTTAGTTTTAAACTTAGTCCATACATTTTACCTCCTCTTACAAACTTTGGGTTATCAGACAAGTGCTAGTCACCAACTAAGGACTATGGGCACAAAGCAATTTCACTCTTCTGTGAAACTTAGTGAGATGTATAAGTTTGGACATTCATTGGCACTTCATGAAAGTTTGTTAATCTTTGTATGAAGTATTGTGTATCATAATGTTTCATATTCATGTATTATGCTTCTCTATCTAACTTAATTTAAATGATATCTTGTGAGATATAAATATTTTAAGTAATGCCGGCGTATATTTTTAAAAGCTTAGTTGTTGGTACCAACATTTATCATTCATTTTCTCATTTTATTGTCCATATTTGTTTATGAATTTGTCAGCTTTGTTGATTTGACTTTTAGTTTTACAGGGGTTGAAATCTGTCAGTCCAAATATATTGACTTATCAATTTAACCTGGACTTCACTACATAGACACTGAAAAGTTAATGACTGACCCCTTTCATTCCACTTTAAAAAAAGGTTGACCAATCCTTCAGCTTTCTATATACTGTGTTGTTACTATTAAGTTGGCTGAGCTATAAAATGTTTGAACCCCTGGATCTAACTTCAAATATGTTTAGTATATTTAAGTCTAGTTTCATATAGTTTGGCTTAGCTCAGTTCAGCTTTGCTCATTCTTTATCACTTTTGTAAAAAGCTAAGTCTACTAAGATTTAGATATAGAAAACTTAAAATTTAGTAGTTACTTAGTTGATCTGGGTCTAAATGGTTATGTCATAAAATCTTAGATGGCTTTACTAAACACTGCCAGACTACTTGTGTTTAGGTTTCAAATCTGAAATTCACTATGAAGTGTATAATATGTCCATGTGAGTTGGTTGAACCTTTCATTACTGACAATTGTGTTTATGTGATTTGAGTATTTTGAATTTTACTCTAAGGTTTACTGAGGCTCCTTTCTTATATTTACTGTAACAAATTATTCAAGAATTATTGTCTGAGACTAACAATTTCTTAGTGAAAGGGTTTTCATCTAGGATATATACTGTTTCTTCAATATCTTTCAAGATCACCTTGAGCTTCTGTTAACGGAGATTTCACATCTCTCAAGTTTTACTGAAATGAATGATTCTCATCAGCTAAATGTTACAGCACTAGATATTGAATTATTTTATTTCTTAACTTCCAATAGATTTCATGCACACAGTTGATGCTGTGAAATAGTAAGCCTGCCTTGAATTAATGGCTATTATCATATCAGTGTTTAGAAAATATATACAAGGTATTTATGCAGGTAGTTTTTAATAATAATAATAATAATAATGAATTTATATAGCGCCTGTTTAAAAAAAAATGCATTTTGATAATATTTAAAAACAATCTAAGTTGTTGCTTGTCTTTCAATAATTTGAAAATGTATTTCATAGTCAGTGTTTTCTCTAATATTCATTTTCTCTGGAAAACCAAATTTACCTTAGTAAAAGTTTTATTTGCAGAGTAAAAAACAAGACATCATATTAATTTCACAACAGCGTCTGCACTAAGTCTTGATGACAGACAGTGCTGACTGGTCCACATTTCACTTCATGTTCTCAGTCTACATTATCACCTTGCTGCTTTAGTCAATTTCTTTGACACAATGAACATTTCTTCATACCTTTTTCATTTCTTCTTTTTCTTCTATCAACACATTAATGGTGTACTTCAAGAAAGCAGCGCCATGGTTAACAGTTGTTTATTTCATTTCACATTGTTTTCAGTTTTCTTTCTGTTATTCAGCCTCTTCAATTCAGACAGCAAAAAAGTGATTAAATCACACAAGACATCATATTCATCTCACACAAGACATGATATTTATTTCACAACAGTGTCTGTGTTAGTTCATGATGACAGACAGTACAGAGTGGTTCTCAGTCTGTCATTATCTTGCTGCTTTATCCAATTTCTTTGACACAAGAAAAGTTTCTACATTCCTCCTTTTTCTTGTTTTCCCCTTCTATCAATCAACACATGGAAGGAACTTTAAAAAGCTGCTGTTTACAGTTATTTATTTCATTCACATTTCTTATTGTTATTCAACCTCAATTCTGACACACATAAATCATGAAGCACTACCATCGGGTTTCATGGAAAATATATTGCACCATCTTTAACTCAAAGGTTCTTCCTTGATGCTGCTGTTGTTCCACTGATTGTCTGATGCATTTTGTTTTCGTCAGAGAGGCATTTCACATTTATTGTTTTCATATATACATCACTATTTTTTGTTTTTATGATTTTTCATTAGCTCTGAAGTTAAGCTTTATGGTATTGTTGATTTATTCAACACGTTTGTATTCCAAGCTGATTCCACCACTGGACTCATTACCTTAACGTGGTGTGGTGGTTTGTGTGCTTCGACAACCCCGAGAGCTATGCCAGCTGGAGCTTACATGCTCCTGGTAGGGTCACCCAAGCTGTACAGGTCGACGGGTAGAAGCCAGACCAAATGTGAGTCCTTTTAAAACCTGCTTTTCTATCTCTCACTATGCCTTTCTTTCCGTCTTTCCTCTCATCCTTTCGATCCCTTTCTCCCTGATCTATCTACTCTCGTTTGGATGGCAACATCCACGTGTTTAATAACTGAAATATTGTTCAAAACACGTTAAACACCAACTCACTCACTCACTACCCCGAGCTGATTGAAGCAAGAAGGACCCTCCATTGAGAAACTGCCAGGTTCTACGTTTTTACGAGTCACAGAATCTCCTCCAATTGTGAAGCTTCCATAAATGAACCGACTTGGCGCCTGTAAGTACACATAATTTGTTTGGCCAAATTTAGGATGTTGAACTGATAATTTGCTTCTGTGTGAATCTTAACTTTCATATTCTCTTCCGTCCCTTTTCGGTCATATCTAACATGCATTTTCAAAGTGAGAGTCCATAGTTGTTGCTGAATTTCACTTGTACATAGATTCCCCCTCGTCTTGGGGTGATATGTTGATTACTGATTCTAATGGATAAGGATGATATGTTCTCATGGCAGGTTGTCTGTATGTCTATTCTTCTGGTGCTTATCTTGAATGATTGCAACATGTTCCCTATAAGAGTTGACAAATCTACAATTCAATTATTTGTTCATAATACAGACGACCTGATGTAATGATATCTTGAAGGAAGGCCCGGTGACAACACTGTGGTTTCAGATTCCAGGTAGTTCGGTCTTCTGCTGGGCTTGTACAATGATAGGAATATATCTCTGTCCATGGGCACAGTCGTCCTTGTAGTCATGTCAGTGGTTAATTGTTGATTAGGGATAATTTTTTTACTTTTTTTAGAATGGCTGCATTTACTTGTACTTAGTTTACTTCAAGGTGTGAAGTCATTTTATGAAATAATAAATAAGTAGGACTGCTGTGACACTACTAAGAACTTCAAGATTTCCTCTCTGACCATCACATGAATTTTTTCAAAAAGGTAATTATTACCAGGAGGTAATACATCATAAAAAAGAACTAATTTCAGATTATGTTCAGTGATTCAGTCTTTGCAGAAAATAGATAAACGGGCAAATTAAACTTAGCATTTTAGCTATTGATATTTTGTAAATAAGGTATGTCATAAACCATTTTGGCTTTTGCAAAGGGCATACATTAATGTTGTTATGTTGATCATTAATCATTGATTATAAGTAATGATTCTTTGAACTTTATTGAAAAGAAAATCAAAATCTTAGTGTGATTGCAGTCCCTAACCACGTGGACATGTATGACAGTCTATTTCAAAATTGTGGTAACCAAACCAATAATGAAACCAGAAAAAAAGTAAATAAAAAAATCTTTGAATTGTTTGAAGATTATATTATTTGTAAAATGATAGATACATATATGTTAACTTGTTGAATGAGTGTGAATGAAAACTTGTGTGATTGCAGTCCCTCACCACGTGGACTTGTGTGAATGTCTATTGAAATCGTGGTTACCGACAAAAAAATAAGGAAACCAGAAAAAAAGTATTAAAAAATCTTTGTATATTGCGAAGATTATTTTAAATTGAATTATAGATATACACTAGTTGAATGAGTGAATGAAAACTTGTGTGATTGCAGTCCCTCACCACGTGGACTTGTGTGAATGTCTATTTGAAATCGTGGTTACCGACAAAAAATAAGGAAACCAGAAAAAAAGTATTAAAAAATCTTTGTATATTGTGAAGATTATTTTAAATTGAATTATAGATATAAACTAGTTGAATGAGTGTGAATGAAAACTTGTGTGATTGCAGTCCCTCACCACGTGGACTTGTGTGAATGTCTATTTGAAATCGTGGTTACCGAAAAAAAAAAAGGAAACCAGAAAAAAAGTATAAAAAAATCTTTGTATTTTGTGAAGATTATTTGAAATTGAATTATAGATATAAACTAGTTGAATGAGTGTGAATGAAAACGTGTGTGATTGCAGTCCCTCACCACGTGGACTTGTGTGAATGTCTATTTGAAATCGTGGTTACCGAAAAAAAAAAAAAAGGAAACCAGAAAAAAAGTATTAAAAAATCTTTGTATATTATATATATTGTGAAGATTATTTGAAATTGAATTATAGATATAAACTAGTTGAATGAGTGTGAATGAAAACTTGTGTGATTGCAGTCCCTCACCACGTGGACTTGTGTGAATGTCTATTTGAAATCGTGGTTACCGACAAAAAAAAAAGGAAACCAGAAAAAAAGTATTAAAAAATCTTTGTATATTAAGTTACCGACAAAAAAAAGGAAACCAGAAAAAAGTATTAAAAAATCTTTGTATATTGTGAAGATTATTTTAAATTGAATTATAGATATAAATTAGTTGAATGAGTGAATGAAAACTTGTGTGATTGCAGTCCCTCACCACGTGGACTTGTGTGAATGTCTATTTGAAATCGTGGTTACCGACAAAAAAAAAGGAAACCAGAAAAAAAGTATAAAAAAATCTTTGTATTTTGTGAAGATTATTTGAAATTGAATTATAGATATAAACTAGTTGAATGAGTGTGAATGAAAACTTGTGTGATTGCAGTCCCTCACCACGTGGACTTGTGTGAATGTCTATTTGAAATCGTGGTTACCGAAAAAAAAAAAAAAGGAAACCAGAAAAAAAGTATTAAAAAATCTTTGTATATTGTGAAGATTATTTTAAATTGAATTATAGATATAAACTAGTTGAATGAGTGTGAATGAAAACTTGTGTGATTGCAGTCCCTCACCACGTGGACTTGTGTGAATGTCTATTTGAAATCGTGGTTACCGAAAAAAAAAAAAAGGAAACCAGGAAAAAAGTATTAAAAAATCTTTGTATATTATATATATTGTGAAGATTATTTGAAATTGAATTATAGATATAAACTAGTTGAATGAGTGTGAATGAAAACTTGTGTGATTGCAGTCCCTCACCACGTGGACTTGTGTGAATGTCTATTTGAAATCGTGGTTACCGAAAAGAAAAAAAAAGGAAACCAGAAAAAAAGTATTAAAAAATCTTTGTATATTATATATATTGTGAAGATTATTTGAAATTGAATTATAGATATAAACTAGTTGAATGAGTGTGAATGAAAACTTGTGTGATTGCAGTTCCTCACCACGTGGACTTGTGTGAATGTCTATTTGAAATCGTGGTTACCGAAAAAAAAAAAAAGGAAACCAGAAAAAAAGTATTAAAAAATCTTTGTATATTATGTATATTGTGAAGATTATTTGAAATTGAATTATAGATATAAACTAGTTGAATGAGTGTGAATGAAAACTTGTGTGATTGCAGTCCCTCACCACGTGGACTTGTGTGAATGTCTATTTGAAATCGTGGTTACCGAAAAAAAAAAAAGGAAACCAGAAAAAAAGTATTAACAAATCTTTGTATATTATATATATTGTGAAGATTATTTGAAATTGAATTATAGATTGAGCTTGTTGAATGAGTGTGAATGAAAACTAGTTAGTGAACGCCACCATTTTAAGATAGCTCAATAGTGCTAAGAAATATTGTGGACTTTTGAAATGTGATAAAAAATCAGGACAAACTAATTTGCCCTGACTTATTTGGATTCCTCAGGACATATGGTTTACTGAAATGTAAAAAGCTTATTTTAATCTGAAGCAGATAGGAAAGTAAAATTGCAAAGAAAATATCCCTCAAAATGTAGTGAATTAGCAAAAAATGTAACTTTGTTGTTTATGACCAATTATTTCTTTAGAAGACATCTTTTATATCATAAAGATTTGAAATGTAACAATTGATGTAGAATAGAATGCAATAAGTAGATTGAGAATACACTAATTCCCTAACATAGTTGTGCCAATTCCATGCAAAGCGTAAAAATCATTTGTTCAAACAAATCTTTTTTTAAATTACTGTAGCTAAAGAAACATTGAAAATAAAGAATGATTTAACTCAAAACTTTAAAAGGCAAGCTCTTCGCTTTCAAATTAACAGTTAGAAGATTTTCAATGAGGCATACTGTAAAACAGCAAAATTTCAGAAACTTTTTAGTACTTTGAAAATAGCAATAAATCTATTACGACCGAAAATAGATGTGGAATGTTCTTGCCCACATTTTGGTGAAATTATCTCCCAAATTAAGTTACAGATTTTATTGAGGTTTCTGAAAATTTGGGTTTGCTGTTACTTCAAAACTTGAATCACAAAATTGTCACTAATCAAAATAATAAAAATCTGGAAAATTTCAATAGCAAAATATAACCCTTGAAAAATATATAAAGTTCCGATTGAAATGCTTTTGTTATATTTAATATCAACACTAATGATTTTTACAGTGCTTTTTTAAAATTGTTATGGAAATAACTTGCAAAAATTCCCTTCAGAGGACTTCAATGGTACAGACCTATTTCAGTTATATTTGGACGGTGACGTTTTCCCCATATACAAGCTTCTTGTAGTAACATTATAAAACTTGGCATGTTGAACTGAAATTATCTCAGCTTAAATGCAGAATTCCTATTTTATTATCTGATAAACATATTTGTAATTGAGACACCTGTCCTGTAGATCACCATTATAAACTTAATTGTTCACAACTATGTACCTTATTTGATTAAGTTGCTGTCTTCCAATATTCCTATATATTATTGATAAAATATCAAACAGATATTATGAAGTTGTAGCTGATTTTTTTCGTTACAAATGTGCAAAAAATAAGGCAAATTAAATGCTACACCTATACTGTCCAAATATGACTGGCATGGGTCTGTAGGTAAACTAAGCAGGGACGTAAGGGGGGAAAGCTGTTTCATTTGGTTGTGGTTTATAAGGAAGTTGTTAGCTATGAGGCTATGAGATAGCCAGGTCCCTGTTTATGGAGGGATTATGTTTGAGTATTTGCAAGGTTTCTTGTAATTTGTGCTGAGTGTAACCATGTTGGCTGCTTGTGAGTGTTTTGACCGTGGACCAGTGATGATGTGTTTTGGAAACTTGGAAATGTGTTCCGAATTGGCGGACTTTGTGTCTGTATTAATTGTGGATATCATGTGTTCCTTGCTGGTCTCGATGTTTCCCTGATATAGTTGCTGTCACAGTCACAGCTGATGTTGTAGATCAAGAGTTTTGTGGTGTGTTACCTGTCATTGCCCTTTTGATGACTTTGAGAGGTGTTGCCATGGAGAAGTAGGTGTTTATGCCTGCTTGATGCTTCAGTAAGCGACTCATGTGATTGTTTGCCAATGTGGGACAGTGAGATGCATGATTAACCTGGTGCATGCTCAACCTGTCCTCCCCTCACCCCATCCTGTGTCAGGGTACGAACGTTTGCTATATGCCAAGTCGGGCCGCGCGAGCGAATCCAGCTTCTGAGCCTAGGGTAGTGGTTAGTGGAGTTAGCATAACGTTCGTACCCTGAGACAGGATGCCCTCACCCCCTCATCTCCTGCATGTCTTACGCCACCTTCACATTAACCCCGACCGGTCGCAACCCACTACTAAGCTTAACCCTATCACTGCCATACATCGGCGTACAATCACATGAGTTGACTACTTAAACAGATAGCGGTCATGGTCACTTACTTCTTCATAGTCAAACCTTTTGAAGCCATTATTAGGGCTTATGATAGGGAACGCACCACAAAACAACCTGGTCTACAGCATTAACTGCTACTGTGGCAGCAAGTACATCTGGGGAACACCCAGGCCAACAAGGGATACAGGACATCCACAATTTGGTACAGACATGAAATCAGCCAATTTGGAACCCTTTCCAAATTTCCACGGCACGTCATCAATTGGGACACAGTCAAAAACACTCACAATCAATCAACATGTCTATGCTCGGCACCAATTAGGGGAAGCTCTGCAAATGCTCAGACGTTATACCTCCATAAACAGGGATCAAGCATGTTTCTTCCCATCAGTTTACAACCTCCTTATCCAGTATTGAAATAAAAAACCTTCTCTGCCTTCCCTTCTTAGTCACAACTGAAAGGAATTCCTCCTTCCTTTACCATTAAACTCACTGCTTGGGCAATGTTTCAGTCATAGGCGGTGATTTTTGTTTTGACAAAGGAAGGAGGAATTATAATTACTAATTGACTTCCCTTTTGATAAACATCAAAGTTTTTGATCATTTAAACTAAGATTTGTTTCAAGACCTTTTTTAATATTTCATTTTCTGTTCATATTCAGAGCTTAACTACATAATTATTTGACCTAGCTCATTGAAACTTGCCACATGGAAACGTAACTTAGAATTTGTTTCCGGATCAAAACTCTAAAACTATAAGATCTAGCTCATGGAAACTTGAAACATGGATCATTTAGCATGTGAAAATGTACCTTTTGGTAATTTGAACTCTTCAGATAGTTTTTTGTGCAGTTTCAAATAAAATGGAACAATTTCAACAGATGACTTTGTCCTGGATCTAATCTTACACAATTTAAAGATAGATGTTTTTAAGTAGGGATGAATATTTCTGGTCATCTTCTGATGACTCTTGTTACATTCTGAGACATGTCCATAAGTACCTTGCTCTTTGGGATTAAATTGTTATTTCTTCCTAATCTCCCTATCATGTTTAGATGAGACTTAGATTTGTAATTTGTAATGTGAGTTTAGAGGTTAGCACACTTGGAGTTTTTGGATGGTGGTAGATAACTCACTCATTCATGTGCACATAGTCTGTCATCATGAACCTAGAGCAAAATATTTAATTGACTACCAACCCAGTCTACAAAAATATAGCAAGTCCAGATCACTCAGCTCTTTGGCTTCCATTTTGTTATATTATATGAATTGTTTTAAAATATTGCCAATATTGAAAAAAATACTTCTTAAACGAAATGTTAGCCTAGCATGTACATGTACATGAAAACATGATCAAATATATTGGAGGTACCTGTCATTTTTATTTGACACTATTAACATTTAAAATACACCTCATATATACAATAAGATAGAAAGTTACTTAAAAAGGGTTTATGATTTAAGAGGGATCCCGTTTTGCTCTTAGAAAGGCATAAAAAGTTTTTCGAAATAGGTGGGGTACGCATGGTAGCTGTCTCTCCAACTTTTGACAGAATCACTGGACAATTAAGTATTGAATTTTTCCTTCCAGCATTGAATTGTGATCAAAGTTAATTGTTTTCTGGACTCAAATTCTGAGTACCAATTCTTATGAAGTTGTCCAAAAGAGCGGCTAATTTTCCCATGAATGGACCACCGAACATTTTTTTTTTTTCTGAGAGTCATTCCTGCACAAGATGCTGTTCTTCTAGATCTTCTTTAAAATATTTGTCAATGTTTTGTCAAGTGTGTTGTGTATGTAATTTTAGGGTTCATCAACTTTTCTTTTTATCTTTCACACATGTTTACAAAACTCTGGAACTTTCTATTATTCATATAGACACTGTTATTTTGTTGACTTAATTTGTTTGTTTCCATCAATCACAGTTTAAGATTGTAAGAGGAGGATATAACAAAGGTTCATTCCTGATCAGTTTCTAAATGAATCATACTGCAGAAGGTGGTGTCAGTTGTCAGAATGGCTAACAATTTGATATTGGCGTATACCGTGGTTGCTTTTGTCTGTGCAACCTTCAGATGAATGTTTATTCTGTGTTGGTCCCAGATCCAATGGACCTTCCACTCGGTAGTCTTGTTTCTCATATCGTACAGCCCATCTCCAGGATCATACTGCAGGAGGTGTTGTTAAGATATTTGGGTAAACCTTGGTTGCTTTCTTCATTTCACTTCAGTGCCACCTTCAGATGAATGTTGATCCTGGTACTATATTCTGTTGTTGTATCCAGATCCAATGGACCTTCAACTCAGTAGTCTTGTTTCTCATATCGTACACCCCATCTCCAGGATCATACTGCAGAAGGTGTTGTTAAGATATTTGGGTAAACCTTGGTTGCTTTCTTTATTTCACTTCAGTGCCACCTCAGATGAATGTTGGTCCTGGTACTATATTCTGTTGTTGGTCCAACATCCAACTGACCTTCCAGCAAGTTGGTAGTAATGTGGTCTAGTAGGGTGGGTTGAGCTTCCAATGTCTTCCACTGTGTCCTTCTTGCTTCAAGTCAACCTCAATCATTTTCAAACAATTTATTATTATGACAAGCACCCCAGTATGTTTTGTGAGTTAAGTTCAAGCTAAAGATGCAAAAACACCTACATTGTTGGCGTGTTGGCTTAAGGGTTTATGCCCTATCCCTTACCCATGGAGGTGCTCTCCAGAGAAGGTTTTATCTGGAGAAGGAGATCTGTATTGTTATTTAATAATATATATTTTTATATATATATTTCACATTTTTTGGCCCATATGGCCTATTTTCTGAATTCATTTAATTTCCAGAGCATTTCTGGAAAACTGTTTGACTCAGGAACTTCTAATTTTGTATGGATGTTACCTTTTTGGTGCAGATGTGTCTTTTAGGGGTTTCAATTCAAGGGTACCCCAAAACGGTCAATTTCAGATTTAGTTCTGTTAACGGAGCATAACCTTTAAACTTTTTGATTTCATATATCAAATACGAATTTTCAATTTCAATTTGTTCTTACTTTTGCCGTGCTCTACAATAGTGTCTGTGCTAGGTCTTGTCCCTTTATCAGTTTATTCATCTTACGGATAGAAACTTCATTGTTTATTTGACATTTTCTTGGCCACTTTTCTTCCTTCCTTAGATTAACAATTTTATTGATGACTACTTCTTTATCTATTTTACAGATCTTGCTGATCTTCTTCTTGTCCCTTTGTCAGTAGAGTATTCTTATGAATGACAATTTATCTATCTATCACACTCAATATGTCTCTGATGCTTCTTGCAAGTTCATCTAGTGGACAAACTTATGAATGACAACTTGTCTATTTATTTCACACAATATGCCTAGGATTCATCTTTCAGTTCTTCAAGTGGACAATCTTATGAATGACAACTTGTCTATTTATTTCACACAATATGCCTAGGATTCATCTTTCAGTTCTTCAAGTGAACAAACTTATGAATGACAATTAACTTACCCCGGTAGCCATTTATTACACTTTATCACATACAATATGTCTGGATTCACCTAGTGAGTTCTTCAAATGGACAATCTTTTGAAAGACAACTTGTCTTTTTCTCACACACCATGTATCAGATTCACCTTTCAGTTCTATAAGAGGACAATATTTTCAATGACAATTTTTATTCATTTCGCAAGATTTTTTTATTTGCCTCTTCTTCAGGCAAATTCACACAAAACTTCTAGATTCATCCTGTCCTTTTCTTCAGTGGACAATTCATTCT
Source organism: Steromphala cineraria (assembly GCA_916613615.1). Taxonomy (NCBI): domain Eukaryota; kingdom Metazoa; phylum Mollusca; class Gastropoda; order Trochida; family Trochidae; genus Steromphala; species Steromphala cineraria. Next base: position 22,451,646 of record OU744736.1, on the reverse strand, counting down.
ATATTCCTATATTTATTTCCCACAATGTTTCTAGTTCATTTCTTGCCCCTTCTTCAAAGAGATAATGTTCTGGGCGACATCATCTTTCTCTATTTCAGACAATATTACAGGGCTAATTCTTGTCCCTTCTTCATGTGGATGATTCTTACTGTCAAAACAAGGATGCTTCTTTCCATTTCAATCTCAGATAAAATTAAAATACTTCTAAATTAAGGTTCACACTGACAATAGAGAGCTCACACATAATGTAGTATCTGGGATGATCTTGAAAAATATTGCATAGAAAATCTACAGTATATTTTACAAAATATAGCATGACACGTGTGGTATACTCCATTTGAAATTAGATTTATGGTTAAATCTGGAAAATCTAATTGTTCTAACATATATGTGAATATGAGACGATAGTATGAGTTTTGATGCAATATGATAGATGTTAGAATTAACTTTTTAAGAAAGGTGTTGATAATTTTGATATTCAACATTATAAATATTTATCCATATATGTATCCTGTATCAAAAAGGTTGATTGATATATGATTTTATTAGTAATTCTTATGTGTCAAATTAATATCATTGTTACAGTTACATTCAGGAAATAAAGGACTTAAAAAAAAAACCCAGAGTTTTCATTTTTTCATTTATTGATATATCAATTATCATGATAAGAAGGTTTACATTTCCCTCAAAACCATCACGTTATGAACCATTAGAGAAATTCTATGTTCAAATATTGTAAATACTAATATCATTTAGGTGAATCATAAATACAATTAACATCAATTAAAAGAAACCTAAAAATGTAAGTCCTTTAATCAAAAGGGTATTTTTTCAATGCTAGTCATTGTTTAAATTTGACCGGTAAGTTGATATAATGTTTGAAAGGAGCCTCAGAGAATATTGACCCAAAATCTGAAATTTATTTCTGTGAAGGTGAACTATATAAATAATCAAGCTCTATGTCAGCGTAAGTTTACATAGTGTACCAGTGTAAGTTGACATGACATGTCGTCCCTCTATTTGTAGCTTTGTGTAAACTGAAGTTGAAGATATTTTGTTAAGTTGAATGTCATAATATGTCTATATGGTGTACAAGTGTAAGTTGACATGACATGTTGTCCCTCTACTGACAGACAGACAGACAGACATATTTATTCAATATTTTAAAGAGGGACTGAAATGCTATATGGCAACTTTCGGGATTCATGAAATAGTGATAACAATTTCACATGGACTCAACTTTAAATTTCTGAAATCGACCTAGAAACGGCTTCATTACGACTGTATAAAGAACACCGCCTAATTAGGCCGGCGAACAGAATAAAACGCACTGAAGCGTGACTGCCTCGTGACGTGTTAGTAGGTGATGTGATACTCCCTTCTGTGCCCTCGTTATGTAAAACAACACAAGCTAACAGTACAGCTCGATGTTTAACCGTCGATTAAACAACCTAAACAACATCCAAACATCTCAAACCTTCAATAGATCGGTAGTTTATTTATTCAACTGGCAATTTGTATTGATGAAAACGTAAGACCCTGATTAAAAACGAAGTTGTGCGCATAATGCTACAGCATGTAGGCCTAGATGGTCTCGCTTTGCGCAATGTTGTCATAAGACATACCCGGATGTATATGTAAACAATTGCTCCCGTGTGAACTGTTTTATATTTGTGCACAGTTGTTGGTTGTTATTGAATATTACTTAAGTAGCACAGCAGAAAGGCTGCTATTATACAATACTATTTTTATTTACATTTAAACAATTTTTAGCTCATCTGGCCTGTAAGGCCCGATGGGCTTATGGCATGGCATGGTGTCCGGCGTCCGTCCGTCCGTCCATCCGTCCGTCCGTCCGTCCATCCGTCCGTAAACTTTGTGGAATTTCGACTTCTTCTCCAGAACCATAAGGCCTAGAAAGCTGAAACTTTGTGTACAGACTCCTTAGGTAGTGAGGATTATAAATTGTAGCTTTGGTGGCCCTGTGACCCCTAATAAGGGCCACAGGGGCCACACCCTAAAAACCTATTTTCATCTTCTTCTCCAGAACCATAAGGCCTAGAAAGCTGAAACCTTGTGTACAGACTCCTTATCTAGTGAGGATTATAAATTGTAGCTTTGGTAGCCCTGTGACCCCTAATAAGGGCCACAGGGGCCACACCCTAAAAAGCTATTTTCATCTTCTTCTCCAGAACCATAAGGCCTAGAAAGCTGAAACTTTGTGTACAGACTCCTTGGCTAGTGAGGATTATAAATTGTAGCTTTGGTAGCCCTGTGACCCCTAATAAGGGCCACAGCGGCCACACCCTAAAATCCTATTTTCATCGTCTTCTCCAGAACCATAAGGCCTAGAAAGCTGACAGACTCCTTGGCTAGTGAGGATTATAAATATGTAGCTTTGGTTGCCCTGTGACCCCTAATAAAGGCAACAGTAACGTCCTTCAAATCTATTTTCATCTTCTTCTCCTGAAGTATAAGGCCTAGAAAACTGAAACTTGTCGCCTATATATACTTAATTTTATGATTGGTGCCCCTGTGGCCTCTACAAAGGGGGTATCATTGGCCACACTCTACAGCATAATTGATGATGAAGTCTGATGAGCTCCAGAGCCAATGGCTCTATTTTTATTTTAGAATTGCCTTTGACTTCATTTTGTAACAGGATAAAAAATATATACGTTTTTCTTAGTTATTTCATTTAGTGATGGACAAGTTACAATTCTCAATGAAAGACAAGTATTGGATGATCACTGATGTCTTGTATAAAACATTATTTTAATAGGGCATTTCACTGAAAATCGTAATTTTCTCACTCTTGTACATAGAGGAGATATTTTCCACAACAATACCCGATACATGGCCAAACAGAATGAAGATTTATTAAATGAACCTTATCCAAAATAATTATCAGATAGAGCAAAAACGGTATTCCTAATTTCAGGTTAATAGGTTATAATTTACCAATCGGAGAACAAAGGGATGTTAAGGAATACAATTGCTATTTGATGTTACCTAATTAGCTGATGTCATAAAATAGCCAGGTGATTGTGCATTATATAACCTACCTGCTATAGTCATCATTTGATGTCATCTAATTAGGAAACAGAAAGGAAATACGATAGACAGTAAAGTAATTGTGTAATAAGTGAGTATCTGCAGACCAATGTAATTGTTTATTCAACCTTTTTACACAACGTTCAAATCTAAATGTGAGCATTGTATATTCGGATTATTACCAAAAATCAGCCCAAAACTTTGTGCAATGTTTTATATTTTACTAATCTCCCTTTTCTCTGCATGCCAAACTGTTCATTCAGTGAAAATGCGAGCTCGAAGCAGAAAATCGGTGTAGTGATCGGAACACGTGAGTTCGATGTAGATTGTCACATTGCTCTGTTTGACCTAACACAGCGGGTCAATTTGGCGTGAAACCATCAATATGATGGGAATATGTCTACGGAGACTTCATCAGGAGATATTCTAGGACAGTTGACAGCAACACAATGATATAACATACTGTTAATCGCTTTGAAAAGGCAGTACTGCGGATTTCGCCTATCATTTTCCATATAAGCAGACGAACGCTTCGCCTACTGCCACGTCACTTCCGGTATCCCCTGCCCGTGGCCTCTCAGCCTTGTTTTGGTTTGTCGCTGGACGGCGACAAGCAGACGCCTTGTTACGCAATGTTTACTTAACTGTAGCTTCATTGAGAAACTGTGTATCGTTGCTGTTTTGGCCTAATATTTATGTTATATAGTTATTTGACCAATATCTTTTTGAAAATATATTTAAAAAATAGAGCCATTGGCTCTGTAGCTCATCAGGCATCATATCAAGTTTGCTTTATACAGGCAAGATGAGCTAAAAATGAAACTGATGTTACCTATTACAAGAAAACCTATAAAAAAATTACAAAACAAATGTATTATTATTCAACACTTTCTAGATTGCCAATATCAGACAGTGAAAGAAGTCCACACTAAAATATCCAAGGAGAAATAAATTTGCCATAGACTGTCATCTCATGGAGAAAAATAGGTTTTTAAGATTGTGACCCCTGTGACCCTACAGTTTAGAATCCCAATTGGCCAAGGAGTCTACATGCAGTCTTTCAGCTCAATAGACCTTTAGGAGCTAAAGATGATGATGAAAATAAGTTGTTAAGGTTGTGACCCCTGTGACCCTATTTGGGGTCATGGGGTCACGAAATCTACAATTTAGAATCCCCATTGGCCAAGGAGTCTGCACATATAATTTCAGCTCTCTAGACCTTTTGGAACTTGAGAAGAAGATGAAAATAGTTTTTTAAGGTTGTGACCCCTGTGACCCTATTTGGGGTCACAGGGTCAACAAAGTTACAAATTAGAATCCCCATTGTCCAAGGAGTCTGCACATATCAATATTAACTCTCTAGACCTTTTGGAACTGGAGAAGAAGATGAGAATTGGTTTTTAAGGTTGTGACCCCTGTGACCCTATTTGGGGTCATGGGGTCACGAAATCTACAATTAAGAATCCTGATTGGCCAAGGGTCTGCACATATAATTTTCAACTCTATAGTCCTTTTAGTACTGGAGAAGAAAATGAAAATAGGTTTTTAAGGTTGTGACCCCTGTGACCCTATTTGGGGTCACAGGTTCACCAAAGTTACAAATAAGAATCCTTATTGTACAAGGAGTCTGCACATATCACTTTCAACTCTCTAGTCCTTTTAGAACTGGAGAAGAAGATGAAAATAGGTTTTTAAGGTTGTGACCCCTGTGACCCTATCTGGGGTCACAGGTTCACCAAAGTTACAAATTAGAATCCCCATTGTCCAAGGAGTCTGCACATATCACTTTCAACTCTCTAGTCCTTTTAGAACTGGAGAAGAAGATGAAAATAGGTTTTTAAGGTTGTGACCCCTGTGACCCTATTTGGGGTCACAGGTTCACCAAAGTTACAAATTAGAATCCTTATTGTCCAAGGAGTCTGCACATATCATTTTCAACTCTCTAGTCCTTTTAGAACTGGAGAAGAAGATGAAAATAGGTTTTTAAGGTTGTGACCCCTGTGACCCTATTTGGGGTCACAGATTCATCAAAGTCACAAATTAGAATCCTTATTGTCCAAGAAATCTGCACATATCACTTTTAACTCTCTAGTCCTGTTAGAACTGGAGAAGAAGATGAAAATAGGTTTTTAAGGTTGTGACCCCTGTGACCCTATTTGGGGTCACAGGTTCACCAAAGTTACAAATTAGAATCCCCATTGTCCAAGGAGTCTGCACATATCACTTTCAACTCTCTAGTCCTTTTAGAACTGGAGAAGAAGATGAAAATAGGTTTTTAAGGTTGTGACCCCTGTGACCCTATTTTGGGTCATGGGGTCACGAAATCTACAATTTAGAATCACCATTGGCCAAGGAGTCTGCACATATCGTTTTTAACTCTCTAGTCCTTTTAGAACTGGAGAAGAAGATGAAAATAGGTTTTTAAGGTTGTGACCCCTGTGACCCTATTTGGGGTCACAGGGTCACCAAAGTTACAAATTAGAATCTCCATTGTTCAAGGAGTCTGCACATATAATTTTTAACTCTCTACTCCTTTTGGAACTGGAGAAGAAGATGAAAATAGGTATTTAAGGTTGTGACCCCTGTGACCCTATTTGGGATCACAGGGTCACCAAAGTTACAAATTAGAATCCCCATTGGCCAAGGAGTCTGCACATATCATTTTTAACTCTCTAGTCCTTCTGGAACTGGAGAAGAAGATGAAAATAAGTTTTTAAAGTTGTGACCCCTGTGACCCTATTTGGGGTCACAGGGTCACCAAAGTTACAAATTAGAATCTCCATATGCTAAGGTACTTGTACACAAAATTTCAGCTCTCTAATGTGTATGGTTCATGAGGAGAAGTCGAAAGTGTCAAAAGTTTACGGACGGACGGACGACGGACGACGGACAGACGGACGACGGACGGACGCCGGACGACGGGCCATGCCATAAGCCCATCTGGACTTTCAGTCCTGATGAGCTAAAAAGGTTATGCAGCCCTTCTTTAAGGCCAACGGCCCATAAGACAGTAAATTGTACAATTTGTTTGATGCGCAATTTGATATTACATATTTATGATTTCATTTTTTTTTCTAATTTTATATACTTGGTGCAAGAAATTACAGACATTTTTGATAGTTTCATGGTTATTGCTATCAATGATATTCACAAAAGTGTGTAAATTGATAATTGACAATAATGGGGTAATAAACTTAGTTCTGGCATCCTTATATAATTTACAATATTAAAAAAGAATATGCATTTCATTTTCTATACAATTAATGTTATTTACTTTACAATACTTGCATAGTCAGCCATTTGTGTATTATAATACCTTCCTACCTCTATACCTAGACCAAAATTGCTGCACCTAAACTTTGCTAATAGAGATTTCAAAAATGGAGAAAATGGCATAGAAAGATAGCCTTCAACATTAGTAGTGACTTAAAATCCTTATAAGCAAAAGAATCTGAGAAGTGTTGTATAGAAGTAGACCATGATTGTTTAAGAATATCAGAAAGTCTGAGTTTAAAATGTTCCATGAATACCTTACTATCTCCAACATCCTGTGAAACCCATACAAACCCATAACCGAATCTAAATAATATATTTTTTACATGTTTAGCCCAGGTAATCCTCTCTGAATCATCAAGAGATTTCATCATGCTATAACTCTGGAAAGGTAATCTGTGTGAACCTAACTGGATTAACCTACACCAATACTTGATAGCTTTAGACATACTAGTATAATTAAACTGTAATGGAAGCCTACCACATTCACCTAAAACCATACTACTACTTACATTTCTGCCAACCCTAAGAAACCGCCTACAAATTTTGATCTGGAGGCTTTCAATAATCTTACAATATGATAATCCCCAAACTTCTGACCCATAACACAGAATAGGTAAAATGATAGCATCAAATAATTTGAAAAGATCATGCGCTGACAAAGTACCAAAATTTCTTTGAAAAGAATAAACAGACATGAGTGCTTTATTACCCTGAATTTCGAAACACTATAACCTTTGTTTTATCCATATTAACCTTCATTCCAGTATGTTTACAAAATAACTCTAGTGCATTTAGCCTCTTCTGTAACTGCAAAGCAGTATCTGCCACCCCTGACACATCATCAGCAAACATTGAAGCATATAAATTATCAACATTGACATTAATATTTACACCTTTTCCTCCAAATTTTTCCAACACTGCATTAAATAGCCTGTTTATAAATATAATACATTTTTTTTTTTTTTTTTTTTTATTTGCATATTTTTCAAGTTTTACATATATTCGGTTTGTTTGTACATATTCACAGTTGAGCGTGTATAAAGAACGTTATACATTTAAACAAAAAGGACATAAATACATAGGCTACAGTGACCTTCAGTGCTATACAGGTTATACTATTGGTGAAGGTACATGCACATTACAAACATTGGCAATATGGCGTGATTATTGTAAGTACAAAGTGAACTGTGTGTAATACATAAAATTTACAGTCGATTATCAAAAAAATTTAATTTCTCAATATGGTATGTAGGGATGACCAGAATTTAAGAAATGGATCATTTTCACTGGAAACTAAGTAAATGCATTTCGTTATGTCGTAGTATTGTTTGATTTGGCCAAGTATATAAGGAAAGTTCGGAACATTCATTTTTTGACTATTCTTAAATATAATGTCTTTTACAAGTAAAATGATAGCGTTAATAGGATTGTTATTTCTTCCTTTAATACCGAGCATAATCTTTGACACTGTTAAATTTATATGAATTTGGGCAGTTTGTAACCATTTTTCTAGACTTTTCCAAATTTTTACAACCGGGTCACAATACCAAAATAGGTGCTCTAAAGTTTCCAATTCTTTATTACAAAACCGACATAGCAGTGTTTCCGATATCTTTATTCTGAATAAGTAACAATTTGTAGGTAGAATATGATGGATAATCCTATACTGCAGCCATTTCAAATCAGTACTACGAGTACATTTGTGGGCTATCAAATTAAATACTCTCCAATCCTTTTCTGAGAGTTTGCAATCTAAACTTCTGGCCCATTTGCTATAACAGGGTAATTGCACATATTTCGAATCCATTAATTTCGTGTATATATATTTACTGCTTAATTTTTCGCTAATATGATATAAGTTAAAAGGATAAATTGGATTTTGACAAACATTCTGTATGTTTTGTATATCTAACTTAGAAATATACGACATAACAGACCTTTTTATACCTTCATAACTTAAAAAATTGGTTTGAATTTTAAATTTATTTTTGAATTCCTCAAAATTGATAAGTCTACCCTCGTGGTGCATCAGATCATTGATAAATATTACACCTTTGTTATACCATGATCTGTACATAATAGGCTTTCCATCTATTTTTATTCCATCATTATTCCACAAAGACTGACTTAGCAGTTCGCCTTCTGAAATGCTTGATGCTTTACACTTACTAATAAAAATTGAGTATGACATGAGAACATCCTTCCAAAATATATTTGTCATTTCTGGAATCAATTTATCTCGAATAAAGGTGCTATCTGAAAGCCAAAGCTCATTCATATCATTTATTCTGTTTGCAAGAATAGTAGCCCATTTCTTGTCTCCACTTTGTAGTCTACTTATCCACCTTAGCGTTTGAGATGCAATAATTTCCTTAATATTTGGAGCTTTTATTCCTCCATGCTCAGGTATAAGAACAAGGACATCACGTTTAACTTTATCAGGCTTACCCCTCCAAATGAATTGAAAATTCTGGAATTTTTCAAGTGTATTCTTCGGTGGATTTGGTAGTGAAGAAAATAAATGATTTAATTTAGGGAGTAAAAGGGATTTCAAGATGGTATTTCTGCCTAAAGGAGTGAGATTTCGGGCCGACCAAATATTCATTTGATTTTCAATATAGGTAAAATTCTCACCATAATTTCTGTCTACCATATTCTCAAGATCAATATCGAAGTTGATTCCCAAGAGAGAAAAGTTTGTCTGAGTCCAATCAAATTTCCAGTCTTAACACAGTTTATATCTAGATCGCTTTTTGGATCCAATCCATATTAATTTGGTCTTTTCTACATTTATCTTCAAACCGGAAAAACGTTGGAAAAATTGGAGAGTATTTAGTGTTACATAAAGGCATTTTTCAGATCCATCTAAACTCAACGTGGTATCATCGGCAAATTGTGCCAAGTAGGTATTCAATATTTCCTAACTCTATCCCTTTAATGTCTTTATTGTTTTTAATCATAATGCCTAAAATTTCTACACAAAGTATAAATAGATATGGGGCAATTGGGTCACCTTGACGACAGCCGCGTCCAATTTTGAATGGTTCGGAGGCAAAGCCATTCACAAGTACACGTGATTCAATACCGTTATATAGTGTCTCAATCCATTGTATAATACTTGGTCCAAATTTAAAGAACTGTAGAACCTTAGTGAGATATGTTCTGTCTACTGAATCAAATGCCTTTTCAAAGTCAATTAACAATAATAGGCCAGGAATCTGAAATGTTTCTGTGTATTCCATTAAATCATAAATTAATCTTGTTACCTCTCCAATATATCTACCAGAAATAAAGCCTTTTTGATCCTCACTGATGATACTTGGGAGAACTGTTTTTATTCTATTTGCGATGGCGGAAGCCCCTATCTTATACGAAGTGTTTAAAAGAGAAATTGGTCGCCAGTTTTTAAGAATTTTTTTAGGTTTGTTACCTTTTGGAATGCAGGTTATCAATCCCTGAGTTTGTGTCACAGATAATTTTTCATTTTTATAACCAAAGTTTAAGGATTTTAACATAAAATCACCCAAATCCTTCCAGAAAAATAGAGCCATTGGCTCTGTAGCTCATCAGGCATCATATCAAGTTTGCTTTATACAGGCCAGATGAGCTAAAAATGAAACTGATGTTAACTATTGCAAGAAAACCTATAAAAAAATTACAAAACAAATGTATTATTATTCAACACTTTCTAGATCGCCAATATCAGACAGTGAAAGAAGTCCACACTAAAATATCCAAGGAGAAATAAATTTGCCATAGACTGTCATCTAATGGAGAAAAATAGGTTTTTAAGATTGTGACCCCTGTGACCCTATTTGGGGTCATGGGATCACAAAACCTACAGTTTAGAATCCCAATTGGCCAAGGAGTCTACATGCAGTCTTTCAGCTCAATAGACCTTTAGGAGCTAAAGATGATGATGAAAATAAGTTTTTAAGGTTGTGACCCCTGTGACCCTATTTGGGGTCATGGGGTCACGAAATCTACAATTAAGAATCCTGATTGGCCAAGGAGTCTGCACATATCATTTTCAACTCTCTAGTCCTTTTAGAACTGGAGAAGAAGATGAAAATAGGTTTTTAAGGTTGTGACCCCTGTGACCCTATTTGGGGTCATGGGGTCACGAAATCTACAATTAAGAATCCTGATTGGCCAAGGAGTCTGCACATATCATTTTCAACTCTCTAGTCCTTTTAGAACTGGAGAAGAAGATGAAAATAGGTTTTTAAGGTTGTGACCCCTGTGACCCTATTTGGGGTCATGGGGTCACGAAATCTACAATTAAGAATCCTGATTGGCCAAGGAGTCTGCACATATCATTTTCAACTCTCTAGTCCTTTTAGAACTGGAGAAGAAGATGAAAATAGGTTTTTAAGGTTGTGACCCCTGTGACCCTATTTGGGGTCATGGGGTCACGAAATCTACAATTAAGAATCCCGATTGGCCAAGGAGTCTGCACATATCATTTTCAACTCTATAGTCCTTTTAGTACTGGAGAAGAAGATGAAAATAGGTTTTTAAGGTTGTGACCCCTGTGACCCTATTTGGGGTCACAGGTTCACTAAAGTTACAAATTAGAATCCCCATTGTCCAAGGAGTCTGCACATATCACTTTCAACTCTCTAGTCCTTTTAGAACTGGAGAAGAAGATGAAAATAGGTTTTTAAGGTTGTGACCCCTGTGACCCTATTTGGGGTCATGGGGTCACGAAATCTACAATTAAGAATCCCGATTGGCCAAGGAGTCTGCACATATCATTTTCAACTCTCTAGTCCTTTTAGAACTGGAGAAGAAGATGAAAATAGGTTTTTAAGGTTGTGACCCCTGTGACCCTATTTGGGGTCACAGGGTCACCAAAGTTACAAATTAGAATCTCCATTGTCCAAGGAGTCTGCACATATAATTTTTAACTCTCTACTCCTTTTGGAACTGGAGAAGAAGATGAAAATAGGTTTTTAAGGTTGTGACCCCTGTGACCCTATTTGGGATCACAGGGTCACCAAAGTTACAAATTAAAATCCCAATTGGCCAAGGAGTCTGCACATATCATTTTAAACTCTCTAGTCCTTCTGGAACTGGAGAAGAAGATGAAAATAGGTTTTTAAAGTTGTGACCCCTGTGACCCTATTTGGGGTCACAGGGTCACCAAAGTTACAAATTAGAATCTCCATTGTCCAAGGAGTCTGCACATATAATTTTTAACTCTCTACTCCTTTTGGAACTGGAGAAGAAGATGAAAATAGGTTTTTAAGGTTGTGACCCCTGTGACCCTATTTGGGATCACAGGGTCACCCAAGTTACAAATTAGAATCCCCATTGGCCAAGGAGTCTGCACATATCATTTTAAACTCTCTAGTCCTTCTGGAACTGGAGAAGAAGATGAAAATAGGTTTTTAAAGTTGTGACCCCTGTGACCCTATTTGGGGTCACAGGGTCACCAAAGTTACAAATTAGAATCTCCATATGCTAAGGTACTTGTACACAAAATTTCAGCTCTCTAATGTGTATGGTTCATGAGGAGAAGTCGAAAGTGTCAAAAGTTTACGGACGGACGACGGACGACGGACGGACGACGGACGGACGGACGCCGGACGACGGGCCATGCCATAAGCCCATCTGGACTTTCAGTCCTGATGAGCTAAAAATTAAAAAAACTCTGTCGTAAAACCATCTGGTCCTGGGCTTTTGTCATTTTTTCATATTTTTAAGTGCTAATGAGATTTCAGTCTTAGTTAAATCGCCTTCTAGCGTCGCCTGTTCGTTGTGAGATAGTTTTGATATGTCAATATCTTTGAAATATTCATCGAGATTGATAGATGTAACATCCTGTTGCATGTATAGCTTTTCGTAAAAAGATTTAGTCTCATTTAAAATTGCATTAGAATTGTTAACAACTGTACCGTCATTTTTTTCTAACTCTATAAAGGCTTTATTTAGGAAGTTTCTAGATTCTAATTTAAGAAAATATTTAGTAGGCTTTTCACCCTCTTCAATCCACTTTGCACAGATCTAATCATCATTCCCCTAACCTTTTGGTCATATATTTCATCCAATTTTAATTTAGCCTCATTAATGTCGCTAAGAATTTCTTCTTTTTCATTCAGTACATCTGTTTCATCTAGTTTCTTTTCCATAAAATCTAGTTTTGTTTGCAATGTCGTTTCCTTTTCTTTATTTATTTTCTTTTTAGTGGATGAGTAATATATAGTTTTCCCCCTGATCATTAACAATAACGTTTCCCATAACAATTGATCATCAATTGAATATGTCCTGATTCCATCACGACAATCTGTTCTGTACAGATCAAGTGTAGTATTTATAGTATCTTTTATATACTTTTCTATATACTTTCTATCAGTTAAAAGAGAGTTGTTAAATTTCCAAAAGCTCTTTCCATGATCAATCATCGAAAATTTGAGAGTTAATTCAATAAGTGAGTGGTCAGAACTGATGCTAGGGTTAATTTCACAAGCATCAACTGAGCGTAGTAAATTATGGGAGATAAGGAAAAAATCTAGTCGTGCTTGTTTCAAAGGAGTGGGCTGGCGCCATGTATACCTTTTTGTTTCATAATTCATCTCCCGCCATGGGTCCTTAAGATCAAACAAATCAATAATTTCCGAGAGTTTTTCCTTGCATTTAGGGTGGTTAATGTTTTTATAGTTAAAAGTGTCAAGTCTTTGATTGGTCACTAAGTTCCAATCGCCACACAGACAAATCTCATCACTATCAAATTCTTTTAATATATCTACAATCTGCTCAAATATACCCGGCTCGTCCTTGTTCGGACCATAAATGCTAATAACTGTGAACGTTATTTCATTGGACATTATTATGAGAGCAACTAAGTTTCCTTCTGTATCAATCGATGTGTCTAGGACTTTGAATTCAAAGTTATTGTTAAATAGAATCGCTGTACCACGAGCGTTACTTCTCAAACAACTAAAATAGCACTCTTTATACCCCCACTGTTGTTTAATAGACTGTTCCTGGTCAGGCGTAAAGTGAACATCCTGCAGACAGTAAATGTTACCATTCTTTTTGCGAAGATATTGAAATACCTTTTTCCTTTTAACAACATTACTTAGACCCCAACAATTTTGAGATATTAAATATATATAAATATAATAAATAGTTGAGGACTTAAGATACAACCTTGCCGGGTACCCTGATTACACAAAAAGATATCACTGAGACCATTTGGGGTCCTAACACAAGCTGCCAACTTTGAGTACATGGACTTTAAGATATCATAGTATTTACCTGTTATTCACACATTTTTAAGACAATCCAATAGGACCTTGTGATTAATAGTATCAAAAGCTTAAGCAAAATCTATCACAGTAAAATCTACCCTTTTTCTTATGAGCATACTTTTGAACAATAGCATTTAAACAAAAAATATGATCAACAGTGCTATACTCAGCTATAAAACCAGCCATTAGTTTCACACTACCGCTGTAACCTGGAGGTTAAAATACAGGTAAATAATTTACAAAAAGAGTCTATCAAAGAAATAACTCTATAATTTTTGGGGTCTTTCCGTATACCTGATTTGAAAAGTGGACATATAATACTTGTGCCCAATACAGAAGGGAAATTACCTGTACAAAATATTTGGTTAAAAAGAAGTGTGACATGTTTTAATGAGTAAGGTTTTGATGCTTTAATAAATTCAGCAGCAAGTCCATCAGGTCCAGGAGATTTGTTGTTTTTATCCCCCGCAACAACGAAGTTGCGGGGGGTATTAAAATGGGTACCGTCCGTCCGTCCGTCCGTCCATCCGTCCGTCCGTCCGTCCGTTACACTTTGTGTCCGGCTGATAACTTTCTAACTAATCAACCATTTCAATTCAAATTCGTCATGGACATGAAGAAACATGTAATAATGTGTCATGAGAAACAATTTCCTGAAAATCTACATAAAATATTAGGATTTTGGAGAAAAAGTGGTAAATTTTGTAAGAAATCTGTTACAAGTCCCGTCCGGTTCACAACTTCTAAACTAATCATCACATATTGATAAAATTTGATATGAAGATACATAATCATTTGAAGGTGTGTCATGAAGAACAATTTTGAAAATATTTTTGTAAAATTTTGCCTTTTTTGGCAAAAAATTAGGACTCTGTTGGAAAACTGTTACAAGTCCTGTCCGGCTCATAACTTCTAAATTAATCATCACATATTGATCAAATTTGATATGGAGACACATAATCATCGGAAGGTGTGTCATAAAGAACAATTTTGAAAATATTTTTATAAAATTTTGCCTCTTTTGGCCAAAAATGAGGACTCTGTTGGAAAACTGTTACAAGTCCTGTCCGGCTCATAACTTCTAAACTTATCATCACATATTGATAAAATTTGATATGGAGATACATAATCATCGGAAGATGTGTCATGAAGAAAAATTTTGAAAATATTTATATAAAATTTTGCCTTTTTTGTCAAAAAATGAGGACTCTGTTGGAAAACTGTTACAAATTCTGTCCGGCTCATAACTTCTAAACTAATCATCACATATTGATCAAATTTGATATGGAGATACATAATCATCTGAAGGTGTGTCATGAAGAACAATTTTGAAAATATTTATATAAAATTTTGCCTTTTTTGGCAAAAAATGAGGACTCTGTTGGAAAACTGTTACAAGTCCTGTCCGGCTCATAACTTCTAAACTAATCATCACATATTGATCAAATTTGATATGGAGATACATAATCATCTGAAGGTGTGTCATGAAGAACAATTTTGAAAATATTTTTATAAAATTTTGCCCTTTTTGTCAAAAAATGAGGACTCTGTTGGAAAACTGTTACAAGTCCTGTCCGGCTCATAACTTCTAAAGTAATCATCACATATTGATCAAATTTGATATGAAGATACATAATCATCTGAAGGTGTGTCATGAAGAACAATTTTGAAAATATTTTTGTTTAAATATGATCAAATTGATCTTGGAGATCGAAATACATAATACATAAATTCATTCGTTTGATTTTAATTTTGTCAGTTAACTCGAATTATGCCCAACAGTGAACATAAAGTTGGTATGATTTAGTTTTTTATTAGAATAGTTTCTTTCATATCCTTGAAAAATTGTGTTATTTTGTGCGACAAAAATTAATCAGCAATATGATAAGGAAAACCTATACATATTGTGCAATTTGCGGGGGATATAGCTCGACCATGTCAGCTGCTTGTTTAGTTTGTCAATGCTGCTGCTGACCTCTTGTTCAGTAATAATATCATTTAAAACATCATCACACACTGAGTTACACACATCACCAGGAATGTCACAAGGTGGCACCTGTAAGTTCTCATCACAGGTGAGCAGAGAGGAAAAATGTCTAACCCAGTCCTGCGGATCAATATCAACAGTTATATTCGGTGGTTTTCTGCAACATTTTAATAATTTCCAGAACATTTTAGGGTCTTTTCTGGATTCAACAAGTTTAAAATGTTTCTGTTCATAAAAAAGTTTCTTTTTCTTCTTAAATAGACATTTCATTATTGATCGCAGTGTTTTAAAAACATAGAACTCTACACAGTATATTCTGTGCGCTCTAAGGGCAGCATATTTCTTTTGTTTAAGTTCATCTAGTTCTTGGTCCCACCATGAAGGCTGCATTTGGGTCACTGTAGGCTTATAAAGTTTCTTTGTAAAATCTGCTGCTTGATGGAAAATGTATATGAGACTACATATTCCAGAGTCAATATTATTGTTAATTTTTTCATAAAGAGTTTCAGTCT
This sequence comes from Steromphala cineraria, assembly GCA_916613615.1. Lineage (NCBI taxonomy): Eukaryota > Metazoa > Mollusca > Gastropoda > Trochida > Trochidae > Steromphala > Steromphala cineraria. The sequence continues at coordinate 22,435,561 of OU744736.1, read as the reverse complement.
CAGCTTCTATTAGATATTTAATGTTGTAAATGAAATTATCAGAAGAATCTTAATTCCACACATATTTAACCCATTCCCGAGAAGTGTGTTCATGGAGTGTCGTCAGTTGATGAGTTGGTAACTGTTTCAGCATTATCATTGTTTTTATTGTAGTCACATGATCATGTACAGCAGCCGGTGCCCAATGAACAAGATATTGGGAAATGATTTGATTTATCCCAATCTTCAACTTTGAAATCACTTCAGTTCAGTTTATTTCAATACTTAAAGGACACAGGCCTATAGTACAAAAGATACATGTACATTTACCTCCTTATCTAGTGAAATACTATACTATAGCATATACAATTTCTCAAAATAGACATCATATCACAGATAATCAGAAAATCAACCCCCCCAAAAAAATCAAACAATAGAATATACAATCAATTCATACTATTTCATACATTGTTCTTTCTTCGTAACATACCATGATAAATAAATGTTGACAACTTACGCATAAGGACAGTTCTCAAATTCTCATTTCCTTTGGTATGTTAAAATATCGTCCTGTCTCTTTAGCCAAATCGTGAGATGAGCACCTGAAGCGTGCAAGTGTAATTCAGAATTTTCTAATATTCAATGAACTCAAATAGTATTCTCTGTATATATGATTTAAACATCCTGTAGAAAAAAGATTTATTTGAAACTGTGTAAATATATCTTTCAGTCTCTGTGACCCAACGTTAACAAAATTTGTATCTAACTGAACATTCTGACTCTGCCATATATCACCAAAACCAATGGTATTTAATAAAATACGAATGTTTGATACCCAATTAGTCTTGCCTCTCTTATCATACAGCATCATCATATCATAACATTGTCGTGGGTATCTTGAAGAAGGCATATATAGGAGATGAATCCAAAATTTTATTATTCTAGTTTTAGCAAAAATGTGAATTGGAAATCTGCCGCATTCCCCATATACAATATTGCTAGGAGTATTAGACTTCACTCCTAGAAATTTCTTACAAGCATATAAGTGAATTCTCTCAATAGTTTCAAAATGTTGAAATCCCCATACCTCCGACCCATTTAATAGAATCGGAAGAATTCTCGAGTCGAATATTTTAAAAAAGGACTTGCATCAATATCCACGAGTTAGCAAAGACTTTTTAAAACACCAATTAATATCTTTTTGGCCTGTGTTGAACAATATTTTGCGTGCTCTGAAAAACAAAGACGATTAGTGAATTATACGCCAAGATATTTATATGACTTAGTCACAAAAAGTGGTCTACCCTTATAATACCATTTTTAGCTCACCTTTACAAAGTAAAGGTGAGCTTATGTCATGGCGCTTCGTCCGTCGTCCGTCTGTCTGTCCGTCCGTCCGTCCGTAAACTTTCACGAAAAAGACTACTCCTCCTAAACGAATTCAGATATCATTCTGAAATTGTAGTATGTTATACCCATGGTGATTCCCCACAGAAAGGTAGATGTTTCAGTTTTGAGAATCCAAGATGGCCGCCATGACAGCCATATTGAATTTTCAATTAGATTTCATGAAAAAAACTACTCCTTCTAAACGAATACAGATATCATTCTGAAATTGTATTATGTTATACTAATGGTGATTCCCCACAGAAAGGTAGACGTTTCAGTTTTGAGAATCCAAGATGGCCGCCATGACAGCCATATTGAATTTTCAATTAGATTTCACGAAAAAGACTAATCCTCCTAAACGAATTCAGATATCATTCTGAAATTGTAGTATGTTATACCCATGGTGATTCCCCACAGAAAGGTAGATGTTTCAGTTTTGAGAATCCAAGATGGCCGCCATGACAGCCATATTGAATTTTCAATTAGATTTCATGAAAAAGACTACTCCTTCTAAACGAATTCAGATATCATTCTGAAATTGTATTATGTTATACCAATGGTGATTCCGCACAGAAAGGTAGACGTTTAATTTTTTGAGAATCCAATATGGCCGCCATGGCAGCCATATTGAATTTTCAATTAGATTTCATGACAAAGACTATTTCTCCTAAACCAATCTAGATATCATTTTTAGCTCACCTTTACGAAGTAAATGTGAGCTTATGTCATGGCGCTTCGTCCGTCGTCCGTCTGTCTGTCCGTCCGTCCGTCCGTCTGTCCGTCCGTCCGTAAACTTTCAGGAAAAAGACTACTCCTCCTTAACGAATCCAGATATCGTTCTGAAATTGTAGTATGTTATACCCATGGTGACTCCTCACAGAAAGGTAGACGTTTCAGTTTTGAGAATCCAAGATGGCCGCCATGGCAGCCATATTGAATTTTTAATTAGAATTCGGGAAAAAGACTACTCCTCCTAAACGAATCCAGATATCATTCTGAAATTGTAGTATGTTATACCCATGGTGATTCCTCACAGAAAGGTAGAGGTTTCAGTTTTGAGAATCCAAGATGGCTGCCATGGCAGCCATATTGAATTTTCAATTAGATTTCAGCAAAAAGACTACTCCTCCTAAACGAATCCAGATATCATTCTGAAATTGTAGTATGTTATACCCATAGTGATTCCTCACAGAAAGGTAGACTTTTCAGTTTTGAGAATCCAAGATGGCCGCCATGGCAGCCATATTGAATTTTCAATTAGATTTCAGGAAAAAGATTACTCCTCCTAAACGAATGTAGATATCATTCTGAAATTGTAGTATGTTATACCCATGGTGATTCCTCACAGAAAGGTAGACGTTTCAGTTTTGAGAATCCAAGATGGCTGCCATGGCAGCCATATTGAATTTTCAATTAGATTTCATGAAAAGACTACTCTTTCTAAACCAATCTAGATATCATTTTCATATTGTAGTATGTTATAACTATGGTTATTCCGCACAGAAAGGTAGACGTTTCAGTTTTGAGAATCAGAGATGGCCGCCATATTGACTTTTCAGCTGCAGAGGACACATCATTATTACTAAATTTTAAGCTTTCATCAAGTGATCACTCACACTATATAAATTCTCTAATTTGAACTTACTAATCATAATATTATCTTGAATATGGAATATTTTAGATTGTCATGCAAGTTGTTCTATATTTTTAAGTGTTTCTAAAACATTAAGATGAAAGACAAACATAATTAATTAATTTGTTTAAAATATATATGGCAACTAGCTGCAAAAACCCAATGACATTAAACATCATGTTAGATTTTGAACAATGGTATCTCCCTTATATTCCTTTAAATACCACACATAAGGGGTCAACCAGAGTTCAGATATTTCTGTTGAGTCTACTATGCTGTCTAATACACATCCCAATACAGGCTGCTAGCATCATAGTGTCAGCTGCTAGTCTGTTGCATAATCAACCTGACCCAATTGATATGGTAGAGCATTATGCTATATGGCCATGTGTATGCAATAAGAGTTATGGAAATTAGACTTGTATTCTCATGACAGTGATATGTTCTTTCTAAGAATAACAACTTACACAAAACTTGTCACTTGTTTTGTGTTTAGCAATCTACATGATAAGTTGATGTGGAAAGAGTTATTTTGCATCAGGTTCCAGGTCCTGTGTTTTACTCATATTTGTACCAATTCTGTATCTAACAGAAGTTCTTCTTGACACAAAATCAATTTAGGACATAAGCTAACTATATTTTGTGAAATTATATATATTTTTCACAACAATTCATGTTCTCTCCCGTCAAGTCTTTTAATACCACACATAAGGGCTTAGCCAGAGTTCAGGTTTACATGCTCAGCACACTAGGATGCTTCTCCAAATATATGTACACAAAGCCAAATACACAAATTGCTACACTCTCCTTAAGGATCTGGGGCTAGCAGCCCTGCCTTCTTGTATATTGCATAGTAATCCTGACCTAATTGATAAATAGAACATAATGGACTTTATGGAAAGTATATAAATTGTCTTTATGAAAAGTATACTTGTATTCTATTAAAAGTAATACTTTTTACAAATAACAATTTAAACAAGTCAAGAATCAGCTTTTGTGTACAACAATCTGCATGATGAGTTAATATTAACAAGTCAAGAATCTGCTTTTATGTTCAGTAATCTACATGATAAGTAAATAATAGAGGTATTTTGTATCAGGTTCCAGTTCCAATACCATGTGTTTTATAAATACCTGTAAAAATAAATGATAATTGTATCATGCTGAAGGGGTTCTGGGAACAACATGTCATCATAGAAGTCATTATTTTTCAATTAGATTTCAGGCCAAGTACTACTCCTACAAAATCAATTAAGATATCATTCTGAAAAGTGAATATTTTTTTATATAGTGATTCCTGACAAAGACGCATTTATTTTATTATCAAGAATCCAAGATGGTCAATATGTCAGTTATATTGAATTTTCAATTAGATTTCATGAAATTCATTGAAAAGAATACATTTCCTGATCAATCAAATCAATGTCATTATATTTGTATTGATACGCTTGTTGTAATATTTATCAACACTATAAATACAGTTACAAAAAACTGTATGAATCATCTTTATCTGCGAACAGCCTGAAGCATGACTGTTTAAATAAATCCTTTCCGTTTTACATAATTCCTGACACTTCATATATGGTAAATAACATAGCCAGTAAAGGAATAAATATACATTTTATAATCATCTATATCTGATTACGGTCTGAACAATGATTATCTAGATAATTATATTGATCATTCAATTCAAACAAATCCTTTTCAAAAGCATTTAAAATGATTAAATTTGTTCACTCCCAACACTAACTGTTAGGTTTTTTAGTCCTTTGTTCCCATGCAATTAATTTATTCCAAATTGAAAATTTTGGTTAATGAATAACAAATTATCTTTTATTTTGTTTGTCATGCTAATAAAAGATATCATTTAATATTCATCTTCAAAACTAATTGAACAGCTGTCTGAACAATTCTTTTTTTACAAAGTCTTTCTCACCAATTCTCTCTGTTAGTTAAGATACTTCAATAAACATATTACTGAGTTGACCTCCAGATTATTTCCCTTGCAAACCTCTCTTCAACCCCCACCCCTTCTATCCCCCCTTTCCCTCCTCCCCTTTTTTCTCCTGTCCTTCCATTGCAAACCTCTCTTCTATCCCACATTCCTTCTATCCCCCCCTATCCCTATGAGGGGAGGACACTCACTATATGGAATAACAGTAACTTACATAAGAGGATAAGTTACATAAGCTACATGCAGGTGCAAGAGGTCATCATAGGTCATCATATCTAGTAATTAGCATAAACCCCCATGTTGCTAGCCTATTCTGACCAATCAGATTGCACAAACATATGTCAAGATTTAAGATATTCAGAAATCTTCAGTTAGAATTACATGAGATATTGACCTGGACAGTTTACTTTAATTGGCAATTGGACCTATCACTAGCTGAATTTGTGATTTGTGTCAGAGGGATATATTCCAAATGTTTATGTGCATCATCTTTTTAGTTCTTTGGAAGTTGAGAGTGTGACTAAATGAATACTCCTAAACCAATCAAGATATCATAATGAAATTAATACAGATGCCCACATAAAAGTAGCATTTTGAAGATGGTCACCAATTCAGCCATAGATATATACAAAAAAGTTATACAAAAACCTACTGCTTGTTAACTTATCATGATTAAATCATTCGTGTATTAATGTTTGTTCAAGCTCTAGTCGTTTCCAAAAGAAGACTAGTATTTTAAAAGATAAAAAAATCATGATGGCATCCATAATCAATTATATAAAAGATGGTTTCATGTATAATTAAACCATTTTACCACATCATTTATTTTAAGGTGAGCTTCTGTACCCTCGGTACTTTTATTCCATTTTAGACAGCTTACCTCCGTTCTTAAAAACTATAATTTTAGTTTTTTTCCATATTGATAGTTAATCCTGCAGCATCACAATAGTGTTCTAATTCAATAATGAAGCGCTGTAGCCCAACAATTCTCGTCGAAAATAAGATCATATCATCGGCAAACAGTAATAAGAACAATTCCGTTATATAGGGGTGTAACTGAATGCCATGATAATCATTACCTTGAATAATCATAGCAAATTCATTGATAAACATTGAAAACAGGAAAGGACTCAAAATACAACCTTGCCTAAGGCCAACATTGCAGGTAAAAGAATCTAATATTTCATGGTTATTTCTGATACATACTTTCAGATTGTACTTCGTACTTCGTAACAAAGAATTCATCTTTGGGCTTATGCCATGTCTCTCCATTACCTCCCAAAGTTTTGCTCTCTGTATCGAATCAAACGCCTTTTTAAATCGACGAACAATGTATATAATTTATTTCCTTTTATACTAAGGCACTTCTGAATTATCGAATGTAAAATGAAAATAATATCTACTGTGCTATATCCCGCCCTAAAACCAGCTTGAGATTCATCTATTTTATCAAATGTATCCGCCCAAAAAGTTAATCTTTTGTTAATAATATATACAAATACTTTTCCAAAGGTACTAAGCAAATTTATCCCTCTATAATTATCTACATTGTTAATATTGCCGCTCTTGTGGATCGTTATAATGATTCCAGTAGTCCAGGACGATGGGAAGTTACCACTGTCTAAAATGACATTAAATATTAACTCCAGATACGGTAACAAAATATCTCAAGGATGTTTTATAAATTCTGGTAGGATATCATCTACGCCCGCTGCTTTACCAGCCTTTAAATGTTGTATACTGTCCAAAATTTCTTGCCTACTTATTAGCGTATCTAAAATGTCAGTAGACAAATTGTCAAAGTCAGCAAGAAGTTGGTCATCAATAGTCGACTTTACATCGCCTGCATTAACTGCTTCCTTGCCGATAGACGAAAACAAATCTTAAAAATGTTCATACCATTCATTAGTACCGATATTAGGTTCTTTTGTTTTTTTCCCATTTAATTCTTTGAGGATTGACCAAAATTCTTTAGAATTGCGACTGTTTTCAAGTCTTTTTTGTTTATTCCTATGATATTCCATTCGTTTCTGCTTACACATAGCGTTATAAACATTTCTTGTCGCATGATAATCGTGTAAGTGTTGATTGTCTTTATGGATTCGAAATTGATTAAGTTTTTGACAACGTTCTTCTTTCAATCTCTTACAATCACCGTCATACCACAGGTTATTATCCACCATATTTCTAGCTGTAAACTTTCTTTTAATACCTGCTGCAGCAGTACACATTGCATCCACAATACATTGTACACTTTTATCAATATCAGTAAATACAATATCTAGACATCCATCAAGTAATTCTTGTATATTATCTGACAACAGGTTTTCTCTTAAATCACTTATATGTGGAAAAAGTTTTGACGAAGCTATCATATAGTCCACTACACTTGAACCATTATATGTGTTACAGGTGAATTCTCCATGCTTATCTGCAAACATTCTACCATTCATTATGTGTATACCAAACACTCTACATAGTTCAACAAGTTTCTTTCCATAATTGTTCAAGTATGTGTCTTTATTGGATCTTGAAATATCAAAATCATCTCCTGGGTAGTCATCAATGTCATGTTGTATGAAATCAATATTGTCATTTGGAATATAGTCAAGTAGACCATTTGTTCTTGCATTTAGGTCACCAGCTAAAAATATATCTCCTGAGTAGACTGCTGCCACTGGAGATTTGGTGCCCTCAACCAATACAAGTTGTTCCCTTCCGGTAAGGAAGCTTCTTATCCATGCCAGTGTGGTATTCCGGACTCCATAGTGGTGTAGTTTATAGAGTAACCGTTGGTGAGGAACTTTGTTGAAGGCTTTGGCGAAGTCCAGTAAAATGGCATCGATTTGCTGGCCTTCTGCTAGTCCTTTGGCGAGTTCATGTGTTGTGGTGAGTAATTGTGTCTCACATGAACGTCTGCTTCGGAAACCATGTTGTGCTTCAGTCAAGATGGAGTTGTTTTCCATATGTGATAGGACGTTTGAGTGGATGATGTGTTCCATGATCTTGGAGGCTATTGCTGTGAGGGACACGGGTCTGTAGTTGGAGGCCTTGTTCTTGTCGCCTTTCTTGTAGATTGGGACCACATGTGCAACTTTCCAGACGTCTGGTACTGTCCCCTCATCGAGTGACGTCCTGAAGATGTGTGTCAGGGCAGGTGACAGTTCGGAGGAGAGTGTTTTGAGGAGGCGTGCTGGAACAGCATCTGGTCCTGTGGCTTTATGTGGTTTGATGTTATCTAATAGCTTCTTCACTCCGTTGGTGGTGATGTTGATGTTTGCCATTGGGCTGTACGGACTGTCACCTTTATCTGGGAAGGTGTCTGTGTCCTCCTTGGTGAACACCGACCTGAACTGTTCATTTAAGATATCCGCTTTGGCCAGGGGGTCATTTTGAATGAGTCCATCCTTGTTTCTCAGTGGTGAGATCCCTGATGACTCTTGTTTTTTCCCTTTGATGAATAACCAAAACTTCTTGGGGTTCTGCCTTGCCTCTGGGCTGATGGTATCTTGCATGTAGTTGTTATGCGCCTTCCTGATCGCATCTTGGCACTTGGTTTTTAGGCTCCTGTATCGCTGTTTTTTAAAAAAAATCTTTTTTATTCATTTCATTTCAGTAGGTGTACAACATGGTAATACAGAATACATGATTCAGTGAAGCATTCATAGAATGTAGGCATTTAGTCACTATTGTAAAATATACATGAGAGCTTTCCATTTAGCATGGAAGGAAGACAAAGTATTATTTTTACAAGCTATAATTTTTTCCACATTGATAACATCCTTGACAATGCTAACAAAACTGTCAATTGATAACTTGGTTTTCTTGATACTTGAGACATGTATATATTTTTTCGCCATGAGGATGATATGTGATGCCAGAAGGCTGACAGAACTGTTGCAAAATAAAATATCTAACTCTGAGATGGCAATATTAGCATGTGTTATATGTTGGTTCATAAAGTTTTCAACTTTTCTCCAGAAGTCATGCACTTTATTGCATTTAATGAAAACATGCTTTAAACTTTCAGGTTCAGATTCACAAAAAGAGCAAATATTAGTTTGAATTAAATTCATTTTCAACAACTCCTTTCTAGTGTAAATTGCTCTGTTAATAAATCTATACTGAAAATCCAAGAGTTTTACATCTTTAGTACAATTTCTATATCTTGTAAACACTACATTCCATTCAATATTTAAATCAAGTTCATTTTGCCATTTTTGACACACTTTTAGTGGGGTGTCATTAGCAATCAATTTATCATAGAAATTTCTACATCCTTTTTGTTGAGAAAGTAAGTCTTGAAGAGTCCTGTATCGCTGTTGGTCTTTCTGTCTTTTAGTGGATTTAGCCTTTTGGTGGGCCCTGTTTTTCCGTCTTGTTAGACGCCTGGTCTCTGTGTCCATCAATGGATTTGTATGTCGGGAGGGTGTTTGTTTGTGAGGGACATTTTTGTCCATAATAGCTAGCAGCTGGTTCCTGAATGAAATCCACATGGAATTAACGTTGTCGAATTTGGTGTTAATGAAATGAGTGGTGAACGTTGATGATTCTGTTCTTAGGGAGTCAATGTCTGCTCTCTTCCAAAAGTAAATGGTTCTTTTGGTTGGCTTTGTCTATGAATAGAGTATGACATCATTTCCAAGTTCAGGCTACTGCTCTTAAGCAGTAAAACAACACAATTTTCAAACTCATCATAGATTCTGGTTACATACTCTTGAATTATCAGGTCCTGGGTGCCGTTTCACTAAACGTTCGTAACGAAGAACATTCCTGATAGTTACGACCTTATTACGAATTTTTCATAAATAGATAAGAGCGTTTCACTAAACGTTTGTAAACCGATCGTAAATTAAACCTTATTACGATAAAATCGTATCTCAAAGTGGAGCTCTTTTAGAGGTGAAGGTAAAAAGCTATACAGACTATAACAAATTTTGCGGCATGTGCGCGAACATGTGAGAACTACTGGCTTGTGTTTTATCTTAAAATTTAATTCATATATGTTTTTCTACTTCTTTATTTCGATTTGAAAATTAAAAACAAGACTGAGTGCATTTACATTGCCTGTGTATTTTATCTCAATGAATTGTATTTACAAATATGTAACACAAAGTTCCAATTTTAACATTTTGTTTAGTTATGGGTCAAGGACAAATTCCAGGGAATCCCTCTTCATGACGTCATGTGATCATGGGGTTCCCGTTCCAGCTGGTGTTCAAAGTGACCGTTCAATGCGGCAAACGAGGAAAATCTCAGTCTTTTTTACTGTCTTTTGGCTGGCGAAATAAAGCCGTTTCTACAGTGACTTACTGTAAATTTTATATCATTCCCAGTCAATCGTTTTAGTTGACCCAAGGAAATGACACTCGAAAGTATATTTAGTACCATTAGTACCGGGATTCAATACCGATGGCGATGGATGTCAAAATACCAAGACACAGTTCCAAAACTTCTCATGTCAAGGATAAAAAACGAATTTAAAGCAAATCATTGAGGGAAGATTCCATCTCACTAGTGTTACAAAAGATATAACGAACTTGTGTGTGTCATGTATGGAATCTGGATAACGGTGCCGACCGAAGGGAAACTATTCAAACTAAGTCAGGTTGGTGAAAAGTATTGTAAACAACTTGAGAAATTAAAATAAAGTTGATCTTGTATAATTATTTATGCGTATAACAAAAACATTATATTTTATACTTGAACACCACATACGAGAATGATATTGATCACTTTTATGATTCTTCAAATAAATATACTAACTCCAAAAATTTAGAATTATAATAAATACTTAGCATGTCTTAATTTTGTGTAAAATTTTATCATAAAATGCCACATGTGTGTTTAAAATTATTTTAAACCAATGCAGTTTTGTATTTAAATAATGAGCAAAAAGTTTTCATGAACATTTTATAAGAAGGGTCTGATTACCAATCACTATTCAACTTCCAAATCTTCATGCATAAATTAAATTGATCAAAGCTTTGAATTTTATATCAAAAATAATTTTTATTTAAGAGAAGTTGAGAAACAATTAAATTTCCAAAACCTGTCTGTACCTCATACAAAATATTGGTAAACAAAGGAAGTAAATTATTCTTGCAAGAATAGGGCTGATTAAATGTTTTCAAAATGGTGACACATACTATATACTGTATTGATTATGTGTGTATGATTTTAACTTTCTTATTCTCAGTTTAAAATCTAAGAAAATTATGAGACTAAGCTAGGTTTGTTTATTATATAATGTCAGGAAATCCTAAATTATGATTGAGTTTAATTGTGATTTCAAACATGTGATATGGTATCAGTTTGAATTAAATAAATCTTACAAGGTACAAAAAGCTGAGAAACAACCATCAGAAATATCACTTCTAATATTTGTAAATCTAAAAGGTAACATAATTTGCTCTACCGTGTTAATAGTTGGTTAAAATCATACTGTCCCAATTTTGACCCGATTTCATATCAAAGTAAACATGAATCCTAAACAGTACCAAGCAATAATTTTCACCTGTGCAAAACAATTAATGAATTATTGTTAATTTCTTCTGTTAACCGACACGCTATTTTTAGACATATTGTGCCGTTTCCATGTTGTAAAGTATGTTAGTTGCATACATAAAAGACAGACACGTCTGTTTGGGTCAGTGACATCAGCATTTAATGACGTCAGCCGTATACTGGTACAAGATGCCATAAAGCGGACATGTCGTAATAAGGCATGTCGTCACGACATATGAAGCGCACTTATAATATTCACAAGATGCTGGAAGATATGTTACATCCTCTTTTCTTACAATAAAGCTATTGACCCTAATATATGCTGAAAAGTTAAACTGTTAAAACTTGTAAATAAGAAAACTGTATTTAGTCAATTATCTGGGGACCATCAGTTTGTTTAAAGTTCATAGGCTGAAACAAAGAGAGGAGCTAAACTATAGCTTCCTAAGATAAGGGTTCAACTTAAACTTTAGAGTCTTTGAATATGAAAATATGAACACTGAATTTAACTCTGGAACATTTAACGTTTATAGATCAAGTCTCTTGGGACTTTTCACCACACGACCACTTCTTGTTCGGGTTTCAGGAACACACTGCGGCGTTGGTTTTGGTGTGACAGCTTGGCGGTGCTCGGCTGCTGGTAGGTTATGGGACTTCAAAGGCGAAGTATGGGAAGTCCGTGCTGAAGGCGTTGCCCTGGTAACCATTGTTGATGATTGTTGATGAGGCAGTGTTGTTGGTTTCGTTACTGGAATCATGGTAGCGGGTCGCGTTGATTGATGACCTGTAGAACATGTGGGTGGTTTGGTCGTGCGCCTTGTATGTTGATAGACGAAGGTGCTTTCTATTCCTCCTGTATTTCTTGCCGTTGTACTCAACAACATATGAGCGAGGCGAATGATGATGGCTCACTTCTGTTGCTGGCATCCAAGTCTTTGTGCCTGGGAAAGGAGACATTCTGACAGGGTCTCCTGGTAGTAGAACTTGTAAGTCAGTGGATGACTTAGAGTCATGGTACTCACATTGTCGCTTTTTGTCACTAGTCAGACGTCTTCGTACTTCACTGTGATCAATGGCAACTGGTTTCAACTGTTCTCTTAAGATAGGCAGCTTGTTGCGAGGTCTGCGACTGAAGGTGAGATGAGCTGGAGATAACCCACAGCTTTCCATAGGCGTTGAGCGGTAGTCAAGCAGTGCTAGATGGCGATCACTACACTTAGTCCATAGTCTCTTCACTGTTTGTACTGCTCGTTCTGCTTCTCTGTTTGATTGCGGGTAGTTTGGAGATAATGTTTCATGTTTAATACCATATTCAGCTACAAACTTGGCAAACTCTTGTGCTGAAAATTGAGGACCATTGTCTGTTCTCAATTTCTCTGGTATTCCATGACGACAGAGCTGTTGTTTCAACACGTCGATCACAGTCTTGCTTGAGGTCTCCACGAGTTTATCAACTTCAATGAACTTGGAATAGTAGTCGATGGTCAAAAGGAAATGTTCTCCTTTGAACTCGAACAAGTCTGAGGCAACCTCACTCCAGGGGAAGTCTGGTGCTGGCGTTTGCTTCATTGGTTCAGCTGGTTGCTTGTTCTGGTAGGTATTGCACAGATCACAGTCATTAACCATGTCTTCGATTTGCTGCATCATACCTGGCCAATAGAGAGCTTCCCTTGCTCTCTGTTTACATTTCACAATGCCCATGTGTGATTCATGTATCTGTTTAAGCATGTTCTGTCTCATGCTAGGAGGGACCACAATTCTCATTCCTTTATACACTATACCATCTGCCACTGATAGTTCGTCTCTGATCGTCCAATACTCTCTGATCGAGTGTGGAGTTTCGTGACGGGTGTCCGGCCAACCTTTGATGATGATTGAGTGGAGTTCATTCAGTTCATCTGCTGTTCTCTGTTGAAACTCTGTGTATCGAGCTGGAGTGACAGCGATAAAATCCATCATGTTAATTAGAATTGGCTGAATGTCCGGTTCAGTGTCTGGCAAATTGGCACGACTGAGTGCATCACCTATAGGAATTTCCTTTCCGGGCTTGTATGTGACAAGTAGGTCATATGGTTGAAGTCGCAGCATCATATTCTGCAAGCGTAGAGGTGCAGACAGCAGTGGCTTGGAGAAAATAGCTTGAAGCGGCTTGTGGTGGCTTTCAACTTTTACATGTTTCCCGAAAATGTAATAGTGGAACTTCTTGCAGCTATGGACAATAGCTAAGGTCTCCTTCTCTATCTGAGCATATCTCTGTTCAGTCTCCGTGAGAGCACGAGAAGTGTAGGCGATCGGTGCTCCATCCTGTAATAGGACACCGCCTAGAGCAAAGCTACTTGCGTCACACTGGATAGTTATGTCCTTTGCTACATCAAATCTTGCAAGTACTGGGGATTGGGAACACATGTTCTTGAGCTTTTCTGTTGAGGTTTCTCCCAGAAGAAGTCTGTGTCTTTCTTCACTATTGATCTAAGTGGAGCGTCAATCTCACTCAAATTTGGAATGAACTTGGAGAGGTACTGGATCATACCCAGAAATCTTCTGACATCCTCTTTGGTTTGTGGAGTAGGCATCTCAACTAGTGCTCTAATCTTGTCATAGTCAGCCTTGATACCATCTTTGGTGATCATGTGTCCAACGTACTTGACCTCAGGTTTCCGTATTTGACATTTGTCAAAGTTGAGCTTCAGGTTATATTCGGTTGCTCGCTGAACTACTTTTCTCAGGATCATGTCATGATGTGTCTCGTTCTCACCTCCAATTAGGATATCGTCCATAATTGCACGTGCACCTGGGATGTCTTCTAGCATTGTGTCCATAATGTGTTGGAAAATTTCTGGTGCTGACTTGACACCGAATGGAAGACGTAGCCACCGGAACTGTCCAAATGGAGTGTTGAAAGTGGTAAGTAAACTTGACTCGTAATCCAGTTTGATCTGTAGAAAACCTGATTTGGCGTCCAGAACTGAGAATACATTAGCATGAGGAAAAGAGGTGATCACTTCTTCAACAGTTAGTATCGGGTAATGTTCTCTTCGAATAGCTGAGTTCAAGTCTTTTGGATCTAAGCAAATCCTGACCTTGTTGTTCTTCAGTACCACCACCATAGAGCTGACCCAGTCTGTTGGAACGGTGACCTTGGTAATGTGTCCTTCCTCTTCCATTTCCTTCAACTTTTCTTCAATCTTGGAGCTGAGAGCTTTGGGTTGACGCCTTGGTCCATGTACAACTGGTTGTACTTTCGGGTCAATCTTGAGACTGTGCGTACCTGGTAATGTACCTGTCGTTTCCTTCAATTCAGGATATTCTTCAATCCCTGATACTGCATGAATGCGTTCAATCAGTCCTAGTTGTGTGCATGTCTTTCCTGACAGTAGGATACTCTTGTCTGCCTGTACAACTGTGTACTCAACGTTTAGACTTCGGTTCTTGTATCTTGTCGGTAAAGTTACACGACCTTTCACATCCAGGGTCTGTCCTGTGTAATATGTGAAAGCCTTGTTTGAAGGTGAAAGAGGCAACTTCATGTTCAATTTCAAGTAAGTTTTGTAAGGTAAGATTGATTGGGCAGCACCAGTATCAAGTTGTACTCTCAGCTTGTGTCCTGCAATATGAACATTCTCATACCAATCCTCTTCCTCACTCTCATTGTTGATGTGATTTATCAGGTGAGCTAAATCATCTTGAGAACTGTCAGAGTCTGAGTCAACAGCATGAATGTGCTTACCACCCCTACATACTTTAGCAAAATGTCCTACTTTTCTACAGCTTTTGCATTTGTTGCCTGATGCTGGACATGTCTTGTGACTGTTTGGATAGCCACATCTACCGCACATGTCTTTGGAACTAGTAATGTCACTTTTGCTTTTATTCTTGTTTTTGAATGGTTTTGTACTGCTGTGCTTCCTCTGAGATTTATTTCTAACAAAGTGGACTTTTGGATCTTCATCCGTTATTGTTCTCATGTTTTCTCTTGACATCTCATAAGACTGTCCAATTTGAATAGCCATGTTTAATGTCAATTCATCCCCCTTTTCTAGACATTTTTCACTTATTTCCCTGACAGAATGTATGACAATAGCATCACGAACCATGCGGTCTGTATCTGCATACGAGCAATCTCTAACAAGCAATTTCAAATCTGTCACAAAATTGTCAAATTTTTCATTTGGTTGCTGTTTTCTTCTAAGAAAGTTAACAGTTGCCCTGATTTCATTTTTCTTTGGTTCTGTGTAAGCTGCATATTTAGCATAGACCCCCTCTAATGTATCATTTTCAGCAGGATGATCTTCTGTTTCAGGTGTCCATGTAAATGTATTGTAGATCTCTCTACCTTTGTCCCCAATAAAGGTCATCAGGTAATTAACCTTTTGTGATTCACTTTTATCCGCTAAAGGACCCTTGAAAGTAAAGTCTACATGTTGTTGGAATCTTTTCCATTCCTTTGACAAGTCTGCTGCTTGCCAGTTCATACTCGGCTTATTTCCTGTATGTTCTGCCATTATTGAGAGTTTTGTATATGTTACAAGTTAGGAAACAATTGTATTTCGCATACGAGTCTCTAACTGTCTTTGTAATCATGCACTGCAAAACTTTATAATCCAAGATGGCGGACACACATTACCGACGACTGATTCAATGAAAGTTCATGGTTCACTGATATATGCACGTCAAAAGACGTTTAAAATGTTCAGTAACATGTCAAATATGCATGAAAGATTAATGCGATGCCTGTTGACCACTTCTGACACCATGTAAAGTATGTTAGTTGCATACATAAAAAACAGACACGTCTGTTTGGGTCCGTGACATCAGCATTTAATGACGTCAGCCGTATACTGGTACAAGATGCCATAAAGCGGACATGTCGTAATAAGGCATGTCGTCACGACATATGAAGCGCACTTATAATATTCACAAGATGCTGGAAGATATGTTACACATATAAGGAAAGTTCTAAGCGGCCTTGACCTTAAGATCAGTGAAGACGGAACCAAGTCTATCTGTCTATCGCCGTGAGGTATTGTTTTGAGTCAAGCAGAACAACGCACGTCGACAAAGAGAATTAATACAGATAATTGTTTTAGCTTCAGTGTTTTAAAAACGAATCAACAAAGTCAATTTATCTAGTCACGAGTTCTTGGTTCGTAGTGCGATTCTGATATCCATATTCCATGATAATCAAAACACATTCGATCGGCTTCAGTCGATTTTGTCACGGTGTCTGATTCACTGGAGAAATTGTTTATTCCTGTTGTTCGTATACAACATTTTCAAGAATTGTTTATCACTTATTCTGTTGGCCTACATCTAAATCATGTTTGTGGTCAAGTGACAGGCGACTGTCCCTAGCGGAGACTGTTGGTTTTTTTAAAACTGCACTGCACAGAGAACAAGATGTGTTTGTGAAACACGAATGCCCCCGGATGCATCCTGCTTGCTGTGTCAAGGTCAAGGTCACAAGGTCAAATGTCATGGTGGCATCTGAAAGGTCTCATCACAAGGGATCCATATGTCAAGTATCAAAGACCTAGCTCTGACCAATCAAAAGTTATGACCAAGGTTAAAGTTTTTGTGGACAAACGGACAGACGGACGGACGGACAGACGGACAGGTGAAAAACAATATACTGTTAAATTGGCTTTTCAGACAGGAGGAACATTATTCGCTTCACTTATTTATTCACAACATGTAGACAACTACACACATGGTCAGCTTCACACATCGCTGACAACTGCACGCTTCGCACGCTCAACTCTTAGTGTTCATATTTGCCACTCGTTTACCCGGTCATGCGCAGTTTATACATCCGGGCAGATAAGGTCATGTGCAGTATATACATCAACATTCATTACAATTACTTTTTTAAATTCTGGCCTGTAAGGCCCGATGGGCTTATGGCATGGCATGGTGTCCGGCGTCCGTCCATAAACTTTGTGGAATTTCAACTTCTTCTCCAGAACCATAAGGCCTAGAAAGCTTAAACTTGGTGAACAGACTCCTTGACTAGTGAGGATTAAAAATTGTAGCTTTGGTGGCCCTGTGCCCCCCCCCCCCCCCCCCCCCCCGGATCCGCCACTGAATACTGGCAGCTGCGATGTAAGTGAAAATATAGTCGCAAGCGACGAAAACAGGATTCAGCCGTAAATCTAACATATTCATCATAAAGATAGTAATGTTAGTAATCATTCCTGAAAGTTTCATGAAAATCCCGTGAAGCAATAAGCTATAGCAGCATTGGAAAGTATCATTTACATTATTCTGTCGGAGCTGACCCCATGTTAGGAAAATGTGTCATGGCGGCCGGAAATAACTGTTCGCGAGTGATTTTATTATTTTAATTTCAAGACCATACTTCGGGCTAGCTCTCATGCAAAAATCATATAATTCGTCGGTCAGGTTTTCGAGTTATCTGCCCTTTAATATTGATATTTTTGAAAAATTGTCAAACTTTGAAAGGTTATTTCGCAAAAAGTATTTTGAATTTTCCAATTTTAAAACAAACTTGTTATAGACCAGGGTCTTGGCTATATCATGTGCAAATTTCAGCTCTCTAGTACAAATATTAAAAAAGAACCGAATCGGCATGGGATCGGACTGTTGTAAAAAGTGCTTAAAATCAAAATGGCGGCCAAACCCTGTGACCTACAAATTTGTCCCGATATGCTTTTTTGCATTTTTTTTGATTGCGCATCTTTTAAAAAGAGTTTTAGGTCTCTAAGTACATTTTGAAAAAAAAATCAATGTTAAATTTTGAATTTTGGAATCGAACTGGACCTTTAATGCTTTAACCAATCAGGCTGAAAAGCTTCGCGTCGCGATTCCAGGGTAAGGTCTAAAGGTCTGTAAAGTTTAGTTGTATTTGCTTTAGCCATTTTGGCTGTACACTGGTCCAAAGTTTCTAGAAAGAAAAAGAATAATAAACACGCCAATAACAATAAGGATTCAGCCTGAATGGCTGAATCCTTAATAATCTTGAAAGTGACATTAAACCCCCACATCACCTCACCTATAAGTTTGTTTTTATGCTATTCAAAATCCATACAGTAGCATCTTGACTAAAAGACTGCTTACATTAGATGTCCTCTTCTCACTAGTGATAATCTATTACGGTGATAATCTTCTCATGGTATCATCAGCTCTTTCTTATGTTGACACAAAATTTTCAAACTCATGGACGCAGCGGGAGGAAATTGGGTTTGAGGTAAACCCCCGTTAAATGTTCCAGGGCTATAGTGTAGATTAATCGGAACGAAGGCACTGGATTATCGAAGATGTGACAAAGTCAGAGTTGTGAATAAATCTTGCTATTTGTAATTATTTTACTTCTAAATGACCTTCAAAACTTGACAAACTCAGAGTTGTGATTTTGACGCTTTATTGGAGAAAACTGGTCACACATAGCTCACTCGCTCATCTCATGGTAATGGTGTTGTAAAATAGTGACAACAATTGCATTGAAGTTGCACAAAATAACTAAACAAAAGCTTCCTGTCAAACAAAACAACACTAAGCATAAAGCTGAGAACACACATTCCTGGTTTGTAAATAATTGAGTATGCTTGAGTGTTGGTTTTGCTTTTGAGAAAGTTTACATAATATCTATGTACATATTCTACTGCAGGTTGGCAAGTAGTGATCAAAAACAAGACTAGACAAATATATATATACTGGTTAATATATCTGGATATACATGTATCACAAAACAAGATATCACCCACAAAGGTAAGCAAAAAGGTATAAGAAAAGGGAGATAATTTTCAAAATGTCAAAATATGAATTTAAATTTTGAAATGCATGCTTGTGAAAGATTCAGACAAATAATTGAAACTTTGTTTTAAATTAGGAAAACATTTTCATTACTGAGTGAAAATTTGAAGCAAAGTGAATGTAATTTACAGAGTTGGATAACAAGTAAAATCACTCAACTGAAACATACATCTAGTTCAGCTTGAAAGACGTTCAGCACTAGTAATAAGTATACAACAATTATGGTCCCATTCATAATGTTAGTTAATGTATAGTCAGTGACGTCAACTGAACGTGCTGAACCATTCAATTCATTCATTGGGCAGAAATTTTAATTATATCCACGAAGTTATAATTTCCTGGTCTAATGTCTGATTTTATTTATAATTTCAAATTTTGATGTAACAAACATCACAAAGTGATTCATTTTGTTTGTTAAAAACATTGAGCTTGACATTACACATCATAAATGTATGATAGATGTAAATATTAAACCAAATAGGAGCATATGAAATATAATATCATCCTGAGTACATATCACAGGGTAATAATGGTTTGAGATTATCCTCAAGTTCATGTTACGATCTACGTCACACTCTTCCTTGGTCATTTAAGACAAATTCAAGCTTCCCTTTTTTTGACCGGCAGCTGGCCATGAAAAAAATCTGTTTTGATCCTTGTCACACTGCCTCTTGGATAATAAACGGAAATTCGAGCTTCCCTCCATATTGTGACACAAATAGCCTATTGGGCAAGTGAGTTTACAAAGATAATTCAAAACCCTGTGTTAATGAATCTTGCTGAATTATTGAATTTGTTAATTTACTGGCAGCTTTGCAATACGACATGTGATCATGACAATGAAAGCTACAATTTGTTCACAATAGCAGGAAGGCAATGAAAGCTTAAATTTGTTCACAATAGCAAGAAGGCAATGAAAGCTTCAATTTGTTGGAAGTCCAAAAATCCTGAAAAGTGTTTCATTGGTCATGTGACAGTAGACAAAAACATAGCTCTGACTTGATTTGATGACAAAGGTTTTGGAAGATCGCTTTGATAAAGCTAGTTTTACATGGAAGAAACAGATGAAAGTTGAAATACATTTCAGGTAGACTAGCCTGATTAGAAATATTTCAACATCTTTCCTATTGGAAGATAATATTTCAAGTTCTCTTCTCTCCTATTTCAAATTTTTTTGACTGCTTGATACCCCAAAGTGTTAATGCTCGGCAACTTTAAAGAGACACAGAGTATGTTGATAGGATCACATATGTCAAATTTTGAAATCGATGTTATTACATCGGGAACCACTAACTGTTACTGAAAATGACAAGTTAAAGGTCAATCAGTACATAAGAGCGAAAATACGGCCATTCAAAGTCGAGATTTTGATCGAAAACCAGACAATGTGGCTCGAGTGACGCGCGCAAAGTCGCCAAACGTAATTTTGAAACCTTTTCATAAGCTGACAGGAAGATATATTCGATTCGATAGTGTTTATTAGGTATTGTAACTAATAGGTAGATTAATTAGATGCATAATTTCGAATATTAAATGTATTTAAGATGTTTTCTTGATTTTTCCATAAAATCAAGCATTTTAGAGATAATATGCATAAATGGATATATTTGCAAGTCTAGTGATGAGATATGAACTTCAATCAGCATATTAGATATTTTGTAGCTGATCAAAACCAAATAAAATTTTAAAAAAGATACTCTGTGTCACTTTAACCACCTTCGGCAATAACAAGGTTAATGATAGAAAACAAAAAAGGATGATTTTGGTAAATATAATTGAAAAGGTAAGTGTAAAATAAGGTCAGAAATAAAGATAAATTCAAGAATGAGTTTCTTCTCTTATAAAAAAGTAGCTTATTCTTATTGAGTAATAACACATTAAAAATAAATTATATCAATGAAATATCATATTAGATAATATACTAATTTGCAACATCCCAAAACTAACCCGTTCCCCCATGCAACCACACAAACTAGGAATTTGAGCACTAAGAAGAATATAGGAAACTAGTATATACAAATATATATATAATAATATATATCTAAATAACAACTGTGAACAATACTTTCTGGTTTGTAAGTGTGAAATAGCATCAATATAACTAAAACCACAGAAATTTGTATTGCTGATCATAAGATATTGATACTTATACTTATCATTGATGAAATGTTTAAACATGAATTATTATTATCAGCATTACAGACCCCTGATTTATCATAGAAAGACATCCTGAAGTTTCTTCATGAATCTAAAATCATAATATACCCCACTGCGTGTATGACATAATTTATGGCCATGGTAATATGGTTGACCTTGTCTTAAAGTTTGCTCTCAAAAATTAATAAGAAACCTTTTTCTAAATTTATTTCCAAACCTTTTAAAACACTTTCTCACAGTTGAAAATTCAAAATGTGAGCACTGCAGTTAAATTTGTTTAGAGATCTGATAAGCTGCTTTTTATCAACTTATTGTTAAATTCTAGAAATACTCCATTTCTATATAAACTTTGTGACCAAAGCTCTGTCTCTATTTTATCAAAAAGTACAGCTGCTTTTTTACAGAAATGGTTTACGTTCTGGGTGCGAAACTTTATGCAATAGTCAAAAAAAAATGCAGCCTTTTCCTACAAAATACTAGTGCTGTATATTGCAGTATCAATTAACAGTATTAACTAATATCATTGACAGAAATAACCTCCTTGGTATTGATTCAGTCATAAATTATATGACAGCTTATAAGACAGGAAAATGATACACGCTAAAAAATAATTAAAGAATGTTCATTAATTTCATACACATTTTATGGTTTTGGCTTGTGTGTCTTGCATTGATATAATGAAATATCAAACAATATTTGATTTATACTACTTTACAGCACCAGAAATTCAAAGAATGGAAATGCATAAATAGAGCACTGGATGTAAAATTATAAATATGAAACCTCTCTAGGAAAGTTGCACTTATTTACAGTGAAACTAGTGTTTGTTCTTATGACAACAGGGGATCTGTTGATCGTGAAAATTTAAAAGACCCGAAAAAGTACAAGAAATAGTACTATTGCAGGAAGTGTGATCCACAATAACAGCAGTGTTGTTCCTAGAGGGGTCCAGGGGATTTTTGTCTACCCTTTTGGCTTTGTGGCCCTTAAAATTTTGAGAGGTAGGATACTTCTACCATTGCAAAGGGTCCCACATACTCAGAATTGGTCAAAATGACCCCCATCGGCTGATCTCCTAGGAACAACACTGTAACAACGTTAGTTCTGTTTACTATCTAAATGGCATGTATTTCTAAATAGTAAATGCTTTTCAAGAACATAAATGGTGAAAGTCGTAGATTGATGTCTATCAAGAATTTAATGATAATCAGCAAATGCCTCTAAGGTGACTAGTAAATGATAGTGATGTAATAAATGCATCACGAGTGTAAAACCGTGAATGTCGGCAATCAAGCGTACGCAACTGAATACCCAAATCATAAATGGGTCACACAAATAACTCAAAATGCTCCAAATGATCTATGCCCATACCCATCTAAATCGCAGCTATATAGACGTAATATGATAAACTTGTAAGTTGATGATTAAAAGTTCATGAGAAAATAGAGTTGAACAGGAATGGAATTAAGCACCCCATGTCTCTCTTTTGACATCAAGGAAGATTTGTAAATTACCAGTAAAAAGGGTAAATCCCAAGGGGGAATCCCTTTCAATTATTTAACCCCCCTCTGAATCGGTCACTCTTTTGTTAGCTCTAAGGGCGAAAACCTCTTTCAATTATTTAACCCCCCTCTGAATTGGTCACTCTTTTGTTAGCTCTAAGGGCGAACCCCTTTCAATTATTTAACCCCCCACTGAATCAGTCCCTCTTTTGTAAGCTCTAATTGCTGCATCTCTTCCTATTTACTGATAACTTAAAACCGTATCTGACAATGGTTATATATCAATACAATCTTCCTTCAACCTGTTATTCTCAAACACTGACATCATTACTCAGTCATCTCTTTCCATTTTTACAATATCACACCACGTCATTCCCAATTGCACAAGTCAATTCATTATCACCCACAAAATACCCATATTTGGTAACTAGACAACCCCACAACAAATTGTTCTTGTAGCCTCTAGTCCACGTTCATCAGCTCCTCCAAAGGGCTGTCCACAACAGACAGAGAAATCCCGAACTGAGCAGCGTAATACGTAACCATGATGATCGGGTGTGCGAAGGGAACCGGTCGCACAAATTTGTCCACTGCAATCACAAGGTCAGAGGTCATGAAGCAGAGGGCGCCAGCGCAGCTACTCAACTTGGTCCATGTCCAAAGATCGTCGAAGAATCGGACCCTAGCGACCGCCCGCCATCCCATAACGCTGATGAGGACGAGATAGAGCCCAACCATGTACATCATAAGTCCGTCAAGCGCCGGCTGGAGGTGTGAGAATATTGTTCCCGCCAAAACTGCAAATACTGTTCCAGCGTACGGGTTAAATGGCCGCCACCCGAAGGCACGGGCATACTGAAGTTGGGCCAATGCGAAGAAGAGGATGCCAACTTCAAAATATGTCTTCTTCCACACGAGGAATGCATCTCCCAGGCAGGAGAGTACTAGACCAATGAGAATGCGTCGTGAGTATCTGTAGTACTCGGAAAGGTTCATCCCGTGTAGCAGTACGAAAAGGATGAGGGAAATGATTGGCAGACATTTTACAATGCAGAAGAAAATGGAAGAAGATCTTTCTTCTTCGCCAAACAGCACAAAAAATATGGCGACGGTTTTGAAGAAAGGTACGAGTTTGGGTCCAACACTCTTGAGCTGCAATGAGAAAAGATTGAGATAAGTTCAAATATGTCATAAGAATTTGAGTACCAGTTTACAGAATATTTTTACCGGTAAAAAAATCAAAAGGTAGATGAAAAATGAAAATGAATTCTTGGTTGCAAATGATGATTTCATGTAGGCATAAAAGGGGAAGAATTCAACATAAAAGAGTTTTTCTGTAGGTAGGTAATATCTTGAATTTGGAGGGCTTCACATTAAGTTTTTAATTCCAAGCTTGTCAAAACCCTTTTCCCAAGAGTAAGTTTTCCTTTTTATCATATAAAATTTACATTATGGGTGTAGAAAAAAAAGGAAATAATCAAGGTATTAGTAATGTTCATAAATACTTGGAAATACAAAGGAAAAACAAAATGTATTTTTTAACCATATGACCCCAAAAAAATAATCAATCATAAAAAGTACACGTTTTCAAAATCATGTTCTAATTTTTAACAAGGTATCTATAATTGATGTGATAATATTACATAGCAAGTCAGAGACACATTGCAAGGCACACATGTTTATTAATAATAAACATGGTACAGGGAATAACATAGTTAACTAGGTACGGCCTTATGATAATAAAACACAGCATGTAAGTATACCAGGTTAATATATGCCTTCCTTTCTCATTTCTCATGCTATACATAGATACCGCCTCGAGGGAAATTCCTCCTTGGGCCATTTAGGGTCATGATGATGTACAAATCATCATTTCTATGGGACTGGAATAACTATGATAAGTCAAAAGTGCCTATTGTTTAAAAATTCTTATCGCATCAATTTCAAGGGCTCAATTCCCTGCTTTAGGAAATAACAGTGTTTTGTTTTTATTTCAACTATTTGAAATTCAGGTCTTATAGCTCAAGTTTTCAAACTATTAACGTATTTCCTCAAAAATGAAATATGATAGGCTCTTGAAAAACTAGATTTTGATTAAATACTTACCCTCAAGTATTGAGAATTGAACAAAGATCAAATATCAAAACCTTTTATTATAACTTTCTTTTAATTTGTTTAAAACTGTGTTTTTACTTAAGGTAAGTACCAATGTACCTTAGGGACCGGTCATTTATTATAGGGGGGGGTGGGCCGGTGATTCTAGGGGGTGGGTCACAAAAAAATAAGACAGCCTTTAGGGGTGGGTCACAAAAAAATAAGACAGCCTTTAGGGGTGGGTCATAAAAAAATAAGACAGTATCTTAGTGCTGTTTTCAAACATGACAATAAATTTGGGTGGGTCATAAAAAAATATGACAGGCATCAATGGGGGGTCATAAAAAATCATGACAGTTTTAAGTGGTGGGCCACTTTTTTTGGGACATACTGTGGGGAAATTTCACCGGCCCCCCCCCCCCCCCCCCCCCCCCTATAATAAATGACCGGTCCCTTATATCTATAGAAATTTATTAGCTTCTCTTTAGAATTTGTTTATGTATCAGAATGATTGTTTTATTATAAAGTCATTTGAATATAAGATACATTTACCATTTATGATGATTAACTTTTTTTTATCTATAAGCATATACTGTCCTTTAGTTAGAATTTGAGAATACTTTTCAATAAACATGTACTTCTAATTTATATCAAATCCATCAGTATGACCATTAAAATATTTACCAATCAACAGTGGTTAAAAGTATTATCATGTATATACGCAATATATTTTTGTTTATTAATTAGTGTTTAATTTCTACGTCAGAGTCAGACTCACTCTATTCTACGAATATGGAATGTATACACGTTTGGAAATAACAACACAAAGTGAAAACTTGGTTAAAGGAAAGTTCAAAAGTTTATTCAATTTTTGATTTCATCCAACAAGCCAAAGCATTGATACCAATTTGGTTCTGAGTGGAAACTTATGCACTTGTCACAACTATGTAACAGTGAAATGGTCTTGGAGAAAGATAAAAAGATAAAAACAACATAATTATGAACACTTTAACTATCATTACAGCTAGTTTTAAAAGCAAAAGTAGAATATAACCAAATTTGAAAAAAATAAATTTAAAAACATATAATTTTTTTGTTATAATTATCAAAAAATGATTTTATAAAAATTAAATTATGACAACAAAGTAACATAAATTTAACTTATATCAACCAAAATGTATTAACGATTTGAGAATGTAAAATATCAAATGATAAGAATTCAGGGGAACACCACAGGGTACAAAGTCCACAGAGTTTAGTACAGTCATGTGACGGATTTGTCAGTCATGTGAGCTGTATTTTAACAATGACGCAGAATGGATTGTTTTTGTGGGGGCTTGAATAGAGGAATCCCATATTATAGTGTCGGTGTATACGTGGAGGTGTGAGTAGGCACTGCCTGACCTACTTTCCAGGTCAAATATAGATCTGACCTTGTGATGACCAACTTTTTACTAGGTTGATTATTGATTTGCTTAGTGTGTGATTTACTTAAGATTATTAGTGCCATAAAATATCTTTTTCTCATTTCCACTGAGAAAGAATGATTTGGAAATCTTGTACTCCTATAAGCAAATTAACAGTCATTTCGTTCAAAATAACAAATTATTATTAAGATTTTAATGAATGATTTGAAAATCTTGTGCTCCTATTAGCAAATTAACAGATATGTTTATATATTTTTTATATAACAGATATTTTAAAATTTTCATATGAATAAATTTTATTGATCTGATTATGTTTATTGCCATTTGAATGTCTTTCACCATAAATCTAGTGTATTGTAATTCAAAGTTTATTCAACATAAATCAAGTGTATTGTCATTTCAATATCATAAAACTAGTGAACTGTCATTTAAATTTGTTCAATAAATTATTTGGAAAAATGAGGAACACAAATAAAATGTAAACTCACTCAACCTGATATGACACACACTAGGGAAATTTGAAACTCATGACTGAAATATTATCACAGGAAAACTGTTCATGTTTTGAATATCATGTACAATCCATGAACTTTTCCATTTCACTGATGTTGACAGGCCGTCAGAATAATTTGGGCTGCACAGGTTGGGGTTATGATTTGATTGCACCGAACCTCCATCTCTCATTACCTTGTCTTAAAAGGGGACAATTTACTACAAAAAAAATTCATGGTAACAAAGGTTGCCACTGTTTTAGTTTTTTTTAAATGTGAGTTCGCTCATTTTGATATTCATAATTATTACCAATATGGTTGGAAATAAGTGGTGACATATTTTCAATATGAGCACTAGTGCACATATCACTTTTGCCTAGCAACGATTGTTGTAGCGCGAGTTCCCGTATTTTCTTTGCCTGTGACGTCATAACACCATTGTTCGTGACGTCAGTGTGGCCGACCATCTCAAGGGAAGCGGCCCATTTCTTGGATATTTCAAAAATGGAAAAGAATCGGTAATAAAGAAATTATTACCCTCGGAAGTGTGTCATATGACTTTTACGAAACTTGTGCAAATTTGTGTTTAACCCTCGCTCTCACTTAAAAATACAAAAATTTCACACTTGTTTCGTAAAAGTCATACATGTTTTTACTATTACTTGTAGGGGTGACCATTGACCCAAAAGAAACTATTGTGATAGCGATAGTCTATTGTGAGTAACTATCGCAATAGCAATAGTCTATTGCTCGGTACTATTGCGATAGTTTATCAAAAATGGGAAGGAAGAGTTTGTTGCTTTGTTTGTGATGATTTCAATCTCAACACAACTTGTGGAAGTCCTAATTTCAAACCGACAGCAAGAGGGTTAACTGTTTTATCTCCTGGTTGCTACTTTCAGCTCTCAGCGATCTGTTTAATGTGTTCCCATATTTTCCAAAGGTCAAAAGAAGTGTTTTTGTGTGAATTTTCCTTTCAAATTTGAACTAAACATGTGACTTGACTAAAATGCCGATACTATCGATAGTTAGACTTGCTCTTGATACTATTTATCGTTTCTAAAAAATGACTATTGATAAAGCACAGTAACTATTGCGATAAGTCGAAAGTTTGATCTATTGCTACACCCCTTATTACTTTATATGATGCAATAGTAACATTAGAGTTCATGTGTAAAAGTCAGAAAAATATTACTTTGATCTTATTATTTCAATAAACACTTAAGCATTAAAAAGAATTGAAGTTATTCAAATATGTAATCTGTCAACAACATTTGCCTTCGAAGTAGTGATTGGAAGATGACTGAACAAAAAAATAATATTTAAACATATCTTGATATAAGATTGACATGTAAATAGTAATAATTCTTATCATATTGATTTTTAAAAAGAATTCCTTATGTTGAATTAATAGTTAATGCTGCCTTCAAATTAATTTTCCAGGAGAATTGCCATCTAAAATCAGAGCATTCCATTTCAACCAGAATCAATGTGTCTTCTTGACCGAATTTCAGATGAAATCAGCATAATATATTTACTCATTATCAGAAACGTGAGTCGAGTTCAACTGACAAAGATATCCGTTCATGTTTGGATATTTGAAGAATATAAAAAGAGTAACTATTTCCTTGAACATAGACAATAAGAGAAAAGCCATAATCAAGCGAAGTCTATCAAAAACGTGTGAAATAATCTCAAAAGACAGTTTCCCAAAATGGGTCAATTTGTCACGTGGGCTGGCTAGCTCGCACAACAACAACCACTCTTCAGTTTTGAAACAAAAATGATATCTCTTAATATTACAAAATCAGTGGTGAAGCCAATACCACGAATTAAAGGACTTTTTACTGAAAACATTGACGGTTTTCAGATGCGATTTGCAAGCGCCATTTTCTTGGCAGAGTCTTCGTGGGTGTCTTTGTTCGAACGTAACAGTAAACTCGACGATCGTTACAAGGTGATGAAAAAGAATCTATCAACAACTTTTGATACCTAAGGCTTGCCAATATCACTCTAATACGAAAACTCTTATTTCAGATGGAGATTAAGTATCTTTTTCTATGCGTTGGCAAAATTCCAGACAGAAAATCTGGATGTAAACAACATCACGAAGTGAGTCTGGCAAAAACTTGTGAAGGACGGAGCGAACAAGACGATCCGCTAACGACTTTTGACCTTAGAACAATAAGTAATCAACGGCTATTGTTTAAAGTACTTACCACAGTCAGTGGTTTTGTCATCTTGATTGGTGAGCTAAGCAAACACTACCTCTCTTTTCCACATTTCACAATGAATATCAGCTGGGCTTGTTTACATCAGCGAACTATATTTAGCCATTTGGTGACGTCACAAAAGGTGACAATCCTGTGAGAAACATCCTCATTGGATGTATTGTACTTCAATCAACCAATCATGAATAGTTTTACAAACGAAGTGACAACATACTAGAGGGCGCTGTCTAAGCATGGCGAGAAGGAAGTAAAGTAATTTTAACAACAATGTGTGATATCTCAATGAATTCTTGCTGCAAGAGATAAATAGTTACCATGGGGAAAGAGCAAGAACTCTTGGAAGCAGCAAGAACCGGAAATGTTGCAGTGATAGAACGACTGCTAGCTAACAGGGTTCGGCGATCGCAGGGTGGAAGCACATCTCTAACAAGTGCTTTTGCCAGGTAACTAAATAACATTGTCAATGAACACTTTGAAGGAGGTAATTAAATCACGTAAATCTTGCTATCACCACACTGTTTTGGTTAGGTCTTACGGCTGATATTCTTGTCATATGAGCTGTAAATGTAGCTGGTTCTCGTGCAGATTATCCATTAACATTAATATTTAAATAATGATTATGAAGTGAATGGCATTGTCATTTTGATGTCAGTTTAGATTTTTGTGTTTAGTTGTTTACTATTTCCAGAATAAATTGAAGGAAATAAATCTTCACTCTCTTAAAATATGTATATCAGCACAAACGTTTAACCCATTTATGTGAATATTTTTTATCTGTCATTTCCTTCCATTAAGATTGTTAGGCTTAATTGGTTAGTCATTCATTGTGATTTGTAATGAACATTGTCAAAGTGATAAAGGAAATTGAATCATTTAGAAGATAAATAGTTGCGTTTGTAAAATTTCCGGGATTCATTGTTATTCAACACCCGCAAATTTAGTTTAAAACCGACGGCGTTAGCCGGAGGTTTTAAACGCTTAAATTTGCGGGTGTTGAATAACAATGAATCCCGGAAATTTTACAATCGCAACTATTTATCGATATTGTAACATGACCGTTAGTTATAAGCATTTTAAGAGCGAACTCTATTTTTGCGTAGGGAACTCTGAGTTGAAAGGATCTAACGACTGATCCATTATTGTTATAGGTGTTCGCAGCTATAAAGAAGAAGGAATTCCCAGTGTTATAGACATTAAAATAGTGTTCTAATATTGCAAACCAGTTGCACCCATAACGGTGAGATCATATAGTTTTCACTGTGAAATTTACGATAGAGAAAACAGTTATATAATTCATGAACCAACAGGAACAAACCCGACTGAACAAATATCTTAAACTCGCCCAGACCATTGTGACGGTGACGCGATCATTATGACGTCATAACCGTTGGCCTTTGTGACGTCGTGCCATGGGAACGGCATTCGAAAGAAACCAGCCGCATCGCTCAAGGCGGCAAATTAGGAGAAACTTAGCCAATTAAGAAAGTTTGGTTACATAAAACTAAAGCAAATAGAAAAGGATTTTTGGCATCTACGGGAATGCGCAAGTTAGAAAATGACAGCAACAACAGTAAAATGTGAATCGGTCACGAATATTGGGAGAATCAGAACATTTTAATGTTGAGGTGGACCAAATAATGTATCCTTTCGCGGTGATTCGCCTCAGCCAATTTGCGGGTGTTCATTGCCATTTAACACTGGCAAATTCTTCAAATCAACCAATCAGAAACGAGTATTTACCGAAGTCATGTTACAATAAATCATCAATATGTACAAACATGGTCATTTGTTTTACATTTCCTGATTCTAACTTTGATAAAATATTTATAATTTCTCTTGCAGTTTGTGGAATTTTAAGGGACCAAATGTAAATTGTCTCGATCCTAATGGAGAAACACCGCTACACCTTGCTGCACTAAATGGGCACCGGTAAGATTAGTTAGTTCCGTTAGTTTAAGAAATGATCGATAGTATTGGTGACCTTATTCCTTATCTGAATCTGAGAGGTGCATTGATTTGGATCTTTGATTTATGTCACACACATACATACCCACATGTTAACAGGTTTATTTTTTTCTTAAAGAAACAGGTTGCTATTTTAGAAAAATTAATCAGCAACCAATTACATTCTTGACAAATAATCAAGTGTTTGTTGATTTTCTAACTAATGATTATTTAAATATCTGGAGGGGGGGGCTTATTTTCTTGTAGTGTAGTTATACATATTCTTTGATGCATTTCATTCTTTGGTACTTGTGACACCCATAAGGCACATTCCTCCGAAATGAACATCCTTTGTCCACCCCATATCCTGTTTGAATATAGCTTTAATTTTGCATGTACAGATTTGAACTGTTATCTTTGATCCGGATATGATAACACCGGAGATATGAAGGAACTAAACTTGCATAACTTATAGAGTGAGACATTTGTCAGTGTTATCATTGTATTGGTCTGTACAGAATATAATCATAAATCATTTATAAGTTGTTGTATAATAGTTTAATTAGATACTAATCGGTTTGGTTTTGCATTCGAACCCAACCAATCAAAATTGCAGACAACTTATATCATGGCTAAGGAATAGCACAGTGGTGCACCAATTTGGATCAAAGGACAGGTGTTCAAATCCCGCCAGGGGCTCAGAAACTTTGTCTGCAGTAGAGAATTGTTCTACACTGAGTAAGATTTGGATGCAATGCTACATCAAAGTTCATAGCAGTGCAACCCATGGGTTGCTAGTTCCAGCCAATGCTCACAGGTTTCATGGCATTGCATAGCTAATATAGTATTACAGGCTTTCTGCCTGCAATAATACTAGCAGCCGTGATATAAGTGAAAAACTCTTAAAACCCAAAATTACCTCACTTCTTAATTTGTTATAAAGAAAGTGATCCCTAGGAACAAAAATTTCATTGATGTTCAAGTATTCACTAAAAGCCAATCTTACAGGGGGACAAGAGTTTGAAATATCTTTTAGTCCCTCCTAGCTAGCAGGGCTTTTGGTTTTAAAAAAACCGGTTTATTTTCACATATATCTTCATGTGATTTAAAGAACAAAATGAGAAACTTTTCATAATAACTGTTTTCCCTGACTGTTTTTTTAAATATTTTTTTTGTTTCTTTGGGAAGGGAGGGAGGGGGAGTGAAAAATAGGCCATAAACCCCATTTATTTTGATGTAACCTTCATTGTTTTAAACTGGCATCTTGATTCTTACCTACCACCCATGGTTGCTAGTTCCAGCCGATGCTTGCAGGTTTTACAATGCATAGCAACAATTGTGTTGCGGGCTTTCTCCCTGCAATAATACTAACAGCCGCGATATAAGTGAAAGCGGTGATAAACCTTACCTCACCTTGATTCTTGTTTTTAGAAACAGATTATGTAAAATAAACTTTTTCAAACGAGTATCTAGGTCTAGCATTGAATCAGATTATGTAAAATTGACTTTTCTGGACGACTATCTCTGTCTTGCTTCCATGTGGAGACACCAACTGATTTGATGGCTAAATTTACCCTGTTCATTGTTAAACTCTGATTATGAATAGGCCAATCAGGGATTATATTGACCACCGTGGTTGGGACTGGGAGAAGTCAGCCAAGTGCTGTGGGATCGTCCAATGACAGCTGATGTTCTTACGTCTTAGGATTAACAAGAATAAGTCAGAGGCAATTTACGGGTGGCTTAGGTCACACAAAATAAGTTTCTTTTAAGGACAGACAAAAATGATGTGATGTGATGACGCAGTTTTATTATACCATTTTTGCTGTACTCCCATTTTCCCATATTGCTGTACTCCCGTTTTCCCATATCCTTGAAAATGGTATAAGAATCCATACCGAAACGTCGCTATATTCTTCAATAAAGAAGTTGATAATCCATAAAACTCCTTCTCTTCTTGTTTGGTACCAGTAAATGAACATACTAAATTTTCAACTTAGAAAAAAAAAGATTTATATTTGATTTCATTTTGTCATTGCAAAACAGCTTTTAAGACCTACATGAACAGAAAAATGTTGCATTTTTTAAGTCCATGTTTTTTTTAGTTCCATTCTTTTTTCTTGGCAACACCAGTAAAAAGTGTTTTTTTGGCATGGGTTGAAACAGATGCGAGCAAAGACCAGAAAAAACCCAAATTTTCTTCTTGGTCTTACTTTAACCCTTTTCCTGCCAGAGTATTGAATGCCGACAAATCCTGAAAGAGTGATTTACAGAATTTGTAACTCATTGCAATTTAGGTCTTAAATTGATTTATGTGTAAATAATCCTATTTACAGGAATAGAGATGTATGATAAGAAGATAATAACAGGGATAATCAAGGATAATGAAAGATATATTTTGTATTTCGACTGAGTGAGCAGTTTTCTTTATCAATTTTCAAATATGAACCCACCAAATGAAGAAGTTTATTTATTTTTATGTTGAAATGCTGGTTATTCAGATAATTCTTGTTAAAATTTTAAATCTAGATCTGTGAATTTGTATCTCAACGTAATAATGTCGCATTCTTGATATGTATCTTATTAGACCTTAGTATAGTAATACATATGTATGGGGAGGTACCTGTATCGTGACATACCTAAAATATACCCTTATAGAACTGTCCTAGTCTGATACTTAGACCCTGCAATGAAATGGTAAATAAATCTAAAATTTGAAAAAAAAGTTTTTGAATAAAATGAAAAGGAGACTGAGGTTTCTCGATTTTCAAAAAATTGAGCTCCCAAGTCTTTATATAGACTTAGTTTTATCTTATTTTAGGGTCTGGCTGATAGACTATGACTGTATCTTTAAAGCTAATGATTGAGGATAAAACAAAGCAGCCATAAACAGAAGAGTCAAATAGTGACAAATAGTGTCAAATAAGCGTAAAAATAGGATTTGCAGCAAAAGGCATTTCACCCACTTTTAGGAAAAGTTATCAAATATATTATAATTTAATGGCAATCAGAAACAGAAACAGAAACCATCAATTGAAAATGATAAGGATTATCATTGCAGTCTATAACTCAATGTAATAGCATGTTTATGATACATGTAAAGATAATATTTACAAGTCATTGTCTAAAGAACAATTATCAAATTTCATATCTGACAAAGATATTTGCCATAGTTACTCATCCTCTCTCTGTGCAAACAGTAAGAGCATGTCAATTATCATGATATTTATCCACTAACACAAAGGTCTGATAATATTGGATCATTTGTCCATTTGCAAGATACTTATGATTTGAATACCGAAACGCTTGCACCATTAAATTGCTGGGTTCTAGCTCTATAGCTCTCCGGAGAGCCAATCGTATGATACAATAACAACAGGACATACTATTCTCCTACAACTGATCACTTCATCAGCGTAATATGGATCCCATGGGTTAAGATACGGCTATTGTATGATGTGTTCTGACAAATGTATTGGCATTTGATTAAACAATGTTCATCGTGTTGATGAACGGAATCTCATTGAGGAAGCCGAAGGAGTATTTAAAGCACTATGTTTGGAGTTCTCTATTAATTGTCATTGGTTCTGTACATGTCAGTTTTGGCACTCTGTCAATCAGGGATATTTTGATTATTGAGGTGAATTATTGATGGAAGTGTGCTTGACACAGATAGTCAAGGTCTGAATTTTCATTCTCAATGCTTTTATTCATCATTATACCTGACCGATGATAAAGCTTGGTATAAATTAAGTCATACCAAGGATTCTGTCTGTCCCTTGTCTGTCTCTTCTACCATCCTGCTGTCCGTCAATCCTTCCATCCATCTGTCCAAGGACAGTTTTTGTCAGACTTATTATAAAAAAAACTGTTCACTCAATTTTAATTTTGCACATCTCTTCTGACCTTCTGAACCCATTGAGAAGCTGAGACAAGTATTTATTAGGAGTAGTCTATTAAGTGTCACTGTCAGTTTTGCCACTTTCTCTATCAGGGATATTTTGATTATTGAGGTGAATTATTGATGGAATTGTGCTTGACACAGTGTCTGAATCTATTTCACAACGCTTTTATTTATTCATGCTGGCATTGCCCCAATTACTAAATTTGGCACAGCGTCTGTTGTGATTGCATTGTCACAGGTTTGACAATAATTGACAGTTGCAACAGATATGTCTGACAAGGTATCACCTATTGACACTGTCATCTCAGTCGTCATGACATGTGACTTGATGACAATGTTTTCATTTATGCCAACTCTCTGACATAATGTCACCAACTGACACTGTTAATTTATAAAATTAAAAATGTTATTTACACCGGTAATCTATGTGACCTCTTGAAGATGTCAACACTAAAGCAAGTTGTAGTAATCATGCATGTGACATGTCATCCTCGATAATCCAGCACTTTTGTTACGATAAATCTACACTACAAGCCCTGGAAAACTTTACAGGGTTTAACCTCAAACCCATTTATCTCCCTTTGCAATGACTCAGCAAAACGCTTGCTTTCTAACAACCAATAAGATCACTTCTAAAACCAGCTTTCTATCCCTCACTATGCCTTTCATTCCGCCTTTTCTCTCGTCCTTTCGATCCCTTTCTCCCTGATCTGTCTACTCTTTTTGGATGGCAATATCCACGTGTCAAAAAGCTGAAAAATTGCTGATAACACGTTAAACCCCAACTCACTCACTCACTTGATGTCGCGAACGGTCGAGTTATTTACGCACTTGGTGTCTGCGTTTCGTTTCTGATTGGATAACATGTATGTAAAGGGAGGTAATTGGATTTGAGGTAAAACCCCGTTAAGTTTTCCAGGGCTTGTAGTGTAGATTTATCGGAATGAAAGCGCTGGATTATCGAGGATGGTGACATGTCATTGATTGACACTGTCAACACTGTTGTCAGTTATATGTTAAAAGGAAATTTGTTGACGCTGGCGTCACAAAAGCAAGTTGGAACAATTATGTATGTCACATGCTGTCACTGATTGACACTGTCAACACTGTTGTCAGTTATATGTTTGAAAGAGATTTGTTGACGCTGTCGTCACAAGAGCATTTGGAACAATAATGCATGTCACATGCTGTCACTGATTGACACTGTCAGCATCTTATTAGTTCATGTGTGTCTGTGTGTCTTCTCATACACCAGGGGTTAAAAGTTGGCTGATAACAGAAATATTTGGACATGTGCATTAAAGTTTTAGAAATGCACATGTCCAAATATTTCTGTTATCAGCCAACTTTTAACCCCTGGTGTATGAGAAGACACACAGACACACATGAACTAATAAGATGCTGTTTTTGTGCAAGTAACATTTTTTCTGAAATCTTGCATCGACAGTGGAAAATAGCCTTACCAGTTGCTATTGTGGTGTTTTCAGTGATTGCGTATAAAAAATATTTCATCATCCATTGAATTAACAATACCGGTAATCTAATACAAATGTTTTCCTGCTGTTTTGAATTTCAGACATACTAGCTGTTCCAATTTGGAACTCTTTTTGTGTTAGGGATATTAAATTAAGTCAGGGGTTTCAAAACTTTGCATTGGATGTCTTTTATTAAGACTATTTTTTTTACAATGTCATAGGTTTTTTGTCTGAAAGTCAAGTCAATTACCTTAGATAATTGAAAAAAAAGGCAAGGCATTGACTTTGCAGTTTTTTTGTTAGGCGAGTGAAAATTCAAATTTGATGGCCTTGACCTTGACCTTGGACTTGCACCTTATATGTTCATACTTCATACAGCCAGACTGTTGTTAATAATATCTTATTATGACCTCAATATAACCTCTTGAATTTGAATATTTCTACAATGAACACTTTTTTCAGGCTTCTTATATTTAAGAAAATGTTTTAACATAAAAACGTAAATGTGTTTCAATTTCGCCACTCATGACAATGAATATAACATTCTTCTTCACTTCTATTTGTCAAGAAAAAACAAATATCTTATAAGTATCATGGTATTCCGGAATCTTGATACTTAAAATTATTCTAATGAATACGTATCTTGATACATTCTCAGTATCGCAATACATATTGTTGACTTTAAAATTGCAATTTTAATTCATAAGAGAAGAGTATTTGTCAAAAGTTAATGTTTTATGTTGTCAAAAACCTTGAAATAGCATATCATGACATACTATACTTTCCTATACTACTAACTATTTGTATAGCCCCAATATCCAGCTCGGAGAGTGCTGCTCAAAGGCGCTTTTGTTTTGCCGTGATCACTGGATATCAGTATTCATTGGACATGCATCATATTGTATGGTATCACCATGAGATATCGAGATACGTATCATTTTGCGAAAGAACTGTTTCGTCACACCTCAACAATCACCAAAGTATTAGGGAATTCTTCTATGCAAGTGGATCCAGCATATTACTGGACAGGTGAAAGCTGAAGAGTGACTCATTACATCACATGACTCATAATAAAGTGATTATTTTATGTGCAGGATGCCTTTCAGAAATTGAGAGATTGAGATTGATTTGCACCTAATGATTCCTTCATTTATGGACATTTCAATTACAGATTATTGTCTTTTTTTAAATGTCTTAATTAGACAAACGCGAGTTCAGAAGAATGTTCGTCAAAAGTTGCAAGTGCAATATGATTAATTAGAATGTTTGAGTAGTATAAGCCTGTTTTATTTAAATCAGTCGGTGCCTGTAAAATGGTCATTCAGAATCATTTCACATCCTTGAAGATAACAGGTAAGAATATAAGAAAACAGTTATATAAGCAATTTATGAATGACCAAAGTTAAAAAATTTCATCACCAAAAAAGTATAAAAAAAATCTTATTCATTTTAAGGAAAAATTTGGAAACGTCTAGATTGGTCTTAAATGCTGAAATGTTCATAGCGGTTAGAGAGGGAGAAATTGTATGCCGTCAAAATCTTGTTAGTTGATTTAAAAATTCAGACGACCTGTCATTATGGTAAAATCCCTGAACCTGCAACTACTGCTGTTTGGATCAAATTTTATAAACTAACTTTCTTGTGTAACGAAAGAATGAAGATGTTATTATTGTCACTATCTGGTTGAATTATGCTGCAAGCATCCTTATACCTAACAAACTTTACAATATCCACTGGCGACTCAAATTTGCATTGTGCACAGTCAAATCTTGTTAGTTGACTTGAATTCTCACACTCTATCATAATCTAAATATCCCTGAAAAGTTTTGTTCAAATTTTAAAAAATTAACATTTTCAGATACAACAGAAGAATAAAGAATTAATTTTTGTCACATATCTGGACAATTTATGCCACGAGTCTTAAGAATATCCACTGAAAACTTTAAGTTTATGCAGAAATAGTCAAAATCGGTCAGTTACCGCCTTCTTAGCTAACAAGATTAATAATATCCACTGACGACCAGTACAGGTGAAGATAGAACTATGAT
Organism: Steromphala cineraria; assembly: GCA_916613615.1. Classification (NCBI taxonomy): domain Eukaryota; kingdom Metazoa; phylum Mollusca; class Gastropoda; order Trochida; family Trochidae; genus Steromphala; species Steromphala cineraria. Next base: position 22,397,056 of record OU744736.1, on the reverse strand, counting down.
ACAGGTGTTGAGTTGCCAGATCCCGCCGAGACACGGCTTGTGGTCCGCTGACAAACATTTGCTGGAGACTTGTTTGATCTTCCATCTCAGTCTTATTCCAGCCTTTCTCTCTGTCTCCTAACATTTTGTTATGTTCCTAGACCTTAAAACCCTCTCTTCCCTCTTGAAGTAGTTGTTGGCTAAAAAAATGAAGCATTTGTCTATATGACATGTACTGTAACTAATTTATACTGAATAAATTCTTCTTCTGATGTACCGTATATTTTATCGTATAGGCAAGTTAAGTTTTTGATACCAGAAATTGGGGGTCAAAAGGGGGGGGGGGGGGGGGGGGGGGGGGTTACCTTATAGACAAGATCTTTGTTTCAGACCTAAAATACTAAAATTGGGTGACCATCTGCCAGATCATGATATTTAAACTATATATACTTTGCTGTCAACTCATTATTGAAGAAACAAAATATAATTACTTTTTTAATTAATACATATTTTTACTGTTTTTTAATACTATTTACAGTTAGAAAATAATCTATATAAATGAATTTATCAACTTGCAGAGTGCTTCCTGTGAACCAGCTTCAAACATGTGCTAGAAGGGGGTCGCCTTATGATTTTGACAGTACTTTAGGGGGTGAGAAAGGGGGTCGCCTTATACATTGAAATATCCAAAATCGAATAATAATTTTCTCAATTATAGGTATCATATTTTTTTTAACATTTAGGAGCCTTGCAGTCAGTCTAAGCCCAGCCTCCTTTTGATGCATAAACTCTTGTGTCAGAGATGAAATCTATTGATTGGCCAGCTAAGGAAGGGAAACAGTCAGGCCGTGCCACTTTGAGATAAAAAACAATCCCCCATAATCCTATAAAAACACAGGAATCAAGTGAGAATGCTTTATCCCTATCGCTGGCTCAAAGAATATGTGATGTATAAATTGGAACAATAAAAGTCGTTTGAAAAGCACCTTTGAGGCCACAAGGGATTATATAACATTTTATGTTGGCCCAATATCGCTTTGAGAGATCTTGAGGGTTTGATAAAGGAAATGTTTAGGTGGATGTAGTTTGTGAAATGAAGTGATGGTAATGTTTTAGGGAATGCCCAGCAGGTTTGGGATTACTTTGCTTGTTCAAATCTCACACTGACAATGTCTTGCGCAGGCTCGGATGAAATTGAAGCTGTCAAGGCCAGCGCTTTAAAAATTCACCCAAATATAATAAAGATCTTTCAGTCCATTTGTTAGCTTTAGATGAAGTTGAAGGAAAAGTGTTAAGATTTTGACTCCCCAGAGAGTTAGTTGTAGACAGAGGAAGTGTTCGGTGAAGATGCTTTTTCACTTGAGGAAACATTATTTGATTGATTCTTTATGCTCTAAAGTAATGTCTTCACTGGGAATGATTGATTGGAGTCTACACTACTTGTTTATGATCCAAAGGTTAACCTTCATCAAGCTGAAGGTAAATAGTCTTGCTGAAAATAAGAATCCAGGGATGGATTCAGTGCATTGCAAACTTGATGAGTTGGTCAGCTGCTGGTAGTGTCACAATTTCCTGCGCAAAGCCTAAAACACCAGTTTCAAAACTCATTTTTTGCCTTGCTGCAGACCCTTTTCTTTTCTGTGCTGCTATAGTGCCCCTACAGGATACATGCACAGAAATAATTGGGTCAGCAGCAAGGCATAAAACTGACAGTTTGGAAACTGGTGTTTTAGGCTTTGCATCGGTAGATGGTATTGTGTTGCCGCTTGACTCTGTGGGTGTTGGTTTGAATCTTGCAAGGGACTTGGCCCAAAACAGTACCAACATTTGTACTATCACAGATAGTTTGATCCCAATTGTAATAATGTCATAATCCAGCATCAGATACATTACTTAGAATAAGTTTTATTCACTTTATATAATGTACAGAAAATAATCAAAGTAAAGATAGATGAGAATGAAAGCAATATCACAGATATTCACCTGAAACAAAACAGCGATTCTTTATGGAGAGAAAAGGTCCTGTAAATCATTAACATAATTACCTGCAGATTCTTTTGCTAGTCCTTCGTGCTTGTTTAATATCTCATTTATCAGTGTTAGGATGCAAGAGTGTTTGTCTAATCTTGGTGTGAAGAGGATTTCCATCTGCTGATAACCCAATTGAGATTAGCGCCATCTGGTTGTCTAGACCATGTCTGACCCTGGACATAACTTCTTACTGCATGCCCATGTGACAGAGTGAGGTCTACAGCATTCCTACTGGCTTCGGCTGGAGGGATATCTCTTTGGCTGAACAGGTTGAGTGTAGGACTCTCAACCCGGAGGTCCCAGGTTTCACCGCTGGACATGAAAATATTGGATTTTCTTTCCTGCTACACTCAGAAGTAGAGAAACTCGGTGGTTCCATGTAGGATGAAAATATAGTAATAACCAGTGTTGTTCCTGGACACGGTCCATGGGAATTTTCCCTCAATTTAAATTGGTGTAGTAGTCTATTGCATATAGTTCAAGGATGGTTAAAAAGATCCCTGCTCTGATATCTCACTTCGGCACTGCACTGTTTACTGTGATAGTACTACCAGCAAAAATACCGTATCCCTTTATCTTCATATCTTGTGCTTATAACAAATATACTCTGAATTATTACCTAAAATGATTTTGTTTATGTAGCTTGATTATTTTCATCTTGAAGCCAAAGTTGATCTAATGGAACTGATATTGCACCTGTGCACCTATCCTTGATATTATTCCTATCTTGATATTATACCAATATCAGTGTAGATCCTCTATGATTCAGTGTTCATTTGCCAGCAGTCAAGTGCCTTTTTTAATCCCAAAGCTTGGTTATTGTGTTTAGTCTTGAATGTAAGTGGGCCCGATTCATTGTTACTACTAACAATTTAGTGGTGTCACGATACACTTACCTCACGATACGATACTAGGGTGACGATACGATACGTATCGCGATAAACATTTTTCGTTAAAATTGCAGCAGGCCTTTGTATTGACAGATTTAATTGTTATAACTATGTCTTACAATTAACAAGTTAAGATTAATTTCTTAAGAACACCTTTATTTTTGATAAAGAAATAAAATTAATAAAACACCATTTGTTAATTAAAAAATGAGTTACTGTCCACACATCCAGTTGTCTACAAGAAGACAAAAGGGAACAGCTCTGTATCACAAATGATAAATTCAAAATGATAATGCTGCAAATATCACATATGACACATAACATTAAAACAAAAATGAGAAAACAAAAATAATGAGATTATGTCACATGTCTACATCAAAGAAGACCAGTCTCAATGGAACAACTGTATCACAGTATCACAATACTCAAATGATTTATGCAAAATTAACTCATAATATAACATTAAATTGAAAACATTTCACTCTCGGAATCGTTTTCCCTAACACCATTATTTGCATATTACCACATCGTAGAATATGGGAAATGCAAACAAATTCCAAACATAAGATTTAAATTTGGTGCCAGACGGCTTTTCAAAGCTGTCGTTGGAAATTTCATTGCCCCCGCAATGCTGACATTGTTTTAGTTTTGCTTGGTTTCATCATCGTCCACGTAAGCCGTTCAATTGTTAACATATAAAACGTGATAAATAAATAGAATAAAAAACCAAATCGTCTAAACACAGGCGAGTATTGCATGATTTAATTATATGAAAATGTGCGTTCACTGTTTAATTCAGTTTATTTAAATAAAATCAAGTGGCACGTGTGTAAATGTAGCGTATGCCTTGTAATTTATGAATCAAGCAGAGCACTCTATAAAGCTAATAGATACGTGATCGCTGATTGGTTGCTTTAAATAGACTAGCCAATGACTATAGCTGTTATCGATTCGACCTTATTTGTGTTCATACAGTAAAGATCGCTTTCTTATCGGCACAATCTGCTATCAACAGACGTTTATAAATTTATTAAGAGATCTATATAGCAAAATAAAAGTATTGATAAGGTTCAGGTAAGTGGAATCGATACATTCAGATATGTATCGTGTATCGTATCTGCAATAAAAAAGTACCGATGCATCGATACATTCGTGAATCGCGACACCCTTAACTAACATTAACATTTCACTTGGAGTTCAGCTAGTTCAGCAATACATATTAAGAGGCATAGTGTGTAGTATGAAACAGGAAAAACAGAAATACTTAACCTCTTGTTTGTATTGTAATCATATATGTATGCATTATGCTGTTGGCAGCTTGATTTGTTCACGGCTTGTACAGGGTTAAGGATGTTGAGTAACGACATGCTCTTCTGCATTCTTCCTAACTTATTCTCCTTCAAATCTACTAAATCATCAACGTATCCTGTTGGAAAGTGAAAGTTTGTCAGCAGTGATAGTGATGTTTTGTGGATTTTTGGTTGAAACGATATTGGAGGGGACATTTCTGTTCTTCTATATATCATTAATAATTTCATGCTTCTTTTTAAGCGTGTTTTAAATGTACAGTGCTTAAGGTTTTACAAATCGACAAAGAAAAGCACACATCTACTTAAAAGGAAAAACGTTGTGAAACAAAGCCAATCATTGGTGCTATGACTCTTCTGCAGACCACACTATAACTGATAACTTTTATCTACAATCGTATGTTCATATTATTTATTCATTATATCTTACATCTGCTCATTAAAAATAATCATAGCAGGGTTTTTCACAAATGTTTCAAAATGTTGTGTTTACGTTCGAATTAATTGTCAAATATTTTTTTACTCTTTTGTCACACATAATGAATGCCTTGAGAATCTCAAAGTAAGATATGCCTTGACAAACCTCTACAACAGATTAATTCACGGGTAATTAACAATTTAGCAAATCAAGGAACGTTCTATCACATCAGAACAATTCTTGTGGCCCAAATCCCAAAGAATGACCCCTTTGTCGCTCGGCCAAAGCCAGGCTATTCATGAGATCAATTCAATAATAATACTGTCTTGGTTCCTGACTTTTCTTACTTTGTCCTCAGTCGTGTAAGTCATGGAAATCTTGACGCAGAGGCACATTTGCAAGTGTTTGTCAGTACCGGAGAGCTTGTAGGGGTTTAATCAATATATCGCACTGCCCACTGTGACCCTGTTTAACCTGGGGGGATAGACTTGTCTAAAGGCGTAAAATTGGGGTCGTCTGACACTCTTCTTCTATGAAATACCACCACTTGACTGTACACTGTACACTGTACACTGTACACCAGTTCTCGATTAGTTTGTCGTCTCCAATAACTCGACCACATTATGTTTTACTAACAGGCTGTAAGGTCATAAATTCAAATCGCTTAAAAGTGCCAAAAGTTGAAGTTGATTATTGTTGACTCCTACGATTCAAACATTGTAAACATAATAAAAATATGCAATAAAATAACATATGTTCTATATTTGAACCTTGAGTCATCGAAAATTAAAAAAACGGTTCAACCAGAAAAAAATTCTGAATTTTTTAAAAAAATTTTAATTACTGGAGAACTTGTCTTTGCGTGGTGGTTTCTGTTCTGACAATTATGCCATCTGGAGCTTGCTTGCTTGTTCCTGGTAGGGTCACCCAAGCTGGACAGGTCAACGGGTAGAAGTGACCAAATTTCTCTCTTTCTCTCACTATGCCTATCTTACCATCTATTCTCTCATCTTTTCCTCTCGGATCTTCTTTCTTTTTGATGGAAACATCCACATGTTTTAAGAACTGAAATGTTGTTGAAAACATGTTAAACCCCAACTCACTCACTTAATAAAATACAGTCTAAGGATACAAGGCACTTGAAGGTTACGCCTTGTGAGATATATGCATATGAATTTTATTCTCCTTTGTATGTTTGACTTAAGGTTATGAACTTAGAAAAATCCAAAAAGATGTAATTTGTTGATTGGATGATAGTCTGGATACAAAATATCATCAAAAGAATTGGTAGTTCAATATTTTATGTCCGATGATTCATTTATCATTGAAGACATGTCCTACAAATATTGTTGATCAAATCTTGGCTTGGAGCAATGAAGTTGTAATATTAAATATATAATGGAAACTGTTTGACAGTCTATATACAAAATATTGTCAAAGGAAATGGAAGTCTGTATGTTGAATATTCTGTGATTCTTTGATCGTTGAAGACAGTCGCTATTAAAATATTTGGTCAAATCATTGCCAAGTGAAATGAATTCATGATAAAAAATATAAAATGGAAACTGTTTGACAGTCTAGATACAAAATATTGTCAAAGGAAATGGTAGTCTGTATGTTGTATTTCCCATGATTCTTCGATCGTTGAAGACAGTCGCTACAAATATTGTTGATTCAATCCATTGACAGTCATATTTGATATATGTATAGATATTCCATATATAACTATCTTCATCAAGCTTTGCAATCCATTTATAGCTTCTAACAGCAGGCAGTGCTCAAATGTCACTGTGGCCCGAGCCAGGACTTAGATTTTCAATGTTGATTAGAAAAAATGCATTGACGTCAACAATCTTTGATTGATGAATTTTTTACTGAAACCTAAATTGGCGATAAGAATATACAATAGTTTTTCGAAATCTGTTTTCTGATTTTGAATATCTCTAAATCAAGCTTTGCTATTTTGGAGGTTTTGAAACAAATTTAAGCCTTACTTTGAAAAAATCAGGTTGTTAATTATATAGAGGATATTATATGAGTGTCCATGACATACTATGTTTACGACACGAGTGGCTAACTATCAGTATTTCCCGAATGAGAGCGAGGGATATACTGATATTTAGACACGAGTATCGTAATCATAGTATGTCATGGGCACGAATATAATATTCTGTTTATTACCGTAGTCCCAAAATTAAAGAAAATACTCAAAAACTACTTCCCAGCATAGGCGGACTAGCCGCCGCCAGCCCGTATAGATTGTGACGTCATAGGTGAACCATGAGGCCAAATTATTGTTTATAACGTGACGTCACAATGGAAAAGTGATATTTTGCCCTAGGGCAACATATGAAAAATATCAACCTTGGTATGACTGCCCTCGTAGGTAATAAAATGTATTTCAATGTAGATAACAAACGAATGCTTGAGGTGGACAATTTCCTTTTGATGAATTTTTCACCGAAGCCTGAATTAGTGATAAAAATATACAATTGTTTTTAGAAATCTGTACTCAAATTTAGTAGTTTTAGATATTTCCAAATCCAGTTTTGTAATTTGGGTTTTGTTTTGATAATTGATTATCATATATTGCCTTTAAAAATTTGAATTGGAACAAACAAATTTAAAAAGCCCATTGCAACAATACATACTTTTGTATTCATTTCATTTATGGTTTTAATGGTTAACAAGGGAATGTATTAACAAACATTATTCAATTTCTTTCTCACCGCCTGTGACAGAAAAACAACTTCTACGTCAAGTTGCAAATTACTCATGATTATATTGCAGTTAGATTTAAGGAGTCACTTAATTGGGGAGATGTTTCAGGATTGTTTATTGGCACTTGGGGAACCCTCGATAATGAAGGTTTCAGCTCACTGACGATCCAACTCCCCTCTCGTATTAGTAGCGCCTACCAGAGACTCTTCGTAAACACATCTACTGGAACCTTGAAAATTGATTTCTTCTCATCTTGAAGGGTATAGCCTAAAGTGTTGTTGTTGTTTTGTTTGGTATGATTAAGCATGTTTGACATTATGGATGTCTTTTTGTGTTAAATTAGGATTATTCTATCGTTTATTTTGGATTATTTTGAAACACCATTGTCTAAGAATAATTTCTTTGATACATTTTGTTTTTATTTTTGTAAATTTCTGAAACTCGTTTTTAGACTTGAGAATTAAATAAAAACAAGATGTTTTTTTTATGTTTTAGTGATTCATTGTGTTTTGTTAGATATCAAATAGCTCTGCTTCTTGCAGGGTAAAAAAGTGTTCATTTTTGAAAAAGTTTTATGATCAATCTATTCCAACGTACTTCATTGTCACATCTAATTGTTTTGTCATCTTGGATGTTGAGGCAGTTCATTTAGCAAAATGATTACCTAAAACTGAAATCTATGGAGAATTCAATCCATTCAGATGTTATGTAAGAATGTCATTAGTGAAAATTAATCATTGTGTTTCTAATGTTCTTTTGTATCATATTTTATTTGCATTAACATTATAGTGTAATATCATATACTGATAATTGATTTCAATTTTAGCTCATCTGGCCTGTAAGGTCCTATGGGCTTATGGCATGGTTAAACAGCCCCTGTTGAAACATATCGACCATCCCCTTGAGCAAAATTGAATATGAAGCCTAATGAGCTACAGAGTCAATGGCTGTGTTTTTTTAATAAAAATGAACTCATTCATTCAGTAAAAAGCTAATAAAGCTTTAACATACAAAAATTATTGGATTCTTAAACCAGTTAAATATTACTGAAATTTCAGAATTACCGTATATGACCGGGTATAAGCCGAGAATTTGACACCAGAAATTAGGGGGTCAGAGAGGGGGGTCGGTCTATACCTGAGTTATATGATGCAGATGAAAAAAATCAAGAGACCAAGCACGAGTATCGTCAGCTCAGCGAGTTAGCGAGTTGATGTTTACACAGGAAGCAACATGCAAAATCATCGAGGTCATTTCTGTATTGAACTTGTAAAATAAAAATACTTTTGTTGTGTTGTTGTTTTTAATGAAAATATACAAAGAGAAGTTGAAAAATATATAAAGATAATTATATTAATATGAAATATTCAAGCAACCTTCACGTACTGTTAGATTTCGGCAGATCGATGTGGCTTCACTCGCATCCACGATCGGCAATTGAAACCCGGTTTTTCAAATATTATCAAGAGTTATCACTTCAAAAGGCTTGTTGTCCATTTTAAAGTATTATTAAGATATATTTCCAAACTTATCAATCATATCTGATCGAAATTCAATCAAATCTTTGTTAAAGATACACTCGTGAAAGCACGATGTTTTACATTACTTTGAATTTCAATCGTAATTTCGTGACGACGAATAACATTCCTTTTATAATTTTTTGCTCATGGTTATATTTCTGATAGTTATTCTTCGACTTTTATATACACAAATATTTCAATTAACCACATGTTTATTTTGAAAAAAATAAAATGTAGAAAACGTGTAAGAAAATCTGATATATTTACACATTTAATATTGTATCGACAAAATGTTGTCATGAAATTATTACGACCACGTTTCATGTTTCGAGATCTTTTTTAAACCGACTTGCTGATTGGTTGACCTACATAATTTAGCCAATGAAAAGGCTTGTAACAAATATCTCATTTCCAGCAAACACTTCATGCACCTAAGGTTGTTGACTGTCGTTCGTTAACAATTTGCCGAGAATAATATGTTATATGATTAAAACAAACAACAAACACCGTAAGTGAACACTTATAATTTCTTTTATAGTTTTTTAAAATAATATACGTCTTAAAATTAACGTGTCATTTGATGATTCATGAGCTTTTAGTTTCAATGCAACGGGCATCATATCGACTTACTGTCAGCGAAATAGAGCTGCGAAGAGGGGGGTCGGTCTATACATGAGATACTAGGTTTTGACTGGAATTTGGGGGGTTGAGAAAGGGGGTCGGTTTATATGCGGTCATATACGGTAATGTCATGATAAAATCACAATAAAATCTAATATTCTTCATACATATAAAACTTGACGAATACTAAAATGTCATTTGACTATTTTCAATGTCATAAAGGTTACTGCAATTATTTTGTAATGATAATTATGTAAAGATATTTCATTTCAAAAGTATAAAACTCAAATGTCTGAGAATATCTATTTAATTTCATGACAGTATTATGTATAAGATTTAATTAACTCACAATAACAAGAAGAGATTTATCTAATTTGACAGCCTGGCTGGGTTTGAGACTATTTCTTCCTAACATAGCATCCTGTCTGTGATGTTGTGTGGTAAATAACAAGCTTTATATCATCTGCGGGTGATATATGCATATAATGACAACATTATGTCCCTCTTGCTCTTAAATTTCCCTGTCCTGTCCATTAAATAGCTTCTGACAAATTGTTTATGATCTTCTCACATCATTTTTAGAGCAACATTGTTATACAGTCAGGCCTCGATAATCCGAATGCTTCCGTTTTTCATCAAAAACGTTCGGATAGTGAAGCGTTCAGATTACTGAAATGAACCAAACAAGTTGGAGTTAGGGGAGACCAGGGCAAAGCGCACCCCCTAACATATAAGCGTGTTTTCTTGGCACATTAATATTTTAAGAATACAACTTGCAGCATGTCTCTAATTCTCATCAGCTTCACTATTGTATGACAAATGCTTATAAACTCATAAACTCCAGAAACACAAAGTGAGACATTTCAATTTATTAGAATCACAAACTACCGACAAGATCAACTCACGTATCAATCCACTGTCATTGAAGTTTACCGATCTGATCAGTGTGTTGATCACTTACCTGAACGCTTTTGATGAACGGCCGGATTAATGAAGCAGAATAGTGATAATTAACTAATCCGTTACAGCTAATTGGCGTTCGGATTCGGAGACTGAATCAACGGATAAATGAATCGACATTTAATGAGTTTATATAGAGATAAGTTTGGTTACAGCTGGCTACCGTTCGGATACCGCGAGATTCGGATTATCGGTGGACGGATTATCGAGGTCTGACTGTCTTTGAGATTTCACTATCTGCATAAGGCTTATTGTAAGATAAATGTATGTTTGTAACATGTGGTGACATTTTTGAGGCTTGAAAAATTGAAATTTGACAAAGAGTAGAGTTCTTTCACCCCAGATGAAACCCATTTAGAATTAGGGCTGCAACGATTCACTACGATGCATCGAAAATCGATTCAGATTTATGATATCGAAAATCGATTCATGATTCAAAATTTTGATTCGATTCACTTTTAATTTTCTTGTTAAAAATAATCAAAATTTTACCTAAAATAGATCTTGATATATTGCATTCTCGAGTGTTAACAAGTCACGTAAAGTTTTTAAACCGGAAACCAAGTCTACAATATGTCAATATGTCTACAATATGTAACGTAATCAGTGATTGGTTAATATCCTCATCCTCGAGGCTCTCGGCCAATCAGCGTGGTTTATACATTTGCCTTAGCAGCGCTGCATGGCAACGGTCGTGCAATATGGCCGAATCGAATCGAAATAAATCGAATCGAGCTGTAAAAATGAAAAAATCAAATCGAAGTTGTCTAGGTGAATCGTTGCAGCCCTATTTAGAATTAAGGCTATTCATTGGTGCTAGAGAAAGCATTAATCGGTCGTGATATTTCATAGCAGATTTGTCTCAATGATCATTAATAATTTGCGAGTATGAGAATAATCTATCAATACATGAAGTTTTTATTAATTTTTTTGGGGATTAAAATAAATAAAGCAGCACTATTTTCATGTAATGTATACAAAAATGGTGGATTGAAAAAAACCGCAGTACACACTTTCAATTTTCTTATTTTCTAGCTAAAGATTAGCTTGATATAGTTATGATGAATCCATTATTTAAAAAAAAACTTCAACATGAATACAACTTATTATTGTAAGAGATCTCAAACCTCCCACTCAATTATCAAGTTACGATATTGTTGGCTTAATTAGAAATTGTAGTTATCATAAGAGGAATTAAAATTTTTTTTAACAATCTACTATATTTCTTTAATTGCACGCCTGTCTTGAATAGACGCCTGCCTTGAATATACGCCCTTGCATATAGTTGTCTGAAAAAAAAAGAAGTCTGCTTTAATTAAACGAAGGGTAAATCCAACTTTAATGTAATATCGCTTTACTGTTCCTTTAAATATCTCTATTTTCTTAGAAATAATCTGAACGATATGTGTAATAACGAAATAGACGCCTACCTTGAATAGAAGCCTGCCTCCAATAGACACCTATTGTGTAGAACGTTTGAAAATAATAGACGCCAGGCATCTAATTAAGGAAATACGGTATGCTAATATTATGTGATCAAGTGCAAACACTTTGACGTATACAAATATTCCTTAGTTTAGGTCGTTGTGAAAATAGTTAATAGATTTGAACTTTCAACCTTTTTTTTTAACAATTCTTTTTTTTTCTCGATTATTGTTTATTTTCTATTTTGCTCACCTTAACATAATGGTGTTATTCTAAGATTTTTAAACTAGATGTAATGAGAATTTAGTTTTGGACCAAATCAGCAATAAAATTGTATTTCATTCTTATTTTTGGATATATATATATATTTCATATACCATCACTAGAACAGTGTCAACTAATAGTCTACAAACTGTAATAAATTTCCTCGCGTCTTCTTATCTATAATGAACTTTTATTCTTTCTGAATCCTGGATGCAAGTATGTCTTGTCTGTAAACCATGACTTTTGACAGTAACCAACATATTTGATATATAGCTCCAACTTAACATTAATAACAATTTTTTTTCAAAATCAAATCTCCGTCTATTTCTGTCAGAACAATGGATGTTCACACAGATAGAGGGAGAGTGTAAAGGTTAAAGGTCAGGGGTCAACAGGAAGTCACTATTGGCTATGTGTCTATATGTATATGAAAGGTGAATCACTTCTCATTATGTTGGTTTGAGACCTAAACTGGGACCTGATAACCTTATTTGAATTCACGGGTTGAATGGTCTCTGTGACAGTTTGAAAATGACGTTTAATCTTTTTTACCTATTTCATTCTTATACGGCAGGCATTTTGGAAAGTACGTATGGGCATTTTGCAAATTGGATGACATAAATGCCCATTAAAATTTGGAACCTTACTATTGATATAATAGTCTAACAATTTGATTCTGAAATTGCATTTTTTTTTCAAAAAATCTTAAATTTAAGAAAATGATAAATATAAGGAAGTGGAGACTGAGATTTCTTCATTTTCGGAATAAAATATGAGCTCTTTAGTCTTATCAAAGACCTGCTATGGCTTTTATTATTTTTAGGGTTTGGCTGACAGACTATAGCCCTTTTTTTTATTCAGAAAATTTACAAAAAATATAAAATTAGCCAATTTTCAAAAACATATTTCCAAGTCCCTACAATTTTGATTTTGCTATGTTTCAAAGTATTTGGCTGAAAATCTAAATTGAGTCTTTAAAACCATTACTTGATTTTTAGATTACAAACATTATTTTATCTTATTTGCTTGAACTCAATATTCAAGTAGTTGAAATTTTCTCAAAGAGGAATATTTGATGTGAAATGATAATTTAAGCAATTTTACTATCGGATTGCTCATTTTGCAGATATCAAATTACACTAAGAGGAAAATGATAAACATAAAGTCTCACCAGGTAATTTGGCCCTATAAAAAATAATTTGTATGATAAATATTTTTAGAAGATGATTAAGTAATAATATAAATCAGTATACCTACTACCTAGTATCAGTTTAACTCAATGACACTCTTTAAAGGGGCAGTAGCACGTTTTTTGAGTGAATATAAGGTGATGTCAGGAAAATGAAAATGAATGGTTCCAATTGAAACACAGTGTATTTAAACTAAATGGAGCAGTAATAAATCAAACATATAACGTTAAGTTTAGCCATGCAATTCCTTTTTTTTACACAAAATGAATTAAAGGTGTTCACATAAAATGGCCGCCAATGGATTTTATGTGAATCTTCATACTTTAATTGTCCTCTGACTATGGGTGATTGGCTTGTGTAACGAGATTTTTGACACTGTCAAAATAATACATTAAGCATTAATTTACAATTGTCAGTGAAAACTTTAAAATAAAGAAATTACCAAAGTCACTACATTTCACCATTTTATACATCCCAAAGATATTTCAAAAGTGTCCTAACCATTATAAATTATTTGGGGAAAATAGCAGAGATTCATAAAAAAAGATTATCCCTGGTATATAGATTTTTTGTCTGAAGATGTTACTCAATGGCTAAATTGTCTAAGATTTCGGAATAAACGACTCTTTAATGGTTGAATTGTTAGATAAGTGAAATAAACTCTCACAACATGGCTTGCAAGGATAGAATAACTGAAAGGGCAAGTTAAGTGGATAGCAGGGAAGAAAATCTCCTTGATGAAGCATCGCGTGATGCAGAGTGGAATATTCAATATCTTTTTGCTGCATTATTTCCTGGGTGAGCTTTTTTTCCCTTTAAGTATTTCATCTGAAAGTTACAAACTTCAAGTACCGTATTTCCTTAATTACACGCCGGGCGTCTATTATTTTCAAAAGGTCTACATCATAGGCGTCTATTTGAGGCAGGCTTCTATTCAAGGCAGGCGTCTATTTCGTAAAAAGCGAAACCGTTTAGACTATTTTGTAACAAAATCAGATAATTTAACAAAAAAGAAGCGTTTTTATATATTAAACTTGGTTTACGCGGCGTTTAATTAAGGCAGGCGTTTATTATTTTCAGAAAGTCTTATGCAAGGGCGTCTATTCGAGGCAGGCGTATATTAAAGGCAGGCGTGTAATTAAGGAAATACGGTACATATGTTATAGACAATATAGAATCAGGATATGTCATATATTGTTGTATTGATTAGCTTGTGCTGTTACTGAGTTTATCATAAAATGCTTTTTTGCCTTCGAAAGATTAAGTCACATACATCAAATGTACAAGGGGTTAAGAATGTGGGGGTATTATCAGCATATCAGTATGTTGTTATACAGAAACAATATGATACGTATCGATGCACATTTCTAAAAATATCAAATATTTCAATTTTGAAATAAACAAATTTCCATTAACAATTACTGCAAAACTCAAACAAATGCGACATGATTTTACAGAAAGTTGTAAACAAATATGAAATTGTGTTGTTATAAAAATCTCCCTTTCTAAAATGGCACAGTGTTAGAGCAATGAAAGCTGTTCTTGTTACTAATTGTAAATCAAGAGAGCGTGCAAAATCTTAAATTGCAAAAGTACCAATATATTGCAATACATATTGCAATACACTTTTCTGTGTTGTAATATATATTACAGTATTGAAATTGGGAGTGATTCCCATCCTCACAAGAGTCATGATAAAACTGATAAAACTGATAAAACCAACTGCTCTGTAAAACTACATAATCAGTTCAGTATTGTGTTTTATGTGACTAAAAAATACAGAAACTATGGCTGATATATCTAAAGTTTTTAATGACAGGCAGTTATTATGTATACAACTACTTAACTTTTTTGATTGGCATTCTAGAAGTTGTGTGATGGTAACATCTATTTGGCTTCCAATCAACTTAATCTCTTTTGTACATACAATCAACATTCCTTATTCTCTTATCACACCATTGTACATCAAGCTTATTCATTGTATAAACAACCCATCGCTAACCATGTATATATTTTACCCATCTTTGAACATGTATCGCTTGCTTGACAACGACATTAGACTCTATGTCGAAACCTTGCTTATACAGAATAAAGAAGTTGTTCATCCATAATAATTGTACTTATTGTTTATAACTACTTAACTCTCAAGAAACCAAAGGTTTTTAACTTAAAAGTAAAACTAGTGTGGTGAGACCATCTTTGTGAAACCAAACCCTCAATACAAGAGTACACAAGTACCTTCAAGCCTTAAACCTTCCAATTTAGTTGTGACATTTTGGAGTGCTCTAATTATCAAATATTTCCTCTCCAACGGCCCACTGAACCTATTGCAGTAGATATAATGATGTTATTCACGGTCCAACAAGTGTGACTGTACATACAGTTTCCTACCTATATTTAGATACATTGTAGTCTGTCATCATTTCCTTACGGGAATTTAAGCTAATGCTTATAACCAGGAATCTAGCTCAGTTGGTAGAGTGTCAACATGTCAGCCAGAAGGCTTGGGTTTCAGTCCCGGCCACATCTATAGAGGATATTATATGAGTGTCCATGACATACTATGTTTATGAGTGGCTAAATATTAGTATTTCCTGAGCAAGAGCGAGGGATATACTGATATTTAGGCATGAATGTTGTAAACATATTATATCATTGGCACGAATATAATATTCTGTTTATTACCGTAGTCAGAAATTGAAGAAAATACTCAAAACCTACTTCTCAGCATAGGCGGACTAGCTGCTTAGGAGAACCGTGTTTAACGTGACGTCACAAAGAAAAAGTGATATTTTGCCCTAGGGCAACATATGAAAAATATGAACCCCGATATGACTACCAAGTATAAAAGATAGGAGATGCTGAGTTGGCTCTCAGAAATGTAAGGATAGAAAATGGCTTGGACTCACTGGCTGCACTGTGGTTGCCACTTGCCGAGGGCACACGACAAATTTCTGAAATTTCTTTATTACTGGGAAAAGTTGTTAATATTCATGCGTAAGGGCTTTAACATTTCAAACTTCCTGAGGTTGCCAAGCCTGAGGTCAATCTGTTGTTGATATATTTATCATTTTCTAACTTTGTTACATATCAGGCTTGAACTGAAAATTATAAACTTTTTTTGACGAGACTAACTCTGCACTGATATTAATGATGTGAAAGTTGTATGTATATGTAATACGTATCAGTTGAAATGGAGTAAGAAAAACAAAAAAACTCTGCACTGATTCTAAGGTATACCTGTAACATCCCTTCAAATAGGTTTCACAATTGGGTTACCCTAAATGTCAGATATTTTCTCTTAAACTACCTATCGACACATGTAATTTCATGACGTCATGGTTCATATAGTGTAACTAGACACCTATTAACATATATATTTAGATACATAGATATATATTATTGACTACGGCAGATGTAAAGCAACTGTGACTGGAATTTCATCAAATCACATAATTAATCTGTATAAGGTTTGTAATTTCATGACTTCATAGTTCATTCAGTGTGACTCGAGCCAGTTCCCTACCTGTGTTTAGAAACATCTGTACATTCTATTAGAAATAAATGCCACTTACATAGTGAACAAATGTAACATTGTTAAATTGAGGATCACACTATCTTCAATAGTAAAGATTCTTGTACATTTTTGGGCCAAGTCCCATGCAGGATTCGACCCACATCCTCAGAGTCAGGCAAGACAACCAGCAATGACCTTACCAGAAGCTAACCAACTTGCCTGTTTTGCCATCCACAAAAATCGAGGTCCAACATTCTGAACTGACATTCTATTACTGACGTTGTCCAGATGTATAACTCGAACATGAAAACACTCCAATGTTGTAAAACCATCAGTTTTACCACTTCATTATGTAATTTCAGTATACTGATAGTTGATTCAGATTAACTAGACACAAATTTCTAGCTATATTCAGCTACATGATACAATTTATTATTGACTTTGACCAGATGTGCACCAACAAGGACTGGAAATCCTCAAAAGAGGACAACAGTGTTGAACACTTAAGTCATCATCATTATCAATGTCTTCTCAAATCTCCCAAATAAACCCTATTTGGTTTATAATTGCTTGAGTTCATTGCTCAACCAGAGTGACTTGACACAGCTTCCTAACGATACAACATGGATACATTTTATTTTGTCCATGAAATTAAAGTGATATACTCCCTTCTGATTGGATCCAACAAGGTCATGTGACTGGTATGTATTTCAATTAAAGCCAAAAGTGGAGGTTATACGAAATAACTGTAGCATTATGAGTGTTATACAAATCGTGCCTGCTGAATGGACGAAACAAGGAACATGAGAACTCTTTTAGTCTTATGCACAGACCCTTGAGCATATAATTCACCCCATGGAAGCAAGTCTAGATCTGAAATCTCCATTTGTCTGAGGCTCCTTTTAAAAATTTAATAAAATAAGATTTTTACTAAAAAAAATTCAGAGACTAAATATAAGTCTAGAACTCTTTTAACAATGTATCATTGCACAGTGATGAAACCACCATAACACACTGTTTTCACAAGTATCTTTTTGAGAGTGTTTAGATAAAACTAAATATTCATTCTTGAGTTTAATAACTGACTAAAATGATTCATAAGAAAAACAAGTTAGATATATTTCGTAATCTTTTCTATTAACTATTTTTTGTCAGTGAACAATCAATTTTGAGGGAAGAGGCACTAATGTGGGCGGAGCTTATTTTCTGATGCATAGAGTCAAAACAGTTATGTTGATGTCATTTGATTTTGCATTTAATTTCAATTTAAAGTTTGTTTCAGAGTCAAAATTAGCTTCAGCCGTTATACAAGTTTAAAGTGACACAGAGTATCTTTCTTAAAATTTTATTTGGTTTTGATAAGCTACAAAATATCTAATATGCTGATTGAAGTTCATATCTCATCACTGGACTTGCAAATATATCCATTTATGCATAATATCTCTAAAATGCTTGATTTTATGGAAAAATCAAGAAAACATCTCAAATACGTTTAATATTCGAAATTATGCATCCAATTGATCTACCTATTAGTTACAATACCTAATAAACACTATCGAATTGAATATATCTTCCTGTCAACTTATGACAAGGTTTCAAAATAACGTTTGACAAATTTGCGCGCGCCAGTCGAGCCACATTGTCCGGTTTTCGATCAAAATACTGACTTTGAATGGCCGTACTTTCGCTCTAATATACTGATTGACCTTTGACTTGTTATTTTCAGTAACAGTTAGTGGTTCTCGATGTAATAACATCGATTTCAAAATTTGACATATGTGATCCTATCAACATACTATGTGTCTCTTTTAACTTACAAGTTTCAAACAGGTTACAAATGTGTGGACAAACACATGATGAATTCATTTTTTAACCAACAGGATTTTGAATTCCTGATAAACATGTTATGATGTATGGTTCATTTAGTGTGAATAGAAAAACAATGTCTCCCTATATTTAGCTTGATGGTTAATCATCAAAAAGAGGATTAAATCATTTTTTTACCCGTAACACTTAAAGAATCCTTAGTATACATGTATAGTTCATTCAGTGTGAAAAGACACAATTTTCTTCCTATATTTAGCTTTATAGATACATTCTAGTATTGACTTTGTCCAGATGTGAACCAACAGGGACTGGAAATCATCAAAAAGTAGATCAAATATAGCATATGTATAAATAAGCTCGTCTCTAGAGGATGGAAGAGAAACACGGATATTGATTTATGTAGGGGTTGTGGCTTGTCAAGAGAATTTCTTACACGAGCCGTGGCAGGGTTGTGAATACATCCATCTTTGGTATGGTCAGAATTTGACTTGATGGTTTACTTAGTGTTGAAAAATACTGTATTCGATGTAATAAGCGCCCTCCACCTATAAGCAACCCTTTTATTGTTTTTAACTAAAAATACATTAAGTGCCCCTTTTCCATGCTTACCTTACATGCAAACCTATGAAATGTAACATAAGAATTTAGAGATTTAATTTCCCTCCTTTTTAAATCACTGTCATTGGATTTGTAACTTTTGGCTAAAAACTATACTCCATTGACTAAATGATTAAGACATTTTAATAAGCTCCCCCCTTTTCCATTTTTTTAACCGCCCAGGGCGCTTATAAGGTCGAATACGGTAAATCAGAATGAAAGAGATTTTACAATTCCATATCTAAAGAATCTTGTCACTTTTCAGGATTATTCTTACACTATCCCTGACAAAGCTGTGAATAAATCAATCTGTGTTATGGTCAAAATTTAACTTGATGGTTTACTTAGTTTTGTAGAATAATGAGAAAGAAAAAGATGAAAACAAGTCCATTTCTATAGAATGTTGTTGCTTGTCAGAATAATTCTTACACTAGCTGAGACATAGCTGCGATCAAGTTTTGTTATCAGAATGTTGCTAGATTGATTATTCTTCAATAGTACAAAAACAGAGTGAAAAGTTTTAAAACTATTCCGTATCTAAAGAATCTTTCTGCTCTATCCTGCACTATATGTGACTTAATTAGCTGTGAATACATCAATCTTGATGGTTTACTTGGTATGGTGTCATAACAGATGGGAAAAGGTTTTTATATATTCCATTTCTAAGGCCTCTGAAAGGAAAGGAATAAATCTATTTCATTTCTAAGGCTTAAGGTAGAAAACAAGATTAAATCTATTCTATTTCCAGGGCTTGATTGAAAAAGAATAACCCTTTTCTATTCTAAGTCCTCAGAATAGAAAAAAAGATTAAATGTGTTGTGTTTCCAAGGCCGCAGATAGAGATATCTATCCTTCTAAAGTCTAAGATAGAAAAAAATTAAATCTTTTCCGTTTCTAATAATTTTGCATTGATAAATAAAAATACACTTTTATATTTATGCATTTAACGATTGCATTAAAAAAAAATGTTTATGCAGATTTTATTTAAAAAACTGACAAATTTAATTGATTTTTTTATATATCTATTTGAAAATTTTTGAGAAGAATTCTTGAAGGAATTTTTTGTTTCAGTTAGTAATCATAATTGTTTCAACATTTTTTTTTATTGTTTACTGTAGAAAATTAGATGACTCCAAGCTCTCCGAGACATCCGTACAAACTCTCTTAAGATTACATTTTATATGATTTTCTACAGGGTAAGTCATACTGAGAGCCTTTACTGTATCATCCATGTCAGGAGATAGTTTCACCTATATATATGATACAATATTTTTAAATATGTTCAAACACAAGTATCATTGCCCAGGTTTCATAACACTTCTTTATTGAACCTAGCTAATGATTAAGCACTATAAGAATGAGTCCTATGTTGTAAAAAAATTCTATGCCTTTGCCATCTAGTCTTCTATGTAGATCCCTTTGGGTCATTGACAAGAGTTCTTTAAAACAAATTATAACCAAAATGTAATCATTGATCAGTATTAAAAGCCCCTAACAAGTCCAGAATAATTTGTATGTACTTTTGAATTTTTAGATGATCACAAAAACTACTTTGCAAAGAATTAAAATTGAACTAAAGTATCTAACATTTCCACCTCTGTTATCCTCCTATGTACTTTAAGGGTTATCTTTTGGAATAATCACAAATTGCTTTGAGAGTCTTTAACTGAGTCACTTATGCTTTAAGAAGAAGGACCTCCTTGTTAACTATCTAAATATGTAATAAGTAATAAGTCGTAATTTCCATTTTGGGGCCTTGTGCATGACAGATGTTATTTCTGTTCTGTAAGTATGTGCTCGCACGATAGCTGTCGATGTACCGACCTAAAGACATATGTGACTATGTATGTGAATTGTGAACTGTAATGAGATATAGAAGGAATAAATGTGAAGACCTGACTTTTCACTCCTGTCATCCTCATTAGCTCTTTTGAGGATATTTCTTGAAATAATCTCAGAAACTGCTTTGCCAAGACTTAACTTAAGTCTCTAAAACTACCAGATAGGACCTCTGCCATTGATCCTCTCCCAAACAAAACATCACCGGCAGTGCCGGCCTGCAAATAAGATCTTCAGACTCTCCAATTACCAGAGCTCTGCCTGGTCCAAGCTAACTGGGCAGCTAATCTCATTCCTCTCTCATGGCCTCTGTCAATCCCAATGCTGTCAGATCCATAGTTTGAATTAGATCAAGTTCCTGATTTCTGGCAGTTTCCCCCAGCCGCAAAAATTGCACAACAAACCATTTGAAAAATTTCATCCAATGAAAACACTTCATCCCAAAGCAAAATGGCCCTACCTTTCCCTATCCAATGCTCGACTTACCAATTGAGCTAAAGGGATGTCCTACTATTTACTTGAACACTTTCGTCTTACCCCGCTAAATAAATGTTCAAGGTGAGGTGAGGTGATTTGGGGTTTATCACCGCTTTCAAGAGTATTTCACTTAGTTCACAGCTGCTAGTATTATTGCAGGGAGAAAGCCCGCAACAGCTATTGTGGCTATGCATTGCGGTGGAACCTGCGAGCATCGGCTGGAACTAGCGAACCATAGGGTGGTACTGTGCTGAAATTGCACCCAAACCTAACTGCGTGTTGAACAGTTTTCTGCTGCAAACAAAGTTGCCAAGCCCCTGTCGGGATTCGAACCACGGACCTCTTGATCCGAAGTCGAACTCGCTAACCAAATATTCAAGGACCCAGTAAGAGAGAAAGAAATCAATTGTAACCCAATGACATGGGGTTAGGGGTTCTTCAGTGAGTAAGTAGCAGTAAATTGAGTTACTTTGGAGGTCACAAAGCATACTCCAATTTAAGGGAAAGTTTCTCGAGGCATTTTGTCGTTAAAACTGGTGCCAGAACTCACTTGCCACTCTTTTGGTTAACAAAGTAATGCTTTTTGGGAATGGATAAGACTAGGTTTATGAATAGTCACAGTGAATATACTTAAATTGTTTACAGTGAATATTAAAAAATGGTTTACCGTGAATATCAAAAAATGGTCAAAGTGAATATTAAAAAATGGTTTACCGTGAATATTTGAAAATAGTCACAGTGAATATAATTAAATGGTTTACATGGAATATTTAAATAATGGTCAAAGTGAATGTTAAAAAACGGTCACAGTGAGTATAAAACAATGGTCACAGTGAATATTTAAAAGAGGGTCACTGAGAATATCTAAAAGAGGGTCACAGAGAATATTTAAAATATATATAAAGGGTTGAATATCATAAAAGTGTCATACTTGATATTAAGAATGGTTGAATCAACATTTCTCATAGATAAGTTTAATATCAGGAACTCTTTGAGAGACTCATGACAGTCTAGGTTAGATTCTCCAAGGTCTGTTCTGAATAGAGTGGTCTGGTAAACAGCTTCTAGCTCTAATATAACCTTCTTGGTGATTTGTTCCGAGCCAGTCACTCTTGAAGAAGTCTTTGAGGACCAGAGATATTAGTGTCGTTTGGTATTGAGTGACAGGCCTTGAGAGCTGTATGGAGGTGCCATTGGCGCTTACCGAACCAGAGACACTGACTGAAAGGTTCTGACATTGTATAAATACTGATGGATGCTGGAAACTGACATTTAAAGATACTTATTTATGTTGGAGATGTATGTTGGAAATGAACATTTAAGGATACTGATGTTTGTTGGAGATGGATGTTGGAAATGGACATTTTATAGATTCTGACAAATGGTTGAGAAGTGTATTGAGATCATTTGTACCATTCTTGACGACAGGAAATGTTTTATATACTAATGGACATTTTGCTTGAAGTGCACATGTGATAATTTGTTGGATGGAAGTTTTATGACATAACGAATGCAAATGTATTTGAAGAAAAGAGATTCTTTGTTTGTAAATGTACAGTGGAAATCTTTAATCAACTCACATTTAAGGCAAATTATAGATATGAACATATCTCAAGAAGATTCATAAGCTTAATATCAATGCATTAAGACATTTTGTTTTCTAAATCAACTCATTTCAAATAATGGATGGTAAACTTTATATAAAGTACTGATATTTGTCATACAAATATTCTTATATTTGACCTGGAACATCAATTTGCAAACAAAAAATATGAAAGGAAAATTTATCATTCTATCAATGTCAAAGCGGTGCTTTAAAACATGAATATAGATACATGACATATCTATATTGTACATAAATTCTAACATTTCATATTTGTTTTGGGAAGTTCTTGATCAATGTCAAAACTTATAGTAAGTGCATACTAATGGTTGATGGAAACATATAATACTGAAGAGAGATATCTACTCTAAAATGAAATATCTTCGTTATGACAACATTGCCATTATATTGCGGTCATCTTTAGGGACTATTCATTGATTCTTAATACATGTATTCATTTAACATTTAAACCATAGTGAAAAATGAGCGATCAAAGTGAAAAATAGTTCATTTAGACATTTTTGAAAATACAGTAGAACACGGATATAGCGAACTCGGATATAGCGAACAATCGGATATAGCGAACAATCGGATATAGCGAACAAATTTTCAAGTCCCGTCCCTATATATATCATTAAAATTATATGCGCATAGCGAACACCGGATATAGCGAACTAAATTCTTTGGTCCCTTGGAGTTCGTTATATCCGTGTTCTACTGTATTTCGATAATTTGGACATCGATTTAATACAGAAATTACAAGATGTTTATCTTGATTTTGGGAACTGAAAGAAAATATTTTTGTTAAATATCAAAAATATTTTTGAGGAACTGCAAAAATGTGATACCTAGTAACCTAGTGTATGCTTCAGTTTTGCCTTGAAGACTCCTCCGATAGTTAGATTAGTTGCTTGAAATGTGCTTCGTCATTAATATTTCAGCCATCTTGAATGCTTTGTACAATTGTTAATGTAAATTTACTACAACTGTTCAGCAGATGTGTGAGTGTTCAAGTTCTTACTCACGGTTTGTACAAGACTTGAAAAAGCCTGGATTTACACTAACGTTTATTAACCTAACTGAAAAAAATTAAGAAGCCTTATTCACTACCAACAACCTCCTAAATTGAAATGATGTGTTTATGTGAATTTGTTGCAATATAACTTATAGTTCCCTAAATATGAAAACTTTAAAAAATCTGTGTGTAATTTTGTTTATCCAAATGTGAAGGGTTCTAATATGCATGCCCTATTATTTTGTGTGTTGGGTGCCAGTCATATACAAATAACAATGGTCCCATTTTGCTTGTATAATTGGTTCTAACTATAGACTATCGACTTGAAAAAATACTTAAAAAAACGTAAATTTGCATCTTGAAATTCTGAATAAACCCAGTTATTTGTATGAAAGCCATCAGCCCATATATAAGTTCATCCTGTCTCAGGGTACGAATGTTATGCTAACTCCACTAATCTGTACCCTGGGCTCAGAAGCTAGATTCGCTCCCCGACTTGGGATAGAGCCAATCAAATCATTTTCTCGCCACCAAAATTTCAACGAGAAAATAATTTGATTGGCTATATCCCAAGTCGGGCCGCGTGAGTGAATCTAGCTTCTGAGCCCAGGGTACAGATTAGTGGAGTTAGCGTAACATTAACAAATTGATGATAACGAACAGTGAGTAGAGACAACATAGTATTATTCAAGAGTAAGATCCGTCTTTGTAAGAAAATAAAATGTATTTTGTATACCGGTAATTTGCTGCTTATAAAAAATGAGCTTTCATTGGCTGTCACTTTTCAATTTTGTCAACAAATATTTTATGTGTTTATATTTAACCATATTTACAATTTCTGTTAACTTGATGAATTACACAGTGTCATGTCAAATTGCTGAAGATCATAACAATGATTGGTAAAACAATGTGAAGTTTCATAGATTTAATGGAGAAAAATAGTAGGTGATTGACTCGTGATTGATGTGATTGATGAACATCATGCTCTTTATCACATTTGATGACCCACTAATAAAATGTCAATAATAGATTAAATTGTGCACCAATGTATTTATCTTCTGCATCAAATACTCACTTACCATAATACACAACCATAAAGATTCTAGCTGTGGATGTCTTGGATTCAAAGTTTATTTCATGGTATTATACTTAGTGAGAAAATCGCTAAAAATTTCTTGGACTTAAGAAAGCTTGAGGTAGCGAGTCCCTGAACTCAGAAGGTCATATTTGTAAATAAATCACTATGTCTGACTTGACTTATTTCCTCATGTATATTTCTGAAATCCTATATTACAGAGACGTTGTGACGCTGTTACTCCAGAATGAGGCTCTGGTCAACTCTGCGGACGAGCGAGGATGTACGCCCCTCCATCTAGCGGCCTGGAGTGGACGCTCGGACATCTGTACCCTCCTGCTACAACCCTCCGCCATACCCGCCCAGATAAACTCTCAGGTATATAGGAACATTCAACACCTTGATGAATTCTGTCTAAGCTACCATAATCAATACTTCTCAGTTGATTTACCCTCCTGCTTCAACCCTCTGCCATACCTGCCCAGATAAACTCTCAGGTATACAGGAACATTCAACATCTTGATGAATTCTGTCTAAGCTACCCTAGTCAATACTTCTCAGTTGATTTACCCTCCTGCTTCAACCCTCCGCCATACCTGCCCAGATAAACTCTCAGGTATACGGGAACATTCAACATTTTGATAAATTCTTTCTAAGCTACCCTAATGAATACTTCTCAGTTGATTTACTGTCCTGCTTCAACCCTCCGCCATACCGGCCCAGATAAACTCTCAGGTACACGAGAACATTCAACATTTGATGAAATCTTTCTAAGCTTCCTTAATCGATTTACTTCTCAGTTGTTGTTCAGTCATTCCTCAATCTTCTGCCTTTATATGATAAACTGACCAAGTTCGTTAAGGATACCCTAATCAACTGATCTCATCTGATCTGTCCTCATGCTACAACTTCCACCACATCCGCCCAGATCAACTCTCAGGTACACAAGAACATTCAACATTATTTAATAAACTAACCGATTTCATTAAGGCTACCCTAATCAACTGATCTCAGCTGATTTGTCATCATGCTACAACCCTCTGTCGTCCCCGTCCAGATCTACTGGCAGGTTATGGGGAACATTCAATATTATTTGATACACTTAGTAAGTTCGTTAAGGCTACCTTAATCAATTTACTTCTCAGCTGATTAATCTCACGCTCAACCCTCTGCCATACCCGCCCAGATCAACTCTCAGGTATACGGGAACATTCAACATCTTGATGAATTCTTTCTAAATTACTTAATCAATACTTCTCAGTTGTTTTACCCTCCTGCTTCAACCCTCCGCCATACCTGCCCAGATAAACTCTCAGGTATACGGGAACATTCAACATTTTGATAAATTCTTTCTAGGCTACCCTAATGAATACTTCTCAGTTGATTTACCCTCCTGCTTCAACCCTCCGCCATACCTGCCCAGATAAACTCTCAGGTATACGGGAACATTCAACATTTTGATAAATTCTTTCTAAGCTACCCTAATGAATACTTCTCAGTTGATTTACTGTCCTGCTTCAACCCTCCGCCATACCGGCCCAGATAAACTCTCAGGTACACGAGAACATTCAACATTTGATGAAATCTTTCTAAGCTTCCTTAATCGATTTACTTCTCAGTTGTTGTTCAGTCATGCCTCAATCTTCTGCCTTTATACGATAAACTGACCAAGTTCATTAAGGATACCCTAATCAACTGATCTCATCTGATCTGTCCTCATGCCACCACATCCGCCCAGATCAACTCTCAGGTACACAAGAACATTCACTATTATTTGATAAATTCACCAAATTCGTTAAGGCTACCCTAATCAATTTACTTCTCAGCTGACTTACAGACATGCTTCAATCCTCTATGATAAACTGACCAAGTTCTTTAAGGCTACCCTTACTTCTCAGCTGATTTGTTCTCCTTCTACTGCAAACCTCCGCCATTTCCACCAAGATCAACTCTCAGGTACACAAGAACATTCAACATTATTTAATAAACTAACCGATTTCATTAAGGCTACCCTAATCAACTGATCTCAGCTGATTTGTCATCATGCTACAACCCTCTGTCGTCCCCGTCCAGATCTACTGGCAGGTTATGGGGAACATTCAATATTATTTGATACACTTAGTAAGTTCGTTAAGGCTACCTTAATCATTTTACTTCTCAGCTGATTAATCTCACGCTCAAACCATCCGCCATCCCCGTCCAGATCGACTCTCAGGTACACAAGAACATTCAACATTATTTGATAAACTAACCAATTTCATTAAGGCTACCCTAATCTATTGATTTCTTAGCTGATTTGTCCTCATGCTCAAACCATCCGCCATCCCCGCCCGGATCAACTCTCAGGTACACATTCAACATTATTTGATAAACTAACCAAAGGGCGTTTGATAGAAACAAAAATCCCATTGAAAAAACCATCTTGATTTTAGGCTAAATAAGCAATTTTTAAGTCTGCAGTACATAAAAGGCTATATATACATCACAATACATATATCATCAGAAAGAATAATGATTCTCTATATGTATATATAATTGGCATTCTAGAATAACATCCTCATCTTTTCTTAAATATTATGGAGAAATTAAATCTGCCCTGGAACCTGAGAAATACATTTTAGCACTGAATACTGATAAAGATCTTATTCGTATTTTATGCAAATTTCGCTGTCTGAGTCATAAGTTGAACATTCAACAACAAAGGTATAATATTGATACACAAATGAGTAAACTCTTATGTGACAAATGTGATTATAATGTTACACAAGATGAATTTCATTTTCTACTTGTATGACCTTTCTATTCTGTTTATAGACAATTGCATATACCCAGTTATTATCATACCTTCCCATCCGAATTAAAATTCAAACAACTTCTAACAACAACAAATGTACATTTATTGAAATCTGTTGCAATATTTCTTAAACGCAACTGGCCTGTGTAAATACAAATTTTGTAATAACACTAGATGATATCCTGTCCATACGCAAACTATTATTTAACTGATTGTACTCTTGGCCATGAGGCCTTCAATACTGAATAAACTTCTTCTTCTTCTTCTTCTATAATGTCTCAATTAAAGTGCTAACTGACGTACGTACCACCCGTGGTGTATGAATACATCTAGTGCTGTGTAGAAAGTTTAAAAGTTTAATACAAATATTTTAAATCATTAAAAAGTGAAAGAACACAAATATCATGCAAGAAATTTTAGACACAATTTTTTCCGAGTACAAAACTATTCCCATTACTACACTGTATCTGTAGTGTTGAAACATTAAGAGATGGGAAATTCATTTGTCATGGTTAAACTTAGATATAGAGGATACTAACGACCCTTCAAGTTATTAGCCAATTAATGGTTTTGTTTAAAATCAAGTGAAAGTTAGTTTCAAACCAAGTAATTCACAAGTTTGATGAAAATGGTAGACTTTTTTAAATCGATGTCTTGGCGGTTGTTTGGTATACTTTGTGAACAACCAGTGCAGAGTATTTGTACCTGACAGAGGGTTGCATCACGTGATATGATCCATAATATCATAAAGCAATATGTATTTTATTTGGACAAACGTAATAGAATTGTCTTCTTATTTAAGATCACTGTAGAAAGATCTCACGCCATTGTGCAGTTTTTGAGTTATATGATCAAAAATAAAGTATGATAAACAATGTTGTTGACAAACTTTATAGAATTTTCTAACTTTTCTGAACAACAATGGAAAGACGTACGGCACTTCATTGTGCATTTTGTTAATTCAATGATTAAACACATTGTAAAATAAAACAATATATTTATTTCTATGTATTGTCTTATTATTACAGATTAGCGACAGATACCCAATTCAATTGTGCCGATTTTTAATTCAATTATCAAACACATTGTAAAATAAACAAAATATCAAATTAATAGAATTGTCTTTTTTTACAGAACAGCGACGGAGAGACGCCGCTCCATTGTGCAGCTCAGCATGGACACTGTGGAACGGTCTCTGTGCTGCTACAGGTCTGTAAGAGTTACCTCCCTTGGCAATCCTCAAACATTTGAACATTCAATGAAAGCTTTATTGCATCCTGCTTTACCAGAGTCTTTATATATGCATAGCTCCTACCTCATATCTATCAAGGCAAGCGCCTTGCATTAAACAATTCTTGACTTCAAGGGAGGTTGATCTAATGATTTGTTGACCTTGGACATGTGAAATCACCAAGGCAACTGAATCTTAAGTCTTTAATTGTTGGTTTGCATATATTTTCCCACTGTTTGAAATCTATTTACATTCACAAAAAACACCATAAACTCCAGTTCCTTCACTAGATTTCTTATTAAAGTCCATCAGTAAGTCAGAAAAAGATTTAATATAAAACAATTTGTCTTCCAGGACAACTCGGACCCAACCATCCGAAATCTAGGAGAGTTCTCTCCCCTTGACCTTGCAGCCCAATATGGAAGACTTGATGTCGTGAAACAACTGATCACAACACATCCGACCGTCGTTAACAATCTCATCCCTAACCATTCGCCGCTACATCTTGCTTCACGTAGCGGACACAAGGCTATTGTTCAGTATCTACTAGATTCAGGCTTCAGTGTTAACTTGACGGTAAGAACATCTTCATCGACATCATCATCGTCATCATCATCATCACATCACCATCATTATCAACTCACTTATCATCATCATCAACATCATCATTATCATCATCGTCACTCAAATCACCATCAACATCACCACACTTATCATCATCATCAACATCATCATTATCATCATTGTCACTCAAATCACCATCATTATCAACTCACTTATCATCATCATCAACATCATCATTATCATCATCGTCACTCAAATCGCCATCAACATCAGCACACTTATCATCATCTTCATCTTCATCTTCGTCATTATGATAAAGCTTTTGAGGAAATGTGTTTTATTTATTAAATGTTGCATGTATGGCATTAATCAATATTTTTGAACTTTTTACTTGTTTGATTAAATGAATTATTTTTTAAAAATCCAAATTTATTAATTTAACTGAACTTAGGTCATTATAGTAGATGTTGTTCTGGTTATTTCATGTAGTTCCCATTGTTTGTTGTTAAACTAATCGTGAGCTAAGTAAATACTTTAGATGTGTTAGGCAATATTCAATTGCACTAACGAATGTTCATTTCCTGCTTGCACACAGTGTTGTGTGATGTGCTTCAAAAAGCAGGTTCATAAATGTTGTTACGTTTCATCATTATGTTTATCAAAAGTTTTCATCCCCTCAATACCCCTGTTAAAATTGTATCGTGACTTGTATGGTGTTGTATGGCTTTTTGATATCATGATACGTATCATGTCGTGACATCTTCACAACTCTAGTTATCAGGAAGACAAGAGTAATTCTATGGATGAACAACTTCTTTATAAGAAAGTAGCTCTAGTAACTCTAGTTATGTTTTAATGCTTTCTAAAGAATGTTTCAAGCATTGTGTTTCTATTAACTATGTGTTGTGCTCCAACTAACAGCTTGTTGATTGTTGTGTCTACTAACAGCGTGTGACTACTGTATGTTGTTTCAGACTGACTCAGGCACCCCCCTGCATGAAGCAGCTACTTACTGTAAAACTGATGTCATCAAACTGCTCCTGGACAGAGGTGAGTTATCAGTGGACGATTACAAGGAGGTATACAGTTAACTGATGGGAGGTTAAAGGAAGATCTCAGGAAGCACCTCACTTATTTTGACTAATTTTTGGAAAAAAACGATGCTGAGAATTCTCCCTGAAACAACAAGAAACCTCATAATTTTTCCCATGTTAATTGGTAAATATGTACAGAAAACATTGTCAACTTCAAAAAACACCAAAAAACGTTTTCATCGGTCCTCTTATAACAAAGATATCGCCCTTCAAAGTACGCAAATTTTAGGCTTCTCAATTTGACAGTCTGAAAAGGGATTCTACCGGGTGAACGATATTGCCTTTACTGCGCATGCGAGAAAGGGCGATGTGATGTGGCAGGTTATGATTGGCTGAGAGAAGTTTTACAGATTGTGTATTATTACATCATATACAGAACGGAAATGGGCCTAATCAATGTAAATATAACAGACAATGGTGGTAAATAAACAGAATAAACATGTTTTAGCACGATTTAGAAGCTGCATCTGTCCGGCAATAAAACAAAGTAGTAGAAACAAACAGTTATGGCACATCGTAACTGATTGTGTAATGACAGGCCTAGGGAGTCGCGCTTGGGATATTTCACACTCTTTGACAATGTTGTTACAAGAATTAGGGGATGTTGTTTTAGAGATCAAGCATGTCTGCCAATCTTTGACACGCCCAGTTGTCAAAGCACTAGTCATCCATTGGTCAACAATAAGACAAACTAGATCCAATCAAAAATTAAACATTTAGAATATATCATATGCATTGCATCTGTCTTGAGATGAACACATTCAGTACACATGAGATGGAGTATTTTGCGTTTACAGTGACTTCAATAAGGTAGGCTTTGGTCACATGATATGTAAACTAAACTTTGTGCATTCAAACTTATATGTATACATATTTGTTATTTCAGGCAGTTGTTTGCGTTAGAAGTTTACAAATATTTAAAATTTAAAATAACATTATCTCAAACAAAGATATAGAAGAGTATTTATTTTACGCTGATGAGTTGTCTCTTTGTAAACTAACATTGTTTCTTTATTTGATTGAGAAACGCTCAAGACATGATGAAACATGGTGTCAAAAGGTGTATATTTCGTAGTGTGTATATAGCAAAACCTCATTCAGATTATATAAAATTACTTCAGGATTATTCATAAGTTCCTTAAAACATTTCACAAACTTGTTTAATTTGTCTTCAATTTTATCTGGCCACTCATCACAAAATGTAAACATAGAACTACTAAATTCAAAACATAACTATACCGTAATATCTAAGAGATTTTCAAAACATGATTGAATATTAAGATTTTGCCTTGATGAAATATCCTTATGTTTATACCATTAATGAAGATATAACCTTAGCATTTATTTGCTTTGTTATATGTTTTCGAAAATCGTTGTTTCAATACTGTCACTGTATATGATATGTGTACTGATCTGTCCATGTTTACGTTACGTCACTATTTTGTTAGGGATCGGCATAAATGTAAACATTTACCTCGTTTCTTTTTTAAAAATAGATATGCGAAACATAGTTCTATGACAGAGCTATGACATACCATGTAGTCTAATTGATGAATTGACTTTAGATCCCTCTGTAGAAGCCGTGATTAAGCTAGCAACAGTCAAAAAGATTCAACCAAAATTAGTAAATGTATTCATTATATGTCTCACTAACTAACCGTCATACTGTAAAGTTGTTTTCTTTGTTTGTATAGTAATTATACGCCAAGTAACTAAGTGACCGCTTGACTCAATACTGTAAACAATAGCAATAGCCTGACCAGTTTGGCGAGAAAGGGCGATGTGATGTGGCAGGTTATGATTGGCTGAGAGAAGTTTTACAGACTGAAAATATGATGTTTGTTTTCAAAGTCATTAAATGATTATTTTGCGCATGTTTTTGAACAAACAAAATATCGATGTTATCTCAAGATATCTTTATGTATCCATTTCTGCATTGTGTACCCTCTCGGGGTTACATGTTGTTGA
This sequence comes from Steromphala cineraria, assembly GCA_916613615.1. Lineage (NCBI taxonomy): Eukaryota > Metazoa > Mollusca > Gastropoda > Trochida > Trochidae > Steromphala > Steromphala cineraria. The sequence goes on along the minus strand of OU744736.1, from coordinate 22,364,129 downwards.
ATGCATGATGCCAAATTTTGCCCATGAACTAATAAAAGATTTACAACTTTGATATTTCTGTACCTATTATGTACCTGAAGTGTTTCAGAAACAGAAATCAATTAGGCCATAACTTTTTTGTCCATTCCCTTTCGATATTTTCCGCACAAAAAAATCTGTAAATCAACAAACTAAGTTCGTCTGGCCAAATGATACATTATCATTTTTGATACAAGAATTGAAATTTAAACTGCAACCCTATCAAAATGTCTTTTCAAGAACTTCCGTTTTGAGCCTAGCAGGAACTACAATAGATATTAACTTGATTCTATTGTTCTATACAAACAGTGACAATTATAATGAAACCTAGGTTCAGATGTTTGGAAACTACACAATTACACAATTGCTAATACTTTGGCATTTGAAAATGATTTTTTATAGTGACCATTAAAACATGAACTTCTGACATAAAATATGATAAAAATCAAACTCAGTGTTATTATCAACTTATTTCCCAAAGGTGATTTAACGTTAAGTTGTCTGACTTTTAACAGACTTCGATGCAAAACTAATTTAATATTAACATTACATCAACAGCACCATTTGTAGTTCACCTCACTGTGCTAATCTAATTAGTGAATGCTAAATGTCAAACTGAGCTGCATTTGACAAATGGCATGAGGCATGCATTGTGTCTCAAAAAAGATTTGATTGTGCTGTTCAAAACAATAAGCCTGGCGGTTGATAAATCGGATCCATTTCTTGTATATGACATTTTTATTATCCTGTTTTCTATTTCTCAGGAGTCAATGTTGAGCAAAAGGATAAACGTAACCTGACAGCGGCAGACATCTTGAAATCCCTCCCGTCTCAGAAAGCATGCGAGGCATCCAAACTTATCAGTGGTTAGTATTTACATTTATTATTCGCCTGTTATAGATATATCGCTGTTTGATAAATCTACAAGGTTGGTATTTTGTGTAATAACATCATATGCATGGCATCCAAACTTATCAGTGATTAGTATTTCTATTGATTATTCGCCTGTTGAAGATATATTGCTGTTTGATAAATCTACAAGGTTGTTAAATATTGTGTAATAACATCACATGCAAGGCAGCCAAACTTATCAGTGGTTAGGGTTTCTAATTATTATTGCCTGTTGAAGATATATCGCTGTTTGATAAATCTACAAGGTTGTAACACATTGTGTAATAACATCACACAGTGCTCGAATGATGTGACGTCACAATGTCAGCAGCCCGGCCGCGATGGTCATGTTGGTTAATTTCTATGTATTTTTGATGATGTAATTAAGCCAGTAATTAATAAATACTTAACTCAGTCCATTTTATAACATTTTTTATGAAACTCATGAATTAAACCAAACCATTCACTTGTTTCATAAAAATGTTATTAAACAGGACGTTGTTTAGTATTCTTATATACATATATCTGAGAATCCAGTAACCCTGGCACTTTTGTCCTTAAGATCATATCCCTATGTATAATGTACAAAATGTTATACATCCTTTACCTCATAAGAAAGGTTGGTGCAGAAATTTGGATATTTAGAGTATTATCTTTACAGTAAAATATCTAAATGATGGTAATATATTTTTGCAACAATCAACTGGTTTTAAGTTGTTTTGTACAATTTAGCACTTATCATTTATTTTTGAAGCACTTCTTTGTTTATTACATATAGTTTCTGTTTATCATATTTTTGATGATCTCTTTACATAAAGAATTATGACTGTATATTCTTGATAATTAGGGACCTTAACATGATAAGTTTCGTCATCTTTACAATGTATCCTGTACAGTTTAGTCAGTCACCATATAATTAGCAGCCCCGTCTAAGGACGGGGCTGCTATCAGTTTTTGTGAAGTTTCCATCGCCGCCGCCGCCACCGCCGCCGCCACCGCCGCACTCGTACTGCTAGCTATAACTTTTTTCCCCTAAGCTTTCCAGAACTCTTATTCATACCTTACTCCTCATACCTCGGGGGAACGATTTTGACACGTTCACTTTCAAGGTCAAAGGTCAAGGTCACGAGCTATGTATTCACACTAAGAATTCCTTGTAAACGCGATAACTTGAAAAGTTTTTGTGCTATGAAGCTCTAACTTGGTATATATCATCCTTGGAAAAGTAAAAAAATTTGAAAAGGTTTTGGCTACAATCCGTCAAAGGTCAAGGTCACAGCAAGGTCATGACGTAAGCATGTTTTAGCGAAAATGCTTTATTTTAACTATGAACACTTTTAATCAATACATGATTGTTATACTCAAAAAAAATTGTTCAATGATTGTGTGACCTTGAAGGTCAAAGGTCAAGGTCATGAGATATGAGTTATTACAAAATGCACTAAATTGGGGTATAACTTTATCCCATTTAGCTTTTCAGAACTCATGAACATGTCTAAATGTTAATACTTCCAGGGAATCATTATGACATGTTCACTTTCAAGTTCAAAGGTCAAGGTCACGAGTTATAAAATCACCACAAAATTCTTTGTAAACACGGTAACTTGAAAAGTTTTTGTGCTATGAAGCTCTTACTTGGTATATATCATCCTTGGAAAAGTAAAAAATTTTGAAAAGGTTTCGGCTACAATCTGTCAAAGGTCAAGGTCACAGCAAGGTCATGACGTAAGCATGGTTTAGCGAAAATGCTTAATTTTAACTATGATCACTTTTTATCAATACATGATTGTTATACTCAATAAAAAGTGTTCAATTATTGTGTGACCTTGAAGGTCAAAGGTCAAGGTCATGAGATATGAGTTATTGCAATTCCTTCTAAACACAATAACTTGAAAAGTTTTTGTGCTATGAAGTTTAGATTTTGTATATATTATCTCTTGAGAAGTACAACATTTTCAAAAAGTTTTTGGTACTAACTGTCGAAGGTCAAGGTCACAGCAAGGTCAACATATATGGAGAAAATGGATTAATTGTATTTTTAACACTTTATTTCATTACAATAATGTTATACTCAATGAAATGTGTTCATTGATTGTGTGACCTTGAGTGTCAAAGGTCAAGGTCACGAGAAAATTCCCAATTTGGTGAGGCCTGTAAAAGGCGGAACAGGGTAAGGCGAAACCCAAAGTTCCGGGGCTGCTCTGCTTTTGCGGTATCCCGCAAACGCTAATCTAGTTTGACATACTTTATAGAACATGAATACAGTGAACTTTGTTTTGTTTCTTAGTTAAATGTATCTATAGTCATAAGTTATTATTTTACAGAAATAAACAGAAGGAAAGGTAATAATCATTGGCATATGGTATAAAATATGCATAGTGGGTTTTTAATGGTACAAGCTTTGATCTTACTATTTGCTATGCTAACTTCAGTGCACAAATAATCTCTTCATTATCATATTTCATGTAACCTATAACATTCTACAAGTTATAATCATAATCATATATTTGGACTTCATCTGTTATCATAATTATCATCACATGATCATTTCAGGTAATGAAAATATGATCGTCTGTTGGTTTTAAAAATTATTCTACAAGTTATTATCATAATCATTTATTGGGACTTCATCTGTTATCATTATTATCATCACATGATCATTTCAGGTAATGAAAATATGATCGTCTGTTGGTTTTAAAAATTCATATTCAATATTGTTGGTACTTAAGGACAATAACTGTTTCTAATTCATACTTTTATTAAAACTGTCTCCGGCACTTGCGCACCTCACAATAAAGAAGTTGTTATCCAGCAATTATGAGTTCAAACAATGATATTGATTATTTAATATATATATTTTCAAAGCTCTGATAAGTGTGTGTGTGTTTATAAACAAAATCAGCAAAACCTTATCAACATGAATCTCTCATTATGAACTTATAAAATAAAAAATTGTTGGTTAAATGTTTCATAATGTGCATATAGGCCTGAAGGAATAAGGAAATAATTCACAAGTTAATTTACATTGGTAAGGTAGGACATAAGCTGTTCAAGGCAGACAATTATTTATTTCAATGAGTCTTTAGATCTGCTGTTTGATTAAAGGTTTGGGATTATTCAAGGCAGGGGATTATTCAAGGAAAGAAGGTATTTGGTAATCTTAAAACCTTAAATCTTGCTGCGCCGCTCCCCTTTGCTTGACACCACTCCACATCATACCTCCCTGCTCTGGTTCACTCACCTCCACACTGTCCATGTACTCAAAACCACAACAAAACCCTCCGCTTAAAACCTCATCAAACCGCACCACTCTGCGAAATACTATACAAACCTGATCCTTCCACTCAAAACTCAACAACACAGCACATCATTCCACACCATACCACATCACACCACACCACACCACACCATACCATGCAATACCACACCACACCATACCACAACATACATACATACCATACCATACCATACCATACCATACCATACCATACCATACCATACCATACCACACCACACCACACCACATACACCACACCACAACCACACCACACCACACCACAACTTTTTAACACACCACACCACATACCACACCACACCACATTATACCACGCCATGCCATACCATACCATACCATACCACACCACACCACACCATACTGCACTATACCACACCATACCACACCATACCATACCATAGCATACCATCCCATACCATTCCACACCACAACACATCGCATCATACCGCACCATACCGTACTATATCACTAAACCATACCTTACCATATAGCATACCATTTCATACCACTATACCATACAATACCACACCACTCCACTGCACCGCACATTATATAAACCGTACCATACCACAGAACATCAGACCACAAAATACCATACCATACCATACCACACCACACCAGCCCACACAATACCATACCACTCATCTCCACTTCAATCCATACTAATACACAAAACACCATTCCATGTCACACCACATCACACAAAACCATGCCATAGAATACAATACCACACCACACGAAGAGTGATTCAACGTCTAATGGTGTTACTATTGCCATTGTATCTAAAAAGCATATCTCTCTCTCCCACAGACGACATCAAGGGTCTGATGAAGGTAGTGATGCAGGACCGCACCCCCTCAGAGTATTCTAACCCTCTCTCTCTCTCTCCCCAACAGACCACATCAAGGGTCTGATGAAGGTAGTGATATGCAGGACCGCACCCCCTCAGAGTATTCTAACCCTCTCTCTCTCTCCCCACAGACCACATCAAGGGTCTGATGAAGGTAGTGATATGCAGGACCGCACCCCCTCAGAGTATTCTAACCCTCTCTCTCACTCTCCCCCTACAGACCACATCAAGGGTCTGATGAAGGTAGTGATGCAGGACCGCACCCCCTCAGAGTATTCTAACCCTCTCTCTCTCTCTCCCCCACAGACCACATCAAGGGTCTGATGAAGGTAGTGATATGCAGGACCGCACCCCCTCAGAGTATTCTAACCCTCTCTCTCTCTCTCCCCCACAGACCACATCAAGGGTCTGATGAAGGTAGTGATGCAGGACCGCACCCCCTCAGAGTATTCTAACCCTCTCTCTCTCTCTCCCCCCACAGACCACATCAAGGGTATGATGAAGGTAGTGATGCAGGATCGCACCCCCTCAGAGTATTCTAACCCTCTATCTCTCTCTCTCCCCCTACAGACCACATCAAGGGTCTGATGAAGGTAGTGATGCAGGACCGCACCCCCTCAGAGTATTCTAACCCTCTCTCTCTCTCTCCCCCCACAGACCACATCAAGGGTCTGATGAAGGTAGTGATGCAGGACCGCACCCCCTCAGAGTATTCTAACCCTCTCTCTCTCTCTCTCCCCCCACAGACCACATCAAGGGTCTGATGAAGGTAGTGATGCAGGACCGCACTCCCTCAGAGTATTCTAACCCTCTCTCTCTCTCTCCCCCACAGACCACATCAAGGGTCTGATGAAGGTAGTGATGCAGGACCGCACCCCCTCAGAGTATTCTAACCCTCTCTCTCTCCCCCAACAGACCACATCAAGGGTCTGATGAAGGTAGTGATGCAGGACCGCACCCCCTCAGAGTATTCTAACCCTCTCTCTCTCTCTCCCCCACAGACCACATCAAGGGTCTGATGAAGGTAGTGATGCAGGACCGCACCCCCTCAGAGTATTCTAACCCTCTCTCTCTCTCTCCCCACAGACCACATCAAGGGTCTGATGAAGGTAGTGATGCAGGACCGCACCCCCTCAGAGTATTCTAACCCTTTCTCTCTCTCTCCCCACAGACCACATCAAGGGTCTGATGAAGGTAGTGATGCAGGACCGCACCCCCTCAGAGTATTCTAACCCTCTCTCTCTCTCTCCCCACAGACCACATCAAGGGTCTGATGAAGGTAGTGATGCAGGACCGCACCCCCTCAGAGTATTCTAACCCTCTCTCTCTCTCTCTCCCCCTACAGACCACATCAAGGGTCTGATGAAGGTAGTGATGCAGGACCGCACCCCCTCAGAGTATTCTAACCCTCTCTCTCTCTCTCTCCCCCCACAGACCACATCAAGGGTCTGATGAAGGTAATGATGCAGGACCGCACCCCCTCAGAGTATTCTAACCCTCTCTCTCTCTCTCCCCCTACAGACCACATCAAGGGTCTGATGAAGGTAGTGATGCAGGACCGCACCCCCTCAGAGTATTCTAACCCTCTCTCTCTCTCTCTCCCCCTACAGACCACATCAAGGGTCTGATGAAGGTAGTGATGCAGGACCGCACCCCCTCAGAGTATTCTAACCCTCTCTCTCTCTCTCTCCCCCTACAGACCACATCAAGGGTCTGATGAAGGTAGTGATGCAGGACCTCACCCCTCAGAGTATTCTAACCCTCTCTCTCTCTCTCCCCCCACGGACCACATCAAGGGTCTGATGAAGGTAGTGATATGCAGGACCGCACCCCCTCAGAGTATTCTAACCCTCTCTCTCTCTCTCCCCCTACAGACCACATCAAGGGTCTGATGAAGGTAGTGATGCAGGACCGCACCCCCTCAGAGGACGAGTATGACTTCCTGCCCCCTGATCCTGTCCCCGTCCCGGAGTCTGAGCTCAACTCCTCCCCAGAAGATTCGCCTCCTCTGGTTCCTGAGAGGGGGGGCAGCGAGACTGTTGACATGTACGCAAAGGTCAACAAGAACAGAGACCTTGAGCATGAGGTCAGGGAGCAAAGGTCAGAGTTCATTTAGTGTTTGTTGATATTTTGAATTTTGTTTTAATCTAATGTCACTACATTTTTCAAGATGTTAAAACATTTTGTATTTCACAGTTTAGAGACCATGAGATGCCCCGTTGAACCAGTTGCAAATTTTGATAAGATTTCATAACGTTGAATTCTATCCTCGAAGTTACAATATGGTTATGTATTAGATGGGATGGATATTTGATAAGATGACATAAACCAAATCCTAAAGAAAATTTGAAATTCACATTTCTTGGCATAAAGTTCCAATGAAAATGTGGTAACCTTCCCCTAGTGTCAAGACCTTTGTTGCAAATTGAAACACAAAACCAAATTGTAAAGGAAGGTTGAAATTCACAATTCTTGGAATAAAGTTCCATGGATATGTGTGTAGCCTTTCAATAAATCAAAAATCTTTTGTTGATGATTGTAAGATAACACATCTGAATCGGCTGACTTACCTCCCCTTTGAACCTCTCCAGCCCAGTGAGTCCAGACAAGTCTCCGCCTCCTGTTCCACCAAGAGCTCCCTCTATCCGATGTTCCGTCAGTTCCAATGAGTCGGACCCTCGGTCTCCTCCCATAGCGTGTTCTCCAGCTTCAACTTCAAACTACATGCCCATGGGTAAAGTCTTCCCTGACGCTGGAGCAAAGGTACGCAGAAAAATAAGCGCAAATTAAAAAAGTACAAATTTTCATGTGATATTGTATAAAATAGGGTTTATGAGAGAGATCTGATGAATGATTGTCAATATTGATGCTGGAGCATAGGTGAGCAGAATTATCTTAAGAAAATCCTTGATAATCTGAGGATAATTTAATGAAATTAGTCATCTTCTTTTTCTAGTTGATATTTGTTTGTGATAAATAGGAAAAAACTTCTGTGTTCTACAGTATTTAAGAAATTGCCTCCACATCCTTTTAACCTTATATCCATCGTGCCAAAAGCCTCATATTGCTATATATAGCCAGCTAATCAAATGATACAATAGCCACAACACCTTAATGAAAATTCTTAATTGTTTGATTCATGAATGAGAATGCTATGAGATTACTTAATTATCTCAGCAAATGTTGTCGGTGTAGCAGGCCAATTCTTCCCCAGTCTAAACCTTCCCTGGGGAAGAAATAGCCTAGGCCAAAGTTTCCCCGGGAAGGTTTGTCCTAGGATATTTTCTCCCCGGGGAGGTTTTGTCCTAGGCCAAACTTTCCCTCCCCAGGCCAAACTTTCCCCCTTGTTGACTAGGCAGGGGAGTGGATTAGTGCCCAGCTCAATTATTTCTATATTATACATTTTTATATGGGGGCTTTTTTTTGGCCTAGCCAGGACATTTCTTCCCCACCTTTTACTTTTATTTACATGGGGGAGATTCTGGTTAGCCTATTTCTTCCCCACCCTTGGTCATGATGTAGGCTATTTCCCAACCCTTTGTTATGGTGTACAAGGGGGAAATTCTGGCCGGTACAGCTGTTTAGCTCACAAGCAGTATGAATATAATTTCAACGAGACGTATCGCTGGAAAACAGCACAGTGAATGAAGTTTGCAATAGTTTGGCTGAAAATAACAGGCTATAAATAGCTTTAGGTAACCAGCTTCCGGTGATACGAGGCTTTTGCCCTGATGGATATCAGGGTTTGTGTAGGAGCAAAATACTGAGACCAATACACTGATGTAACAGGATGTGTTCTCCAATGTTTTTATCTCATATTTGCAGCCAAAGAAGCCGCCCCGAAGGTCGAGAGATCGTCCAAGCCTCTCGGGTCAGGACCAAGACAAACAGCTTGAGTCAGACACTGTCGGGACTACGACTGACGATTCACTGTCAAGCCATCCTGATGCACCAGAGGATTATGTCGCAATGAGTCCTGTCAGTAAAACCAACGACCAAAGTGAACGGCTTCCAAGTCCTGTTTATTGTAACGTGACCTTTCTGTCACGGCAAACAGAATCTCAGGAAAACCAAAGCGAAGAGATGGATATTAGAGAAGTATCTGATGACAAAGCTCAAAATCCTGTGTACGATCCTCAAATTCCTCCTCCTCTTCCTCCCGCCAACCCTGTTAGGATGAACAGCAAGGGAGATAATTCCTGTCAACCTGAAAGTGTATCAGAACCCACCAGTGAGTCACTTGATGTTTCCAATGCAACCGAGGGACCGAGTTCTGATGACTGGTCCACAAGAAGTGAAGTGTCCGCGTTAGAGAAGGTCGTGACTGATCCGTCACAGAAAACCGACCAATCAGAGAAGACGGATGTATCAGAACGAACCGACCAATCGGAGGAGTTTTCAACGGCAACTTCTGATGATGGACTGTCTATTTCAAGTGTTTCAGTGATTGGTGAGGTTGAAATATTTAGTATATCTAAAAAATGTTTTATGATTGTTTATTTTGTATCAACTATGTGCAATATTACAAAGCCTTGAAAACTTGAGAATCAAGTCTATACGAGTATTTGAACCAAAAGCTTACTTTGTTAAGCTTCCTATACATCTCACATTATCTATCAAATAATATTATATAATACAATATCCTTATTAATGGCTTGACTTCATTACATTCGAATCAATATTGAAATTTCCAAGTTTCTGTTTTAAGAAAAAGAAAAAATTCAACTTACCTGATTTACAGTCCAGTTTTGTGTATGCAACATTTAAAAAGTAGAGATGATTTAACGCTTCACCCTGCAAACAGAAAACTGAACCAATCACTTCATGTTCCTTATTTTATACAAGGTATCCATTTCCAATATGATGAATCGAGAAAGAAATTTTCGCTTTCAACTTCCTTAGCCTTTCACTTTTTTGTGTTACAAGCATATAAAATCAATTTTCTTTATCATCCCTTTTCAAAATCACCAGGAGCTTCTTTACTTCCTTGTCTAATTTATCCATTCAGCAGATTTGACAGAAAGACTAACTTGATTTTATTTGTAATTATTACAGAAATATCTCTAAAAATATCACCAGCATATTTTTCAAAGGAACCTTAAATCTCAAATAATTTATCTTGATGAAAAAAGGCACATACTATTGTTCATGATTTTATCTTTCAATTCTGTGTTGGTTGTACTTACATGAGATATTCCTATTGCCTACAGGCAAATTTAATTACACTTACTAATCTTAATGTCTAAATTTGTTAAAATTTAAAATTTTGCAAGTTCATTACTTTCAGTGTCAAGTAAGGAGTATTATATAATATAATATATTCTATAGAAAGTACCTATGATGTTGTATATGCCCCTGAGAGGAGGTTTACCCGAGGAAAGACTAACCTCAAAAACAACACAAATATGACACCTGAGGTTTATATGTAGCCTAATAAAAACATTGTTATCCGCAGGAACAGGGGAGACAATTGAACGAGCACAGAAACCCAACTCTCTAGAGTTTGACAACAAGAGGACGAGTGGGGAGGTTCCCCCCCTCTCCCCCACCGGCTACAAGCAACCCCCCACCCCGGACTACCCCCCTCCCTCACCTAGCACTGCCGTACAGGACATAAAGCTGAAGATTAACCCACAGGTATTCCACAATTATCATCTCAAGGGGGTGACCATCCAATGGAAGGAAAACTTGGGGTATCAGACAAGAGTTTTATTTTGTGAAGTTTTGTCATCCGTGAGAGCGGCTTCTTTGGATTGCATCACAAAATAAAATCTTGTCTGATACCATTGATCCATTGGTTGGTCAGCCCCCTTAATATGTTAACTAATATTTAGTCTATGGAAAGTATGATTTAGAAGTATATTTTTTAAACTGCACCTTCAGTAAGGTAAAGACTGCAAAGAGCAATTTTAGCTTCACGGGTACAGAAACTATATTGCTACTTCAAGGGGGCTGCCTACAACAAGGAAACTTGTAGCAAGGTTTGGATATTGGAGACTGGCCAAAGCAAAACATTGTTGAATTTCATTATCTTAAGTAATGATGACTATTGTGGACAAATACTTTTGGATACATTTAATTAGAATCTCTCAGTCTACTGTTCTGCATGTTATTCTTTGCCATTTTGAAGAATTCATTAAAGGGCCACTCTGTGAGTGTACAATAGTGTACATCTTATCGAGAGGTATCGACTGTTGCAGGAACGTATCATTTTGAAGCTCATCGACGACATATGGCGACATCAGGCAGGTTAAAATTAATAATGTTGATCGAAAACAAGACAATGACGCGCGTCAATCACTAAAACAAAAATTTTGAAACTTATCTGAAGTGGTCACAATGTCAGTTACGTGATGATAATGTTTGATAGGTTATGTAAGTAGTATTCAGATAAATGGTTTCCCTGAATCTATGTGACTGTTTTAAGAATTTCACTGAAAACAAGTATTTATCATATGATTGTCAATTGGGGATTGAATATGTGAGCTATTTTGAATTAATATATTGAATTATGCCATTTATGTTCATAATAGAGCAAAACATTGTGTGATGAAAATCCAAAGAGTGGCTCTTTAAGATATATCATTATTAATCAAATGATTGGAAACAGATTACCAAATCTCTTTTCTTTCCCTAGGAGAAAAGGAAATCAAAGGACATGGAGACCCTAACAGAAGCCTCCATAATAGCCAGTTATCCTGAAAAAGCTCCGAAACCAAAACCTAAACCCGACATGCGAGCTTCCAACCCCACTAGCGTAGAGACCAAAGAAGAGATTATTGTGGAGATACAGTCGGTACCAAAAGAAAGGATACCTTCTCAGGTATGACATGCATTCTCCATATATTCTCAGATGTATTTAATCAGATATATATTTAATAAGCAAATATGCAAGATAATTTGAATTAGGAACCTTTTGTTGTAAAGATGGATGGCAACCGTCAAATAGCATAATCAGCCAATTTGCTACAGTTTCATAAATTCACATCAGAACCTGAATGGATTCAGGCTAGGAGGCGGGAGAGTGTGTTTGGCTTTAGATCAATAGTTCTTGTTTTAAAATCCCACTCAGCAACTTTGTTTAAGAAGGTTTGGATGTTGTGCTACTCAGCCCAGTACAACCCATTGTTCACTAGTTTTGATCGCAGGTTTCACTGCAATGCATAGCCACAAAACTGTTTCAGTCTTTCTCCCTGCAATAATACTAGCAACCGTGATGTAAGTCAAGTACTCTTAAAAGTGGCATTAAACCCTGTATAGCCTAACCTCACCTCCAGGTAGAGATTGATGATAAAGCAGAAGCAGAATGTTAACTTTGGGTTACCTACCAAAAGTGTATATAAGGAGAGACAGAATCATTGCTTGTTCAGCCTGACGAGTCCAGATCATTGGACGAAACTAGTAACTCTAAGCAATAATCACTTTCCCCTTAGGCGTTGTAAGGCCAATCTTGTCTTGCTTATATTTGGGTTAAATAGGTTCAGGTTGATGTAAATGCTTGAAAATTATTGTTTTTATTGTTTTCATTTTTCTTTCTCTTAATTCCATAGTTAACCGTCTGCTATACATGTCTGTGTTGTCAGGTGCTAGAGACAGTTATCGAACGTGTAGAAGAGGTGGGTAATAACGGAGAGGTGAGCGAAACGGAGAAGCTAACTGAGCATGTGCAGCTCCGACAGAGAATCAGTTCGGAAGGTTCCACTGATGGGGATAACAGCATATTTGCAGGTAGGGCAGATTTCTACTGGCGCCATCAACAATGTTTTCCTGAATCACTTAAATTAAAGGGGCAGTAGCACATTTTGTGAGGTAAACATTTTGAACTCGGGAGAAAATTCTAACAATTGCAAGACGATTTATTTAGAATAAAAAATGGCAAGAGCCAAGACTTATTAACTTCCCTCTTGCAAATGAAGGTGTTCACATTAGAATGGCTTCAGAAGTTTTTGCTTTAAACTTGATTATTTTTGCTACTTTTGAAGTCTGGTTGAGTTATGAGATGCTTGACAATGTGAAGATAATAACATTAACTTGTTTCTCGCGAAAATTTTAAGAAATATAATTTTCAATAAATGTGCTACTGCCCCTTTACTTAATTCAAAACGCTGATCAGACAACTTGTAACTATTCATGCGAGTTCATTTTGATTTGTCATTCAGAATGGCAACCTCTGACTTGGTTGTTTTCAAATTGTACTTCTGATAGGAATATAGGATAGTGCTCCAAGCAGTCCAAATGTGACAGAGGTTATGTGGGAAAAAATAAATTAAGTAACCTCATTAGATGGGGAGAATGTTCATGATTTGAGGAGATATTTGTGAATGAAAGATGAACATGTTGCTTTGTATTAAAATGCTTTGTAAATGAAAGCTGTTGCTTTGTTTTGGTTTAATTAAATGCTTTGATATTTTTATACACAAAATGCTTTTTTGATGATTTGCCTTTTTAGACCTTGATTTAACATAGTACTAGATTAGACTGTTGATGAAAAACAAGGCATGTATTTGGAAATGACATTAGCATGTAACGCAAATTATGCTTATCGAAGCAAGTACAAGAAACTATTTTGAAATTACATGTTTGTGTTTTAGATGAAAGGATCTTTGAAAATAAGTGTATTTCCTACCTTAAATTTATATTAAAACAACTACATCAATGTAGTTTTTGTGAAAGAATAATTAATTGACCAGTGAAATAAATATCATAATTTATTTCAAATTTGAATTTTAAGAAATATATTTGCATATTGTCATAATTGCTTAAAATCTTGAGTTAAAGATACCGAAAACCTTTAGGTTTATAAAGTAAAGATTGTTTTGCATAAATATTCTGTTTGATCTTTGATATGAAAGAAATCAAGATAATTATTTAAAAAACATATTTTGAGAATTTGAATTAGAATAGGTATGAATGAAAAACTTCATGTATAATTATTCAAATGTAGTGAAACATGAAGTTTGAAATGTGTTCATTATTAACCCCCATTCTGCCAGAACTAACTGTTGTTTCTTGCGGTCACTGACAGGCCTGTCACGAAGTGCTCCATGTAAGTCCCTACCCCAGTGCATGCCTTGAGTTTTCACCTAGTCTCATCAAGCCATTGCCATCCTCAAACCTTCAGTGCCGTCTTTAACCCTTAGTCTACCAGTAGTTTGTCCCTCAACATGCCGTGTTTATATCATAGTCAGTAGGATATCACAAATGATCGCTTTTTGTTCATCCTGCTACACCAAGGTATGTGTCAACCCCTGATATCCATCGGGCAAAAACTTGTGTTTCACTATATATATCAACCTCCAAGACAGGGCGCCTTCCATCTGAGTAGCTCTACGGTAGTTGCCCTGCCTTCAGTCACGGGAGCATTGTTTTCTTGATTCATGACATCAATGGAAATGATGTCAAGGATAACCTCAAACCATATGCTTATGTTACATACAAATAAATTGGCTCGAGAATATATTGTTAACATAAGGCGTATGAATATGACAAGAATTGGTGTTTCTGGTTTTAAACGCAATGAGAATCCTACGATTTGGAGTTTGCTTTTTGAGCGCGACACATTCTCTGGTTGCACGCACAGTGTTAGAGCTTTTCCACTCAGAAAGCTTCTGAAGGCAGTGATTATACTAGTGACGTCACAGAGTGGATAATCACTGTCTGGAGCTAGACTATATATATATAGCAAGCCAACCAAATGATGCCCTTTCAGCGAAAATTGGCAAACTGGTTTCCTCCCCTAGATTGGCGTGCTAAAAGTGTGATTCAAATCAGCCAATGGGGGTGCTAATAGATAATATTTCTCATTTCCCACTGCATGCCTCTAATTGTTTACACAAGAGGCATTGCTAGATACTACTGTACAGAGTTTAAAATGATTTGGCAGGCTATATAGAGTATGTTGAGTAACTAGCAGTCTGCAAGTTTTTGCTCGATGGATATCAGGGGATAGGTTGGAGCATGACGCAAAAACATATACACTGGTATAGCAGGATGCCTTTTGTTCATAGATTGGCAACTTACTAATAGGAACAAATAATTTTAAATAGCAACCTCCTTATTCTTAGACCACAATGTTTCTATACAGCTACTTGTATCTTTTCAGAAGTTTTGATAGTTTGCACTCATTAGTTCATCAGTAACAAAAATCTATTATTGGAATGTGATAAATATTTGTATTCTAGCCTGTGTGTTGTATTGTAAGTGGTTGCAATTCTGTTATGTTCATGCATACTGAACATTATGTTAAAGGATATGTGAAAGTTTCAAATTATGAATACCAAGTATTAATACGTGTATATTATTTCATTAACCACCTGATGATTTATCACACATGAAAATTAAGAAGCCCCAACTTTGTTTGGTCCAGATGAAAATAAGCGTAAACATCAAGATTAAGGGTCTGGGTTGAAATCCATTTTCGAGATGTGACAACATATTGTCTCTCTTTAGGAGTGCTGGATGCGCAAAAATAGTCCTGTGGAAATTTGTTTTGCAATTCAGTGCAAGTTCCAGCAGTGGCTTAGAGGTTTCACTACCATAAGCTGAGCTGACTTGATGAATCATGAATAGTGTTTGTTCCAATGTCACCATGCCTCTTTCTCATAGCACAAATCACTTTGATTAATTTACCATACGGTTTTGGATTTAAAATTTACTCTTTTGTTTTTGCTATACTGTACTGACAAATTGTAGCTTGCAACTTAACTGTGTCACGAACTGATATCTGTAACTTCAAAGAGTTTTCTATGGCTGTTTATATGATTTTGTTAGCAAGCAAAGTGTTGATTCTATATAGACATCCGGTCGGCCATTTTGAATTTTAGGTAAATTACATGAAAAAATACTGCTTATCTTCCACAATATCAAAATAGAAATTATGTATTGATAGAATATCCATTCATTTACAAATGATTTATGACAAGATTAAACAACAATGCCTGGTAATCCCGTTGCAAGGCTTTTCACAGTTACACAAGGAGTAGAATTATATCCGTCCTACAACTGTGAAAAGCCTTGCAACGGCATTACCAGGCATTGTTGGTTAATCTTGACATAAACCTCGATGGACAGTCGCTTTTCATTCACAAGTTATCAAATCTTTCACTGTCAGTTAAATGTTTCAGCTGGGTTGTGCTATGATCATGTACTTTTTAGGGGTGCAACCACACAGGAGGGTTGCGATACGATACGTATCTAGATATTTTGGGTACGATACGATACGTATCTCGATGCGTATTACACAGGATAGTGAAGTATTAAAAGAACATTTACGTTATTTGTCTATAATAATTTAATAAACACTGTTGACACTGACAGGGTAAAAAATTAAAATTAAGAAATTTAATTCCACTGTAGGTCGTATCATAGTGTATCGATTCAGAGGCAAAACGTATCGTGTATCGTATCGTCGGCCATATAATCGAGATGCACCGGTGTATCGGTGTATCGTTGCACCCTTAGTACTTTTATCAATAATGTATCAACTGGAATGACCTATGAATTTCGTTTCCACAAAAAATACCAAGATAGGACTGTCCCTGTAATCTCATTTAGAAACTGAGGTAAAAAAAAATGTTTAAACTGGAATGACCTATGAATTCCGTTGTCACAAAAAATACCAAGATAGGACGGTCCCTTTAATCTCATTTTGAAACTAAGGTAAAAAAAAAATTATAACCTGGAATGACCCATTGAATTCCGTTGCCACAAAAATACACGGTAGGACTATCCCACTCATTTCGAAACTGAAGGTTTGAGGATTGTATCATTCCATATTTGTGTGACAGCACATTATAGCATACAAATCAGTGAAATGTAAGCTCTTACACAACAGTGATGATTTGAGGTTGATATGCGCAAGCACAAGAGTTTAATTTCATACTTTGCAACATCATTTTGCTGTGGAAATTTTTTTTATGTTTTACCTTGCACTGTTTTCACATTGCAAAATTGATTTCACATTTAACAAAATATATGAAGATGAGGTATTTATTTTTCTAAAAATTAAAAAAAGCTTTTTTGGCCTTGGAAGAATAAATACAAGATTATTTATTGATCATTAATTATTTAACGCCGCTAATTGCGAAAATATTGCCCAGGCTGTGTTAAACAATCACTCCACACTAATAAATTTGTTAGGAAAGATTGAAATAACAGCAAGAGTTTCCCCTCTCTATTTTAGCGAAATTTACATATGATTATTGATCTTAGCTCAACTGTACATTTACATTACATTATTTGAAACAAACCATATGAACAAAATGTTTTAAAATAAAAAAATGCAATTTACCTGTCCGTCCTCACCTTTAATAAAAGAGTTTAGTCAGCACAAATGAGTTTTCATACCTTTTTCATAGTAGGACTGTAGAATGTTTGTAAATCGTGGTCAATTGTATTGTGCCATATTCATGTATTTTGTATTTTTCTTCATATATAGTCTTATATATATTAGTCTTGTGGATATGAATGTTACTGTCAATATATATAGCCATCATCCATGTTTTCGATTATTCAATTAATTAATCTTTGCAGAACTTTTTCTAAATATTTTTATGTATATATTGTCTTTTATATGTTCTCTTTCAGCATTGTGAATACAAATGAACCACTTTATTATATTATATATTATTATTATATGTTAGTATTATATTCTATCCATGATATTGCCTTTATCTTCTTCACTTTATTATGTTACCTATGATATGATTATTGTCGAGCTTGCTTATATACAGTGCTAGAAAATGCAGAACATTTTATTATTGTCAAAACTTTATATTATAAATTAATACTACCCTTTTTGCAGATGTTTCCCCTTTTTCATCACATTTGTATATCATTTCTGCTAATTTTCTCTAAAAAAATCATAATAAGCTCAAACATCAGAGTTCATAAGTTTTGAAACATCAACAAATTAATACTTTTAGGATATTTGATAGATAAGATGAAGTTATGGGTGTGACTTTGTTATAATGCAACCCAATTTTTGTTAACAGAGTATGGATGATAACATCTAAAAATCCAACTTGATGCATTGATACATTTAAATAGTTCCCCCGTTTGTAATTATGAATTAAGTTAATTACCATAAACAATGCAACAGAACAATTGAATGACACCAAACTGCGTTAAAACATTATATTTATGTGAGATCCACCCACCATATTTATTCAAACTGTCAGATTTATGGCAATTAAGTTAATCACATCCGTACAGAGGAATTATAAGGCCATTTCACACCATTATTAAAGGGAGACAACTCTTGATGGACCAACACACGCTTGGCTCAATGTCTTATGACTCATGGGCTGTGTTTGTATTGTAAGCCCCCATCTGTGGAGGGATAAACTCCCTCTTTCTCTCCATCTCTCCCTCTCTCTCCTCTCACGCCCCACCGCTACTATTACATGATGCTCGTTCAGTCACTTACTCACTGTTATACAAAGAACTGCAGCCCTTGTTTGGTACTCTTTCTCTAGCCCTGGTGAGTTGGAGATTTTATTACGGAATATCTTTTTTTCAGGTTTATGAACACAATATTTAGTTTTCATCTAAACTGTTGTCTTAAAAATTAAGAATAATATTTTAACTTGAAAAATCCTTTGAAGTTTATTGACATATATTTATGTTATATTTGGATGATGTTTCTTTTTTTGTTACACAAAATAATTGTGATTTTACTTTCATTGTGTTGCTGAGAGAATTTTTGGATTTTTAAGTAATAAATAATTATTTAAATCGTTATTTGGTGAAATGATATAATATGCTTTTGTATTTTGGAAGAATGCCAAGAAATTATTGTGACAAATCTTGGTTTTTCCCAATTTTAGTGCCCCATATTGGTTTACAGTGCTGAATACATAATTCAATCTTTTCACTTTTCACTTCAAAATAGTGAAAAACCTTTCATTTAACGAATATGATATTCAATATGAAAGCAGTAAACTTGGAAGGGAAAGACTCTTGAAATATGTGTAGATATCAAAACTGCTTAACTTGAATTTATAAATTGAACATTCATCTTGATTTTGAATGGATACATTAATAATCAAATAAGTTTCTACAGTGAAAAAAACTTTATTCCATAGCCTAGAGGAGATCTTGGCGTTAACACCGTTTTCGGGGTAATTTACTTATATCATGGCTGCTAGTATTATTGTAGGGAGAAAGCCCACAACACTTTTGTGGTTATGCATTGCGGTGAAACCTGCGAGCATAGGCTGGAACTCGCGAACCATGAGTGGTACTGCGCTATAATTCACTGTTTCACCCATAAATAATAATATAAAAAACAAGATGTGTTTGTGAAACACGAATGCCCCCGGATGCATATGTCAAGTATCAAAGACCTAGCTCTGACCAATCAAAAGTTATGACCAAGGTTAAAGTTTTTGTGCACAGACGGACAGACGGACGGATGGACAGACGGACAGACGGACAGGTGAAAAACAATATACCCCCGGAATCTCCTATTCGGGGGCATAAAAATTATGAAAAACAAAATCGGTGTCATTGCAGATTTTTTTAGGCCTAATATGACTTTATGCAATATTAATCCAAACAACATTCAAATTGAATTCAATGCCAGAAATTCAACAGTAGTGAACAATTAATACAAACAGTGAGCTGTATTTACTCAGCGTTTGTACGACCAACAGACTGTACATCCTCCTGTTTGATGTAGCTAGCAGATAACAAGGCCTCTAATGGAAGTACTATGCTTGCACTTAACAATACAAGGATGACAATTTGTGTGTCCGGAGTATAGATTTCCTTTTATTGCCAGCTATTGTGTAGAATAATACTGCACATATAGAAACATGGACGACAAATGATACCTCCTTGTCTCAGCTCCATGTTTACATTTTATGAATACACGGATAAGGTTTGATACATCCGGAATATGTACTCTTCTTTCGAACAATGAAGTAATCATAAAGGTCGCACATTTAGGAAAAGTGGATGACAGTTGATATATTCTTCCTGTTCCTGCTGTATATTAACTCTCAAGATACTTGTCAGTTGATAATACATTATAAATGCCTTGATTCTGACATTGTAGATATAGTGATATATGTTTCCTGTGTTTTGTGATGGGCGTGCCCAAATGACGACTGTTTCAAATGTACAGTAGAACTCCAAGGATATAACCAACTCCAAGGGACCAAAGAATTTAGTTCGCTATATCCGGTGTTCGCTATACGCATATAATTTTAATGATATTATATAGGGACGGGACTTGAAAATTTGTTCGCTATATCTGAGTGTTTGCTATATCCGTGTTCGCTATATCCGTGTTCTACTAGTACTGTATGTAAGAATTTGGATTTTAAAGTGAATTTAATGACAAGTTGTTATGGGTTAATTTGACTTCTTAGTGGCATTTAGAAGTTGGTTGATGATAATGAAGATAATATTTTGATGACAAAGTGAAACCATATTTACTATATCAAAACATCACACATGAAATAAAAAAGTATTTTTATCCATGTATATAATTAGGTCTCTATTTTGCTTTGGGATAAACCTGAAGTATCAAGTACAATCTTAGCAGCTTCTTTCAACTGCAGCGCTAAGAGTGTTAACTAAGCCTACTGATTTTGTCTGTCTGTCTGTCTATCTATATATCTGTCTATCCCAGTTATTTTTTGTGTCCTTAGAATGTCTTTGCATAATTAAATAAATAAGGAAATGCAGTTTAAAATATTTTTGACACACCTTAAAAGCTGGTTATGAACAAACATTTTAAAATGTGAAATATTCAAATATTTCCTTGTATAAGTTTCAGTGATTTAGTAATGATTGTAAGTATATTTTCACAATATTTTTATAATAATTCATAAATCATAGGAGATTACAAGTATCGAAATATCAAAAATATCAGTATCAAAGTATAAAAGTGTAAATAAGTTATGTCAACTTTGACATAATTAAAATGTGTCCCAATATTCACAAATTATCTCAAGGCTGTAATAGAAATAATCCCCATACAATAATAATAAACCCCATTACCTCTTTTTTTCAAATAGGTCAACAAAATGTCACTGGGTTACTTGTATGCGATCTGTCAAAGTTGTTTAGTTGGGTCTATGAGTCAATATTTCCTGTTGTGTTGACATAAGCAATCTACACAATGCCTATAAACACAAATTTGATAATTGTGGTAGACCTATTGCCATGGATTGTTGACATAAGACATTTTCCAAGTGAGGTGGAATTTCCGGCCATGTACATTGTGGAGGTTAGAGGTTACATTCAGTTGTCCAGAATATGTCAGTGATGTATAAAGGCTGTTAAATGTAGGTATATAGGTATTTTCACACTTGGGGATAACCCTAAGCAGGAATCACCCTGGTTCAAAATATGAAAGGGAGAAAAATCTTCCTTTGGCTTTACACATACATCATGGGATTTTCAGAGAAAGCAATGGAATGTTTGAGAAGAAAAATAATAGTTTTCATTTTTGCAATGAGATTTTCTCCCCTCATTATTATTGATAATGGGATTTCTTGATACATCAATGGGTAAATATCCCAAAATTCCTGTCCAAAGTGATCCCTGCATAAGTGAAATATAAATATAGGATATTATATGAGTGTGCATGACACACTATTTTTATGACACGAGTGCTGTATAGGTCTGTTATATATAGATATAGGTATTTTTACACTTGGGGATAACCCTTAGTGAAATATAGATAAAGGTTTTTATTGACTGTCCATTGCATACTATGTTTATGATCTGAGTGCCTAAATATTTCCCGAGTGAGAGCAAAGATTATGCTGATATTGAGGCATGAGCTTCATTAACAAAGTATGTCATGGACACTCATAAGATATTTTATATATTACATAAGTCTCTTAAATACTCAAAACCTTCTTCTCAGCAAAGGCGGACTGGCTGACAGCGGCCAGTATAGATTGTAATGTCATAGGTGAACAATGACGTCAAAGCAAAGCAAAGCAACACGTCATAATACAAAAGTGATATGTTACCATAATCGCTTTAGGGCATCATATGAAAAATATGAACCCTGATATGACTGCCCTTGTAGATAATAGCATATCTGAAACATGATTGTCACTATAAAGAAGTTGTTATCCAGAATATCCTGCTATTCTGAAAGATTAAAATCATATAAATTTCAACAACCCCTCCTTATTTTGTTCAGTAATGTCTGCCAGTCTGCCAGCTATTAACTTGTAACAGAAGATGTGAATGTCATTCAATATCATTGCTTTTGTGATTCTGATTTGAAAAATTTATAATTTAAAGGATGCAGACAGAATGAAGGCAAATAATTTAAAATATAAGATGACAACACGTTTATGTTTAACCTATTTCCAAAGGCTATTTCTCTTTACAATCATTGCAGCTGTCAGAATTGATAAAAAAATTTTTGAAATATTCAAATCTGCCGTTTGTTAACTTGTGCCTATAACTTGACTACAGGTTTCGGATGAGAGATTTTATTGAAAGATTTATTTAAATCATTAAAAAGATCCAACATTGACAAAATGCCACATTGTATTTGCTTGTAAAGAAACTTCAGATAGAAATCTGTTTGAAAATTCCCCTCTTGGGTGGAGTAAACTTTTAAACTTATTTTGTATGGTTATATATCACAAATCCTCCTGACATTAACTTGATTTCTTGCAATCTATGAAACTAATGAATTGTTTTCTTTCTTGTCAAAGCCATATTCTTACTTAAATTAAAGACAAAATTGATTGTCAAAAAAGAAAAGCTGCATCATTCATCTCTTTTATCTCCCTATAAAGTCAAACAATTTTTTAAAAACTATATATGTTCATTAAGAACTTTTCTATTCTTTGAAATTACTTTCTTGTTATAGACGTATGTTATAAAATAGGCCTGTTATATTTTGACATGCTTTTTACTGTCATACCTGACTGACTTTATATTATTGACAATTGTATGTTGAAAATAGAACTCATTTAAATACAGGTGTATGAAGATAGGACAGGCACATTAGGGTCCTTTTTCGGTCAATAACTGGGTCAGTTGATATAAATAGTCATTCAAGTTTAGAAGAATTTGTACAACATCATTGTTTATGTTGTAAATTCAACCATTTGTCAATTCAATAACCCTTTTGAGTAAGTGTCCATATTTTATTTATGGGGCAAATTGCCAATTTACTTACTTTGTCTCTCTGTCATTACTTGAATTCCAGATAGCATGAGTTGACATAGATGTTTACTTATAAATGGTTCCTGTAATGTTATCACACAGGAATGGTTGGTGTTTCTGAAGCAAGTAATTTAAATCCTTGATACCCCTTTTTTCAGTGTACATGTATTATTATTATCATTATCATATCAATGTAACATTCACATACTGATGCTGTGATTTAATCACTCAGAGTAAGTTTGTCATTAAAAAAAAAGGTTCATTGTCATTCTGGTTGTTGAAAGAGTTAAAAACGTCAGGCAGATTTTAGTTGAATCCATATTAATCATTCTCTTTACAATTATGCTTTCAGTAATTTGATTATCTAGGAATAGTTTGATACCTAGATGTTTCAAGAAGTTGACAGTTTTGTGTCCAAAGTGTCAAGTTGATTGTTGAAAAAGTTTACGCAACTTAACTGAACCATTATTATCTTTTCTCTCTAATACAACTTAATCGTCCTGTAATTTAATCACCCAGGAATAGTTTGATACCTATTTCAAGAGGTTCATATCCAGACTGTCAAGTTGGTTGTCGAAAGAGTGAAAAACTTGAGACAACTTTTAACTATACAATATCAATAATTTTAAATATTTTGTAATGAAATTATTATTCTTCGTGTAATTCTATCACCCATGAATGGTTTGAAGAGGTTGTTATCCAGAATGTCAAGTTGGTTGTCAAAGTTAATAACTTGAGGCAACTTTTAACTAAATCAGTATCAATAATTTTAAATCTTTTGTAATGAAATTATTATTATTCCAGTAATTCAATTACCTAGGAATGGTTTGAAGAGGTTGCTATCCAGAATGTCAAGTTGGTTGTCGAAAGAGTGAAAAACTTGAGACAACTTTTAACTATACAATATCAATAATTTTAAATCTTTTGTAATGAAATTATTATTCTTCGTGTAATTCAATCACCTAGGAATGGATTGAAGAGGTTGTTATCCAGACTGTCAAATTTGTTGTCAAAAGAGTTAATAACTTGAGGCAACTTTTAACTAAATCAATATCAATAATTTTTAATCTTTTGTAATGAAATTATTATTATTCCAGTAATTCAATCACCCAGGAATGTTTTGAAGAGATTGTTATCCAGAATGTCAAGTTTGTTGTCAAAAGAGTAAACAACTTGAGGCAACTTTTAACTAAATCAATATCAATAATTTTAAATCTTTTGTAATGAAATTATTATTATTCCAGTAATTCAATCACCTAGGAATGGTTTGAAGAGGTTGCTATCCAGAATGTCAAGTTGGTTGTCAAAAGAGTTAATAACTTGAGGCAACTTTTCACTAAATAAATGTCAATAATTTTAAATATTTTGTAATGAAATTTTTATTCTTCGTGTAATTCAATCACCTAGGAATGGTTTGAAGAGGTTGCTATCCAGAATGTCAAGTTGGTTGTCAAAAGAGTTAATAACTTGAGGCTACTTGTGGACTTGTAATTTATAGAATGAAACCAAGTTAAATTTAGAAGTTTGCAACACTTAGAGGACAAGATAAGACTCTTGTATGACAGTGCGTAGATCTTATCACTCGAGTGAGCGTGGAATGTTAAATATGTCACCTTTATGCTACTTCTATATACATGTATCTGTCTTCAAGAATAAATTGACGAGAGACTTAACTGAAACATGGCCTGTCATGGGTGAACTATTTCACCAGTCTGGGACAAGAGGATGGATATGATAGTAATCTGGATGGTGTAGGGATACGATGTTGTGCTGGTCTGTTGGACCACTCACATACAACAACATTAACAACAATAACAACAACAACAACAACAACAATGACGGTGTTTACCTTGACATACAACTACTATATAAAGGACCCTTCCGGTGAGATTTGAACTTGAGATTTAAATGTAACAGATTTGTACTATCCATTCATTGGAGTCTTTCATTGCTATCATCTTGACAAAAAGACATAATATTTATAAAAATGTGTTCAATTTTATTACCCCTAAGGGCAATCATATCACATACGATACAAGAAGCAAGATTCGTGTCATGTCAATGTGTACCTTATTATCAGAAGCTATTTCAGATGACTTTTGTGCATTTTCTTAAAGAGACACAGAGTATGTTAATAGGATCACATATGCCAAATTTTGAAATCGATGGTATTACATCGGGAACCACTAACTGTTACTGAAAATAACAAGTTAAAGGCCAATCAGTACATTAGAGCGAAAGTACGGCCATTCAAAGTCGGGATTTTGATCGAAAACCGGACAATGTGGCTCGAGTGGCGCGCGCAAATTCGCCAAACGTAATTTTGAAACCTTGTCATAAGCTGACAGGAAGATATATTCGAGTAGATAGTGTTTATTAGGTATTGTAACTAAAAGGTAGATTAATTGGATGCATAATTTCGTATATTAAACGTATTTGAGATGTTTTCTTGATTTTTCCATAAAATCAAGCATTTTAGAGATATTATGCAAAAATGGATATATTTGCAAGTCCAGTGATGAGATATGAACTTCAATCAGCATATAAGATATTTTGTAGCTCATCAAAACCAAATAAACTTTTAAGAAAGATACTCTGTGTCACTTTAATGGATTCCCATCCTTTGCTTTCTACCTCCGTACCTTTGTTAAAAATTCAAGCCCAGTGTGTTAGCTCCAGATTCAAGCTTGTGTTTACAGATAGTGTATGCATCAGTGACATCCTTCTGTGAGTTTCTATCAGATTGTGTACGCTCTTGTGTATGAAAGTCTATAAATACGTTTTATCATAAGGTACAGATATATTTTCAGTGAGAATGACAGTGAGATTTTGTTTTTTTCTTCCATTGGTATTTAGAAGTTTAAGAAATTTACAAATTAAGTGCTTGGTATGATTAATGCTTGATAAAAGTGTTACTATCAACACGACAAAGTCGTAAATCTTTGCAATTAAGAAGTTTTAAATCTATATCATTTTTATTTCTTCAATACATATGTTGTTGAATTTCAAAGTTTCTTTCTTTAATTGTTATCTAAAAGAAGTGTTTTTAACATATGTCAATGTCAATCTCAACAAGACGCTGTAGGAAAACCTCTCAAATCATGTCTTGTAGCAAGTCTAGTTACGGAGTGAGTACAAGAAATGAAGATAGTTCCTGGTTAGACGCTAGTACTACACTGACAGTAATATTTGGTATATTTTTGACGAATATCCATCTCAAACTGACACTGTATAAAAATATCTCAAATCTAGTCTTGTAGCAAGTCTAGATACAAAGTCAGCACACATGAAGAGAAGATAGTTATTGGTTAGACGCTAGAACTACACTGATAGTGATATTTGGTATTTT
Source organism: Steromphala cineraria (assembly GCA_916613615.1). Classification (NCBI taxonomy): domain Eukaryota; kingdom Metazoa; phylum Mollusca; class Gastropoda; order Trochida; family Trochidae; genus Steromphala; species Steromphala cineraria. The sequence goes on along the minus strand of OU744736.1, from coordinate 22,337,576 downwards.
TTGACAAATATCCATCCCAAACTGACATTGTATAAAAATATCGCAACCAAGTCTTGCAGTAAGTCTAGATACAGAGCCGGCACACAAGAAGAGAAGATAGTTCCGGGTTAGACACGCTATAAAAATCTCTCAAAAGAAGTCTTGTAGCAAGTCTAGATACAGAGCCGGCACACAAGAAGAGAAGATAGTTCCTGGTTAGATGCTAGTACTACACTGACAGTGAATGTGACGGAAGATCCTCGAGTAGGCAGAAGGTCGTGTATTCCTGTGTATTGTGTACTCACTGTAGTAGCGGTACTGGATTTACCGATTCCGATAGTTCTGGTCTTGGAGAAGGCTCCTTGGTGAGTTATGATTTTACTGGGTTGTTTTGGTTGTAATTATGTACCATGATATTATTTTGGGTTTAAAGTGTATTTCTAGCTATAGTTAATTGCTGTTAAAAACAAAGTTGAGATGAGAGATTATATGTGAATGAACGGATGGTTATGAAGTGGATGACATATTGTTTGACTTTAAATCAATTATTGGCTGTTTGATTACTGAGTAGAGTTTTTAAAATCAGGAACTGATATGAAGACTTATAATGAGATTTGTAGAAAAAGTCTAAAATCAAGGGTAGAATAACAGAATGGTTGAAATGCTTGATAACAGAGTAAGAGAACTGGGTCATGCTTTAAACTTTTAATGAAGAATATTTTTCTACAAAAAGGTTTTGATTTAATGTTGCATTAACTGTTGTAATATACAAACCATCAATAAATAACTGGTGCCTGTCAAAAATGCAAGTTTCATTTAAATGCTGAGCCAATATTCTGTATTTGTCTTTAAATAAGGGATACTGTTGATAACATCTTTAAACCTTTGAAATCTATTTTGAATTTGATTTAATCCCCGCGACAATCGTTAATATATTGATTTACAGAGATTTATGTAATGGTGAACAGACTTTATCTGTTTTATGTTTTGTATATGCTGAGAAGTATATGATTTAAGCTGTAAACATTGCATATAATATTGATATTTGTAAGGACAGTATCATTTGTTTTCTACAACTTAATATAGTAATGTGCTTTTGAGAATGGAGCCACTAATGACTTGATATGATTTAAGGAATTAAACAGAGAAATTTAAATGTTTTGTTAAACTATGAACTTTGCATATGAAAGTGAAATGTTGACACCAAATGACTTCATGTTTTTAGAAATTAAACAGAGAAATTTAAATGTTTTGTTGAACTATAAACTTTGCATATGAAAGTGAAATATAGACAGTTAAACAGTATCACATGTGTGCACCATCTTATTGGTAATGTGGTATTGACAGAATGGAGCAAGGAGTCCGTAGGTCAGTCAGTAACGGAACCCAACTGTATGAGAGTATTCATGATAATTGGAGACCTTATTATATGGTGGCGTCCATTCCAATTATTAGGTGTCACTCACTTTCATTACTGTAATGGAGGATAGATAGAGATGTAGCTGATAAGAGACAGAGTTCCACGAGTACCGTTAGTCCCTCACAAGGCTGGTAGGCATCATCATATCGTGTGTGAGTCGGACAGATCGCCTCTCTGTGTATACAGCAACGTAACACCAAGTTACATGTGAAATTGAGACTGTTATGTCTCTAGCCAACCAGGCTCTCCAGCCCCCATGACTCTTCATCCCCCTCCCCCCATCTCTTGACTCTTCATCCCCTTCCCCCCTCCTTTTGATCCCAACCCACAACCCCTACTCTCATCGTCTCCTTAGTCTCATTTTGTCTTGATAGATACCGTTGCGTCTTTGTTCACTCATGTATACCTTGCTCATTTATCCACTCTGCCTGACTAGGCTCTTTATCAGCCCCCCCCTCCCCCCTCTTGATAACTCTTTACCCCCTCAGCCCCTCCTTTTGATGACTCTTCCCCTTCCCCCTTCTCTTGAACCCAACCCAAACCTTATCCCCATATCCCCCCTCTTCATCTCATTCAGTCTGATAGATTCTGTTGCATCTTTGTCTAGTTATGTGTACCTAGCTCATCTTCTCGGTCTCTACCCAACCAGGCTCTTTAGTTTTGCATTATCTGATAAAAAAAAAAGTTGTGGATGCATTTTAGTCTCAATCAAACTGACTCCTTTGAGTTCCCTCTCCCCCTGCCTGATTCAGTCTAGGTTCTCTGTCACCAAATCTATACCGTATATATTCATGTAACAACAGACCAAGAAATAAGCTTTCTTGACAGTTATCATAGTAACAATCATGCAAAATCCACCCTTCCACATCCAAACCCCCAATCCCCCACCCACCCTCCTCCTCCACAATATGTGTCCTTAGTCCTTATTCAGCAGGTTTATATATCATATCCACATACATACCTGCATCAAGAAAAAATCTTTATTAAATTATATCTTGCAATTAATTTTTTAAAAAAGAAGTTAATAGCCTAAATTGCATCCAACTCCCTTATGAATCCCCTTTACTCCTCCCCAACACCCTCCTTGCCCCTCTCCCTCTGTGTCTGTCTCAGCCTCCCCCTCCCTCTTACACAGCTGGGGACGTAGGTAGAGAGTGTAACTGCACTAGCCCAGATGTTATCATATCTTCTCCAGCTTAGATCATCTCCGTTGTGCATGTTTCCAGGTTTTGCGTTATGAAAAGAAACATTTGACAGTTTAATTAAATTTTCTATGGGTAATTTGATGCTGTTTTTACTTAATGAGTTTTATTTTTGGTGGATTGATGCCAATCTTCCTTGCAAAGTTTCCAGATGGCATTTAATAATGAAAAAAATGTTACCACATCTCTTAATGATTTTCTGTCAGCTGAAAATACAAAAAGAAATGGGCGATTTCTATGCTCCCAAATAAAATTTCTGTGGGTGTATTGTTTTTGCCCTATCTGTCTGTTAGTCTGTCGCAAAAAAAACTTTAACCTTGCTCATTACACGTGCATCTATCTTTTCCAATGAGTTAAAAACTTTTGACCTTTTGACCTTGACCTTGGCGTTCAGGGCATCATTGTTTCACAACGCAGCTTGTTTTCTTTCTTTACTGTATTTGAAGATTAAATTTTAAACTTTGATAAGTGTAAAAGAAGGATATAAAATAGCTTTCTATCACCTGTGTCTGATACATTATCACATTTTAGGTGAAAAATATTTACTTTATATATATAGAACAAATGAACATAACTTCTATTCTTTTTTTCTGAAAATTCTATAAGAATTAAGCATCAAACATGCAGTTAATTCATCAAAATGAAGTATAAATATGGATATGTTCCTGCAATTTATTTTAAAATTTCAGTTATTTGTGTTGATAAGGTTTCAGCCATTTTATTCATTTTTGTCCATATTGTTTCTACCTCTTTAACTGTTTGTTTGCATATAATTTCTACCATTTCATTTCCCGTCCAAATATTTGTGTCATGATGTTTCTTCCTATGTCATTTCCCATCCAAATAACGGTGTTGATATGTTTCTGCCATTTCATTTCCCATTTTAATTATTTGTGTGGATATTGTTTCTGCCATTTAATTGTTTGTGTAGATATTGTTTATGAATGGTCAACATGGCAATGTTTTGCCAGTGAGGTGCAGTGTTTAGTGAGAGAGAGCGAGAGAGAGAGAGAGAGAGACACACACACAGACAACCGACCTGGATGAGTGAAGGTACAACAAACAGCCAATTTGCTCTATGTAGTGTTTACATGCTTCACATGGGAGTAAGATTCCATCTGGGCTGGTAATGAACCTCATAGACTGCAGGGAGAGTTGTAGACTTACGTTAGTCACCAGGGCCTCCTTTCACAAAGCAACGTTTACTAAGGTTGACCTTAACTCCCATTCTTTAACATTGCACTAAGGCACTTACGATCACCTTAGGGCTTTATGAAAGGGGACCCAGAAGACTTATTTCCCCCCTGCCTCCCCCCGAAAAATTGCCATGCGTCTTCCAGGTATCAGGACATTGTGATGGAGCTAAAAAATGAGAAGCATCCAATTATATTTGACAGAGCTACATTGCCTTTGTTCCATGATATTTTATTCTGATTTACAAAATGTTAGAATTTGATGAAAACCAATTTGGCAGGACTCTTCTTATTGTATTGACTTGTTGGTATGAACCTAGAAGGGACTGCAGGAAGAATGGCATGTAAACTTGCTCTTGTCACTAGAAAGTATACTGTTTGACTAGAGCGGTGACATGCTTCACAAAATAAGGATATTCCATCTGGGCTGGAACCTGCAGAGACTGCATGGAAAGTTGTAGACATGATTGCAGTAACCAGACAAAACGCATCATCTCTCATGGGAGGAGACATAGGTTTTGGTTCTGTCTGTCTTTTCAGGGTATCAGTACCTGGATTGAGTTCGAAAATCAGAAGTGTGCAATTATTTGTTGCTCTTGTTTCATTGTTTTGGAGTCTGTATTGATGATGTTTTTGGTAAGAAATTAAAGTAAACAATAGAATTTAAAAATTCTAATTCATTTCAACATTTTAGCAATAGATTTTGTATGTATACTTTTTTTCCGATATTGAAAGATATGCTAACTTTGTATGTTTCTTATTAGCTTGTTTGTGAGTCAGGCAGATTTAATTATGTCAAGGAAAGTGAGTCAGATATATCAGGGATGTTTTAATTAGGTTGCTCTAATTAGATTTTATGCTTAGACTGTGCTAAATAAGTATAAAGGGATATTGTTTAGTTTGAGAATAAGTTCTTGGATAAATTGTGAGATTCCTGGGTCCACAATGCTGCAGATTCTGGCTATTGGTCAAATGGTGTCTAGTCAAAATCTCCAGTTATCAGCAGCTTTTCCGACTATTCAAGATGTGGAGTGGTACTTCCTTGTTGTCTCGGTGAATGTCTATATATTACTGATTGTGAAGATATATTATTTAGGAGTGTGTTAGACTATGTAGATACTATCTATCTGGCTGTTGGTTAAGTGCCATTGTCTTTCATGTTTGCGTCTAAGAGCTGGCGTTGATTTGGAGAAACATTAACTGATACTTACATGTCAGCCTCCATATCAGAAGATTCACCTGTCAGGGGGGATAACTCTGATATACTGTCAGCACTTCAGATAATGTTTTGTTGGAAATAGAATAAGAGTATTGTTGAACCCACTTTACATCTATTCCATCTATTCAAGGAATTTTTGTAAATTATCAAATAAATTTATATTATTAGTTTTAAACATAATAGTTATTGGAAAATTATTGGGTGCTCCAAGACATATTTAGCAATCATTTTCATCTCAATAAAGCATATTTGCACATGTTACAAGTATGGTATGACCATGTTGACCTTACAAACTGAGAATAATTATGCAGCCTGCATAGAAACCTCCCAGGAGAAATAACTGTTTAGCAAATAACCACATCAGACACTACATGGGGGCAATGTCTGGTGGGTCAAAGGAAATACACACAACTGTCAGGGGGGATAACTCTCAACAAGTCATGGAATAGTCTGACTGTCAAGGGAGATAACTCTAAACAAATCATTGAATGCACTAGCCATGTACAGCATGTGGATAGATGTCAAGACAAGATAACATTCCCTGATAAATGGATATCATCTATTCTCTTCTGACTAACTGGACACTGATGGCTGTCAGGGGAAATAACTCTTGCAAATGGTCATTCCTTTCCTCACTGTCAGTGACCTGACCCATGCATCAGATGAAGACTGGACTGCATTCCTGACTGATGGATAGACAGGGCTGGACTGATAGATCGACAGAGATAGAATCCAGACTCCATTAGAGTCTGTCTGTCATCATCTAGGAGTTGTGCTCACAGAGGAATAGTCCAGCCGATATGTGCATACTGCTGTCAACAGCTGAGTTCCTCAGAGGCATCATGTAAACATGGACGCATTAGAGCCCCTTTATCTTTGTCCATCCATGAGCAGTGCTCATAAGGAGCAAGAGTCCAGCCAAAATGTACATACTGTCAGTAGCCAATAGCTGAGTCCAATATGTGGGTCCATTAGAGACTCTGTGTCTTCATCCATGCATGGGCAGTGCTCATGGACAACAGTCCAAACAATACATGTATATATATGAAGCAAGAATAGACATGACATGTGAATCTACATGAGAATGTCATTGTTCATTGGCAGTTATCACAATGAATAGTGCAGACAAGCTATGCATACAATGATCGATGCTGTGAAATGGTCTTGTCAACAAGGGACTACAATCTTACATGTTTTTGTCAATAGTTTTTGGCTTACAAATGCAAATTGTAAAGTCGATCATAACCCCATTACCATCGATGTCATTTCCAGAAATTATGAAAGCCAAGTGTAAATGGGCTGTTTGACTATGGTCATTGGGCAGTGCTCCCTTGGGTAACAGGATGACCATTACATAGACGGTGTAGCTCATGTAGCTGATTGAAAACCTGATAACTTGAATGTATCAATAATGTTGAAAAAAGGGGATATATTACTGTAAGTTTTTTTAATTATATTTCACTCACATTAATTGAAATAATGTGTATATGAGAATTAATATTTGAAAAATTCACCATCTTTCAAACTTGTACTCTCCATGATATTGATATCATCTTATGAAACCCAATAACTATGATATCTTAACTTGACCGGTGATTAATTACAAGGCAAAGCTCTGTATAATAGAATACCTTCAGAACTCAATCACAAAGAGAGCAATCAACATAAACACATCACATCATGAAATGATATTCATAAGCTTGTCACATCTTTCAAACTTGCACGGTCCATGATATCGATACCATCTTATAAAACCCAAAAACTATGATATATGAAGTGTAACAAGGCAAACCATGTACAATAGAATACCTGCAGACGCTATCACAAAGAGAGCAATCAACATTATCAACACACTCAGCACGTACTAGAGCATAAGTTGAAACCTGATAGTCTTTATGATATCTGATATTGTTAGTCTGTGAATGGAAAGTGAGTGTAGACCATGTCTTGTGGCCGATCTGATACTCAGAGGTGTAGAAAAGTCATGACTTGTGTGTTTACATAGAGTTGGACATGAATACCTGCTTGTAGTTTCTGTATCTAGTGGAGTATACATTCTGCTGGACCATATACTGTTGTGAAGAGAATATGGTTGTGTTAAGGCTGTAATATACTGTTGGTTATCGGTGTCAACAAGTACTGAATTTTGAGGTTGATTTTAGACTTGACATCTTTTTTCTTTGGATTATAAGAAAAATTTCTGGATAACATTTGGTTTCAGGTATGTTAATCTTCCTTATTTAAGTCTTTACTTGTGTGTTTTTATATCTGATATGCTGAATTGGCTTTGGTTGTGAAATTGGCTATGCTTTTTCATTGTCAGACAAGAGTTTTTTGTCATGAACCCATTTTCTTTCATAAATGTTTTGGATAAAAAAATTAAGTCTTATATCAGATTAGTGTAAAGTTTTGACGCTGTCTTGTTATTTTTTCATTTCGTTTCTTTTCATTTCCTAAATACACTATGTTGATGTGTGCATGTAAATTGGCCATTATGAATGGTTTGGCAGAATTTTGATCATTTACAGGTGTGGTACCTTCATGAACAGACTATTTCCCTGGAAGGCAACAATAAACTGTATTAGAACAGTTTTGTTTTAAGAAGTTTGAATATTTCTTTCGGCATATGTTTATTGAGATACAGTAGCACACTGATATAACGAACCCCAAGGGACCAAAGAATTTAGTTCGCTTTATCTGATGTTTGCTACTTACGTTTTGCCGCCATGCATAGGGCTTTTGACGGGACTTAAAAAATTGTTCACTATATCTGATTGTTCTCTATATCTCAGTTCTACTGTAGCTATACTTGGCTTTCATTTAAAAATAGCATAAATGTTTTGATAAATGTTAAAACCATTTTCCTCAATCTTCATTATTTAAGTTTATTGAATTCCATAAAAATTACTTAAATTTGAACAGCTAGATTAATACAACCAGCACTGTTTGAGTGATGTTGTGCAAGTCTATGTTGTGCGATGCTGAGTGATGCAGACAGATAGGCCTATGGGATCTGATATTTACAGAGGGTAGGTGGACCAGCATAAGGACTAACAGTAGGAACTGGACCAGAACTAAAGGGGAATTCCCTTGCTAACATAGACTAAATTCTAGTCTCTGAAATGAAAATACATATTTAATGCAGCTATCTACTATTAAAATTGAAAGGAGCCCACTGAAACTGTTATTTTCTGAAACTAGACTTGCTACAATAACATAGACTTGTATAGGGCTATAAAGATATTTTGTTTCTAGGGCTGTTAGACAGACTATTGCTTACACTGTAGTCTGGCATCCAGACCCTAAAGCAAACAAAATTCATTGATGACCAACCCAGTCTAGAAAAGTATAGCAAGTCTAGATCGCTCAGCTTTAGTTAAAGCTTCTTCTGGGCTCCATTTTTTTTATAATACATGAATTGTTTTAAATGTTGTCAATATTGAAAATAAAATAATTCTGAGACTAAATGTCAGTCTGCTTACACTGCATTGGTTAGAGATATCAACATTTGGATTATTGCTAATAATCATGCATTCCTGTCAGAGGTTTCGGTCACGCAAGGCTGTTACTTCTTACCCTTATTGTTCGTGAAATCGTTTTAAGGAAGTGATTCAAACCTTGATCTTATATGAAGATATATTTTTCATTCTCCGGCTCATTAACTCTCGAAAATGATGACTTAATGTTGTAGTTTTTACATATTTTAAGGTTGGAAAAACATATAGAGCAAGTGAGCTTGGGTTTAAATTAACACAACTTGGGCAATATTTCAGCTATTAGTGGCAGTGAAAAAGTATGCACTTGAAAGAAAAGAAGCTGATGTTGTATGAAACATCATATTCTAGTCCTTTGCAATACAGACAAATTAACTCCAGAAGTCAGATTTTTCAAGAATCCTTCACATTCAGCGATTCCAATATTTGATGAAAAATATGACCCAATACACATTTCCCGAGATATCAAGTCAGTCTACATAAACCTGTATCCATGATTTCCAATCAAGCCAACATGGGGTCTTAGTCTCGTTAGGCAGTTAGCCCTCATTAACCAACTAATTGAATTAATTACCCCAGGGAACTTGAGATCAATTCTACAATATAGCCGGGAGCTGGGCCGTATGATGGAACTGTTTGTAGTCCCTGTTTACTTAGCATGAGGTTCCCTGCCTCTTTAAGGGAGTCTTGTTTTGTTTGATTTCCTCTCATGTTTTGTCAATTATCACGAGCCGCAAGCGGTATTGTCGCTCCGAGCAAGCTAGGTGAACGCAGCTGTTTTGTTTTCAGGTTTGTGCGAGTTATGGATCTTGTGTAACCTGATCGTTTTTAGATTTGTATCTCGATATCACTCATTTGCATGTTGCATCAAGTAAGTCTCGTTCTTTGATGTCTTGTTTTACTCTGTGAACAATTGAGATTGTGTTGATTTCTGAATATAAGAAAAATCTGTTTTCTGAAAACCTATTGTTTTCATGTTTTGTAATTTCAGATGGTGATTGCATTTATGTTTTTGTGAAATTTGGATAAGGATAAATTCTTTTTGAGCAGTTGTAAAATGATTTGAAGCAAGTCTATGTATATAGTAAAGAGTTATCTTCTTTTGGTGCAGAATATCTATTTTGATCTTGTCATGAAAGTTCGATTCCACAATTTAAACTCCAAATATTCTGTTGTCTTTATGAATATGTTTCAAATATAGATATTTTGGTATCAAAGGCTTATGGAGTCAGCGAGCTCGAGCAATTCAATAAGTTACATTAAGTTTCTTTGAATGCAGTTATAGAGGATTATACAGAATTAGGGTAAATGTATATAGAAAGAAAGGAAGAGACAGATTCTATTACTAAAACATTTTAGATAACACATCAATACAATGTTGAGAATATGAAACAACATTAAATTGTTTTACAACAACTAAAATAGAAATTTTCTAAGCTATACCTGCCAGTGCCAGTGAATTTCATGTGAAGGCTATAAGAGTTAGTAAGATGAATTGTTTTAATGATGAAGTTGGATATTGTGAGAATGGTAACAAGAGCTTGGGAAACGCGGCATGGGTGCTGAAAGTCTTTGGTAACAAACTTTCTTTTAAGTTTTGTACATGGGCCTGTAGCCTTTATACAGAATAAAGATCTATTTCACTGCATGGGAGCAGAAATCTTGGTTCCCAAGGCTTCTGTTTGCGGGCAGATGGCGTGGAAATTTATGACGAGAGTTTTACAACCTTTTTATCTCAATATTCGATAATAATTCTCTAATATACAGCTGCGCGCTGATAGTAGGCAAATTTAATGGTCTGTTGATTTGAGATAAGTCATGGAATCCGGTTTGTTTACGAAACTTAAATGCTGAACATATTTGACATTTTTGGAATATATTATATATCTATGATAAAATAACTAACATGGAAAAAGAATTTTTGTTATGTGAAAGTTCATTGTTTCTTTGTTGCAGTTTGCACTTTGTTGCCTGCCAGTTAATAATATATCTAGCAATAACTTTGTTGTCAATACTAAATCTAACAAAAATGATAAAAAAAATTCTTTAAAAATCTAATCAATCAAGTTAGAAATGATAAATATAAAATGTTCTTTCAAGCGCTCTAGTTTCCATTGTGCTTTTACAAAATAAAAGATTGATGTTGTTCTCATGGGAAAGTTTCTTAAAATAAGGCTTCAGCTAATTTGGGTTATTAAGGGTGATTTCCTGGTGGGTTTTAAGATCAGGGTCTGCTACAAGGGGGCATATTGAGTCCTTTTTCATTACAGGGAGCCGCAGATGTAAACACACTCTGCACTTGACCTGACATGAACTCCTTTCACCTTTGACCTCCTTTCACCTTTGACCCTATGGCTGGGTCACCCCAACCTGACAGGTCAAGCTGCCACGCCCTTCTAATGTAGAGCATCAAAGGAAAGAGAAACATTTCCTGAGAGGTTCAAGATTTTTCTTTAATGTCTCCCATTTAAAGAAAATGTGTTGAATGAAGTGAACAGGAGTAATTTAAAAGCACTTATTCAGCTAAAATGTTTTCTTTTAAAACAAACTGTAAATTCTTCACATTTTTATCTGAGCCTGATATTATAATGTTTAAACCAGAGTACTCCAGTGATGTAGTTGGTAAGCAGATGAAGATTTTCTAGTATCAGCTATCCAATAGGCTGCAATACATGATCTGATTCTTTTTTTTTAAAGAATCATCCTGCCATATGGCACCAAAGACATCAAGGTGATAATTTTGAACATGTGTCTTTGATATCCCCAAGTCCCCATCCCCTCTCCATTCCCCTCCCTTTATCACCTCCCCTCCACCCCCTCCCCTCATCACCTCCCCTCCTCCTCCCCCTCCCCCTCCCCCTCCCCCTCCTCCTTGAGGAAACCCATCCCTGTCTCCTGATCTGAGAGGGTTGAATCATTAGAACCAGTGGCCTCCTTCCTTCTTGACATACAGGGATCCTATTCCTAATACTGTCCCATGGAGGCAATGCCAGTGCACGGATGTCTTTTAGGATGTACTCTGGTAGTCATGGCGACATTGTTCCTGTAAGTGTTTTACTGGATATAAGGTAAATCAGTGATCGGAGGTGACATATGTTCTGAAGTGGATTTTTCAAGGAAGTTTGTCTGGTGTACTATGGTAGTCATGGTGACACTATCCTTGTAAGTGTATCATTGGATGTCAGTTCATAACTAAAAATTGTTGACAGTGGTACTACAAGTGACACATAGGCTGAAGTTGATTCAAGGATATTTCTCTTAAAATAACAGACTTTTTTGTGGACACACTTGTCCTAGAGTGACATCCTTCCTGTCTCGAGATCATTCAAGGACTTTGAGGATTAGAAAAATAAAAGGACTTTTTGACAACATACTCAGTTCAAGTCCGAATTCTTAGAAGGATGTTCTTAGATTATATTGGTTAGTGCTGACACATCTGCAGAAGGACCTCCTTCAGGGATACTGTATATAGTTCTGAGTTTACCAGAAGGGGTTTTAAACTCCATCAAATCAACATAATTCCTGGAACTCTTGAACTGGATTCCTGGATTCCGTTGGCCATGATCCAGTTCAGGAAGTGAAGTGTGACAGGACTTTCAGATCTCTCTGGATATTACTCAAGTGTCGGTGCTTTTCCTCAATGAGTTGTAAGTATCATGTCAACTGTACCTCATATTGCCTTGTACTATTGTTATGATATCATTATCATTTTGAGTTTGCACTATTAGGGGATGGTTTATAACTTAAGATATGAAATAGATCTATTTTCAAGGAAGTATAAAACATTGATATATATCTGATCTTATCTATGAACAAATTCATATCTGTCTTTGTGAAATTCCATTCAATATCATGAAAGAATAATATGATGTGCTCTTAGTAACTTGTTAAAGTAAGAACCTGAAATACTAAAAAATACATAAATTATATATACTTTGGACCTGTATTAACTATGTTTGACAAGAGACAATTATCATGAGATATGTCATAATCTAGAACATACTTATTTAGCCCCAGGGTATGGCTGAAATTGAATGAGGATTCACTAAGATAATGAGAACATTCTACTTCCTGGTTGGGATATAGACTTAATAATTATTATGTAGGTAAATAGGGAAATATATCAAAAAGTGTAGTGATTTCTTAGTGAGGCGGAAAATTTGATGGTTATACCCTCATATGAGTATTCCATGCTATTAAATGCATCGTTTTGCACAAAATAGGGGATAAGACAAACAAACTATATAAAAAAGATATAGATCTGCTTTATACCTGGAAAATAATATCTTAGGCTTACAGATTTAGCTAAATTATTCCTAGTAAATTATGGGAAACGCATTTGAGTGGTTAACCTCTGGTTACATAGAAAATATACATTGAAATTCTCATAGAGGAGTGAGCAAATAATTAATAAGACCAGCAAAGTATATGCAATTTTAGTATACTAATATACTCGGAAAATTCCAACCTAGCCTACAGACAGGTTTTTCGTAGAAAGTTTTGGGAGCTGCAGGTGAGGGGTTAATCTCTGACAAGATGGCATTCTTTTCATAGTAACTTAGTCTTACTCCCTGACATTTTGACATAAACAAAATCTCTTAAAGAGCCAGTCTAGATCCGTAGAGAACTGAAATAGCCAATTCTCTGTGACTCTTTTCTTATAATTGATAAAATAATCATTTTTGAGAATAATATTTGTAAGAGAAATGCCATTTAGATATTGAAATTACCTGACTCTGAGAAAATAGGTTAGAATCCTGCATGGGACTCGGCCGAAAAAGTACAGGAATCTGTACTATTGAAGATAGTGTAACCCCAAATATAACATTTTTTTTTTGTAAGAGACTGAATATAAGTCTTATATATTACCTCTTATAAATGTTGTAGCAATTAGGGATAAAGCAAGCAAAGTATTTGTAATAAAAAAGTACCTATAAGCTTGAAATAGACTTCTGAGGGTACACTTAGATTATATGACTCATCCTTAAAGGGGCAGTAGCACGTTTTTTGATAACTTTATATTTTAAATTTTTCTCTGATAATTGTAAGTTCATGTTAAATGTATTATATTGACAGTGTCAAAAATCTCATTACACAAGTCAATCATCCATAGTCAGAGGACAAAGTATGAAGATTCACTTAAAATCCATTGGCGGCCATTTTTTTGTGAACACCTTTAATTCATTTTTTAAAGAAAAAGGAATGGCATTGCTAAACTGAACATTACATATTTGAATTATTACTGCTCCATTTAGTTTTAATACATTGTCTTTCAGTTGGAACCATTAATTTTCATTTTCCTGACATCACCTTATATTCCCCCTAAAAACGTGCTACTGCCCCTTTAAGTCAGTCCAAAACAGCTTGAAGACATAGTGAATTTTAATTGAAATAAGTTAAAAGAGTCCTGTTCAGTGTTTACTCCAGGGGATTCAAAATTGCATCAGCATGTTAAGAGTTTAGGTAGTGCAATACTGCTTGAATTAGGTTCGTATATTCTCCAAATAGCTGTACGTGATTATATTGTTAAGTCTTAATTACAAACACAGGTGTAGAGAGAATCTCTTTTAATTTGATTTTACAAGATATCCTGAATATCATTGATTTAGTATCAAAACATCTACAAATAGGTATTCAGCATCAATTGTCTTAATAACAAACACAGTTGTAGAGAGAATCTCTTTAAAATGGTTTTACAAGATCCTGAATATGATTGATTTAGTATCAAAACATCTACAAATAGGTATGCATCATCAATTGTCTTAATAACAAACACAGGTGTAGAGAGAATCTCTTTAAATTTGATTTTACAAGATCCTGAATATGATTGATTTATTATCAAAACATCTACAAATAGGTATTCATTCATCAAAATATTACTTACTCATTTTATGAAAGTAAAGATCTTAATTAGTCTTTCAATTAGTATTTTCAAAACGTTTTTTCAAGGTCACAGCAAGGTCAACATTTATGGAGAAAATGGATTAATTTAATTTTTAACACTTTATTTCATTACAATAATGTTATACTCAATGAAATGTGTTCATTGATTATGTGACCTTGAGTGTCAAAGGTCAAGGTCACGAGAAAATTCCCAATTTGGTGAGGCCTGTAAAAGGCGGAACAGGGTAAGGCGAAACCCAAAGTTCCGGGGCTGCTCTGCTTTTGCGCTATCCCGCAAACGCTAATCTAGTTACTATAGGTGTTAAGTTGTTACAAAATAGTATCGGGATACATGGTCAGTGACATATTGTATAATTTTGAAGGTTGCTTATAGCAATACATAAATATCAATAAATTCTTAATGTACCGTATATGACCGGGTATAAGCCGACCCCGCATATAAGCCTACCCCCTTTCTCAACCCCCCAAATTCCAGTCAAAACCTAGTATCTCATGTATAAACCGACCCCCCTCTTCGCAGCTATATTTTGCCGACAGTAAGTCGATATGATGCCAGTTGCATTGAAAGTAAAAGCTCATGAATCCTCAAATAACACGTTAATTTTATGATGATATTATTTTAAAAAACTATAAAAGAAATTATAAGTGTTCACTTACGGTGTTTGTTGTTTGTTTTAATCATATTACATATTATTCTCGACAAATTGTTAACGAACGACTTTCAACAACCTTTGGTGCATGAAGTGTTTGCTGGAAATGTGATATTTGTTACAAGCCTTTTCATTGGCTAAATTATGTAGCTCAACCAATCAGCAAGTCGGTTTAAAAAGATCTACTTAACATCAAACGTGGTCGTAATAATTTCATGACAACATTTTGTCGATACAATATTAAATGTGTAAATATATCAGATTTTCTTACACGTTTTCTATATTTTATTATTTCAAAATTAATATGCAGTTAATTGAAATATTTGTGTATATAAAAGTCGAAGAATAACGATCAGAAATATAACTTTGAGCAAACTATCATATAAGGAATGTTATTCGTTGTCACGAAATTACGATTGAAATTCAAAGTAATGTAAAACATTGTGCTTTCACGAGTGTATCTTTGATAAAGATTTGATTGAATTTCGATAAGATAATATGATTGATAAGTTTGGAAATATGTCTTATTAATACTTTAAAATGGACAACAAGTCTTTTGAAGTGATAACTCTTGATAATATTTGAAAAAACGGGTTTCAATTGCCGATCGTGGATGCGAGTGAAGCCACATGGATCTGCCGAAATCTAACAGTACGTGAAGGTTGCTTGAATATATTTTCAACTTCCCGTTGCATATTAATATATCTTTATATATTTTTAAACTTCTCTTTGTATATTTTCATTAAAAACAACAACACAACAAAAATATTTTTATTTTACAAGTTCAATATAGAAATGACCTCGATGATTGTGCATGTTACTTCCTGTGTAAACATCGACTCGCTAACTCGCTGGGCTGACGATACTCGTGCTTGGTCACTTGATTTTTTTCATCTGCAACATATAACTCAGGTATAGACCGACCCCCCTCTCTGACCCCCTAATTTCTGGTGTCAAATTCTCGGCTTATACCCGGTCATATACGGTAGGTACTTCAATCTGAGGTATAGAGTTAGAAGGTACTTCATTAAGCACCCAAGTACCTCTTCTGAAAAGTGATAATTGGATTGTTTTACAATTACCCTGGTATATCAAACCAGCTTTAAGTAAATTCTTAAACAAAATTCACTGATAAGAGTATTTTGCGAAAGGTTATTGTGTAAGGAGTGGATGTGTATCGGGATACATATCGTATTTAATCTCCATATCAAGATGCGTATTGTAAAAGACCTTCTTGTATCATTTCTGATATTTATTTTGTGAAAAGGTCATTGTGTTAGGAGCATCGGGATACATATCGTATTAATCTCGATATCACGATACGCATTGTAAAGAGACCTTCTTGTATCATTACACCTCTGTTAATTACAAATGTAAGATCTTTGTCCGTTGCAACATCAGCTATAAAAATTCTGAATAATGTCAAGTAAAGTCAGTGTTTTCTAAGATTCAAACCAATATATTCAGCTCAATTAATATCATGTCAATTTAATTTAGCCAATACAATGTTAATATTCTAGAAATACCACTGCATCATTTGATTTTATTCTCATACATGTGTCCTAATTTATTCAACTTAGTGTGTTTGACTCAAATGCAAGTTTACTCTTATATTACAACAAGTACATAGTACTAGACTAAAATTTAGTCTATGAAGAATTTAAAACAACATGTACCTTCATTTATGTTATTCTATTTTTTTACTTTTCATTTAGTGCATTCAGTCAATTTAGACTTGCAAACCTGGACAGTATTAAAGGCTCCTCTTAAATACACAGTTATGAAGCAGGACTAACAAAGTACCAATATTTAACCTCACATCTAGAAATATCTCAACATCCTTAAGTTTTAATTACGCAACTCAAGCCTACACAAGGAGCTGGTCAGTATGTACATGAGAGACACGTGTCAAGGTTCAAATACTCCAACTACTAGACTGTAGTACTTCACAGTTAGAGAAATAAGAAGGAAAGTAAACAAACAAGCCTACTACATGCGTAATTACTCCAACAACAGCCCTCGTAACAGGATTAGCCCACTGCAGACCTGGAATGTATCAGACCGGGCATGATTGAGTCCAGTTTTTAGAGGATATTCGAGGTATTCTTGTCCCTTTAAGATCAAGATGGGATGTTACAGACTCAAATGTGTCTGAATGTCTTGACTTTGTTCGAGAATTTGACTTTTTGGAAGTGATTTACCTGTCTTTAAATAATTTGAAGGTAAGATATGTTCAATCAGAATTTGAAAGAAATCTTTAATTCTTTTGAAAAGGTATTTGTGTGATATATGCATATTTTGAAAAAAACTTTGTTTGGGTTTAATTCATTTAAATTATTGTATACCTGTGCTATATGTTTAATCCCAAATCGCCTCATCTCACCTGTACTTATATATATATTATAGCTCTAACATTTCATACATATTTATTTTGTTATGATTGCTAAGAGTAATTAATACATCATACGATAATGTCATTTGAACACCCTTTTACCTTAATATCAAAATTGAACTTTCCAAAAATAAAGAACACTCCTTTTTATCAGGATTGTTAACCCTATCCAAGCCCAAGTCCTTCTTGTGAGCAAGTTAGATAAACTTAATTAAGGGAATATATCAGACAAATTCAGACAAATTCATAAATATTTATTTTTATATAATTGCTATGAGTAGTTAATACATCACACACTAATGTCACTTGAACACATTATTACATAACATCAAAACTGAACCTTCCAAAAATAAATTTTCCCCAAAAACTAACACTCCTTGTAATCAGGATTGTTAACCCCATCCTAGCCAAAGTCGTTCATGTGAGCAAGTTAGATTAAGGGAATCTATCAGACAAATTCATAAATATTTATTTTATTATGATTGCTATGAGTAGTTAATGCGTACATCACACAATAATGTCATTTGAACACATTATTACCTAAATATCAAAATTGAACTTTCTAAACAAAAATTCACAAACAAGAACACTCCTTGAAATCAAGATTGTTAACCCATCCCAATCGAAGTCCTTCTTGTGAGCAAGTTAGATAAACTTCAGGGAATCTATCAGACAAATATCTTAACTTGATTTTAACACAAAAGCATGTTCACACCTCTTACCCAGGCATTGAGTGTAATGATATTATATCATGGAGATATATACCGTTTTGTAAATGTTTGTGTGTTGGGCACTTAGCAAGATAAATATTTAATTCTTTTGTCAACGTTTATGTTGTTAGATATTGTAATAGAATGTCAAGTAGTTTAGTGGATGATTGCTTTAGAATGTATTTACAAACTGTGAAAATGTTTGTCAAAATATTTCTGAAGTATGGTTGATTAATCAATTCTGTCTAAAACCAACTGATGAAAACTATTGATAAGTGTTTTGAATGTCAATCATGATAAATTGCTTTATTTGTCAAGCGAATTTTTATTTTAAAATCTTTTTAGGGTGAGTTGTTCTTACTTGTCTTTGAACTTTACTTGATTAAATATAGATTTCTTTCATTTATAATATGAGATAATATTTCTTACCACAAAATCAATTTTCTTTTAATTCCAAAAATCATTCCAAAAACCTCCTTATTTAATTGCAGTCTATATATCGACTTTAGACTGATAGTCAGGGATGTTTCCGGACATCTTTCAGAATTAAATATTGATGGTATTTGACCTTTGACCTCAGCACCTGATGCAAAACAAAAGTAGAAGATTCTGATGTTGTATTGATTGGTATTGGTGAGTGGAGTAACTCCTGGACGCTTGTTTGGGTCACGTGCCAGATAGATTTGATTGGTTCTGGATATTACGTGGAGAAACTTTCTCTTGTTGGTAACGTCTATCCGATTGGAACTGAATATGAACCTTGCTTTACTTGTAAACTGTTATTAGCAGCCCCGTCTAAGGACGGGGCTGCTATCAGTTTTTGTGAAGTTTCCATCGCCGCCGCCGCCGCCGCCGCCGCACTCGTACTACTAGCTATAACTTTTTTCCCCTAAGCTTTCCAGAACTCTTATTCATACCTTACTCCTCATACCTCGGGGGAACGATTTTGACATGTTCACTTTCAAGGTCAAAGGTCAAGGTCACGAGCTATGTATTCACACTAAGAATTCCTTGTAAACGCGATAACTTGAAAAGTTTTTGTGCTATGAAGCTCTAACTTGGTATATATCATCCTTGGAAAAGTAAAAAAATTTGAAAAGGTTTTGGCTACAATCCGTCAAAGGTCAAGGTCACAGCAAGGTCATGACGTAAGCATGTTTTAGCGAAAATGCTTTATTTTAACTATGAACACTTTTAATCAATACATGATTGTTATACTCAATAAAAAGTGTTCAATTATTGTGTGACCTTGAAGGTCAAAGGTCAAGGTCATGAGATATGAGTTATTGCAATTCCTTCTAAACACAATAACTTGAAAAGTTTTTGTGCTATGAAGTTTAGATTTTGTATATATTATCTCTTGAGAAGTTCAACATTTTCAAAAAGTTTTGGGTACTAACTGTCGAAGGTCAAGGTCACAGCAAGGTCAACATATATGGAGAAAATGGATTAATTGTATTTTTAACACTTTATTTCATTACAATAATGTTATACTCAATGAAATGTGTTCATTGATTGTGTGACCTTGAGTGTCAAAGGTCAAGGTCACGAGAAAATTCCCAATTTGGTGAGGCCTGTAAAAGGCGGAACAGGGTAAGGCGAAACCCAAAGTTCCGGGGCTGCTCTGCTTTTGCGGTATCCCGCAAACGCTAATCTAGTTGATGCATAGGTTTTATGAAATTGTGTTGCTAGCTTTCCTGCTAATATTTGGTTGAGTAATCTTTTCCAAACATGTTTCCTTTGTGAAGTAGACTGTCTATTGTTTCCTGCTTTCTTGCAGTTATTTTTATTTTTATATTTATTTTTATTTTTTTGGACATTTTTCAAAAGCCTTCTAGCAACCTTTCTGTGTATCTCAATGCAAGTATTTTATTAAAAAAACGTTTGTGAACATTTTTTATTGAATCATATATGAATCTTTATCACTTTAAGAGCTTACAAAGGACATTTGAAGTACAAATTGTGTTGAATATTCTTATTTCCTTTCATTTGAAAAATGCTTGTTTGTAGATCTGTTGTTTATTCACCACACTTTTAATGAATATCCATTATTGTGTTGCTTTCATTCCTCCTTTAAATCTTTGACAGGCTACACCAATTAAGGGAAGTCATAGATTTAACTTTTTAATTTGAGTTCATGATTAGAATCCCATTTATTACATAACAGTGACATCAACTTTTGATTATTTGTTATTTTCTAAACCCTTTCATAAACATTCATAAATCTATTTATAATTTTGAAACAACTGTTGAATCGCGTGCAAAGTAGTTAAAATTGGAAATTGGTTTATAATTAGAAAATAATGATCCCTACCTGTTTGTTGCTTCAGGATAATTGAAGTGGGAATATGAGTATATAGATAAATGTATACATACATCCCAGCAGGTATCCCAGCATGCCTTGGGTGACAAGAGACTTCCTGGGATGATCAACTACTTGAACACACGACCCAGGGCTAATCACCTACCTTAAGTGTTTTTAATCAATTCTGATTGGTCGGGGTGTGAAATAACTGTTTTTGATTGGTTGATTGTCAGATTTGATTGATTTACCTTAGATGAGGTAATGATAGATGGGTAGAGTTAATCTGGTCAGGTTGGAACTTCTGGTCACTCTTGGTCAAGCTTTGGTCATTTTGTGGTCAAAATCAATTAAGGATAATGTCTTTTCAAGATATTGATGATCCAGAGAACCCCTATGCAGGTATTGTCATTTAATGATTCTTTGAAATTCTTTTATTTCTGGTGTTTGTTCAATATGTTGATATTCAATTCTAAGTATATCGATAATTATGTATTGTATTTAGGTGTTGAGTTGAGGTTACATTTTGTAACACATGCCTGCCTTGTTTGTTTTTTAAAATATTACTTGATATTAATATTATCATTGTAATGATAAATTCAAGCTCTAATTTTCTTGATACAATCAATGCAAGTATAGTACTTAGCAGAATATAATTTAGGTAGCATTTGTACATTG
Organism: Steromphala cineraria; assembly: GCA_916613615.1. NCBI lineage: Eukaryota > Metazoa > Mollusca > Gastropoda > Trochida > Trochidae > Steromphala > Steromphala cineraria. The sequence goes on along the minus strand of OU744736.1, from coordinate 22,316,433 downwards.
TCTTATACAATAGCTCAGAAAAAGCACTAGATTTGATGAAAATATTTAAGAAGCCAAAATTCCAAATAAACTCTAATTTTCTTAAAGAGATCTAAAGTATAAAATCAGTCAACCCACGTCAGGTATGCATATGGATATGAACAAAACTTCCAACAAATAGTTTCTTTTGAGCTTCTGACATTTAAAGTTTGTAGAAAAGGATTAAAAATACTTGAGTACTCTTTAAATAGTAACCATCACTATCAGTCAAATTTCTATATTCTTTAATGGAAAACTGGGTTGACATTTCAGATGTTATTTAGTCAAAGTATTGTTATGCAGAGTAAACATGTATTTAGTAAATAAATTGTTGTAGTGAAGAAATTAGGTTAGAAGCGTCATGGGCTGAACACTAGTTTAAGAAGATCAGAAAAGAAATGATGGAAATATGATAACTGGTATTCTTTGTCTATGAATATTGTATAGAGAATGTTATTATCTAAGATTGAAGTTGTATGTAAATAAAGCTGAAAAGTCAAAGGCATAAAGCTGAAAAGGCCGACTTCAAAGGACCAAGTATAGATTTTCTGTAATTTTGTTGTGATAAAATAGTGTTATTTTGTCATAGATTGAAAACTTCTATGAATATTTGGTTGAGTAATATTGCCTATAATGTGGGGTGAGCGACTGTCTATGCATTATTTACAAGATGTCGACCTGGTTATAGAGTGAGGGCTTCCGATAAATGATGCTATATTCAGAAGTTTAAAAGTTTTAACATCGTTTTAAACTTTGATTTGTTGCCTCTGTAATCTTAAAACTTTTGTATTCTTATCTAGTATTTTTCATTTCCAAGTCATTATGTGTTATGATAAGATGATTTATCTAAAAATGGTAAACAGCTCAAGCTCAGAATAACGAGGTATGTTTAACATGATTAAAATCCGACCACCAGTTCAGTATCTGCTGCTTGATGTTTAAATGTTACTTAAACTTGTGACAGTAATGATAACTCTTCGTAATCATGTACATTGTGATTTCATTTTTGTGCGTTCTGTACCGTTGCCACAGTAATAATGATTTTACCCTTATGTGATGCTGTAAGCAAAGTAAGGATTTGAGTCACAATTCCAATCTTTAAGTCTTTTAATCTAAAGTAACATTGAAGCTAACGAAGGATTTGTATGAGATATAACAATCAATGAGTAGCTTGTATGTTTCATATGAAGCATATAAATGATGATGGTTTGATGATTCTTTTTACAAATTGTCCTCTGATAAAATGATTTCAGAAGGTAATTAATGTTTTCCTTGGTAGCAGATTGTTGTGAATGAAATTGAATATGACTGGATATGGATGTTTGGATATATCTTACATATGCAACAATTTCATTGAATTAGGAATGTAGAGCTGATCCAAGAGTCTTGTTATGAAAAGTATGTCAATGGTGAAAGTAAAATATCATTACCACCCTCCCTTTAACTGAGTATGGTCTGAACAGGTGTGTAGGTATATCTTACAGTTTCATTGAATCAGGAACATAGAGATTATCCCAGACTCATGCTGTGTCGAGTGTGACATTGATGCGATAAGAACTTCTTTCATGAGGGTCATTATTGAACAAGTATGTACCGGGTGTGTTTTATCTCACTTTTTTAAGTGGGCGGACCAAAATTATCACTGTTATACACCAAGTTGAACAGGAGTTATCAGTTTTATACACAGAATTGTAGGGAACTTCTCACTTTTATACAGCAAGGGGAACAGGAGTTATCACGTTTATTATCACTTTTATTATCATGGTGAACCGCAAACAACATTCCAGTAATTCTCTGTGTTGAGCTTGACTGCAAGTAAAAGGTCCAACAAGTAAACCGATCATTTAATTAGCTTCTCGGTCTCCATGATTACCCAATATGACCAATTAACGCAAACTGTGAAGAAAATGTCAGATAAGGGGAGATAACTCTTATTTGTTTGCACTTTAATTACTTCCACTGTAATGTGAGAAGTGTTTGGTTTGAAGTTTGAACTCCACACAATCGGTGTACTTTGATATGATCCTTAGTAAATTAATACCAAACACAGGCATAATTGAAAAAGTGGACAGAAATTCTTTGAGAACGGTTTAAATCAAAATGGAAAATATCATCAGTGGCACTTACAGCAATTTTGATGGGTAGGGTTGGGCTGGTTCACATTTTAAAACAGGGAAATGGGAGGGGGGAGGGTCAACCAATTTAAGGCTAGTTTTTTCAATTAATCATAAGGTTTGGCATTCTTCTACTCACAATAGATGTATGAATGTACCGCCACTTCATTATAAATTGATTATGGATTTAAATGGCAGACATTTGCATTTATATTATTGCTTTGTATTGGCCAGTCATTATTGTTAATCCTCTACAAATCTGAATTCCATAGATGTTTTGCCCCTCAGCATTGCAGAAAGTGAATTGACATGACTTTCTTAAATTATCGAAATGTATACCTCCCAAGCAACTTCATCCATGATGACAAATACAACTCCAAACACAGACAAAGCATGCATATTCTAGGGTCAAGGGTCAACAAAAGGGGGTCAACTTTGATGTGATTGTGACTATGAGTAATGTATGTAGTAGATTGTATTACTGAATGAATTCCATCTTAACAGAAGTTTATCAGCTGATCATGTCACACTCCATGATCACAGCAGTTTGTGTTGTTTGTCCTCTCAGAACTGCTCTAGACTTGCATTGAGGCACTGAGAGGAAATATTTATGCTGAACTATTTTTGCAGATTTGACCCAAACAGTTTATTGACATTCTTGAAGTTGATGTAGTTAGAAACAAAGACAATATCTTATGGATGAAAAACTTGTTTGTTCTGTTAAGGCAATTTTTTGATAGATTTTAATGTTGTCAATCAAGATATGATAATGACATTAGAATCTATGTCAAATGTCTCTTTCACATATCAAAGAGGTTGTTCATTCAAAAGAATTATCCTTCTAACTGTATTCAGTGTTCATTCCTTATAAACTTCTGCTCAATAAGGTGTTTTAATCTAAGAAAAAATTATCAAATTTGGATCAAGGACTTACTTAGATGCTCAAGTGTTCCATTATAATTAAGGTAGCTGAACTCTGGACACTAAAAATTGTGCTGCGTATTCATCTTAAAATGTGTTTGTTTGCTGCTTGTCATTGCTATTTGATATTTCTTTTGTAAGTCAACGTCGAAAGTTGCTTTCACATATTAAAGAGGTTGTTTATTCATAAGAATTGTCCTCAGTGTAATCAGTGTCCAATCCCTATTAACTTCTCCTATGTAATCTTTTTTCAACCCAAGAAAAAGTAATCAAATTTACGACCCCAGGCAGCAAAGGCCAAGTCATCCCTTCAAGCAGCTTAGCTGAACTATATTATATATAATTGTGTTGTAATTTTGTCTATTAATGTCGCTGCTTTGCATCTTTTGTGATTTGATGATTTCTCTCTCAAGTCGGTCAATGACAATCTTTCCAATGAGAATGAAGTGCTTCAGCATTTTTGTCTATAAACTTCCAAATTATTGGATTATTAATTCCTAACAAGTTCAGGAATTGGATATCTAAATTAGATTCTTTGAAATCTTTGCAAAGCAGAATGTAGTGTGTGAATCTCATTAATAGTCAGTAACATGGCCGCCAAAACAATATATTGTCTTTATTAGTCGATCTAATCTAAAAAAGAATGTGTTAATTCTATAGAAAGCTGAATAAGGTAGTTTGTCTCTCATATAAGGTCGTTGATTTCATCTTGATGGTAATAAATAGTCTATATTGGACTATAAATCTAAATCAGATTGTTTGAATTCTGTACAAATCTTATAAAAACCTATCACGAATCAGCTGCAGTGCTATATGGTGATTCATAGTCTATACCAGCCCTCACTATGGTATTGGAACACAAATGCTTCTGCATATTAAGTTACTTTGTTCTATTCTTGCCACTATTATTTTGCTTATATCTTGATAATTATAACACTTATAATTACTCTACTGGAGTTTGTATTTACAATATGTTTGATTTTTCAGGATGGTTCATACCTTTATGATCATAAGGTATTATCTTATTGATAAACAACTTCTTTATTCTGTGAAAATGGTGTTTCCACATAGATCTAATGTCCATGCAGTTAATACAGTGGAGTGCAGAACTTGAATTAAAGAAGTTTACTGTTATGATTATTTGGAAAATATTACAAGATGTTTCTGATTTAACTTTAAAGGAGTTATTTTTAAAATGATTAAATAGCAAGTTGTTAAAATTAATGTTTGAGGTGAGCTACTTCTCAAGAACATGCAGTTATACTAATCAAACATTTTTTGTATAGCAAGCATTGAAGAGAAATATATTTTATTTCTTTATTTTTGTAGTATATGTATATGAAATAATATATAACACACAAAAACATTCAATAAAAAACACATACCGTATTCGTCCTAATAAGCGCCCCGGGCGCTTAGCTTGCAAAAATCCAAAGGGGGCGCTTATTAGGATACCCCAGAAAGGGGGGGGCGCTTATTAGGAATACGTTATAGACAAGCGAAACTAGCACTTGGGCGCTCTGTTATATAGAAATTTGTAATAGGGGGCGCTTATTAGGGAGGGGACGCTTATTAGGACGAATACGGTAGTTGCTTTGGAAACACATTTGACAGAGTATAAAAGTGCTTATACCCAAACATCCTCAATTCAATTGTTAAACCTATCAACACTTCAATTTGAGTAGCCCCCTGTTATCTGTGCCCTATAATGAAGTTGATGTCAGGGTGAAAAGATAACTAATGGAAAATTCTAAGGGGAGATAACTCAATGTACACTTTGACCAAATAACCTTTTCTTGCGTGCTATCTGGGCAATTTTGTGTTGTTGATTGAAGGGATTGCAGTGATTAGCTTTCATGGTTATACTGATGGCAACAAAATCAGTTGGGTGTCATCATTACAAATGTTACTATGGAGGTCCCAGGGGCCCCTTTCACAAAGCAACCTTTACTAAGGTTAACCTTAACTCCAATTCTTTACTGTTGGGCTAAGGTTACCTTAGTGACTTACGATCACCTCTAGTCAGTTCCAACTCTGTAAGATCATCCTTACTTAAAGGGGCACAATGCGCTCGCGGGTTAATTAAATATTTGTTGGAAAAGCTTAATTAGCCAAGCGTAACGAGGTCGGAAATCTCAATCAGCGTGACCACTACTCAGCGATGTTTGTTTTGCGCAGCGCCCTACTCGCGCGGTACTCAACCGGATACGAGATTGTTTATAAGTCCAAACAATATGGCCGAATAAAATCATCCTTATGTCCAATCAAACTTCAATACTAGGTACCCAGTAACATCTGCAAACTTATTACGTACCAAAAATTAAAACATTCACTAATATATCTTCGTGAGTTTATCATGAGGTAATAGACAAATTTTTTAGTTCAATATCACATGCCAAATATTAATGTGATTCAGAAATGTCACAAATATCACGATATCATAAATGTATGTTGAATCATATACAAAGTACATGTAAATGAACTTTTTAATCAAAATCTTTGGGTTTAACAAATAGGATTTTTTTCCGAGAACTTATTTCCTAGGCGAAACTTTTTACCGGGACTTTTTTTACCGAACACCGATTATAACCTTTCATCAAGATTTTTTTTATGTATGTGCGTTGCTGTTGTTAAATTGAGTTAAGATTTAATCTTTGTCTAAATGTTTCAAATAGATCAAATATTTATCATCTTTCTTTAACAGGTATCATAAACAGTAATGTCTCCTTGGATTTCAGGCAGTGAAATAAACAGGACTATTTTTACTTGTTTAATTGTGAGGATAATAAAATACATCGCTGATATTTGTAATCACTGTAATCACACCCAATACATTGATAAAATATACATCTCGTTAGTACCACCTTATCTATCTCTGTAATTTTCTTTTATGACGACCGGACACCTGTCATTTTATACGTTGTGTATCTATAGCAATGAAAGTGTGAAATGTCTAGTCGTATGACGTAAACAGTGACATAACTGTCCGGGCACTAACTAACTTGTCATCACAATAGGCGACAGATTGTCTGGCCTAGTGACCAACGAATTTGTACATAACAGTGACCGCCGACTGTCTTGGTATCTTACTGCAGACAAAATGTTAACCAATGATATTGAAGAATATAATCCGACCAATGAAAAGCAGAAAAAGAATGTAAATTTATTTCATAGGACTCCCCTTCGTCACTATATGTTAAACCTTGATGGATCATGTATGATGTTAACAAATACAGTGGATCATATACATGGATGCTTCTAGCAGGTATGTTTTTATCGTGTTCAATACGAGTTAAGGAAATACCCCCCCCCCCCCCCTCCCCCTCCCATTCAATATTTCGTAAAAAAATATGATAAGATGAAAGAGAAGCAACCATACCTTTGTGTAGGTTTATTCGTAGAGGAAACGGGTTCGTAGATGGGATTTTTACAGGTTCGTAATGAAAAACAGTGTTTCGTATAGAGTGACAAATTGTGAAATAAGTTCATATAAGCAATAAATTATCATTGTAAATGATAGTATACAAATTCAAAGGAGAATAATTGTACATTCAATGTATAAATACGATCGATGTTATGTCTTGTATAAATAAACTGAGTAGATACTTTGTAAATATTACATCAAACTATATAATATATATTCACAATATTAAATGAAAATTTAAAAACCTCCACGAAGCTTTTTTCCCTGAAAAAATCGGTCATGAAGGGGATTCCCCTGTCAAAACTACGACCGCATCTCGCTAGGCCAGTGCCCAGTCTTCACCACGTGACCTTGCTACCAACTAAATCAATTACGTAACGGTCTCATTAACGGTGGTCAATTCGCCTTGACCCGCGAGCGCATTGTGCCCCTTTAATCTTCATTTAAGTGCTTTGTGAACTTTACCTATGGTCGATAATATATTAAGATCATTTACCCTGACTATCTGCATCAGAATATTTTTGTGTCATTAATTGAACAAGTGAAAAGTGATTATAATATGTTGATTAGTGTGACTAAGTCATTGTTTACAATTTCATCCTTGAAGGTGCACTTGATAGTGATTGTCACTTAATTAGACCAAATGTCCAAACCATCAAAATAATCAAATCAATTTTAGATTTGAAATTTTTGAAGATTGATCAATGCTTGTTGGTAAAAAAATTAAGACAGTTGGATGTAAACTTAGTTACTAACATTATTGTTAAACTCTCCCTATAGGTTGACAGTGAATGTCACTTAGACCAATGTCCAAGCCATCAACATAATCTGAGCAATTTTAGATTTGAAATTTTTGGAGATTGATCAATGCTTATTTGTGTTGGTAACAAAATTAAGACAGTTGGATGTAAACCTAGTTACCAACATTATTGAGAACTCGACCTACAGGTTGACAGTGAATGTCACTTAGACCAATGTCCAAGCCATCAACATAATCTGAGCAATTTTAGATTTGAAATTTTTGGAGATTGATCAATGCTTGTTGGTAACAAAATTATGACAGTTGGATGTTAACCTAGATACCAACATTATTGTTAAACTCTACCTATAGGTTGATAGTGAATGTCACTTAGACCAAAAGTCCGAGCCATCAACATAATCTGAGCAATTTTCTGTCGTTGATTGAAATGTTTGGGGAGATTACTCTCCTTTGATTCCTGATGGCGACAAAGTCAGGCCCTTTGATTACAAACGTGAAATTGAGTGAGGAGTTAGTTGTGATTTCGCTCGAGGTCTTCTGACCTTCTGACCCCTGCAGTTTAACACAAGGAAGCACTGGAAGGAGGAGGGGCAGTTTCATAGATCTACCTGTGCTAACGATCTTCACCTGTATGAAAGGTAAAAATTGTCTCAAAGGTATATTTTGAAGCATTAGGAAGGAGGGACAATAGATGTACATGTGTAACAATCTTTACCTGTATGAAAGGTAAAAATTGTCTCAAAAGTATATTATGAAAGGTAAATATTGTCTCAAAGGTATATTTTGAAGTATTTAGGTAGGAGGGACAGTTTCATAGATCTACCTGTGCTGACGTTCCTCACCTGTATGAAAGGTGAAAATTGTATCAAAGGTGTATTATTCATTAACAATCTTACCTTTAAGCAAGCAATCTTAACCATATGGGAAGGTTAGGGAGGAAGGTAAGGTTCATAGATCTACCTGTCTGTTAACGATCTTCACCTGTATGAAAGGTAAAAATTGTCTCTAAGGTATATTTTGAAGTATAAGGGTGGAGGGACACTTTCATAGTATGAAAGGTTTAAAAAAAAATTCTCAAAGGTGTATTATTCATTATCTTACCTTCAGCAAGCAATCTTAACTATCTGGGAAGTTTTAGGGAGGAAGGACAGTTTCATAGATCTACCTGTCTGTTAATGAATTTCACCTGTATGAACGGTAGAAATTGTGCATTAATGATCTCACATACAGACTCACTAAAAGTTTGAGGGTGGGAGAGGCAGTCTCAGGGATCTACCTGTCTGCTAACCATCTTTACCTGTATGAAAGGTTATAATAATTGTCTCATGGGTGTAATGTTCATCAATGCTTTTTCCCCTGTAAACTTACGATTGGTAGACCGACAAAACATTGTCTATAGGATTTCTGTTGTGCATCAACAAAAATAGTTTTGTGTCTAAAAGTTTTAGATTTTCCTTTGAAAAAGAGAGATCTGATATGGCCAAAGTTTGAAGTAAGTGTTTAATATTGAATTGACTTGCAACCTTCTGTTTAATTCTAAAGCAAATTCTTTGCAAACTTTTTGATCATAGAACATCAAAAGGACTATAATTTTTTTTATAAATCTGAAGAACAATTCAAAGTTTTAACTTTTCTTTTAAAGTTTGATGACAATTTCTGAAAACAGATTTCTAAATACTTCCTCGTCTTTAATAAACATACACACTATAATTGAAAAACATCTCAAACACCAAGAAAGCGCTTTGATCTAGGTATCACACAGGACTTTGTTCAGTGTTTATTAAAGACTACAATTTATATCTCATTTGCAACCTTTAAGATATATTATGTACATAGGTTCATTTCAATCTTTTGTTTTGTTTTGAATAATTCATCGCTCAATTTGTAACAAAGATTTAAATGTGTGAATAAAAAAAACTTCAGAAAATTATTCTTAATAAATATTGAGTTCATATTCTTATAACTTGACTTATGTAATTTAAATGTTTAAAATCTACTCACATGCAATGAATTTATCATATTCATGAAATTGAAATTGTGATTCCAGAAAGATTTCATACACTTATTTCAAAATTTTGATTTTGTCATAAAAGGTCAAAGCATATTGTGCACATCTAATTTTCTATTCAGTAATGAAGAAAGAATATAGCTTGCTTGCCCCAAAATGACTTTGAACATAAATTGTATGTTCAAAGGCTAAAACAAAGGAGAAATGAGAAATTTGCGTGTTTCTTTTCATCACACATACCTATTTAATCACATTTCTATCAGCTCAGTTGTAAGGAAAATACTATTCATCAAATCTTGCTATCTACTATAAAATGTAATTTGTAGTTGTCCAAAAATATTCCATGGCCATTTTAATGAAAAAGTGACCTGATTCTTGTAAGAACATTGTTTATGTGGAATTATTTTCAGTTTTGATATTATATCTAGATTATTTTTACATCTAACAGGTTAAAATCAATTACTGTTTATGTTGTCATTTGATTAACATCAAATTGAGATGACAAATTCCATTATCTACACGTACATAATCAATTTGTGATAAATTGACTTAGTTATTCGGACACTTTCAAACTTACAAATAATATGAAATTGAGTTACTTTGGATGTTTGACATTTAAGAAAATTGAATATCAGAGAAAATTGTTTCAATGCTATTGATGTTAGTATTGTTTGACAACACTGACATTTGTGTCCATCTAAATCCCTTTCTTTTTTCCTATAGTTGATTACACACATTTGAGATGAAATATGCAAACGAATATATTTTTCACTTGAAAATTTTTGGACTTGTCAGCATGTTACAAGTCATAAACCAAAGGGATGCTGAAGCCAAACTTGTAAGTTAAGGCAAGCGATCTTGAATTTGAAATTTAAAATATTTTTAATCAAAAGTGATAATACCTAAACAATCTTAGTATTTTCATTTAAACTACCTAAGTTGAGTAAAAGGTGTTCACACTAAAATGGCCCCAGTAATTTTGGCCTGATATCTGAGATTATCTTCTAAGACAGTGGATAATTTGTTTGAAATAATGGGAAGTTTCCCCCTCTATAGATAATACATGTGGCTTAAACTTAAAATGTTTTGACAAATTTAAAAAAAATAAAAAATAAAACTTGTTACTGCCCCTTTTAGGGTTAAATCTGAAATTTTTGTTTCCTTGTTATGATATTATAAAAAAGTAAGAGGAAACTATCTGTAAGGCTAGCAAGTGCAAGTTTCTTGACAGTACTGCAGTATATCTGACAGTGAACTCTTCAGGAGGTAGATATATATAGATATACACCAGTCGGTCTATACTGTCAACACCCTTGTGACATACAGGAGGATATATATATGTATACAACTTCCCCCTGTCTTCATTTTCATGATTTGTGATATGTGACCGATATATGATCTCCTTCTCCACTCTCTGATTTGACTATCAGGTCAGTGAAAAATTTAACTATTTTGATAATTTTGATAATGATGTTCAAACTTTTAGAATTTTAGAACTTTTATATTTGGCCTGAAATTTGCCTTAAATATCAAATTCCTTTCTGTTGCCAGATTTTTTATTTTTGTAGATTATAATTTAGATTGATATTGATTAAGAGTTTGGGAATTTATTTATTATTTACAAATCATCCTGCTATCCCTAAAGATCTTTCTTTTCCCCCAGATTTCTATTTTTATAGAAAATAATTTAGATTAATAATAAATTAAATTTCACCTCGGTAAACTAGACCAACTTTTTATTGTCGTTTATGATAAAATGTTAAACTAAGCTGTTTAAAGGGAAGGTTGTTTTGATCGCTGAGCATAACGTCATGGATGATTTGTTGCGACAAGCCTTGAATGGCCTGAAGTGGCTCGTAATATCAGCTGTAATTCTCGTAAAACATTCTGAGGGGAGTGTAAGTGTTTTTTACTATTTCATGTGGAGATAATTTTGTTGACATTAAAATGTGTTTATTACGCAGTGTTTATAACATTGCATACCAATCAGTCATCTCGATTATGATCGATACCATTTAACACTGCCGATCCCGGTAGTTAACAGCTGCTTGGTGGGTTGGGTTTTAAAAAAATCTCTGATATTGAGCACAAACTCTTGGAATTGTCGATTACATCGTTCCATAATGCCGTCTAAAGAGAGGGTTGTTCATGTTTATCTTATCAGTTCATATTTCATCCCTTTTAAAAGTAGTGAATGTAAGTATAATTTTATTTTACATTTCTTGATAAATTGTTGATTTTAAAAATCTTTATTAAGACAATTGAGTGTGAAAAGAATTATACCTTTATTTGCTGCCATATTTGTTAATCAAGAAATTTTAATTTATCAAAGATTGAAATGTAAATTTGGGTGAACCTTTTTATAAAATCACAGCTTGTTACTGTAATCATTTTAAAGTCTTTTTTCAACACTATTCTCCATAATAACCTTGGATGATATTATTAAAAAAATAATGTTTGAACCATCTTAGTCAATATTTAAAGAGGATCCCTAATTAAGAAATATAATTTATTTCAATATTAAATGAGTTTACACTCACATTATTTGTCATACAAAGCTACTGATAAATGTTTTTTTTGACCGACTGCACCATGTAAATAAACAACCAATTACATAGAAACACATCCAAGCAAACACTCGGACCAACCAGCTAGGGTGTCAGTTTGACAGGCCATCATTCAGAATGTTGAAGGCAATCTTTGCTATCTCTGATTCCAACACAAACTCCTTGCACTGTAGTCTCTTCTCATTAGGCTCCACCTGCTAAATACCTGTGCCAAACCATTTCTCAGTTTCAAGATAGACTAACATGTAGTCCTTGAATATGTGATTTTAGACTGGGTTTCTTTTCAAAAATTAATTAAATAAAATGGGTCCTGAACAAAAGTTGATGTTAGGTGTACAGATAAACAAAACCAACTGAAAGATAATAATTTCAGATGTAGATCAAGCTGATTAAAAAACCATAACAATTTGAAATTTTTGGTCTAGATGATTAATTAAATCAATTTCAGGCCTCTGGAGCTGAGGCAACCAGACTTGCCAACATCTTCTCTTTTTAAGAAGGCTCCTTAGTTTTATTGTTTTAGGCTCTAAATGACAGACTAGTTTCAAGTGATAGTCCGTTATTATTCAATAACAGCATTTTGCCAATACAAGAGGTGTTCTTTGGTTGAAAGTTTTGCTTTCTGTAAATTGACCACTCTAAGGAATTGACACAGATAAATTGTGTGTCATTTACAATAAAAGTACAGTCAAGATTATTTTTGGATATTTTGATATCAAAAAGTAGGAAAAAAAACCTTGAGTCTAGATTATTTTTGGATATTTTGATATCAAAAAGTAGGAAAAAAAACCTTGAGTCTGCAGCAAGTCTCTACAATACCAACCATGTTTTGTTGATTCAGTACATTGAGGGTTAGACTAACATTATAGTCTCAGAAGTATTTTTATGCCCCCGAATCGGAGATTCCGGGGGTATATTGTTTTTCACCTGTCCGTCTGTCCGTCCGTCTGTCTGTCTGTCCGTTTGTCCACAAAAACTTTAACCTTGGTCATAACTTTTGATTGGTCAGAGCTAGGTCTTTGATACTTGACATATGGATCCCTTGTGATGAGACCTTTCAGATGACACCATGACATTTGACCTTGTGACCTTGACCTTGACACAGCGAGCCTTTACCGAAAACTTTAACCTTGGCTATAGTTTCTATACTGTCAGTGCTAGGTCTTTGATACTTGACATGTGTACCCCTACAAAAAAAAATCTCTTGAAACCTTGTTGCTATAACTTTGCCACAGAAAATTTTACCATTGCCAGAGTGTATCCACAAGAAACCTCTGGAGGGGATTGGGAACCAAATCTGGATGGTGTTTGTGGTTGTCTTTCTGCACCACATTCACTTCAGTAATCTAGCGAGCAATTTTACGGACTGCTTTCGGAAAGAATGCCAAAACCATTGTAATAAAACCTTCCCTATGCACTCCAGAGCTTCATGATTGTAGCATTGGTTCGGAAAGGCAATAAAACCTTCCGTTTGCACTCCAGAATTGGTTCATGGCATTGGTACGGAGAGGTAATAAACCTTCCCTTTACACTCCAGAACTTGATTATTGGCAGTGGATCGGAAGGGCAATAAACCTTCCCTATGCACTCCAGAACTTTATTATTGGCATTGGTATGGAAGGGCAATAAACCTTCCCTATGCACTTCAGAACGTAATTATCGGCATTGGTACGGAAGGGCAATAAACCTTCCTTATGCACTCCAGAGCCTAAGTATGGCATTGGTATGGAAGGGCAATAAACCTTCCCTATGCACTCCAGAACTTTATTATTATCATTGGTACGGAAGGGCAATAAACCTTCCCTATGCACTCCAGAGCCTAAGTAAGGCATTGGTACGGAAGGGCAATAAACCTTCCCTATGCACTCCAAAATGTAATTGTGGCATTGGTACGGAAAGGCAGTAAACCTTTCATATGCACTCTTGAGCATGATTTTTGGCATGGTTTTGGAGAGGCAATAAACCTTCCCTATGCACTCCAGAACTTAGTTATGGCATTGGTACGGAAAGGCAATAAACCTTCACTATCCACTCCAGAACTTAGGCTATGAGTCCCTTCCCAGAACTCTAATACTTCGGAAAGGAAATTAAAACTTGTCACAAACGTAAAAAAAACCTTTGTAACATGATTTGTTGCAGTAACTTACCATATTTTTTTTAACCAATGTTTTTTTTCCAAGTTAAGCCATTAAAGGGGCAGTACCATGTTTTTACGGGCAATATAAGGTGATGTCAGGAAAATGAAAATTAATGCTTTCAATTGAAAGACAATGTATTAAAGCTAATTGGAACAGTAATAATTCAAAATATATAAAGTCAAGTTTAGCCATTCAATTCTTTTTTCTTTTACAAAATGATTTAAAGGTGTTCACATAAAATGGCTGCAAATTGATTTTATGTGAATCTTCATACTTTGTCCTCTGACTGTGGATGGTTGGCTTGTGTAATGAGATTTTTGACACTGTCAAATTGATACATTTTGCATTGACTTACTATTATCAGTGAAAATTTTGAAATATAAAATTATCAAAAAATGTGCTACTGCCCCTTTAAAATACTGATTTGATTCAAGATCATAACAAACTAGCAACCCTCTTAGGGCAGGCTATATATGACTTTACTTACTGCATGCATATAATTGCCAATTGATAACAAAAAACAAAACAAATTTGCAGTTCTATGTTTTTAAGTTTCAGTTTTAATACATGATGGTCCCTGTTCGACAGGGACCAATTGTTGATATAATCTTTGATGGGCGTGGCTGTGGTTGTTACACTGGCTGTCATCATAATGAACTATGGATTACTCTATCCAGGCTGAGCTCCTAAAAACAGAAATGATGTTATTGTCAAAGACCTGTCAGAAAGAGAAGAAAAGTCAATATCTTATGATTTTTCATTTAACTCAAATTGTTACATTTATGACCAATTCAAAAATTGATTTACTAGTATGTCATATATCCATTTGTTAGAACTATCTTGCGAGGGTGTTATTTTCATTATCATTCATAGTGTAAGAAGTCAAATTTCCATCACTAGAAAATTAAAGGCATTATTTTATTACTATTATAGTGTTTTTTCAACATCAAATGTATTAGTTATTTGCATTATTATTGAAATAGACGTGATATTATAATTTGCTTTTAGATGAGAGTAAATAGAATGATTAACTAATAATTAAATTTCTATAAGGTAGTTTGAATATTTATGAAAGAACTTGCATGAGAGTCTGAATAATAAAAAAAGCATTCAGGATTATTCAGTATGATATCTGACAATGACTCTCCAATACATGCCTAAGTACTAGTAAATAAGTTTTATTCTTTTATTAACTAGTATTCTTTATCTATGAGGTTTTCTGTTATCAGATGATTTTACATTCATTGTCATAAAAGTATCAAATATACAACATTCAGATCAAAACACACATTTAATTCATGTACGGCATAAAAAGGATGCCTATAATTTTAAAACTATGAATATAGATTTTGAGCACAAAAAAATATGAGTATAAATAGTACATAATAAGTATTTATCATATTTACTTCTATTGTTATTTGTATATTTAACAATTCAGAGTACTTACAGTGTTGACACTGTCTTGTTATCCTGTGAATTCCCTCACTCTGCCAGGTCTGTGTATTGTAAGCTTCATTGATCACCTTAAATAAACACTTTGAATATGACAGTGAATGGATGAATTGTTTTTTTAACATGTCATGCATAAAATAATAAAACATATAGATTGATATTATACCTTCAGGCTTCAGAAGAATTATTATATGAAGAACGTTTTTTAATATTTATGATTTACATATAATGTTAAAATCAATTAAACCAAAAATGAAGGGCAATTGTGCAATGCATGATACATTTGAACAGAAATGGACACACTTGAACATTCATTTGATCCCCTTGAAATCAAGTTACTCCAACATTTATTTCCAATATAGATTCAACCTATTTAGATGTTTACAAATGTAAATGCCAGTTAATCAAGTCTATATATTTTCAAATTCATTGCAGCTTCTGGCAAATTGTCTATTACATCTAAAGCTCTACTGGATGCTTATACAGGAATTAGGTCAGCTTGCTGGCTGTAATATTACCTGATATTACATAATCACTTCCTGTGTCCAAGTTCATGGCAGTCATGGTCTAGTGCACACTGTTGTTAACAATGCATCTTGGGCTGAAAATTATCATGGAAAAGAATCAAACTTACACATCAAGTATCAAATCAAATTTGCAAAATTTAGGTTCAATAATATAACCATTGACATGACAAAGCAAGATACACAACCAAAAAGAATCAGGGTTTGAAATCAATTGTCATTTTGACAGTGAAGCCAATTTTTAAGAAACACTTTACTCACTCCTTTATGATATATAACATAAAAATGGGGAATATAAATTGGGAACAGTCATAAGATATACTCACTTTGGTAATAGTCACTGTAGAAATGCCAATTTGGGGCTCTAATGAGCTGTGATTTAGCTATAATCTCTATGTCCATCAAGGCTGCCATCTTGTCTTCTTGCTAGTGACTGGTTTGAAGTGGAAGTGGTGTTATGCACACAGACTAACGAGCAGTTCTGATTGGTCCAGGCAATCAGGTGGTCACAATGTATTGAATGGTGTAAGGAATCTAGGAATTGAGACAATTGTTTATGGCAGGGTGTTTTGATGAAATGTATTATTGCATAGCTTTGAAATTGAAAAAGTGCCATTGAATTTGTTTAAGCAAACAACAAATAGTACCAATAATTTCTTTTTAATAATTCATAATCATTTTAAGTTATATTGTTTAGTGCCATTGTTTTTATAATTGTGTTTATTTTAAGTGCCCTTTTTCATCAATCATACATGTTTTTCATTGTTGTTATTTAAGGAGTATTTCTTTTAATTGAAAACTAATGAAATGACAAGATGAGTGTCAAATGAACATAGGAATCAATTATAGATTTCAGGCTTCACTCTGCCAGGTTAACAATATTTGAAATCAGTCTTCTGTGTAACAAGAATTAAAATGGAAACTAACAAAATATTTGAGTTCCTTGCAATCTGAGGGTCCCCTAAACTGAAACAACTCATAGCACACTTTTTATGGCAAATTTGTGCAAGTATAATTGAAGGGACTCAGACAATAGACCAGGAAATGAATTCATTGCCGCACCACACTTTAAAATATTTGAGTTCCTTGCAGTACGTCTGAGGTAGGTAGTTCGGATAAAAAATTCAAATGAATGAAATATAGTTTTTACACTTTTTACTGATCAAAGAACATCTCATCAGAACACAGCCAATTAATTTCACATAAATTCAAAGGGGAAATGGACTTAATTGACCAAAAACATTCATATTGTTAGCTATTGTTTACATTCTTTCGACAGGAGATATACGCCCCGCCCCAACACTGGTTGACCTTTATCTGCATATTCAAATATGTGGGTCAGAAGAGAAATGAGTAACGTGACCAGATGAATGTAGGGGCCAGTCATTTCAAACAAAGAGAAAATATTATTTGTAATATTTCATTACAATCAGTTAAATAAAGATCAGAAGATAAGTAAAAACTATGATGTCTAACTTTTAACACTTAATGCGTCGTAAATGTCCTCAGTAGTTCAATGATATGAAGTAAATGTAGGCAAATAAGAATTTTTACTAATGCAGTACATAAATTGAATCAGGAATACCAAATGGCACAAGCAAAGAATTCTGAGACATAACTGTCAGTGAATATATAGCATTTAAAACAAATCTCGTTTGCATGAGATTGTTAATTTTGCTGCACTACGTTACACATCTCAAAGGGGAAAAACGTGGGGATAAATGCCCTCTGATTTTTTCCAGTCATAAATGTATGAAAGCATCGTGTCCATTTTCCTGGGGACGGAGAAACGATTTCCAACTTATCTTACAATATTAATAGTAAAAACACTTATAATTTTTCAGTAATTCAAAGGATAAGTTTGAGTAATTTGCATATGTTCATTCCAACAGATATCAATGTCGTATCGAGTTATAATAGTTCGACCTTTGACGAAAATATGAATTTTCTAATTTGCATATCAATTTCAACAATGTGAAACAACATCATCTTCAAGAATGATCTTTATTTTCTTAATTTCACTTTTTTTATTCTCATGGTTTCAACATAGTTGTGAAAATATTATTATTTATAATTTTAAAGAGGATACATAGAATATTAGAAATTAAAATAATGCTATTGCTTCACATTGCTAAAATAAATGGTCCCTATCCCATAATAATTTTCCTCCACAAAAGATTAGAACAAATATATACGTTGTCGCAAGGTTTACATGCTGCTTACTAGTAATAACAAAATGATCTACTACATCATTTTATAACATAGATAACCCTTTATTTTGCCGTACTCTCTATCCAATGTGTTATGTTATATGGCGTGATCGCTTTGTTTACATATCATGTACCCGAGAGTCATGAGGTACTTCAGTTTTGATAATGATTTAGATGGTTTAAAACCTTAATGTCCAATGCACACAAAGAATATTCAGCCAGCGCATGGCGAAGCACATAAACACGTGAAGGAGAGTATTGCATATCATTTGGTGACGTCATCAGGATTGAATTTGATATGACAATGGGAGATGCGCATAAGTACTCCAAACTACCTATCTGAGGGTCCCTTCCTGAAACAAGTCCACATAGCACACTTTCTGTGTGAGTGTTGAGGAAGGGATTCAGACAAATGGACAAAATAATTATTTCACTGCCGCACCACACTTTAAAATATTGCAGTCGGAGGGTCCCCTTCTGAACCAACTCCACATAGCACACTTTCTGTGTGTGTCTTGTGGAAAGAACTCCAATAAATAGACAAAATAATTATTTCACTGCCACACCACACTTTAAAATATTGCAATCTCTGGGTCCCCTTCTGAACCAACTCCACATAGAACACTTTCTCTGTGTGTCTTGTGGAAAGAACTCCAATAAATAGACAAAATAATTAATTCATTGCTGCACCACACTTTAAAATATTGCAATCTCTGGGTCCCCTTCTGAACAAACTCCACATAGCACACTTTCTGTGTGTGTCTTGTGGAAAGACTGCCAGTTCCTAGCAGTCTGAGGGTCCCCTTCGGAAACAACTCCACATAGCAAAGGCAGGCCTTCCATGGCCCATACAGAGACAGGCCCCACCCTTTCCAGAGCCCTTCCGCATGCGGCAATGGTAAAATTTTCTTAAAAAGGTGGTCTGGCTGTCCTCTGGAGTTGGTGCAATAACGAATTTTCAGAGATTTTTTTTTATAGGGGTATCCCTTGTGATGAGACCTTTCAGATGACACCATGATATTTGACCTTTTCCGTCCGTCCGTCCGTCCGTTTGTCCACAAAAACTTTAACCTTGGTCATAACTTTTGATTGGTCAGAGCTAGCTCTTTGATACTTGACATATGGATCCCTTGTGATGAGACCTTTCAGATGACACCATGACATTTGACCTTGTGACCTTGACCTTGACACAGCGAGCATTTTAACTTTAACCTTGGTCATAACTTTTGATTGGTCAGAGCTAGCTCTTTGATACTTGACATATGGATCCCTTGTGATGAGACCTTTCAGATGACACCATGACATTTGACCTTGTGACCTTGACCTTGACACTGCGAGCCTTTTCCGAAAACTTTAACCTTGGCTATAGTTTCTATACTGTCAGTGCTAGGTCTTTGATACTTGACATGTGTATCCCTTGTGATGAGACCTTTCAGATGACACCATGATATTTGACCTTTTCCATCCGTCCGTCCGTCTGTCCGTTTGTCCACAAAAACTTTAATCTTGGTCATAACTTTTGATTGGTCAGAGCTAGGTCTTTGATACTTGACATATGGATCCCTTGTGATGAGACCTTTCAGATGACACCATGACATTTGACCTTGTGACCTTGACCTTCACACAGCGAGCAGGATGCATCCGGGGGCATTCGTGTTTCACAAACACATCTTGTTTAAATATTGACAACATCTTAAAACAATTCATATATTATAACAAAATGGAGCAGAAGATGCTTTAAATTCTGAGCTGAGCGATCTAGACTAGCTATGCTTGGGTTGGTCGTCACTTGAATATTTTTGCTCTAGGGTCCGGATGATAGTCTAAGGTTCACCATCTTGAAGTTGTAAGGCACAAAAATCACGTAAGTGGTAAATTACAAATGAGGTAACCTCATACCTGTAACCCTTTGCTCCTCTGAACAGCGCCATATGTTACTGGGAGATCCAATAATAGTTGGGTGATGTGAAACACAGAGTACGCTTTCACATGAGGCAAATCTGATACTTTGTTTTTTGCTTGGATGGCTTTGAAAACTTTTAACACAAAATTTTGTTCTTAGGAATTAGATCATGTTTCTGTATTACCTGTATCAAAGACCCTGTGACTAATTGCTTGAGTGGCATTCTAGAAGTTGGTAGTATAAGGAATACTTTTTAGGAATAGCACTTCAGTATAGATCCTTACACTGTTTTCAATAGATCTTTATTCTCATGTTTCTGTATTACCTATATCAAAGACCTTGTGACCAATTGCTTGACTGGCATTCTTGAAGTTGGTAGCAAGGAAGACAAAGGAAATTTTACTAATGGCACTTCGGTATAGATCCTTACACCTTCAATCAATCTTTATTCTCTACCCTGTAATTGATTGATCCTGCATAGAGAGCATTTCTCAGAACTACCAGTTATAAATTATAACCATTGTAACCAATCACTTAGTCTCTGTAACCAATCACTTATCCTGGGAACAATCAATTCCCCTCTGCCACCAATCACTCTGTTAGGACCACTTTCCCTTTATAACTACCCACTTATTTTCTGACCAATCCTCTGTGCCAAATCTTTTTTGCATCTTTCCCTGTGTAACAAACTACTTATTTTGTGACCAACACTTTATCCTCTGTGCATAATCATTTTGCACCTGCAACTTATGTTACCAATCAAATTTGTTCTGTAACCATCACTCTTCTTTGCTCAAAGAAGGCCTGGATGATATCTTTCATCAACACATGGAGTTTAGTCCTCTGGAGGACAAAAGGAAGAAAGTTTTATAGTTAAATGATTGGTTAGAATTCGAGTTAGAATTAGAATTAGAAATCAGACTTTTCTCTGCCTTTTTACCTCTTTTTACCTATCGGGCTACTTAGTTACTGTAAGCACTTACTGTATCCTTATTGAATACATGTGCTTGAGTTGAAACTGGTGCTTTTAGAAGGATGATGAGATTTTGATAGAGAAGTTTTATTCTTAGTGTCTTTAATGTTTTGCTGACTAAGCACTCTTGGAAGTAACCTTACCTAGAAATGTAACTTTGACCTATCAGGCTACTTATTGGCCATAAGCACTCACCTTATTGAATACATGTGCTTGAGTTGAAACTGGTGCTCTGATGAGTTTTTGATTGAGATTTTTTATTCTTAGCTTCTTTAATGTTTTGCTGACTGAGCGCTTTGGAGATAACCTTACCCAACTGATAATTAGGTATGCAAGGGATCACTTTAAGCCAGTAACCACTTGGGACATATCGTTTCCACCATATGTTAAACAACATTGAAAATACCTGCTCTAGTTTAAGCCTAGTTGAAGAGTGTTAAGATTGTGTAAAGAACTAATGTATAAGAAGTAATATAAGATCATTGACAATTTATGCTGACCTTTCAATGAACTTTTAGACCAAATACCATGTGACAAAGATAGTGAATTATATAAAATACCTGTTTGTGTGTAACTTTCCCTTTCCCTACTAGGAAATTGATTCTGTACTATGAAATTGATAGCCTTTCTGTTGGTTTCATTCAATAATGAGAGATACAATAACACTGAAAGATCTTAAAAGGAACTTTGAGAATAATTAACCACTGTCAACAAAGGAACTTTGTTAGCTTCACCTTGTCATCTTCCTTATTTAAAAATTAAAGAACAATCTTGTATCAACTCCACAAGAAATAGATTTCATGATGAAACTGTCAGACCATTAAGGTTCCTGACGTCTTGCAGACCCCATTCATGTTGAGGTTTATGGAACTGAACTCCAAGAGAAACCACTTTGTCCTGGAACTACTTGACTCCTGACCTAACATATGTTTCTGGTTGAGTGTTGAGTTGTATAGTAGAGTGGTCCCAGGTTCCAGGTCTATGTACAGCTAGATCAAGACCAACCCATCTGCTGAAACTTGTAGCTAACTCTTGGCTGATGGGATCCGCCATGTCAAAACATGCTTCAAAGGAGACCAAAGTGGTTTTGCTGGAAGGACAACAAACTTGTAGACTTTCTGCCAGACTTCATTTTGTTCATTGGTACTCTATGATGCAACGCTTTGGTCCAGTTACCAAAACATTTATAAAAAAATGCTTCAATGGAAGTCAATGTGGATGGACAGAAAAAAATTCTGCTTTTTTCCCCCTCATTTGTTGTAAATTTGAAAAGTTGTTTTGGAAATAGTTCTTATAAACAGTTCTTAAAAGGTCTTTATGATGCAAGTTGTCAAACCACCCTTCAAAGGAAGTGAAAACGGACAACAAACTTTTGAACATTCTGCCGTTTGATGACATTAATTGGACTTTTATTCCTACAAGTTCAGTTTGATTTTCTCTTTGATAAGTAGTTCATTCTTGGAAGTTCTCTAGTTTTGCAGAAAGACACAGACACCCTACTTTGCTAGTATCTCTCAGCAACCTCTTTATGGATGTCTTTTTCTGATGCTTATGTTTGATCCCTTTATGATAAAGAACCTTTTCGTGATAGGTCACTTGGATCATAGATGCCTCTCTGGAGAACACAAAATGTCAAAGTATTAAAACAAAAATTTAATGATCTCTTTCATTATCCTTCTTATGCTGAAGTGTCAGCCTTGTGCAACTTTGACATCAGACTTCATAGTTGCAGATACCCCATATTCCCTTTATTTATCAATTAATCCTTTCCTTAATAATAAAATTTGTTAAAGGGACAGTAGGTTTGTTATTAGACTAAAATTTAGTTTATGAAATATTTTAAATAATTACTGTACCTTCATTTATGTTATCTGATTTTTGAGACTTTTTTTTTCAATGTGTATTCAGTCAATCTAGACTTGCAGAAATAGGATCTAGACTATATAAAAGGCTCCTTTTTAATACACAATCTTGAAGCAGGACAAGTTTGTTATCTGCTCGGTTACTATTGATGACTAACTCATGCAGAGTGCATCATTGGTAATCACAAGTTTATGTACAATTAAAAGGATGTTTGTTTTTCTTGACAAAAAAAAAGTGAAATGAGGTAAAGTGTACTATCAAAAAAGGAGCAGCTTAAAGATTATCACTAAAACAAGAAGCTTAACTTCAGACAGGGTTCCTTGGGTCATGGAAAACCTGGAAAGTCATGGAAAACAAGAATTTTGATTCTTTAAAGGTTTTGTCATTTAAAATCCATTGGTCTTGATTCTTGTGAATATCCATTCATTTTACTTAATTGTTTTGATTTTTGGTATTTTTCTAATCTTCTTTGATTTGTCATGGAAAGTTCTTGTAGCATTATTGAAAATATATGGAAAAGTCATGAAATAAGTGTTGTTTTCAAGTGTATGAACCCTGTAGTACCAAGGATTTGACCAAAATGCAAACAGTTGATACTTAATCATTTCTCACACTACCCTTTGCCACATGAAGCACCTACCATCAGAGCAAAGAGTTGATTCAGATGAAATAGATGGACTTCGGATGTTTAATGTCCAGAAGGTGTGAAACATTAATGTACAGGATTCCTTTAGGTGCTTTACTTGCCGTGTGGCTCTAAACTTGATGAATGACGTCCATAAAGCTGACAGCGGAATAGATAGTTTCACCTTGGTCAGTGCAAGATGTTAGCCTCATCTGTTTCTTGAACTCTAAACAGCTTTTGAAGAAATATTTGTTTTGTCTATGGCTATTCCAGCCTTTGGAAGATGGATTGTTATGGCTATGAATATCAGAAATGTATCACTTTTGTGGTGTCATTTAGAATCTAAGTGTAATGGTTATTTCTGAGCTATTTATCAACTATGTCTTACCTCTGTGTACAAATTAATTTAATTAATTTAATTTCAACAATCTGAATTAAATAAGGTAATTTATACGTTCCACGTGACATATATTTTCCTAAGCTTTTGTTTCCCTGAAAACATACTTGTAATTGCCACTTATATTATATCAAGAGTTTTGTAAATGCTTTTGTTTTGGTTATCAATAGTCACTCATCTATGATCTGACAAAATCTTATAGAGATTTATTGTTAAATGGAATTGCCTATTTTGAGTAAAGCTTTTATTGGAAGTTTTCCAAATTCTCAAGGAATTATCAAATGAACCTTGCACTTCCAGGAATTATCATGAAATTCTTCTGTACTACATGCACTATAGCGCCTCCGTGGCAATTAATCAGCTTAATCCTCTATCATACAGAGAATTCTTCTTTTAAAGGCACATCATGTAGTATATAGTTTTGAAACTAATTAACTAGGAATTCTAGGAAGATCTACTATAGGAAAACTCATCATTTCATTATAGATATATTTCTGTATTATGAACATGACTAACAAAATACTTCCATGGCAATGTTATGTTTTACCTATTCTTAACTTATGTAGAACGCTTCCAATAATCTTTGTTTTATTAGCACTTCAGCATCTGTTATTTCATTACCTGGAAATGGAGTGAGTGAGTTATTGTTGGGCAGTCATTAGCGGCGTCCTGAAACTAGAAACAATTAGCATTGTAAAATAAAATTCAATCAAGCGCATATGCATTTCTGTATATTGGAAACTTTCAAAGCATTAACATGAATAACAGGGGCTTTTATGTTTAGAGGCTCAACAGAGGCTGTCTCTAAACATAGACCCAAGCTTCAATGGTTTAGTAGGTAATATAGGTATTATAAAGATGTTCCTAATTAGAAACTGGTAATAAAATGTGCAATTTCAACAAGCAAGTTTATTTCCTGTAACATCATAATTGAGTATATACTGGCGCTGTAATTATGTTCCTAAAAATATAATTTAAGTACCGTATTCGTCCTCATAAGCGCCCCGGGCGCTAAGCTTGCAAAAATCCAAAGGGGGCGCTTATCAGGATACCCCAGAAAGGGGGACGCTTATTAGGAATACGTTATAGACAAGCGAAACTAGCACTTGTCGGGATTCTGAACGAGAATGAAAGTAGGTCGATCGTGGAAATTCAGTGCAACTACACATTCACAGGCCCGGATAAACTAAAAACTATTGGAAAAGCAGTAGAGGTATAGGGCATTTTACGTATGAAGGGGGGGGGGGGGGGGGCTCTATTATATCGAAATTTGTAATAGGGGGCGCTTATTAGGACGAATACGGTAGTTACAAATATTTAATGGTCTCTAATTCATTCAATTTTTTCAAGGTTCGTTGAAAATTAATCTAAGTTACCAAAATATAATTTTTTAAATTTTATTTTATTTTTTTTATTTTGCTTACAATACAATATTTACATCAACTGTTTCTAGTTTTTGTTTCAACATAATTCTAAGTTTTCTAGAAGATAGCATGAATAGTACAGTTGTAACTACAGTTCCTAGATTTATTACTTTCAACCTAGTACACTTATTCAGGTACAAATAGTTATTCTCAAGAGAGACGTCAACATCTAGCCGAAACCATAACAATCAATGATATATTCATATTACCCTCGCAAGTTGCGGTAAAATCTATCTGATATCAGATGAAAGTAATGCAATATATACATATATGTGTGTTTATATATATGTGTATTGATTACTCTCAACTTGTGATTCTGAGGGCATTAGTATATACATATTGATCTCAAGCTGTGCACGTAGGTGTACATATAGGTAAAGGCAAGGTGATACAGGTATTCTCAGGTAAGGTGTTCTTATTTCGTCAGTTTCTTTTTACCTTTACCTGAAAGATATCACTTATGTTTACAAAGCTTAAAATCAGTTCTTTTGATACAAATTTCACCATCTGCTAGTAGGTAAATATATGTTATTTCACAGGTAGATTTTTGTTTCCAACATTGAACAAAATCTATAGTAACTGTATTGTTATTAGTGTTCCATAATCTTAAGTTATTTTCAGTTACCTTTTCTCATGGCTTATGGTTTAATGGATATATGTATTTATGAATGTAATTGTATATTGAACTATATTTATCACACCTGAGAGTAATTATGTATGTAGGTACAGGTAGATATATTCTCAGGTGAGGCTTCACCTTCAGTAGTGGATATCCAAGGAATCTTGTTATCTTGCTTGCTGCAGAAACACACATCAATAAGGTTGTGGAATCCCAGGAGGGTGGATATCTTTGTGTTACAAAGTTGGTTTCATTGGATTCCGGTATTGTTTTATTTTGTAAGAGAAATATGTAATTCCTGAAATGTTAGCTGCAGAAACATAAAAATAACATTTCTCTGAGTTTTCAGTTTGGTGGGTATATTTGTGTACATAAACTTTGACTCATATATTCAGAACCATAAGACTCAATTCCTGAAAGTTTTGCAGCAGAAACCTTGGAATTTTGTTCTGAGAATGAGTACAGTTTGCAGTTGGCTGGATATTTGAGTGTACATGAACTTTGTTGGAGACGTTCACAGGAATTCTGCTCGTGCTTTATCCAACAATACCAGAAGTTCTTGTGAAAGTTGTGAATATTTCATTGGCAAGTTTGGAGTATACTTACCTGTGTGCTGATGAAAGAATAAGGGAGACAAACCTGTCGGAATTTGCCTTTTCTTGTCTAAGAAAGTAAAACTTTCTTGGAATCCAGGTGAATATTAACAGAATGAAAGATACCCTTCTAAGAACCTTGGTAAATATTGCCTGATGTCATGATATATCATTCTATAGAAAGAAATCCTTTCTTGGAATGCAAGTAAATATGTTCCTTAACCCAAGTGACAGATGTTAAGGGATACCATTCCAGAAAGAGAACATTATTTTAGGATATGTATTTGTCTCTCTTGACCTTGGTGCCTCTGGTTTGATGAATGCTTTGTAGAATTAGAAACTGTTTTGGAAGAATCAAGTAGATCTGTATTTGTTACCTGGAATAATCTTGTAAATATCCGATACGTGATTCTCATATTCCAGTTGTTCCAGTTGCTTCATCTCTTGATTATCCTTCCTGCCAATTAATTTAAACGTACAATATATCTTATCTGACATGGTCCTTATTTCATCCCTCATATAGGTAATGTTTTGATCTGTGTCTACTATATATATGATTTAAATATCCAATTAGCCGATTCTTGCATGCCTGGTACTGCAGTTACTCCATCCCTGAACAATTCTTACTGTAAATTGATTTAAACATACAAGAGAACTTATCTGACACAGTCCTAATTTCATCTTTCTTATAGGTAATGTTTTGATTCTTATGTACTTATATATGTGATTTAAATATCCAATTAGCCGATTCTTGCATGCCTGCATGGTACTGCAGTTACTCCAGCTCTGAACAATCCTTGTGTAAATTGATTTAAACATTCAAGATATCTTATCTGATGTGGTTCTTATTTCATCTCTCATATAAGTAATGTTTTGATCAGTGTCTACTATATATGTGATTTAAATATCCAAGAAGCTGATTCTTGCATGCAGGTATTCCAGTTATTACATCTCTGAACAAACCCTCCTGCCAATTGATTTAAACAGACAAGATATCTTATCTGACGCAGTCCTAATTTCATCCCTCATATAGGTAATGTTTTGATCAGTGTCTACTATATCAAGGTGCTTTAAATAAATACAGGTAAATGCGTCTACCTCAAGATAAACAATAGAACACAGATTGTCAGAGAGTGAAGGATTCTGGGTAAGACACAGGAAAGAGCACCTGGTACTGTGTTCTCTGGCATGTGGGTTGCCACGGAAATGGGTGATTTACCTGCCAAAACCAACATGGGCTATTTGTTGTTTCCTCCATTGTTATTCAGGTGTTCCTAGGTAAGTAAGTATTGTTTGTCTGAATTGGTAATAAGCAGGTAAAAGTAGGCCTCTTGGTCTAGATCTAGTTTCTTTAATCAAACAGGGTGGAACTTTACTATGAACATGTAAGCACTGAGAAAGTAGACAGAATTTAGACATTTGAGGTTTCACTTTCTGCAGTGCTAAAATTTATATGCGTTTTCAATTCAAGTTGATTGATAGATTTTACCCAACACATCAAATTAAAAAAGCCAGCACTGAGTGTTCAAAATGCTTACCCATTCAACCACAAAGTTTTCACCTGAGATAGTGGTCTTCTTCTATTCATGTGCTAAAAATGGTAAATGTCTGGATCATATTTTATGATATCTCATTAATGACATCAATAGCAATGGTCTTAGCAGCAATTATAACTTTGCTTAGGTCACATATCCAAAACCCACCTAAGAGTTCAATGTCCTAGTTAAAGTAAATGGTAGTGTATTGAATTGTGTGTAAGCTGACGTTAACAATTCATTTAGAATATTGAGTTTTCCAAGTTATAAATAGTTGATATTTGTTCTGTGTATAAGCATTACAAATATTTCAAGCAGAAAGTAATGAGCGGGATTGGTAAATTTACCTAATGTTTCATTTTGTTGACTTTTTCAAAATTATTCATATTGTACAAATGAAATGATAATTAGTTACAAAGTTGTTGAAATTGTTTTTGATTATGCGACTTACATATTATTGCCGTATATATCACAGGTGAATGGGAATACGCAACCTGGAATATTGATTTATGTACGTCATAAATAGTTAATGTTTGTTCTATTTATAAGCATTACATTCTATTCAGGCTGTCATTGAAAAAAGATTGGTTGATTTGCCTAACATACTTTTTGACATTGCCGACACACATACTGTCAATATTCAATATAAAATTTTATGTACATAGAAAGTTAATAGTGGTTATTGGTATTATTCCATTCTATGACCTCGTCCAGGTCTCAATTAAGTCAATAACAATAAATCACATGTCTATTCTTATTGTTTACCCAATGCCAGTCATACTGTATATTTGATTCATTGGTAAACATACCATTTTCAACAACTGATTCTACAAATCAGTAAACATTATCGATGGAGGATGTTAATGAATTAAATCTGAATAGTTGAGAATTATCAGACAATAGTGAAAATTGACATATCATCCTTATACCTTTTTCAATGATTGTACTCTGCAATTGACAAATCAGTAATTAAATCGATGAAGGATGTATATGACTTAAATCTCAATTAATTGAAGTTTTTCAGCCAGAGACACAAGCAAAAATTGACATGTTATTGACCCTTCCCTTTTTCCAATTACTGAAATACCATTTTTCGCGATTGACAAATCAGTAATTATAATCAATGGAGGATGTAAATGCCTTAAGTCTCAATTGATTGAGGATTATCAACCATGGACACGAGGAAAATGAGAGGATTACTGTCGATAGGCACGAGAGATATGACGATGTCCGTTAGCTCATCGAGTTAACGGTCGCTTCTCAATCAAGCATGGATCAATAACCAATTGTGTGGATTCTACGTCAACATCACGCTATTACTAAGAGCAAAACACAAGAACTATGCACTCAATGCTATGGACTAGTTGTAACTGGAGCATAACGGGTAACCTCAAATGAATTATTTCACTCGTGGGAGATTATTTCACTTTGGATCCAGTTTTAATGATCTTCTTGAAGAAATGTCAACAGAAATGTTTTTGTTTGCAATTTGAGGAAAAAATTGCCGGTTGGAATACGGTTTATGTGACTGATGGATGGTAATTGCTAGTTGGTGTGTTGTAAAGGTGCTATACGACACCAGTCTCCTTGAATGATATATGCCTTTGAACCAGGATTTGAATTTCAAATAGGAATAGATTTATAACCAACTCAGCAGTAAGTCATACCATTGTGTGCATAGAGAAGACAGCTGTGACTGGGGAATTATTGTATAGGATTCTAAAGCTGAATGTGTCCTAAATGCTGGATAAATGGTGTTTATCTGCAAAGGTGGTTTGAGGAACTCTATCTTTGGACTATGACTGGTGATTGCCAGTGAAGAATGGTATAGGAATCTATAGATATATTTAACATACAAGTGACCTGTAAAGGTGGTTTGAGAAACTCTTATCTTTGGACTATATGACTGGTGATTGCCAGTGAAGAATTCATTAGGAATCTATAGATATATTTAACCTACAAGTGATCTGCAAAGGATGTAAGGGAATGCATGTGTGCAAATGCTTGATAAATGGAATTGCAAAGGTGGTTTGAGAAACTATCTTTGAACTATATGACTGGTGATTGCCAGTGAAGTATTGTATAGGAATCGTTGAATGTGTCCTAATGCTTTGGAGGGAATTAACCTGCAAGTGATCTGCAAAGGATGTAAGGGAATGCATGTGCACAAATGCTTGATAGATGAATTTGCAATTGTGGTTTGAGAAATTCTATCTTTGGACTATGTCTGGTGAATGCCAGTGAAGTACTATATTGGAATCAATAGATGTATATATGTACCGAGTGCTTTGCTGAATAGAGGGAATTAACCTGAGAAGTGATCTGTGAAGGATGTAAGAGAATGCACATGTACAAATGCTTGATAAATTGATTTGCAAAGGTGGTTCAAAGAACTCTAGTTAGAACTATGACTATAAAAGGAAATTACCTGCAAGGGATCTTTGAGGGACTGATGATTTAATTACTGTACAGGAATCTATAATTACATGTGTATCTGAGTGTATTATACTTGATATGGATATATGGAATTGACTTGCAATGGTGGTTTAGAGAACTTAATCTCACAGCTGAGTTATGTGACACTGAATGCCTGTGAATCATTCTATTGCAAATTACATGTGTACCTTACTGGATATGAACATATGGAAACGACTTGCAAAGGAGGTTTAATGAACTTGATCTGCTATGTGACACTGAATGGCAGTGAATTATTACAGCAGGCTTAAACTACATGTGTACTGAGTTACTAGGATATTGACATTTGGAATTGGCCTGCAATGGTGGTTTGAGGAACTTGATCTTAGTACCTTGAATGTTGAATACCTCACCTCAACCTACCAGTGACTCTTTCATTGAGTTAGATGATGTTGCAGGGAACCGTCCACACTCGTTGATGAGGGAGCTTGTATTGATTGCAATGTTCTCAATGACTTCACAGTGCCTCAATGAGATTGCTATGGTTCAGTGGACTTGATGTGTTGTCTTGTAGTTAAATCTCATCAGGTAGTGTACCTTCATACTTTTGATAGTGAGAATCCATTTCAGTTTCAAAAAACGGGAAAAATGTCATATGCACTTGTTGCATTATGTTAACTCAAAGTTGGTCAATTTGGAACTCCTTGGACCTGCTGCATTTGCAAAAGGAAACAGAGATAGAATACAGAGGATAAATAATCAAGGAACAACATGGAGAACAACATTGCGTTTGGATAGGATTTTGACCATTGACTGCTGGATATCATTGATCATTGAGAATTGGCAACATCTTCACAACACAGTGGCAACATTTTGACAACATAG
Organism: Steromphala cineraria; assembly: GCA_916613615.1. Classification (NCBI taxonomy): domain Eukaryota; kingdom Metazoa; phylum Mollusca; class Gastropoda; order Trochida; family Trochidae; genus Steromphala; species Steromphala cineraria. The sequence continues at coordinate 22,285,065 of OU744736.1, read as the reverse complement.
TGTCAGCACAGTGCCAACATAGACAGGGGATAACATAACACTGTGCCAAGATAGAAACAACACAGTGACAAAATAGTGACAACATAATAACAACAGGGACAATGTACAACCGATACAGTGACAACACAGTGACAATGTACAAGCAGTACAGTGACAACACAGTGACAACATAGTGACAACACAGTGACTACATAGTGACAATATAGTGACAATACAGTGACAACACAGTGACAACATAGTGACAACACAGTGACTACATAGTGACAATATTGTGACAATACAGTGACAACATAGTGACAACACAGTGACAATGTACAAGCAGAACAGTGACAACACAGTGACAACACAGTGACTACATAGTGACAATATAGTGACAATACAGTGACAACATAGTGACAACACAGTGACAACATAGTGACAATATAGTGACAACACAGTGACAAAATAGTGACAACATAATAACAACAGGGACAATGTACAACCGATACAGTGACAACACAGTGACTATGTACAAGCAGTACAGTGACAACACAGTGACAACACAGTGACTACATAGTGACAATATAGTGACAATACAGTGACAACATAGTGACAACACAGTGCCAACATAGTGACAATATAGTGACAACACAGTGACAACCTCCACAATGATGTACCTGAAGATGCATGTGTACACATGGAGCTACTTCAAGTATCTCAAATCTTCCTTCTTCTCCGCCGACATTGGAGCTTACACCATCTTCGTACAAGGTGAAGTTCATGATAATCAATGTTTAAATTAAAAAGATTACAAAACCTCAACCATTTTGTGTTGTTCAAGGTACAGTGTATTTTATTTACAGTAAATAATTTCAATGATGTTGGAAAATTTATCGTTCATGTTTGTAATTATTCAGGTTAGGATTCTTATAGAATGATAAAAACTTATCATTTGTTGATTTATAAAGAATAACTTTCATTCATCACTTGATCAGTTGAGGTGATCACTTTGGCATTTGGTGTTTTCATTGACATTGACAGGCTTCACTGTCTTAAAGGGGGTCTCCAACTTCTAATTTTTAACTTCCAGTGTTTTATTAGCAAGGCCCGCTCCGACCCTCTCAGGGCCTCGCTAATAAAACACTGGAAGTTAGAAATTAGAAGTTGGAGACCCCCTTTAAGGATCAACAGGCTTTCTTTCACCAGTGTGTGGCACAAATATATATGAATATTTGTGAGATCTAAGCAAAAACTGTCTCACATGAATTTAGTGGTGTAACAGAACAAACATATGTAGAAGTACAACAGATGGAATTTCCCTTGTGTATCAACTGAGTGTCAGTAAAGATACCATTATATTGATCTGCCATTTTTTCATCTCTAAAGATCAGCCTCGAAAAGGAGAAGAGAATGTTAAACTTCTTCAAGCAATTCCAGCCATCTGTAATTGTCAGTTTGTATCTTGAACATCTCAACATTAGCATTATTTTGCATAATTGCAAGTGTTGAAGTTGATTTTTGCGATGGTGTGATTGAAAAAATAATTGATGCACTCAGGACAATGCGATTGTTTCTTTTATTGATAAATACCAATGACCTACAGAAAAAAGGTTGGTTTTCAAGATGAGGGAGATTATAATGATAATGTTAATAATATATTGTCCTCATCACAAAAGTAAGTTTTGAATTTCTTTTGTGAAACATGAAACTTGACAGCCACGGTGCAGCACAAGTTTAAGCAATATCTTATATGGTTATGATATCCGTGAATCAGGGAAAGTTTATCGATATATTGCATTATGATTTAAACAAATTATTTGCTAGTATTTGTCAATTTGTAGGAAAGTCGAGAAACAAGAAATTACTAAAAACCAATACAATTCAAACTCATCAGTAATTCTCCCTGGGTGTTTATCCATACAATGATAACAATATAGTCAAAATAGATGCCGAAGAGTTTAGGTAAAGGGAATCAAACCACAAAAACTTGAATATAGTCTAGGGGATCTCCCAAATTTTAACATCTTATGAATCAGGCAAAGTCCATGGATCTATTGGATTATAATATCAGAAAACTGTTTGCAGCTACATGTAGAAAAAAATAAAAATTATTGAATTTGAACCAATACAATTTAAACTCATCAATAGTTTTGTGCACATGACAGGGTGCATATCCATACAATGATAACAATATAGTAAAAATAGTAGATGGAAGATGCCAAAGATTTTTGAAAAAGTGAATCAAACCACAAGAAAGACTTGAACACAGTCTAGGGGGTCTGGTTTAGATACAATCTGACCATCTGTTAAGGAAAGGGATATCAGTTGTGTGGCATGTCATCTTGACCCTGCTGGTATATGCAAAGCCTACACATGTCATGTAGATAAAAGTGTCAGAATTGGCAATCGTGTCTCTTTCAATGACTTTAATGGTTTCATGTTTAAGTAAAACTGATTCACTCACTGAAATACAGATAACATGACATTGGCAATTTGCAAAAAAGTAAAATTTTGGCTATAAGGGGTGTTATAATTGGAAGAGTTAGATTCTGTCAAATATTTATTGGATATATGATTTTACACTGAGAGCCTTACAAATTTGTCCAAATTCAGATAAATAATGGTTAACACAAATTTAAGTTAATGAACAAGTATTCTAAGAAATAATTTAATGCTTTTAAATATTCAATTTTCTTTTTGGCAGTTTCCATGTTAATTGGTAAAATTTAAAGAATGAGGACCTAGACTGAATTAGGGGTTCCTTATATAAAATTTTTAGTAGAACCACAATAGTTAAATTGGATCATGAAGACAAAAGCTTTTAAAAACAGTTGAAAAAAATTAGTTTTCACATAAAAAAATACATAAACATCTTTCTTAGAGCTTTGAAAAAAAAGTTTTTTTGAAAATAAATCTTGAATTAAGAAGTTTGCTCCTCTTTTGATGAGTCAACAGTTTACTAATCAAGGAGCATGGACAGGTTAAACAGACAGACAGTGTTCGTGTATCTGAGTTAGAGTCTATTTCGGCTGGGTATCAGCTATTGACTGGAAGAGTTGAAAGGAGAAAGGTGTGTACTGTATTGGGTTCTGTGAGTTTTCTGGAAGATAAGAACGATGCTCTGTCAGATGAGACGAAGGCGTATCTACCGTTAGATAGACGTGTCATCTTTCTCTCTTCATCTTCATCTTCATCTTTCTCCCACTCACTCACATTTCCAGCAAAACTTGAAACAGATTCGACTAGGCTTTGTTCTTGCAGTAATTAAGATATTGAGAAGTATCCCTTGGGGAAACACCTAAAACTTAAGCTTTCTAGTTTTTTGCTGTTGTTCTCTTGTACAAGTTGGTTCTTACAGATTGTTTGTGAAGTTGGAAATTTTTTGAAGTCTAAACATTATATTTCGAGACATTTTCTGGTTATGAACCTCTGTCAAACTTTTGATGGGTTTGGAAATACACATTCCTTCATTCCAACAGTCTTTAACATTTTAGTCTAAAATTTTCATTAAACCTAAGCATATTTATTTGTTATAACAAAATTTCTGAATGACGATTATCTTTTCTGCAACATCTGAAGATCCCTATGTAGCATCTATTTATTTCCATGATACTTTGTGTTTTCATAAGTAACTTGTAGGCTAGCTATGCATGTTTTTTGCTACTGTAATTTCACTGCATGATTATCTTCTAAGTTAATTTTTATGGTAAATTTAACCTTCTCAAGTTCTTTTTAGAAATTTTATGGTTCTGTATGACGTCAATCATCAGGGGAATCTGGAACTTTACTTTCAGACAAAACATTGTTCTTGTTTTTCTGTTTCCAAATATACCAGCTCCACACATCACATGCTACCTTATCTTCTATGCTGAATGCTGTATATCTGAAGAGATAACAGTGTGTGGAGTTTTGCACTTTGGGTTTAGGGTCCAGGTGACTTTTCCTTCTGTTCCCTTGCTGATCTTCCTTCAGAATATATCTGCAGCTCCCTGCAACTCATGCAGCTGTTACTATGTCAGTGTATGGAGTTTACATCATCAAAGCGCCCTCTGTAGGGATTCAAGGGAGGTAATGCATTTTTGGTCACCACCCAATGTTTCACCTTTTTGTTGTTAGATCACAATGTGATATTTAAACTGTTTTGTGTGAAAACATTTCAAAGGTATCTGTTTTAGTCTAGACTACTTCTTTGGCTCCAGATAGTATATGTTTCAATAGAAAAAAGAAGGAACCCAGTTGAACAGCAAACTGTTCTTAGTGACATTTAGAAATTTGAAACTTTGACAAAGATAGATGCTTAGATCATCAGTTATTTGCTATTTCTGAAAACATGTCAAGCATGGTTGGTTATTTTCAATTCTTTTGGCATTTTAATGGAATTCATGACATCTTTTATATAAAAATAACATGTTATTTAAAAAAAAATGCATTCATGGCATTGTGAAAGAGCAAAAAGAAGTATCAAGTATTTAAAGAGATATTTTTTTTTTCAAAATTTAAAATATATATATATTATCTTATTAAGAAGGTTTTTAAGTTCTTTTCCCCAAAGCATTATTTTGATTGTAACTCTTGAACCCAACATTTGGAGTTCTTTTGATATATCAGAGGTTTCTTCACCTACAATGTGTTTATAAGTAATGAAGATAAAGTAAAAGTAATTAAAATAAGGCTAAGTCTTGAATTATTTCAGAAAGAAAAATAATTTTACTAAAAATATAACAAAGAGCTCTTAATCACTGTAAGAAGCATGACCAATGGCCGATTTTTAGTCCAGTAGAATTTAAATAATATTGCTAGATCGTTAGTGTTCATCAACTCAATTCAACTGACCTCATTGTTCTACATAAGTGTTAAGATGAGATGTTAAACTATTCTCATACTTCATCACTCCGAGTGATTGGGTTACTTCTAACAAGTGTAGCGCTTCATATTCCCCTCCTTGCTACAACTACTCGTATCACATAGCGGACTAACAGTTTGTATCAGCCGTATCATATTACTCTCTAAGTGTATCTGTATCTGTATCATTGTTGAAGTACGGAGCAGTAGATGGGAATACTTGTGGTTACAAAGTAACTTGTGAGTATTGTTAATCATGTCTTTGTACATTTTATATAGATGGTAATTTTATATCAGTTTTGTATGAATCAATACCTAAACGTGTTATACAATAATATTAAGACTTTGCTTTGCTGCTTAAGTAATTTGTTCACATTTATTTTGGTTGCAAATTGCAAATTTCATAAAGGAAGAAATCAGATCGAAACGGTTACAGATTTCACTAAATCTTCAGTGAACAACCATTGTCCATACTAAAATCTTAGAATTCCATTCTTGGCGCCAAGTGTTTTGAGAAGAATCCAAGAATCTGGGAGGGGGGAGCAATAGAAGTGGGAGTGGACTGGAAGATATCAGTTTAATGGAGGTCGCAGGGTGAAGTGAGATCTCCTTCTGAAAACATTGTCCTCTCCCCAGGTGGTCCTTGAGGAGAAGAGCAAATGTCCTCAGGTCTTTTAAAGGGATTGTTCCATTCGGGAAAGTTATAACTGCTTCATATAAAACTGAAACATGCAAATGTTCTGAAAACATTGTTATCACACCATGAAGAAGAACAAATATCCTCAGGGCTCCTGACCTGCAATAAGTACCTCATAAAAAAAACTGAAAGTTTCAAATGTTCTGCAAGCATTGTCAATGTCCCAAGTGGTCCTCAAATACAAGAACAAATGTCCTTTAGGGTTCCAGACCTTTAAAGGGACAGTTCAATTCAGGAGAGCAATATCTGCTTCATATGGAACTGAAAGATGCAAATTTTTGAAAACATTGTCATCACACCAAGTATTCCTTAAATAGAGGAACAAATGTTCTTGTGGACTCCAGAGTTACATTTGGGCATTTCTTTCAAAACACAATTTGCTATGTATCATTTCACATAATTCACCAACAACGATAATGGATCCCTTAATGCCTAAAGAACCGACCCTTCCTAAAAATGAAAATTATAAAAGGTTTCGAAAACATTGTCCCCTTGCCAAATAGTCCTCAAGGAGAAGAATGAATGTCCTCAGGGCTTGAACTGAGGACTTATAAATTCTCAAGAAGAAGTTCTTTTCAAGAGTACTTGAAGGGTACAACATCATTTGTAGTGTTTCTTCTTGGGTCTGGTAGTTCTCATTCCTCCCCGCTGAATCCATTCCTTCTCATGAATACTTGAAAAGTTCAAATGTTGGTGTGAATGTACCCCCTGGGGTGTGCAGCCTTATCGTGTAACAAATTGGAAGACAAAAGAATAGAAAAAATTACAATGGGTGTCAATTCTTTCACAAGTGTACTTCAAAAGTACAACTTAAACATCTACACAAGACAACGCTCACAGTCATGTTGTGTGAGTTTGGACTTGGTTGAAGTTTAGGATTTGTCGAAAACTTTTGGATACAGCAGTTATATGTTTGATGAGTTTTCTTTTAGTGTGAATTTGATATAAATGTGAAGTAAGACATAAGATCTTTAGTTTCAGATGTTTAACCATGCAAATGAATGTTTCTGAAAAGTTGGAAATTGGTATATACATAAAGTGTGTAACTTTCCAATATGTAGAATCTTGGGTTATATCAATTAGTAGGTATAAACCTAGATTTGTATTTCTCCCCTATGAAACAAGCAACAAATATGTGTTTGAGCATGATTACTGGCTTAGTAATGGTTAAAAAAGGTTAATTTTTTTGCAGTCAAAAAAAAAAGAGAGTTTGAAAAAAAAGCAAAATCTTTGAGATAGGAAGCAAACTAAAGATAGTAGAGATAGTATCTTCAAACATGAGACAGAGAAACAAGACTCCAACAGAGAGTGTATGAGAATCAGATGGTGTATGATTCCGTGTATGATGTATTAGGACTGGTATCCACTCTGTTGAGTGATGTATGTGCCCATAGCTGCAATATTAGAGCCCATTTGTCATGTTATATTTCAATTAGCTGCCAGGTGTTGGGTAGCACTGAACTGAGGAGTCGGGGATGTTTTACATGGGGTGTGGAGAAATAAGACAGACAGATGAGGAGGGAAGACTACACCTTGTCTGAACCCAGCTTGCCAGGTGAAGACATAACGAGGGGAGGGTAATGTTAGGGAGGAGGGAGGGGGTCCTGGGCCTAGATTTGCATTTTGAGTTGTGCAAAATTTGGTTTGAGAGAAAATTTGTGTAAAAGACATAAGAAAATTGAAAAAGGTTTTTTGTCTATCTACTTGGGCCTGAGTAGCACAGAAATGGTTTCAGAGAGGGTGGGAGGGGGTAAAATAAAGGGAGGAGGGAGCCTAGATCCTGGGCCTAGATTTGCATTTTTGAGTTAGGCAAAGGTTGGTTTGAGAGTTAAAAACATAAGAATCTTAGGTCTGAGTAACACAGAAAGGGTTTCAGAGAGGGTGGGGAACGAAGCCCTGAGCCTATATTTAATGTAAGAAGTTGGGTTTGAGAGAAAGAATGGAGTTAAAGACATAAAGATCTTGGACATAGGTATGGTATCTACTTAGGCATACAGGGAATTGGAATAGCAACAGAAGGAGTTTCAGCGAGACAAGGGGGTTAATGTAAAGTTATTTGCATGAAAAAAGGTATTTTTTACACTTTACAAAAGGCATACTCAGGGATAAGGCTGCTTAATGATAAACTATGCATGCCTGAAGGTTGATAAATAAAATGAGTTGATATCAATGTTGAGGTTTATTTGAAAAACAGACTTTCTGAATTGTGAACAATAAACAATTTTTTCTGATACAGTAAGATCTCTTACACTTTGAAATTTATCATTTTATCTGAAAGCCCATTTGTCCATTAGGTGGGATTGCTTGAATTTGCCATGAATGACAAATATGTCAAAATGTCAGAGGACAAGAATGAGAATTTGTTTATATAGGATTCTTCTAAAGATATTTGATACATTGTAGATTGATTTATCCCAACAACATTTGATATTTCTCTGAGCCAAGAACTTATGGGTGAGGCCCTGAGTGGACCAATCCCTCACAGAAATAACCCTCAACTGAAGATATACAGTGTTATTTGGTGATGATGTCACTGTAGATACCCTAGTTTGAAGTCGTATTCAGTGATGAACTGTTTCGAGGACAAAGTGTTATTCAATGACTTACAGGGGTATTTTCCAATCTTGAAGTGGTATTCGATGACATCCTATTTTATATCTATATGAGTGTTTTCCAATGTCGAAAGACTCATTCTTTAAATATAGTAGTTCAGGGCAAAACTATACTTTAATGCAAAACAATTTATGGTTAGGCTTTACTGTTTTTCTTAAATATTGAAAATAATGTGTGTTAATTTAAATGATATTTGAAGTCCCCAGAGTGTTTTTCAATAATTTCAAGTGAATGTTACTTACTTGAGATGTCAATTTGTGTATTCCTGACAGTTGAAGATTATAGTGTTTGTCAATATAGAATCAAATGTAATTTGAGATACACTGTATTGAAAACGAGTGATGTTTGGTGTATTTCAGATATAAAATAGATATGTCATTAATTGAATTTTGGACCTTTTATCTGCTCTCTATCTATTGTACTATTTGTTATATATACTTGATTTATATTCATAAATTTTATCTTTGCCAAAACAACAAACTTTTTATCTTTGCCAATACAACAAACCTCAGACTGAAACTAGGTCAATACAGAAATGCTTGATTAATAACATTAAAAGATAAAACAATACGAGACAGGCTGTGAGTCAGACAAGAGTTTACACAAATCAATGATGCCTCATATAGGGTGAGATCACTGGTACAGGAAGATAGTGAGGATATGGAAGTATGTGCCTCCTGGAAAGATAACCTTACATGGAACTCAAGATGATGAAATTATTTTGCATGCAGCAATGTTTCGGTAAAAGTATTGGTTCATGTTCTGTCAGGTATAGAATTGTCATTGTGGAAGTGAGATGTTTGGTATTTTGTCCCAAATCAGCAACATGTCACTATCAATGTATTCCTCGGTATTTGTCTAAGAACCTTTTTCTAGTATTAGTTCAAGTCTTTCACTTTTCTTAAGGTTACTTTAGGGAAGTTTTTTATTTAACTCTTTACCTGTCAGTATAAATTTTTTAAACCACCTAGGACTAATCTCTTTCTAACACTGAGATCTAACCAAGAAGAGCAACAAACCTTTACCAATTTACAGGCTCAAGGACACCTTCTTAGCTTCTTTGTGAAAACCCATGTCATCAATAATACATAATCAAATCTTTCCCTATGCAAGTTTGCAACATGTCGACTTTTGATGCTCCGAGATATCTATCTTCCAGATTCCTGCTGCTTCATGAAAATGTAGTTCATCAATAAACGTGAAATTCTAGAAATCATATTCAATTATTCCTCTTCCTTTGCAACTTATCCGCAAGGGTCAACATCGGATCATGATTTCTTGCACACAAAAAAGTGTTTAACATCATACTTAACTCTTACCCTTCCCTTCCAGGTTTGCTTCGAGGTTCGACCCCTGGCGGGCCACGGAATGTAGTCTCACAGATCTGTGAGAGCGATGTAGTGCGGCGGATTAAGACGAAGCGTCAGTCGGTGCCATCGTCATTCCTGAGTTTCGACCCGGTGATGGAGCGGGAGGAAGATAAGGATACCATCGACCCCGCCTCCGTCCTTGCCGGGCTAGACGACGCTCTCAAGAATAACGCCGCCGCCGTAGAGAATAATGGACATGCCAAACATGAGGATGGGAATATTGACGAGAGTGAAGAATGGGCCAATGTGAGTTTTTGTTGGAGTTGTGTGGTTTTAGATTTGATTTATGGAAAAAAAATTGAAATTGTGAATATGCTATTTGATTTTGAGCTCATCAGGCCTGAAAGGCTCTATTTTTTCTATGTGAAATGAAAAGGGACAATCGAATTCAATATTTTTTTTCATGATTATGTATATTGGGCTGATTATGATATGGAAATATTTATTTACATTTATGATGACAATTTAAAAGGAATAAGAAGTATGAAGGTATTGAGTGAAATATGGTCAGAAACTCTGGTATCTCTCTTTTTGTTCCTCTGTTTAAACATTATAAAGTTGTTAAGATTTGTAATTTCTCAACATTTCAACTCCAATAAATCCTTAAAGGTAATTATCAGGATATTATTACTATCATTTATGACTTTACAAGATGTCAAATTAAATATATCTCAATAGTTATATGAAATATCTATGGATGCTTTTGATTATCCTTATTTTGTACAATTTCATCTATTTTTTCTACAATTGACAAGAATTGATTAACAGATTGCAGCGATCGTGTCGAGCTACGGGGGTCGATTCAGCCTGTGTACTGATTACGCACTGTTCGAGGCTCATATGGAGAAGTTACTTTCAGAGCGAGGTACACGCCCTGACCAACCGATAGCACTTACCTCGACTCATCTGGCCTCTAGTCGGTCGTGCATGGCAGACAACTGACAATAACCGGGCTCCTGTTCTCAAAACTGTCACAGTCCCATAACACTGTGAAATGAAAGTGCAACAAAATTTTGAGTGATTTGATTACAGTGTTAAGATTTGAGAATCTTAAAACTTTCCAAGAAAATATTGATAGGTATTCCTAAAATTTGACTATTTCTGAATCATTGAGCTAACTTGTAATAAGCATTTTAAAAATTCTGGAATATTTCCATGTGTGGGATATCTGAAAATCAACCTTTGTTATTGGTTATGTGAACTATGAAATGGAACCTTGACCAAAAAGTATAAACATAAAATTATACAATTATTTATTATCCGTAAAAGTGTTGTTACCATTTCAAAAATTGTGACATCTTAATAGTTCCAAAACTGTATTCCAAATTCACATTTTCACACTTCTCAATTTACTCCATTGGTCATGTGACAGTTTTGAGCCGGCCCAGCATCATGAGCATGTCGATAGTCTAGGAGGAATCTCAACAAGCCTGCCTGCCCGACCTGATAACTCTTGGGTTTTACTCGTGAAAGACTCTTGCTTTTAAGATATCTCTAGTTTCCGTGAAAGACTCTTGCTTTTAAGATATCTCTTGTTTCCTCTGATATTTATTATGTTTGATTCCATAATTAAGGCTTTATAAATTTCAGGACTACCTGAAGATCGTTCAAGATCATACTCAAAGTTATGGATTTATATTTTGAAGAAATATAAGAAATGAGACACAAATTTAATAATATACAAGTGTGCAATCTCTATTCTAAATTTAAGATTTATTTTTAAAAGAAATGTAACAATTTGTAAATTGAAAGATATTTTTAAGAAATGTAAGAAACACCTGTTTCAGCTTAAAGCTCTCAGTTTAAGTTGAACTGAGGTCAATGTTTAGAATACTTGGACATCCTCAGCACAATGGGGCTTTATGGATTAAAACAGGGTCAGAACCCATATATATGCTTAGCTTTCTGAAAGTACCGTAGCAACTGTGAAGTACAATTCCTCAGGGTAATGATGTAGGGCCCACCTTGAGCATCCCTTAGGACATGGAAAAGGTGCCATAAAGTATCAACATTACCATTATTAGATAACTCTTGGACCATATACATAAAGACAGCAAAGTTCTAACTCTATGATCTAAAAAACCAAGTGTCTTTCACGATTGAACCCCTCTCTTATTTCAGCCTGAAACTTTAGCGGAATGAGCTGCAGCATCTTACAGTAGATAGATCTGATGATTTATGTGCATTGAAAAGATCTTGGATGACATTTAGCATGTGACTGCTGCTCTAGCTAGACTCAAACCTCTCCCTTTCTCTCTCCTTGTCAGGGCTTTAATTTCTAGTGGTCTAAGGGAGATAACTCTCTCAAAATATCATACCTCCCTTTGGATCATTCACATTATTGGTTTTTAAGAGAAAAAGATCAATTTTTTTAGGGATTTACACAAAAGTCTACTCAATTTTGCCCTTTTTTACAAGCTGATCTTCAAAGCGGAAACAGCAAAAAAAATTTCAAATCCCAGATCCTTTATGACAGATTTACGAACTTCTCCTCCTCTACTCTCCCACAACAAGCCCATGCTAATGTTATTCTAAAGCTTACAAGAAACGCAACCAAATTCTCTCCTTCACCCTCATCTCTAATGACCCCTTTCTTCTCACTGTGTGTGTTTTCTAGATTGCCGCAACCTTCGCCGAGTTTGGGGTTGGTTTGGCGCGTGAATCTGTCTTTGTCCGCGAATACGAGGCAGACTTTGCACGCTTGCTAGCAGGTACAAACCAGGGCCCCAAACCTGTAAAAAGTATGTCCATTCTACGCTTTAAAAAGTCCGCACTTTGCACGGTTCTGCATGTTGGTCTTGTCTTGCACCAGTTTGGTAGTATTTTCTCTCAACCTTTATTTTTATTTAGTTTCTGATGTAAGTAGGTAGATAAGGATCCTTGCTTACCTGGGGCCAGGTCTTCTGATGCTGTTCAATATATCACCCCTGGGATGTTTCTTCAGGAATATCTGAATTTAAAATACTTGCCCACATTTGTGTAAGCTAATAAACAAGGGTTGTATGTAGTCAGTCAATACTCTTGGCAAATCTTGGGAGATTTATTTTGGTCTATTTTCTATTTTAGGAGTCCTTGAAAATAATGGATGTTACATAATAAAATGTTGTTACAGATTTGCCGTTATATGGACCCATGATATCATACTTTTTGGGGTAATCAAGACTTTTCTAGGTTAAATACTCAAGAAAGTTGTGTCCCATAAAACCTACCATAACCTACATTTATTGGACCCAAGCACCTCTCAAAATCACGTGAAAATAGGCTATAGTCTTGCATTGAGAAGTTTGGCATGAAATCTCAAGTTACTAGCTCACACCTTTGTGTGGTGGCTTGATAGTGCAGTGGTTGGCGCTTGCGGCTACGGATCAGAAGGTCCGTGGTTCGAATCCCGCCAGGGGCTCGGCAACTTTGTCTGCTACTAGCAGCCGTGATATAAGTGAAATACTCTTGAAAGCAGCGATAAACCCCACATCACCTCACCTCACACTTTTGTGTTCTTAGCAAATCAAGTGGAAGACTTACTTTTAATTTCAAAGTCCCTAAGCGTGCCCAAAAAAACTTCCCTGAGATACAAATTAAGATAGGTTTTTCCAGAATATCACATCAAACCTTTTCATTGAATCATAACAGGAATCAAGGGCAGATAACTTTTAGTACAGATTTTCCTGATGAAATGCTCCAGGGGTGATAGTGTGTAGAGTATCAGAAATCTGACCTCTGGAAACAAAGGATGATAGGTGTATGAATTGTACCGACATATTTTTTAAAATTTAGTATTGATGTTGTGAATATAGAATAGAATTAATATTAATGATGAAATTTTATATTTTGATGATTGGTGACTGCAAGATAATGATTTGGATTGTAAATGCTAATATTTGTTTTTATTTGTCTTGAATCAATTGAATGGGTATTTTCAGAAAAGCAAATTGTTTCTAGCAAATCTTTGCCTTCAACATTAATATTTCAGTAGATGAAGTCACCAATTATATTCAAATCACTGGTTGTTTGCACATTTTATTTAAAATCATTTCATTCAAAAAAATTTTAAACATAACAGAAATTAATATGTTGATTTAATTTTTTGGGGGTATTTGGAAAAATAATAAAATTCAAAATTTTTGTCATTTGAAATATTTTCAAATAATCCTTTTGAAATAATACCATACCATGCATTGGACTGGGCCACTAATTATTCTAATATATATATCTCTCCCCTCTCTCCCTGGAATAGTATCCGATTTTGAAGATGAACGTATGTTTCGTATATTCACCATTTTATGTTGTACTGTCAAGTCCTATTTGCCAATACTTTTCAAGTAAATATACTACAATGACCATAAAAAGGGCTGTGCAATACTAATTGCAATATATTGCAATACAGCTTGTGTGCAATACAGTTATTGCAATATTATTTACAAAGAGCAATTTTTTGCACCAACAAATTTCAAGTTATTTTGTTCTGTAAGTAAAAAAATGTTTGAATTTGCTATCATAGTACTTGATATGAGAGCGTGTATAAAAATTTACCTGAAAAACTATCTTTCTGAGTAATGATCTATTTCTGTAAAGAATTTAAACATTTTTCAAATGTAAAGTGTTAAAACAAGTGTAAACAGTTGATTTTCATTCAAAAGCTTACAATGTCATACATGAGCTTTTTATCAAATTATATTTCAAAAATATATTTGTGAAATATTCAACCCTACTTGAATACGGTCATTCTTGTCTGTTTTGCCTTAGAAAACTTGACATTGTCAAAGTGTAAACTATATATAGTTTCAGAAGCAATAGTTTCCTTGTAGGAGTCCTGATGTTGAATTATAAGAGATTTTATGGCTCTTCAATCACTGTGTATTTTCTTGAAAAGTCATGGCACTTATTGGTGTTTCGGTTTTAACTTTTTGGCACCTAAAATTTAAAATTTTTAATGATATTTGCCCTGAAAAAATAAGTTGGCATTAACAACTTATAGATGGATAAATAATGTATGAATTAACATTTCAAAAGGAGATTAAGAAGATAACTATTGAATAATTTTTTAGTAAAAGTATACTATCATCTAAGCTTAACTTATTTTCAAATTTCAATATCAAATTCATGTATCATATTGTTTTTGAATGTTTTGTGTAATTTTATGTGGATGTGTATTACTTTCCTGACAACATCGGATCAGATATGGAAAATGCATTTTACTAAAACAAATTGGCAATAAGTTCAACAAAATTAAACAAAAATCTAAAAGCATGAAAACCTAACACAACTGTCGTTAGTTTATATAATTTCATTAATTATCAAATATGACGAATAAAACTTAAATTTCCCATATCTGACTCCAATTTCTGCGATGTTGTCACATTTTTGCACATATTTGACGTGTATTATCCTCCTACCAGCCAGCAACAAGATCCAGAGTGTGGGGGAGTGGCTTGAGTGTATGGGGCTCGGGCAGTACGAGAACACACTTGTAGCTAACGGCTTCGACGATACAGACTTCCTGGTAAGTACTTCGGAAGAAAGATATTTATGATTAACCTTAAGCAGTTATAACAATCCATTACCTGGCCAGTATTAAGAAGGGTAATCTAGGGTGGAAAGGTTGACTCCCTCACTAGTTTGAATTACCAAAGATTTCACACTTCAAATATTCAACTTTTAACTTTTGTAGCTCATCAGGCTAATATACTATATTTAATGAAAGGTAAAATAATTATACCCCCGCTACGACGTATAGGGGGTATAATTGCGTGCGTCCGTCCGTGCGTCCGTGCGTCCGTCCGAAATCGTTTCCGGAGCATAACTGAAAAACTATACCACTTAGAAACTTCAAATTTGGTATGGAAGTAGCCTATATGGGGCTGTTGTGCCTTTTAGGGGTTTCAACTCAATGGTCCAAATAATTTTTGAAATCTTGACCAAAAACGGTCAAACTTTTTACTTTGTCTTGTTTCCAGAGCATATATAAATACCAAATGACTAGCACACCATAAATCTCACCTTACGGACAAAGATTTTTCAAACATTGTGTCTATATTTCTTAAGAAAAATGACCCAGTTAACCGGACGATTTGCTATCCGGACGATTTTCACCTGTAACCAAAACAAGGTTCGACTGTATAGTGCTGTTGTGCCTTTTAGGGGTAATTCCAGGGTTCCCAGAATTTTATTCAAAAACTACATAGCCGGGGATGTTTTGAAGTGAAATAGTTTTTAGGGTTGCAAGATCATTGTGTTCTAAGTCATAATCATAAATTTTCAAAATAATGTTACGTGAAGGCGGTCAAACTACAGGCGGGGGTATGTGAGCCGCGCTCACTTTTGCCTTGTTCCAAAATTGGTGCTACTGGTCTGCATGAATGATTGATGATGATGATGATTGTGATGATGAAGTATGATGTTGATGATGAAGTATGATATTGATGATTTTAATGATGATGATGATAATGATGATGATGATGAATGATGTTGATGAGGATGATGAATGATGTTGATGAGGATGATGAATGATGTTGATGATTATGATAATGATTGTTTATAGAATGACGCTGATGATGACGATGTTGTATGATAATGATATTTTTGATGATAATGAAAACTGATGATGCTGATTTACAATGATGATGCTGATGATGATGATGATGATAATGATGATGACGATGATGATGTTGCAGGGAGGCAAGGTGATGGAAGAACAGGACCTGGAGACAATCGGTATCACGGAGAAGGAACATCGGAAGAAGCTTATGGTAGCAGCAGCCTCACTACCAAAATTACAACCTATAGGTGAGGCTGGTTCACAAACTGGGATCTGTCATAGCTTGACTGATCCATGGAGGGCTGTCATTATCAGTTACCCAGGGCTGAATATTCCGCTACTTAAATTTCACTGTATCACCCTTTGGACTTAAATCAATCAGTCATGAAATTTGTGTGTTGGTAGCTAAATTATGATCAAAGAGCTTGAATTTCAAGCTAATTCCCCAAAACAATAAAAAGACTTTCAGGTCCAATTAATGAAGCACATTAGCCTAGTCAAATCAAGGTTGATTAATTTCAGTACAGATTTTACAGAAGAAAAATCCCAAGGGATGGTATAGTGTAGTGATTTGGAACATTCAGCTCAGGGTAACCATGCATGAATAGAATTCCTGAGAAACATTGTCATGTTATAAAGGTTACTCATGCAGCCTGACCTAAGAATAGTGTAGAGCAAGAAAACCATTTGTGTATATTTTACAAAATTTATGTTTGTCAAACCACAATTTCATGGCAGGATTAAAGACATATCCAAAGATGTGTTCAATATGACTTAAAAGAATTTCACCCTTGTGAACCAACCTACCACCACAATGCTGGGAAATTTTGTTATGAAGGGAGACAACTCATCTAGCTTACCTGACTGGGTTATTGGAAGCTCAAATGTTGAAACTTGAAACTGCATATTTGTAGTTTTTCTTCTGCACTCTTGTTTATTGAAATAACACACATTCAGATTAACTACTTGACAATGATATATTGTGTTAAATCCACAATTTAGACATATTTTCCTTGAATTTCTTATAGCCATTTGGAGCCTTAAATTCAAACTTCTCCTTTTTGTGTAAACCTGAGCTTGACAACAGATTCTTGAAATTGGAGATCCTGATTTCAAATGCTCACAAAAGTCAGATACAAATTTGTAATTTTACAGAGGGGGTTTACCTCTTGAAAACTGGTGAGTTCACCACTGAGAATCCCCCATTTTACAAGTGATTGTTTAAATGGATTTTGGGGCATTTGAACCCACTTTGAATCCCTGATCCCCCCTATTATCCACTGCAGCATGATTTGGTTTCATTACAATCTTTTAAATTACTGGTATGTTAAATTTTAGAAGATTTTAACCTCTTATGCTCATGTTCATATTCATTAATAAATTGTTTGTCCCAATTCAGATCAACAGAAACTGCCCCCGTCAGTAGAACAGTGGTTGAAATCTCTCCGATTGGAACAGTACCTCGATACCTTCAACACACATAAATACAATACCATGGAACGGGTCGTTAAAGTCTGGGAGCTAGAATTAACAAATGTAAGTACAGAACTTGATTTATTGTAATTGTGGCTAGAATTAACTAATGTAAGTACAGAACTTGATTGATTGTAATTGTGGCCTTGAAAAAGGATATTGAAGCCAATTTTATGATCAATGTTCAACTTTGTTGTTCAAGTTTTGCAAAATTTAGACATTATTTTTTCAAAATCAAATTCATTTATTAGCCTCCATCATTTATTGTTACCTTACTTCTAGAAAGTCTTTCAAAAATGTCGATTGAAAAATTAATTGTTGAAGAATTTTGTAATTACAATATTTTTATTTTTATCCCACCGGTATGTAATACCGTGGGATATAGTCATCGCCCTGTCCGTCTGTATGTCCGTCCGTAATCATTTCGTTTCCGGAGCAGAACTCAAAAACCGGTCCACATATCTTTCTGAAACTTTACATGTGTATTGCCCACCTACTGAAGTGGTGCCTTTTGATATTTTCATATTTCTGAAAATTTTATTTTTTATTATTTCCATGGAAACGGCTCTTATTTGGACTCTGTTCATGAAAGGTTTCATTCATATATATTAGCTTATACTATTATGAACCTTGCTTGAAAAATTTACAATTATCTTGCAAAGGTTTCTTACGATCATGTGGAACCGGTGGGATATGTCATCTTCTGATGACTCTTGTTTGAATATTGTTCAAGAGGATGGAGTGAAATTAATTTTTAGAAAAATTTATCATAGACATTTACAGATTGAGAAAATATATCTACTTCTACTAGTGTGTAAGAAATAAGTAAGTTTCAATATTTGATTTCTGTTTTTTTATGTTAAGGAGTCTCAATATTGAATATTGAATTATATATTTGATTTGCCTCATATTTCAGGTATTAGATATAACGTCAATAGGACACAGGAAACGTATACTAGCATCATTAGGAGATAGGCCGGCGCCGGAACGCATTGGCAACTCAAATAGTCCTGTGAGTATTTATATACCGGTACTTTATTTTAACATATATATTTGATATTAAGTAAACTTTTTTGGTTTATTTATATTTTACCTTAGGATTTGAAGTATGCTGTCAGGAACAACAAATGATAATTTTTGTGTGGTATGCATTGCATGGGCTTACCTTTGGAATTACCTCCCTTTACTTAGCAAGTGTTATGTGTTTGAACTCATATTTTCATCTGTGCAACTTATTTGAAGAAAACCTCTAAAAGTTCTCATTCAGCCAATAGTTAGCAGAGCAAGGGCTGGCAGAAAGGGGGATGGCACGATGAAGGTGTGCCCCATCTTGCCAATCTTCTTCGTTCTCTTCTCTAATTGTCTTAGCCTTGTCTTTCTTCTTATGAACTTAAATCTGCATCTTCTTATGAAGTTAAACGAATCTTCAATTTCTAATCCTGCAGAATATCCTGAAGAAGCCCATGAACCAGGGTGTTGAGGTGATCTCTCCTTTTGACCACATCGATCTCTACAAGGACTACACGGGGGTCCGATCCACCGCCGTTGATGATCCTCTCTCAGAGCCTTCCCAGAACCCCTTGCTCATGTTCGGGACAGGCAACGATGGTCTCAGTCAGGTAAGATTTATGGATGTTTTTCTTTTACTCCTGGAACAATTTGAACTTGACCTCCAAAAATCCATTGTGTTGTTTTGGTTAGAGCATGTAAGTTTCGCAAAGGGGGATACTCAGTATGCTTGCTATCACTTCGGTTTTGTGAATTAATAATTATGTTTCAAAATTTGTATTCTAGCATCCCCCGCAAAGAGAGTTCATCTCAAAAATCATCTCGAAAGTTTTACTTCAACATAAAATGGTCGCAAAAAACAAAAATCCTGGATTTGCAATGTTATTGACTCCTCAATTTGTTGTCCAAAGCATGTTGAACCCTACTCAAATGTTCATTCTGTTCACAGGGTCAGAATATCCGAGACAGCACAATACATATCCGCCCTCCACACCTAGCTCACACGACGGGATCAGTCCGACAGTGGCGCCACCGACCAGAGATCCTCATCAAGGGCTGCTGTAACTATACTGCTCAGGTGACTAGTGATGATGATTTATTTTTTATTTGCAAATCTATTGAAATATAACATCTCTCTGAACACTACCTGACCCTTAGATTTTCACTTTGAGTCATCATGGTATTGTGATGTCATCATGTTAGTGACATCAGAGCATTCTGATGTCATTACTTTATCATTCTTAAAAGTATGATGTCATATTTTCTGAACTCTGCCCAACCCTTAGATTTACAATATGGAGACATCTTGGTATTGTGATGTCATGTGCATGGTGTCATAGCATTCTGATGTCATTTCTTGAAGATGTCATACGATTGTGATGTCATGTACTTGGAAGCAATTGTCCAAAATTGACAGTCAACCCCTGAACCCTCATGATGTGTCACTGCATGATTCCTAAATCACCAAAAACTTACCTCTTGAACTCATCTTATTCAACTATCAATATGTTTATTTCATTCATGTTTTCCTTTATAAAATATTGAAATCTCCCTCTGTCTATTCCAGGATTTATAGTCACAGAAGAGAGACATTTTGGTTTAGATCCCTATACTGTTTTCAAGCTTTAGCTCTTTTTTTTATGAACCTCGAACATTTTTTTTCCAAAAAAAGTGTTTTTCTCTCTATTCCAGTATTCATGAAATGTTCAAATCTCTGTTCTAGTATTTAGGGTCCACACTTGTGAAGGAGCTGAACGGACCAGAATCTACACAAGAGGGCATTTCCAAACTTAAGGTGGGTACCCGGTCGTTTGAGGATTGTCTTTATAACAAGACATTGGCCTGTAGCACTTCTCTACACTATGTACATCTATCATCAAGATCACACTTTATCTAGATTTGAAGGTCACCAATGTAATTGAGTTGATTGAGATATGGACAGACATCTATATATTTTACTTGTTCAAACTATGATAGATTCGTAACAAATATTTTTTCTCTTAGTTTACAATGTTTTTATCACAGCAAAATCTTATTTTGATGACAAATGTAAATAATAATTTTTTATTGAAATTTTTCTGAAGCACATACATTAATAATGATATTTAATCAGTTTGATGTTTTGATACCAAATTCTGGTCAAAAACCAAAATAATACTGCAAGAAGTGTGCCTAAAAATATTGACCCGTTTGAAAGTGGAAACCATTGCTTGAGTTATCTCCCTTTAGCTGTAGAGATGTTAATTCCCAAGTCCTTAAAAGACCAAATTTATAAAATATCATTCTTTTCATCAGCAAAGACTACGGCGAAAACTCCAGGTTTGTCTTAATTAACTTTGATTACCCAGCTTTTGATGTATTAGTCTGCCCATTTCAGAACCTTTATTTTTGTTTATGTTTCAGTTCTGTTCGCTAGCAAACTTTTGTTTTTATAGTTCCGAAATTTTGTATTTTGTTTTGAATTGAATCTGTTCTGCATGAAATGAACTGCACGTTCACATGAACTTTGTAATGTTTTCAATGTTGTTTAACAAAGTCGCACTATGAATGTAAAGTTAGAAAAATTGATTTATTACTAAAAGCATGGTTAGTTCTTTAAGAAACTGATTGATATTTATGACTGCTCATGTTTATGTTAGTTGGAATGTTTATTTGTAAAAACTTTTGTTGATGAAGCATGTACGTAATTAACTTTTAGAACCAAAACTCAAATCAGCTAACATCTGATATCATTACTCGCTCGTGTAAGATACCGCAGTGTAATATTTATACGACAATATCAAACTAGTGTTATAACACAATGCAAGGATGACGTCATAGAAGTGTGTTGTTGTGACGTCACAGTGTAAGCACGCCTTCACAATGGTTGCTGAGTCGCGAAAATTTTAGTTTCGGCAACTTATCGGTAATTATGTTTGATTTTTAGGGCAAGTAATAAACAGAATACTGAACTCCCTTCCATTTAATACTATTTTTATTAAACTCGTGAATGATTTGGTATCAAACTCGCTTTCGCTCGTTTAATACAAAATCATTAACTCGTTTAATAAAAATAGTATTAAATGGAAGGTTGTTTAGTATCCTCTATATATCTATAGATTCCTATTTCTGACATTCGTGTCATGCTAAACTTATATTGTTACATGATCAGTGATCATTCTACAGATTAGACTTGCTGAGTCCTCAAATAATTAAGCTAGCAAATAATACCACATAAAAAACTTTGCTTCCGAGGACACAGTTTGTATTTTGATGGGTCCTATGTAAGAAGTATTTGAAGGAGGGCTCTGGGATAGATATATATCACTGTATGATTGATAGTAAGATATGCTGTTATATCAGTGAAATATCGCCGCTAATGGCTGAAATATTGCCCAAGTGGCGTAAAACAATACCTCACTCACTATATGCAGTGAAATAAACCCTTTATTTGGCAACAGTGGTAATATCATTCATTGTTACTCGACTGAGTGGTGATAAAGGTTATCACCACTGGAGTGATGTTAAGTTAAAAAATTTGACATCATTAAACAATGATCTAACGTAACAAATCCTCTATTGACGTCATACTGTTACTAAAGTGAAGGGCTCGTCCATGCAGCCGCTCAACATGAAATAAGCATGAAATTGGCTGCGTCACTCATGAAAATATAATTATTCTACATCGTATGAAGGGGGAAACTTGGTTTTTGCCAAAAAAGACAGATATCCTCTATATTTAAGCATTATAATATTAAATTTTTAAAATGTTATGTTTTGGTAAATTTCACATAAAAAACAGTCATTGGAAATGATCATACTGATATAAATATGTGAGTCAGTCAAAATGGCAAACAACAGGTTTTAATGAATTTAAACAGCATTTATAGGATTTCAACAGCACATAATGGATTTAATTGCACTTTACAATTTCCAACACAATTTTTCACTTATTTATTAATTACAGCATCTGACTTCAGTTCAAGGGCGCAATTATTCATTACTAGCTTGAAAAACAGTTCTTTTTAAAGAAAAGTGTTCACAATAAACGAGAATTTTCCAGAGTTGGATATATATATGACATCACATTTGCTCTTTTATGACGCAAAGAAGGGATATTTTTGCTCCGTATTTTTTGTTTATTTTATTTAATTCTTGAGGTTGATTTGTCAACAGGTCATGGGCAGATACTGCAAAAAATTTGTTGATGAGTATTTAGAGGTATGCTTGAATCCTTTTGATTTGCCGGAAATTTTTTGGTTTTGTTCATATTTGGGTGAAAGTTTGGTGATTTGGTTGTTCATTGCATGCTCATTTCAGTTTTTGGTTCCATTTGTTTACCTTATTTGTTTATTTTGTTATTATCAACAAATTTGTTGACATTTCGATTGATGATTTGGTGTTGTCACAGAGAATCTCACTCAAGTGTCTTCTGATATTATGTATATATCAACAAGATTTTATATTTAGTAATTATAAATAGTAATTAATTTTTGGGGTTGAGATTCTATTTATCATCCAAAAGCCTTCAGGAGGATTTTTTTTCAATCAATATTTTATTTCTGAATCCCTGTCACAAGTCCAAACAAGGAACCAGGGGGATTCCTTGTCCTCAGATTCAATAAAGTTGACAGAAGAGAGTATTCAGGTTTTTCACACACACAAAAACAAACACTAAACACAACTTTCACACACACATGCACACAACTTTTAGGAGATATTGCTTGATCTCCTACAGTTCCTAATGGTGGTGATTTGAAATCTGATATGGTAAACAAGGTTTTACATGTTATCATCTTTTGTTTATTATGTTTATTATCTGAGCAGGTTTGGTACTTGACTCATACAATACTGATTGAAAAGAGAGGTCGGAAGTCTTACATGCATGACTTTCATGGCAAATGGACAACATATTTCTATTCAATTATATTCCATTTTCACCTATACAGAGCCTGAAGTGCTTGTACTAAAACAAGAAAGTGTTATTATTAGTTTCAAGACAGCTCTCAACCTTTATCTAAGTTTATTGAACACTGGTCTCCTGTCTATAGCCACTTAACATCACCAGACATCAAAGAGCGAAACACCAAAATACATATAAGTAAATTGGAATTATAACATTCTTTCATTCCTGGATTCTTACAGTTTGTTAGAGCTTATGTCAGGTGATAAAATAACATGAAACAAGAGGTGAAGAAATGTCTAGATTTCACATTTTGATTAAGGCGCTATTGACCAATAAACTCCTTCAATTCCCAGTGCGCTTATTAGTTTCTGAAATGAGTCCATTGATGACTAGTAAACCTCCTCTATGAAATTCCAGCAATATTTCATTTATAACCATACCTGATAATACAGGCCATATCCAGTGCCAACATACAAGATCGTAAAGTTTGGCTGATTTACGAACAGTTAACCACTGACCTATTGTCTCGGCAACATCAGCGAGCTCGTAAGTTACCCAGAATTCCCTACATCGTAGCCAAAGCCTTCATAAGATACGTCTTGCTTGTCTCATGTATTAGGTTTAATGATACATGAACGCTTTGAGCTAATTAATATCAAAATATTGTTGCCTAATTCTAAATGGTTTTCCCTTTTATAACGTATATTTACGAGCACGGCTCTGCAAGCAAGGCAATATTAGCGCTGTACAATAGCTTCGGCAAATCATTTCCTGTGCTTGGTCCATTTCTTGATTTTATCCCGGAATACCAGGGCCAAAGAGTGCACAGTTTTTATGAGCTTCGTAATATAAACAATAAAATACTTGCGTATTAATATCAAAGTGCGGAGGCAGTAGAGCGTATATCACATGATTATTTCAGCAAGATGGATGTATCGTAAATACTTGCCTCATTTCAAGCTTCTCTCAAAATCATAGACGCTCCGTGTAAAATGTGTTTTATACCCCCACTTATTGAAACGTTTTTTTTTCGTAATAAAAGGAGGCGTTTATTCCTCAAAGAAATGAACACCTAAGGATTTGTTTGACAGCAATAATAAATTTTAATTGCGAGAATAATGAAGTGTTTTCCTAATAAACTGATTTTCCAAGTTAATATTTCAAGGATGTCAATTTGTTCACAATTTTATTTGATGCATTCAACAAGAATGAAATTGAAGATTGAAAGTGTTGATAATAAACTAATTATTTCAATTGCTATGTGGAAATATCAATTTTAATAAAATTTTATGAGTTTTATGTATCGTGTTATTGAACATGTTTATATCATTGTTTGTCTCAATCTGATAACTTAAAATCAAACTTGAAATGGTCTTGGAGTTTTGTTTGATTAAAATTTTGATGAATTTTTGGAATTATCTTTTTCGAAAACTATGACATATACAGTATTTCAATTGACAAAAAATTTTGTTTAACAAACTCTAAAATATGAAGCCTGACAAAAAATATTGATATTCTATAGAAAAATGAAAAGTTCAAAACAATAAACTTAGACATTTAATTTTGTTTTTGCTAAACATTTTGACAAACTGAAGGAAAAATATTGTTTTCTCTGTTCATCTGAATTGAAAGTTTTATAAATAGTGGATTCTGTTATTAAAAGAGCTTTTTGTGTAAAATTCTGTCAGTTTAAGTGATAGTTGAATGAGAATTAATGAAACGAGCAAGCAAAATATTGATTGATGTTTTTCTTTCTGCAAAACGCTGCAACAAATCTGTGTCTTTGATATCTGCCAGAAATAGCGAGTTGGGGATTGATTTAAACATTGCTGACCATTGAAAGAACCCCATGTTCCTCAATTTCACAACTAATTAAATAATTGTGTAAATCACTTTGCAAGTTTCCATCACGCTTTTCACACTCAAAGAACAGTTTGCCAGCAAAATAAAGCATAAATTGATTTTCATTCAACGAGAATAATCCAGCTTGTTTTCAGGTTCAAGCACCAAATTCAAAATTTGATGTTTTGTGAAACGTTACGCAATTGTCAAACACGTCATTTTTTAGGAAGATTTAAATATTGCATTCACACTGACATCAAGGTCGAATGTTGAGGTCATCTGTGGCGGTGCTTGCCCAGGAATGTGCTGTGATGCACATGCATTTATTGTTGCTAGGTAGTGCGACGATGCATCTAGGTGACCTTGACTGACCTCTGTGGGCAGCGTGGAATGTAATTGGATCTTGTCTAGCCACGCTTGCATACAAACAACGTAGAGTGTTCGCACCGATCTAATGAGTTATCCAGGAAAGATGAGCCTCTGCTTTTAGAAGTTAAAGATTACGTTTCAATACATCAGGTCCATTTCATTATGATTAAGCAACGCTGAAACGATCGAATTTCCTGCGATTTAGCTTGCCGTCTTTTTCTGTTGAGGTCAGAGCAAATAATGTGGACTGTCTACCATCTAGTTTGGCTATTTTGGCAAACATGAAATCTGTCATAAATCTGTCGGCTGGTGTCAGAGTTCGACCAATCGAATGCACTTGTCACAGGGATGTTCTGCCTGATTTCACCTCTGCAGCATTTTTCACAGCGATAACCAAATCGTCCAACGGATTATCAATTCTTTCACAGATGATGCAATTTCCAGCCTGGCATGCACGGTAGTTTATAACCTTTTCTTGATCGATTAAACAATTTTCAATGTTGGGGCATTGATTAACTCGGGCTATTTTGTATCTCAGCGCGGGTTCTGATGGACAAAAAAGGAAATGAGAAAGAGGAGAGAAGGGAGATAATGCCGGCATATATTCATTGCTCGCTCATGTGAACACGGCCTGACAGGCAGACGGCACTCGTTTGTTTCTCTCTCGCGTCTGCCTCCGCCTGAATTTGGAAGAGGCCAACTTCTGCTTATCTGGGGAGCAAAATGGCCGACTTTTGGCCCGAAAGACTGGATGACCAGATTCCCTATATTACTCCAGACTTGAAGATGAGTTCAGTGAAGCGTAAACTCGTCGCAGTGCTGGGATAAGGGAAGGAGTGATGCAGTCCATTTGGTCCGTGGGGCTAATTATTTCCACTCCATTAGCTTTCACTTAAAAGACTGGGTTTGATGACACCATGCTCTAGCTATGGGCAGCCTTTGTGTTGCCTTTACCACTTGAAACAATCTGCAACTCATCTTAATTTCTTTTACTAAGACTCATTACATCCAAACAAGATTTCGGCATCTGCCCTGGTAATAAATGTTTAAAATTGAAATTGGTACGCTGTAAATTTGAGATTTTGATTTGCCTCCCAAAGTGTGAAGACTCCTAAAAAACAAAGAAATTGGAATGAAATTGGAATGTTGTGGAGAGAGGGATTTACTTCAGCTGTTAATTTCGTGACACACTTTTTTGGACAATGTGTAAATTCTGAAACGAGTGCAATAAAACGGTCGGCAACATATCTGCTCAAAACATATGCAAAACTACTGCACTGGTTTTGTATGAAGGACAAAAAATATCATAATAAAAAGTTATGTTAAGTGCTGTTGCAAATATTTGAATTTTGAATTATTTGAAAACGAATTTTCTTTTATCTTTTGCCCTGCTGAGGGGGGTATAAACAAAACATAAATTTATGTAGCAGTGTGAATTTTATGATTACAATGAATATATTTTTTTGATTAGATCAGCTGTTATAACCCAAAGCGAATAATGTTAATTTGAACTTCTCAAGGACTGTTTAATGCATGCAGTTGAAGCTGAAAGGTGTTTTTTTATTTATTTTGAGACATTTTGGCTGTTCATATACAATGATATTATAGATATTTGGTAATGATTTGTTATTTATGTATGTTATTTTTCAGGCCTTGGTATTGAAGTTATATTTCCTTGACTGATGTGAATTATTATTTGATTCACTTTTTATAACCAATTTGTATATATATTTTCGCCTTAATGAATCTTAAAGGGGCAGTAGCACATTTTTTGAAAATTGTATATTTTTATCCCACCGGTATGTAATACCGTGGGATATAGTCATCACCGTGTCCGTCTGTATGTCCGTCCGTCTGTCCGTTTCGTTTCCAGAGCAGAACTCAAAGAACGGTCCACATATCTTTCTTAAACTTTACATGTGTATTGCGCACCTACTGAAGTGGTGCCTTTTGATATTTTCACATTTCTGAAAATTTTATTTTTTATTATTTCCATGGAAACGGCTCTTATTTGGACTCTGTTCATGAAAGGTTTCGTTTCATATATATAAAACCGATCCACATATCTTTCTTAAACTTTACATGTGTATTGCCCACCTACTGAAGTGGTGCCTTTTGATATTTTCACATTTCTGAAAATTTTATTTTTTATTATTTCCATGGAACGGCTCTTATTTGGACACTGTTCATGAAAGGTTTCGTTTCATATATATTAGCTTATACTATTATGAACCTTGCTTGAAAAATTAACCATTATCTTTCAAAGGTTTACATCTTACGATCATGTGGAACCGGTGGGATATGTCATCTTCTGATTCAAATTTTTACTGTTAATAAGTGTCAAGAATCTCATTACACAAACCAATCATCAATAGTCGGTGAACAAATAATAACGATTCATATAAATTCCATTGGTGGCCATTTTTGTTGAACACCTTTAATTAATTTTGTGTAATAAAAAGGTATTGCATAGCTGAATTATATAAATTATGAATTATATAATTGATTTATTAGTGCTTCATTTAGTTTCAATACATTGTCTTTCAACCATTTATTTTCATTTACCTGACATCACCTTATATTCTCCCATATAAAACGTGCTACAGCTCCTTTAACATAAGGTTCTTGATTTCAATATTCTAGAAAAAATCCCTCTTTTTTTGGTATGGATGGGAATTTGATTTTGCTTGTACAAAATCTGCTAAAAAATTATGTGACATTTTATGTTCATTTTCAGAAATCCACTGAAGTAATCGCCAAAATTCCAACCATTATGCTTTCCATATCCTACAGAGGTGTCAAATTTATTGATGCCAAATCTAAGGTAAGAAAACCTCAGATGTTTGATTTTAGTTAAATATTTCAAACTTTGTGTCAACTTTGTTTTATTTTAATTATAAATTTTACCATCAGTCCGATTTGACTAAACTTATATAAAGATATCAATGTTTACGTTAAGAAGAGATGGATAAATCTGTCACAACTAATAGAGTTTGCAATGAATTTTGTACTCTAGACTAACATTTAGTCTCAGAATTTTTTTTATCTATTTTGACAATATTTAAAAAAAGTTAATGCATTATAACAAAATGGAGCCAAGAAAATTCTTTAACTTCAGAAGCTTAGTAATCTAGTCTTGTTATACTTTTCTAGACTTGGTTGGTCGTCAGTTGAATATTTTGCTATAGGGTCTTCATAACAGACTATGTAGCAACATGTTTTGGAGATTGGATCAACCTTTATCAGCCTGGTGGACTTTTAAGTGGGGAGATTTGTTTTCAAGAACATTCATCAACATTTCATCAAGGAGTTTCATGCAACATTTATTTGGGGTAACCCCCTTTTTTCAGACCTGGTAGACTTGGGGAATTTTAAATGAGAGATTTGTTTTCAAGAATATTTCATCAACATTTTATCTAGGAGTTTTCAAGTAACATATTTTTGTGGCTAGAACCCCTTTATCAGATTTAGGGAACTGGAGACTTTATATTTGTGAGATTTTTTTTCTAGAATATTTCATCAACATTTTATTGAGGAGTTTTTGCAACATATTTCAGGTGTAAGACCCCCTTTATCATACTCAGGAACTTTGAAATAAGAAGATTCTCTCTAAAATATTTTTTTCAACAATTTATCTGTATTGAATTTCAGAAAGTTATCTGTGATCACGAAATAGCCAACATATTCTGCGCATGTCAGGACTCAGAGCATCTCAACTTCTTTGCGTACATCACGAAGGACCGGGAAACTCAGAAACACTACTGTCACGTCTTTAGTGTGCGGAGTCGCGTGAGTACAGAGCCATAGTCAATTTATATAGCACCATATCCACATTTTAAACGTGCTCAATGGGCAGCGACTAATTAACATAAGACCAACCATCCTCCAACCTCAATTTGTACATCATGTATATATACACCATTCATTCACTTCTCTATACTATCAAATCCTTCTTCATCCATTCACCATTTAGAAACTCTCCATCAGTTACCATCCATCATTTACTATCCTTTCACTTTCCTTTCACTTTCCATTCACTTTCCATTCACTTTCCATCCATCATTTACTACTCATTTCACTTTCCATACACCATCCATCAGTTACCAGCCATCATGTACTATCCTTTCACTATCCTTTCACTTTCCATACACCATCCATCAGTTACCAGCCATCATGTACTATCCTTTCACTATCCTTTCACTTTCCATTCACTTTCCATTCACTTTCCATCCATCATTTACTACTCATTTCACTTTCCATACACCATCCATCAGTTACCAGCCATCATGTACTATCCTTTCACTATCCTTTCACTTTCCATACACCATCCATCAGTTACCAGCCATCATGTACTATCCTTTCACTATCCTTTCACTTTCCATACACCATCCATCAGTTACCAGCCATCATGTACTATCCTTTCACTATCCTTTCACTTTCCATTCACTTTCCATTCACTTTCCATCCATCATTTACTACTGAATGATTTCACTTTCCATACTCCATCAATAAGTTACCAGCCATCATGTACTATTCATATACTTTCAATTCTCTTTCCATACACTATCCAAAACTTACCATCCATCATTTACTACTGAATGATTTCACTTTCCATACTCCATCAATAAGTTACCAGCCATCATGTACTATTCATATACTTTCAATTCTCTTTCCATACACTATCCAACACTTACCATCCATAATTTACTACTGATTTCACTTTCCATACACCATCCATAAGTTACCAGCCATCATTTACTATCCATTCACTTTCCATAAACTATACATAATTCACCATCCATCATTAACTTCTTTGAGTTTGAATCATTAACTTCTCATTCACTTTCCATCATTACTATCAATCATGTACTCTCCATTCACTTTCCATCATTTAACTTCTATTATTCACTTAACATACACTCTCTTTTTGACATTTTAGAAAAATGTCTGCTTAAATTTCACTTCAAGTACTCTCTTGAAATAAAAATGTCCCATATCTAAAAGTTATAATTTGAACAAATGCACTTAAAAAACCCCAAATGTTTGTGGACAAGACAAATACGAGTGGTAAATATCCCCATGTAGAAGTTGAGGAACTTAGTAATACCTCTGTCTGTCTTCCTGACATTGGTGGATGGTCTTGCACCCCGGAGACACTACGTAAACCGAATAAAAAACGATGTTTCACCTGCGAGTAATTCTTTATGAGATGGAAAAAAAGGAGCTTTGTTACTTCTTTTATTTATTAGCACTGCAGTGCTTGGTACGACAGTGTCGGAACGGCAAGATGACAAATTTGTACTTTCAACTACAACAGTTCTAGGGGAATCATCAAAGAAATAAGTCACGATAATGAAAAGAAAATCCCGAAACTCTGCCACTAACGTATGACTGTTGTCTGATGCTTGCATTTAAACAGGGAGGGACAACTTTGGTGGACGTTCGTTTTATGCATTAACACCTCTCGTTACGTGGTTTCGTCATGTGCATTATGTTTTCTCATGGCCGTGGACTCGGTAAACTCTGAGCTACTAGATGAAGTGTTTGTCTCATCCCATCCATCTTCCGCTCACATCACAATAGATTCATTATCGTCTGAACCTCTCTCTTGTTCTTGTTTATGTTAAATCTTGAATAAT
Source organism: Steromphala cineraria (assembly GCA_916613615.1). Taxonomy (NCBI): domain Eukaryota; kingdom Metazoa; phylum Mollusca; class Gastropoda; order Trochida; family Trochidae; genus Steromphala; species Steromphala cineraria. Next base: position 22,253,813 of record OU744736.1, on the reverse strand, counting down.
GAATTTAAATTTAAACTGGATTTTTGTTAAGTTGATAAATATTAATTTTGAAATTATGAATAATATTTATATAAAAGTCAAATTATTTGTCATCATCTGAAACTGTTCTCTTGTTCTTGTCTAAATAAATCTTGAAAAATGAATTTTAAATTTAAGTTTAAACTGGACAATAGTTTTATTAAATGAGGTTTTTTAAAAAATAATGTTTTATTTATTATACTCTGTTACACAAAGAACAAAAAGGGAACTGACACAGATGATTTTTTTTTCTGTGTTAAAGGGATAGTTTTTTTACAATAAAATATGAAAAAAAAATCATATGCCTTTTGCACAAATATTACATCAACTATTTTGCAAAGATAAGAGCCTAATAACTCAGTATAAGAGATAAATGTTGAAAATATTGCTAAAAACTTCAATTGATCATTAAGAAACTCAATGAAAGTCAAATTATTCCAAACTTTTTTTTTTCAGTTTATGATGTAAAGGTCTTTGAATTTGTTACATATTCTCTAATTAAACAGTCAATCTTGATTGTTTAAACACAAAATATCTTTAAGACTCTTATTTTCTAGATCTTCACATTTAAAAAAAAAAAAATATTGTCACATTTTGTTTATGTATTATGTCACACCATGAGCAATATGCTTATAGTTATAGTCCATTTGATTTGCATATTTTGATGAAATGTTTTAACAAAAGATTGCTTTTCAAAATGAAAAAAAATGCATTAATAATTTCATGATTAATGTAATATTGTTTCATTAATTGCAGGTCACTGCATAACTTGATTAGATAATTATGAAACATAACTCATTCAAGTAAAAATTAAATTTCATTGCATTTGATAGAAACATATGCTTTGACAAAAGATATTTTCATATTCTTTTTAGAACCTCAAAATACGTTAATAATTCCACCTTAATGCTTTTCAGATATATTCATGTTTAATATGATTATTTGGTATCTAAATACTTAGGTGATGACAAAAACTTCAAAATAATTCCAGATTAATTATTTGAAGCAGTTGAGTGTTAACAAACATTCATTTTATTCATTAGATTCATTCACTCTTCAATCAATTTGAGGATGGGAAGAGTTACCTCCCTTCCACTGTATGCTTCTCACAAATGACAATGATTGAGTTGATGGTTTTGTTACACGCTTTCAGAGCCTTTGCTGTATATGAGATATCTATTCTCTTAACTTTTATGCTACTTTGTTTGATATTCAAATTTTATAAACAAAAATTTTAATAAAAATAAGTTGGATGCAAAAGAAATAAAATTTTAATAATATTTGGCAAAACATTTGAAAGAAAAGGTTATCATTTGAGTCAAATATATTTGCTATGTTTAGATTCTCTGATTCTTTGTGTGTAAAATGCATTTATTTGCTGGTAAGAATTCTCTATAAGTATATATTGGTAAAAAGAGATGATAATATGTTTGTTAGTGAAATTAGATTTAGATGTTTCATATTAATATCAAACATCACAACCACTGCTTCTTTGGTATTTACATAAAGTAGAGGGAAGTTGGAGGTTGGCAATTAATAGTTTGCATTAATTTCTGTTGGTGTAGAAGCATTTGGTATCCTTGTCAAAATTACGAGTAAATTTTGATGCAGGGTTAGAAGACTCACATTATCGTCATTCTCATAACAGGTGGGTTCCCTCTGGATATAGCTGAGTACAAAGCAGTTAACAAACACGAAACCTTGTACAAATTATAGCGTTATTTCTTATTAACAAATTGTTGTGGTGTTCCTTGAAAAGCCCCCATTTTGTCCCCTTCAAATTACAAGTCTTGGGTATCACAAACACATAACGTTCATAGTTTATCAGATCATTGCCTTGCTCCCCAGCCCAAATTACACCTTTCGTATTGACCCCTATTGTCCGCAAGATCACTAGAGGTCGGCCAAACATCCCCTCGTCCTGCTTTGAAAATTTAAACCATAAGATCAAAAGTGTCCTTTGAAAATTTGGCTTCGACATTAGTTGAAGCTCTTTGGTGTGGAGGTAGAAAAGGATGAGACAGTTATGTAGCAGTGACAATACGATCGCATGAGGACGACTGACGAGGACAGATGGCCAGGCCACGCCCCCTTTGTGTCTCCCAGCATCTGTCCTTGCCCAATTAAAATGGAGGCGGTAATTCCGAGCCTAATGGTCGCTCATTATGGCCTGATACCCACATTTCCATCTCCATACAGAAGGTTCTTGTCCAAGCCTTAACTGGATGATTGATGTGGTATACTTGACTCCCGTAAACACTCATTGTTTTTCAATTTAACATTTTTGTATGGATGTAGTGAGAACAGTTTTTTGGAAAAAATTATTTACAAAATTGAAAAAAAAGTTGGTGAAATTTAGGAACAGCTGGTTTTGTATGTGGAATGCCTCATCCTTTAAGAATTGGTTTTTTTTTCAATTTTGGGATATCTTGTATGGAGAATGGTTTGGAACAATATTAAAGTTTACAGTCACAAATAATGCTTTATAAGAAAAAAAATTTAAGATTTATTTTTGTTGTCATTTATGTTGTATGTTTCAGCTGCAATAAACGCTCGTTATAGTCAATTGAAATTTTTTGTGACTGATGCTAGAAGAGTAGAAGGATTCAAAAGTTTTCAACCTAAATTTTCTTTTTGAAAATAAGTCATTGTAGAAAATTAACCAATATTGTTTTTGGTATTACAATTTAAATAAACTTGGGAACCAATGATACAAAAAAGCTTTTTTAGATATTTATGATAAGTAATGATAATGTATAGTGGGTTCATGGTATTTATGTTGTTTAAGTTTAGTCTTATTTAATGGAATGTATTTAAATAACAAGGATAAGATTAAATTGTTTTTAAAAAAAAAAGAAATAAATTGTCTGAAATATACATGATATTACAAATATGTATTGTTGTCCTTGACATCAAGCACAGAAAATAAGATGAAAACTTGTTTGACATATTTTTATTTACAATTCACTTTGCATTTGACAAAAGTGGATCTGAATGTTGACATTATTGTTGTAAGGGACATTTACAATTAAAAAGCAAGATAGAAACTATTTTGACATTGTTGTTGTTTACAACTCAGTTTCCAGTTGAGTAGGGGTGATGCAGGGTGATGCTCTTAGACCTGTTGTTTTTGACATAACAGTTATCCCTGTAGGCCAAATAGGCCTGAGGACAGGTAGATAGGTCTGATGGCAGGATTACCCGATATTATCAGGGTGTCACATACAGCTAAGTGGATGAGATCATGTTTTCTAACCAAACAACCGAGAAGACGAGTGTGTGTAAGTTGTCGTGTCAATTGTGCCATGATTACACACGTAACATAGTTAACATTGTCCTATTATCTAGCATCAGCGGTCCCTACACAAGCACCTCGCACAATACACTTTCTGTTTGGATAGAAAATAAGTTAAGACTATGTAAACCAAATTAAAATGGAGACATTTCAAATCGAGTTACCCGGCGGGGCTCGAGTTACCACGGAGACCCGCTGAGATTGATAGTCCGCGGGAAGTGTCTGGGTGGGAAGGGTGCTAAGTGATGGACGTATAATTACTCTGACTAAGCAGACCTCAATAAAGTTTACTTAACATCTACAATATTGGCGGGACCCACAGGGCAAAGCTTTGCCAAGGATGTATTGTCAAAGCTCATGACAATGGCCCAACAAATTTGCCTGAAAATTGTATGTAAACATTTTCAGGTACAACAGGGGGTATGGCGGAATCCGATATGAGTTTTGCACGGGGGTTAGGGAAGACAAGTAACATGAGCACGTTGAAATTGCCTATTGTGGGTATGGAACCTAATTGGTGGATCCAGGATGAGCCCGAAGGAAGGATCTTTACTCACAGAGCTCGGAGCTGAGAAGGGAAATTAACTGGGATTGTAATTCTATCATGGAGCAGGCACATGGTTTACCTTGTGAATAATGTTTGTGTTTTGTCCGGGTATAGAATAAGGGAAGGGACTGAAGGACGGTCTTACGCGCCGTATGGACAATTACACGCAGCCTCATTCTCAGCATGGACACCATACTGGGATGAAATGTCAACACGTGTCCTGTTGCATGTGTAGAGACAGGGTTTGAGGTGTCACTCGTGCAAATTAGATAAACAATGAGTACTCATCTTTGGTTTTAGGGGGATATGGAAAGGGGATAGGTGACAACAAACAAGGTTTATCCGATTGCAAATCGGAAAATCCGCTAACGTTCTGACCCCAATGACTTCCGTGTATTTCAGTATGTGATTGATTTCGTGGATATTACGCCTTAAAGCGATTTGATTTCTGGGAGGAGCTCTCGAGACAAATTACTTGCAATATGATCTGTGATATTACAGGAAATAGCTCAATATTGATAGACAAGTCTACAACCTCTTTATGCCTCCAAGCCACTAGATTTACCCCTCTCACATTGCACATTCCGACAGTCATGTAACAATAATTTAACAAGCTTTGAAAGTCAGCCCACCTAACTTCAATTTTGTTTAAGTTTGATGTTTATTTTCAAAAATACCATCTTAATGACATGTTTTCTGACTGTTTGGCAAATACTATTTCATTCACAACTTATTTCAATAAAATAAATCTGAGAAATGTTTTTCTGAATGACTTTAAGATACTATTTGCTCTGTATATTTGTATGACCAAATGACTCCTTTGATTCACAATGGCATTCTATGAATCCAGGAATAGACTCAGAGCGCTAAATTTGGATATTTTTGGATTTTATGTCTTGGTAGCGCCTGATACGAACTGACCTTCAGAATGTGGGAATGCAGGTGTCAGACTCGACACAAGTTAATCAGTGTGGAACTCGGTGTCAAGTCATTGCCACTGCCTTTCTATGTTCTGTGTTAGGCTAGATGTAGGTTTTCATTGTTTCCTTTTCCTGACAAATCTCTCTGAAGTAAGATTTGGTCAAGTGAGCTAAGGAAGAGGAATTCAAAAAGAGCAGAAGCCCTTTTTTAAGTTTCCAACACTTAGTTATTGCATTCTATGAAGAATTTACTGTCAATGCTAGAATTAAATTTTTAGGAGGTATTTATCTGACTTATGTACCAATGATATGTAAATGGAATCGATGGTTTGTACAGTTGAGACTAACTACAAAGTGATTGAATTGCATAAAAAATGAACAAGTTGAGAACACTTAATTATCATTATCAGTGATCAAGAATATTCTGTATGTTTAATTTTCCAAATCAAGAACAAGTTTTAAACTTTTCTTAAGGAGGAACCAACAGATTGATTTTTTCTAGATTAAATTATTTTATTTTTAGTTAAAAAATTTTCCAGGTTTAAGACACATTGTTTAAATAAATCCCAAATCATGGACACAGGATTTTCTTTTCCCCGTGAAAAAGCATGGTTCATACTTTTTCAAAGTCAAGAACATGTTTTACAAAAATATTCAGACACATTGTAAATACTTGAATTATTTTGATAAGAAACACATGTTTTTTTACATATTTCCAATAAAAAACACATGGTTCATAATTTTTCTATCATAAACACATGGTTCATAATCTACCTCATCATCTGTGGCATTAAGGCATAAGATGAGAAACACATAATTAATGTGGATGGCCTAAAGGTGACAGCATGTACTATACAACTTGTCTGTAGTAGGTTTTTAATTGCAAAGGGGTAATGTACTCTCGGCCAGTAGACTTGCGGTTACAAGTTGTTTTGGACACAATATTTCTAGAAATAATGACTTTTTAAAAGGATATGTATTTGGCACATTCGTTTTAAGGGGAAGTAGCACGTTTTAAGGGGGAAAATAAAAGGTTCCAATTGACAGACAATGTACGTATTTCATCTAAATGAAGCAGTAAAAATCAAATATATAATGTAAAGTTCAGCCATGCGATTCCTTTTTCTTACACAAAATGAATTAAAGGTGTTCTCACAAAAATGGCTGCCAATGGACTTTATATGAATCTTTCTTATTTGTTCTCTGATTATGTATGATTAGTTTGTGTAATGAGATTTTTGACACTATGTAATTATGACAATTAGCATAAATGTCAATTATCAATGAAAAAAGGAAAATATTAGATATTCAACAAACATGCTACTATCCCTTTAAAAAGTAATAGTTTTAGTAAAGTTGCTGCTTTATGATCTAACGTTTTTAACAATTGATGTTACAGTCATCAATTTCTGAAAATTTGCATATTCATGTTATATATATATAAGTATTTATAAGTATAATATAATATTTTCATCCTGTATGCAATTACCTTTCACTTGAATTTTATTTATGTTTCAAATTATTTAAGTTCTCAAATCACCTGGTTATATGTAACCATCAGTCATATTTGTGTAATGCATTTTCCAATTTGTCAGGTAAAAGCCATCACGTGCAATTCTGTAACAAATATGGCAACTGCAACTATATTTAAAAATTGAAAACAAAGGCTTTAACACATGTAGAAGTTAAAACTCGGACGATAAATCATTTTTCAGTGGGTTGTCTCTTGTTTGGCTGTTATGAAAATGGAAGTGACACTTTAATGACTTGTTGAACATGATATCTCCTGCATAAAAATGCCATTATCTATTCATATACACATCAAGGTAAAAGTTAAAAAACCTCATTAAAATTTTATCAGGCTTTTCTTGTCTTGTTTCTTAACCATGAATTAATCATATTTTTTAACTCTTGAAAAAAAATGGAATGAATATTACCATGCTATGTTATTGTTGTGATTGTAAATAAAGCATCTTATGTGAGTGGGAAATTGTCAATTATTAAAACAAATAAGTTTAGGTCCTTTGAAATATTCATTTTTCTCTAGCTTTAATTAGGATAAATATATGGACAAGTAAAAAATCCCTGCTTGTACATATCACAATAATTTTTTAATTCAATCTGGATCTTATCACAATTGAAAAATAAATGAAAATTATTTGAATGTTGCATTGTTGGGTTAGAGGACACTATGAAAAAGGGTTCGTCTAAAAATGTAAAAATGTTCTCTACTGATACGGCTATGATTCATAACCGTCACTCAACTTCAAAGCTCCATGACTGCATCTGAATCAGTATTGTCGTCCCAGCACTAAAGATGGTCCTTAAACGGCTTTGTGATGTGACAATCCCAACCGAACTGTTGTTGTACCGTTGTTTACAATTTGATTGTCACTTGGTATAATCAGAATATCATTTTTGTAACAAGCGGTTTGGTTACTATCCCCTGTTATTAATTCCTTGTTGCTTTACAAACCATGAGTCTTCATTCCACAATCGTTTCCCTTTTATCTGATGTTCATATCTTGGTTTGCGATGATCACGATCAAGTTGTTGGTAACCGTCCCGTTATTAATTCTACCCTGTTGCTTTGCAAACCATGATGCTTTATTCCACGTTCGTCTCCCTTTTATCTGATGTTCATATGGAAGGCATTTTGGTTTTGCGACGTTCACGATCATATGACAATCAAGTCCCTCAGAGGTGTTTGATATGAGAATTCAAATATTTATGACAGATTGTTGAACAATAGATCACCAAGATATTGTTCTGGAAATGCCACGGTTCTGTTTGAGTGTTTGATATGTAAATACACACTCAATACTCTTCACACATAACTGTTGTCAATGTGCGCTTCATTAACTTGCAGCTTTTCAATCGCAATATGCAATCTTTGTGGCGAACCAGACCAAATTAACTTGCCAAAACCTGTTGTCTTTCACATAAAAAAGAATAATTGATAAAACATGCATTTCTTTCCTGTATAATTCTGACAAAGTTATCTTGTCGAATGTTTTTTGCATTTATAAAAGAATAAATTATGTGATAAAACATGCATATTTCCTGTATGATTTGTGAGATATGAACTTTTAGAAAGACATACAAATTTCAAACTTTGCTTTCCAATTCTTTAGAATTTATTTAACTAACAAAAATAAGATTGATAATTTGTTGTCAAATAAAGTTATCATTAAGCTCAAATGTGTAAAAATACTAAATTGATGTGAAATTATGATCTTAAAATCAATCTGGTTAAGAAGTTCCACTTTTCTGTTTATCAAGTCTTGATTTCGTGAATTATTGAAAGGACGATGCACCTGTCATGATGTTGGTATTATTGTTGCCCTTTTTGTATCCTATCTTAATTGAAAATTTTAGAAAATGAAATAAATGATTAAATTGTTCTCATTATATACATTTCTTCTTGAGCTGATGTTATTTGAAAGGATTTCTATCTGTATTTTTCACTATGTTTAGCCCCAAACCAGCACAATTAATGACTTTGTTTTAATTTTGGATCTTAATGAACTTGACAACTATTTGACTACAAAACTTCAAATTTGATATAAGTGTTACCTTATATTTCAATCTATAACCTCGTGCATAAGGCAACCCCCTTTCTCAACCCCCTAAATTGCTGCCAAAATCATATATCTCCGATATTTCATTCTAGCAGGGGTACCTATGTGGTGTACATGTTGACGTTTCCTAAAATTCAAGATCGGGACAGGATTTGAACAAATATTATTTCACTGAAACATATGAAATCATTATATAGAAATCAAGATTTGAGATTGAAGTGGACGTTGTTTAAATGAACGTTTCCTTAAAGTCAAGATCCGGACAGGATTAGAAAAAATATTATTTTGATACATATTCACTGATACATATGAGCCCTCATATAGAAGTCATGATGTGAGATTGAAGTGGATGTTGTTTAAATGGACGTTTCCTTAAAGTCAAGATTGGGACACGATTAGAAAAAATATTATTTTTGATACATATTCACTGATACACATGAACCCTCGTATAGAAATCAAGATGTGAGATGGGTTGGAGTGGATGTTGTTTAAATGGACAATTCCTTAAAGTCAAGATCGTGACAGGATTAGAAAAAATATTATTTTTGATACATATTCACTGATACACATGAACCCTCATATAGAAGTCATGATGTGAGATTGAAGTGGATGTTTTATAAATGGACGTTTCCTTAAAGTCAAGATCCTGACAGGATTAGAAAAAATATTATTTTGATACATATTCACTGATACACATGAACCCTCGCATAGAAGTCATGATGTGAGATTGAAGTGGATGTTGTTTAAATGAACGTTTCCTTAAAGTAAAGATCCGGACACCATTAGAAAAAATATTATTTTTGATACATATTCACTGATACACATTAACCCTCGTATAGAAGTCAAGATGTGAGATGGGTTGAAGTGGATGTTTTCTCAGAGGTGAGATGGGGGCAAGAGTTAACAAAGCCAACAGTCTGGTTTCAAGTGGCATTGACAAGAACTGGACAGGTACGATGTTGACACTCGTGGGTCGTCAAGTGGGTGCACCTTTCTCCACCTCAGTCACAGTGGCCAAGTGTTGGTAGCAAATCAAGCGACTTAAGAACCATAGAAGCTGGTGGAAAGGTTCGACATTTGGAGGTTGAGACTAAAGTTGACCATTGAAACTGGTCAAAACGTGTCATCGATGTCACAGGATTTGAGTCTGGTAGTTGACATTTAGACTAGTCAAAACGTGTCATCGATGTCTCAGGATTTGAGTCTTGTAGTTGACATGGAACTATGTTAAATGTGTCATCGATGTCTCAGGATTTGAGTCTCGTAGTTGACATGGAAACTAGTCAAAACGTGCCATCAATGTCTCAGGATTTGAGTCTCGTAGTTGACATGGAAACTATGTTAAATGTGTCATCGATGTCTCAAGATTTGAGTCTGGTAGTTTACATTGAAACTAGTCAAAACGTGTCATTGATGTCTCAAGATTTGAGTCTGGTAGTTGACATGGAAACTATGTTAAATGTGTCATCGATGTCTCAAGATTTGAGTCTGGTAGTTTACATTGAAACTAGTCAAAACGTGTCATTGATGTCTCAGGATTTGAGTCTGGTAGTTGACATGGAAAATAGTCAAAACGTGCCATCGATGTCTCAAGTTTTGAGTCTGGTAGTTGACATTTAGACTAGTCAAAACGTGCCATCAATGTCTCAGGATTTGAGTCTCGTAGTTGACATGGAAACTATGTTAAATGTGTCATCGATGTCTCAAGATTTGAGTCTGGTAGTTGACATGGAAACTATGTTAAATGTGTCATCGATGTCTCAAGATTTGAATCTGGTAGTTTACATTGAAACTAGTCAAAACGTGTCATCGATGTCTCAAGATTTGAGTCTGGTAGTTTACATTGAAACTAGTCAAAACGTGTCATTGATGTCTCAAGATTTGAGTCTGGTAGTTTACATTGAAACTAGTCAAAACGTGTCATTGATGTCTCAAGATTTGAGTCTGGTAGTTTACATTGAAACTAGTCAAAACGTGTCATTGATGTCTCAAGATTTGAGTCTGGTAGTTTACCATTGAAACAAGTTGAAAATGTGTCATTGATATCTCAAGATTTGATTTGGTTTGATTTGATAACCCAGTCAGTTGACCATTGTAACTTTTATAAAGATTTGATATTTAGAGGCTTGAGACCAGAAGTAGATCATTGAAAACTGTCTAAAAGCAGAGTCTAAGGATGTGGACCAAAATACCATTGAAAATAGTCTAAACTCCTCGTAACATCAAAAGATTATGAACCAAAGTCAACCATTAAGATAAGTCAAAAAGAATCATCGACATTTGAGGGTCAGGAGCAATCGTCACTGAAACCAGTCGGAAACTCTTTAAAGTCTTTAAAGGACCGATAGTTGACCCCCGGACTGGTCACTTGAATACATTCTCGCCTACCAGTGCTGGTATTGACGACGACGGCTCCACACCACGCTTACCCTGTTTGGAGTTGTGAGGGTTTGTTGTTCTGTACCTCAGCATCTGTCTGCAGGATCATTGTTGACACGATTGTCACATTCTCATGCTCAATGGGCCTCTTGACCTTCAGGCTCTTAAAACTTTGGTTTTGTCCGAGTAGGAGGAAATTAATTAATCGTGGCCCGTAGCTGTTTTCCAAACGGGGCCATGATAATGGCGGGGTTGTCGGGAATGGTGGAAATGTTCGCTCGAGCATGGAAGTCCTGTCTCCAAGCCAGGGCTAGAAATCACTTCGTTTACTGGACCAGAAAATTTTGTCAATCGCTTTTCTGGCCAGGTCATTTCTTAATTATTTTTGGCTTGAGTGATGGCATGTGTTAAGGCAGATTTAGCATTCACATAATTTATCATGGGAATATTTGAAAAGTGAAATGTGAGAGGCCGTGATAATGACTTTTTGCTCTTTTGTGGCTCTCATTTGAAGAATTTTTATTCTTATTCTGACTCTAATTCTTCTTTGTTCATTCATGCAGAGTATACAGTGTATTTGAAGTGCAGGATTTGTCTTAAGGGATACAAAATTGCCAAGATTTATATTGAAAAAGCTGAAATTTATATCGAAAGTGCATCTACCGATAAGATTGACTTTTTATCATTTCATAACAGTCTTTCATTGTTTCATAAATGAAATCATGAACAGTTCAAATAGTTTTTCAATTTCATTTTTTTTCAACTTTATTCTATTATTTTATTTTATTTGATAGAATTGAAAATTGCAATCTCTTTAACTCCTTTATTTTTTATTTTTTACTTTTTAACTTTATTATTTACCTGTACTTTACCTTTCTCAGTTTTCACTTCTAATTCCCCTTTAAATAAAGTAAACAAATAAACAAGACACAACCAACACGCACATATATTGAGCACATATGTCTTAACTACAAAATAGTTAAGGAAATATGCATTGATGAATTTGTATGTCCTAAACATCAAAGATATTTTCTGAAAATTTGTAGTTTTTCGATGGTTTGCTTATACTTTATCTGTAACACATGACCGAAGAATTCTCTCTTGAAAATGAATTCCTTGTAATTGGCTACTCGAAATGGTTTAAATTGATAGTAACACATTATATTGCAAAATTGATAGCATACTGTTATGTTGTTATATCTGTATATTTAACATTATAAAAGTAAAAAAAACTTGTTGATCGCTACATTCAAGTAAGAATTCATGAAAATGAAAAAATCAAATGTTTGGATTCTACTTTCATGTGAAAAATCAGACATGACCATAATTTCAGAAACAATTTAAGAAAGGATTACAAAATTGCTTATCCAATTTTGTTTTGCTGATGTCAGCACTATCTCAGATTTTAATAATATAGACAGGTACTCAAATTATTTAAAAAGAATTGTTTAGAGAAACATGAGACTTTCATATTCATATTAATTTTGCAGGAGCTGGCAGGGGAGATAATCCTGACTTTGGGCGAGGCGTTTGAGATTGCCTACCAGATGGCGCTGAAAGAGAAGGCGGAAGAAGATGCGATGGAGTTTGAGAAGAAACTGAGTCCCAGCGACCAGGAGGATACAACCAGCGCCTCATCTAAAGCTTCTCTCAACACTCTCTAGCAGGTATAGTCATCATATAGGATATTACATGAGTTCCCATGTTATACTGAGTGTACAATACAACCAGCGCCTCATCTAAAGCTTCCCTCAACACTCTCTAGCAGGTATAGTCATCATATATAGGATATTACATGAGTTCCCATGTTATACTGAGTGTACAATACAACCAGCGCCTCATCTAAAGCTTCTCTCAACACTCTCTAGCAGGTATAGTCATCATATAGGATGTTACATGAGTTCCCATGTTATACTGAGTGTACAATACAACCAGCGCCTCATCTAAAGCTTCTCTCAACACTCTATAGCAGGTATAGTCATCATATATAGGATATTACATGAGTTCCCATGTTATACTGAGTGTACAATACAACCAGCGCCTCATCTAAAGCTTCTCTCAACACTCTCTAGCAGGTATAGTCATCATATAGGATATTACATGAGTTCCCATGTTATACTGAGTGTACAATACAACCAGCGCCTGATCTAAAGCTTCTCTCAACACTCTCTAGCAGGTATAGTCATCATATAGGATATTACATGAGTTCCCATGTTATACTGAGTGTACAATACAACCAGCGCCTCATCTAAAGCTTCTCTCAACACACTCTAGCAGGTATAGTCATCATATAGGATATTACATGAGTTCCCATGTTATACTGAGTGTACAATACAACCAGCGCCTCATCTAAAGCTTCTCTCAACACTCTATAGCAGGTATAGTCATCATATATAGGATATTACATGAGTTCCCATGTTATACTGAGTGTACAATACAACCAGCGCCTCATCTAAAGCTTCTCTCAACACTCTCTAGCAGGTATAGTCATCATATAGGATATTACATGAGTTCCCATGTTATACTGAGTGTACAATACAACCAGCGCCTGATCTAAAGCTTCTCTCAACACTCTCTAGCAGGTATAGTCATCATATAGGATATTACATGAGTTCCCATGTTATACTGAGTGTACAATACAACCAGCGCCTCATCTAAAGCTTCTCTCAACACTCTCTAGCAGGTATAGTCATCATATAGGATATTACATGAGTTCCCATGTTATACTGAGTGTACAATACAACCAGCGCCTCATCTAAAGCTTCCCTCAACACTCTCTAGCAGGTATAGTCATCATATAGGATATTACATGAGTTCCCATGTTATACTGAGTGTACAATACAACCAGCGCCTCATCTAAAGCTTCTCTCAACACTCTCTAGCAGGTATAGTCATCATATAGGATATTACATGAGTTCCCATGTTATACTGAGTGTACAATACAACCAGCGCCTCATCTAAAGCTTCTCTCAACACTCTCTAGCAGGTATAGTCATCATATAGGATATTACATGAGTTCCCATGTTATACTGAGTGTACAATACAACCAGCGCCTCATCTAAAGCTTCTCTCAACACTCTCTAGCAGGTATAGTCATCATATAGGATATTACATGAGTTACCTTGTTATACTGAGTGTACAATACAACCAGCGCCTCATCTAAAGCTTCTCTCAACACTCTCTAGCAGGTATAGTCATCATATAGGATGTTACATGAGTTCCCATGTTATACTGAGTGTACAATACAACCAGCGCCTCATCTAAAGCTTCTCTCAACACTCTCTAGCAGGTATAGTCATCATATAGGATGTTACATGAGTTCCCATGTTATACTGAGTGTACAATACAACCAGCGCCTCATCTAAAGCTTCCCTCAACACTCTCTAGCAGATATAGTCATCATATATAGGATATTACATGAGTTCCCATGTTATACTGAGTGTACAATACAACCAGCGCCTGATCTAAAGCTTCCCTCAACACTCTCTAGCAGGTATAGTCATCATATAGGATGTTACATGAGTTCCCATGTTATACTGAGTGTACAATACAACCAGCGCCTCATCTAAAGCTTCCCTCAACACTCTCTAGCAGATATAATCATCATATATAGGATATTACATGAGTTCCCATGTTATACTGAGTGTACAATACAACCAGCGCCTGATCTAAAGCTTCCCTCAACACTCTCTAGCAGATATAATCATCATATATAGGATATTACATGAGTTCCCATGTTATACTGAGTGTACAATACAACCAGCGCCTCGTCTAAAGCTTCTCTCAACACTCTCTAGCAGATATAGTCATCATATATAGGATATTACATGAGTTCCCATGTTATACTGAGTGTACAATACAACCAGCGCCTCATCTAAAGCTTCCCTCAACACTCTCTAGCAGATATAGTCATCATATATAGGATATTACATGAGTTCCCATGTTATACTGAGTGTACAATACAACCAGCGCCTGATCTAAAGCTTCCATCAACACTCTCTAGCAGGTATAGTCATCATATAGGATGTTACATGAGTTCCCATGTTATACTGAGTGTACAATACAACCAGCGCCTCATCTAAAGCTTCCCTCAACACTCTCTAGCAGATATAATCATCATATATAGGATATTACATGAGTTCCCATGTTATACTGAGTGTACAATACAACCAGCGCCTGATCTAAAGCTTCCCTCAACACTCTCTAGCAGGTATAGTCATCATATAGGATGTTACATGAGTTCCCATGTTATACTGAGTGTACAATACAACCAGCGCCTGATCTAAAGCTTCCCTCAACACTCTCTAGCAGGTATAGTCATCATATATAGGATTTTACATGAGTTCCCATGTTATACTGAGTGTACAATACAACCAGTGCCTCATCTAAAGCTTCCCTCAACACTCTCTAGCAGGTATAGTCATCATATAGGATGTTACATGAGTTCCCATGTTATACTGAGTGTACAATACAACCAGCGCCTCGTCTAAAGCTTCTCTCAACACACTCTAGCAGGTATAGTCATCATATAGGATGTTACATGAGTTCCCATGTTATACTGAGTGTACAATACAACCAGCGCCTGATCTAAAGCTTCCCTCAACACTCTCTAGCAGGTATAGTCATCATATAGGATGTTACATGAGTTCCCATGTTATACTGAGTGTACAAAACAACCAGCGCCTGATCTAAAGCTTCCCTCAACACTCTCTAGCAGGTATAGTCATCATATAGGATGTTACATGAGTTCCCATGTTATACTGAGTGTACAATACAACCAGCGCCTCGTCTAAAGCTTCCCTCAACACTCTCTAGCAGGTATAGTCATCATATAGGATGTTACATGACGTCCCATGTTATACTGAGTGTACAATACAACCAGCGCCTCATCTAAAGCTTCTCTCAACACTCTCTAGCAGGTATAGTCATCATATATAGGATATTACATGAGTTCCCATGTTATACTGAGTGTACAATACAACCAGCGCCTCGTCTAAAGCTTCCCTCAACACTCTCTAGCAGGTATAGTCATCATATAGGATGTAACATGACGTCCCATGTTATACTGAGTGTACAATACAACCAGTGCCTCATCTAAAGCTTCCCTCAACACTCTCTAGCAGGTATAGTCATCATATAGGATGTTACATGAGTTCCCATGTTATACTGAGTGTACAATACAACCAGCGCCTCATCTAAAGCTTCTCTCAACACTCTATAGCAGGTATAGTCATCATATAGGATGTTACATGAGTTCCCTTGTTATACTGAGTGTACAATACAACCAGCGCCTCGTCTAAAGCTTCTCTCAACACACTCTAGCAGGTATAGTGATAATATCAATGGTGAACAAATATTGGATATTACATGAGTTTCCATGTTATACTGAGTGTACAATACAACCAGCGCCTCGTCTAAAGCTTCTCTCAACACACTCTAGCAGGTATAGTGATAATATCAATGGTGAACAAATATTGGATATTACATGAGTTTCCATGTTATACTGAGCGTACAAGGGCAGGTTTCATTTCATTCCTTGCTCCAAGGGTGTTGCAGGCTTTCCTTATATCCAAATACCAGTCACCATGATATATGAAATAAGAATACAAAAAGGCCTAGATATTGCTCTGACACCAAACTTTGACAATTTAGAATGTTTAAAAAATATGAGCTCCATTGCAAAATGTCCAATAATAATACCATCTCAAGTCATATGATTTGAAGTAAACAAACATATCATAAAAATATGAGCTTCATTGCAAAATGTCCAATAATAATACAATCTCAAGTCATTTGATTTGAAGTAAACAAACATATCATAAAAATATGAGCTTCATTGCAAAATGTCCAATAATAATACAATCTCAAATCATTTAATTTGAAGTAAACAAACATATCATAAACATATGAGCTTCATTGCAAAATGTCCAATAATAATACAATCTCAAATCATATAATTTAAAGTGAACAACATATCAAAAAAATATGAGCTTCATTGCAAAATGTCCAATAATAATACCATCTCAATCATTTAATTTGAAGTGAACAACATATCATAAAAATATGAGCTTCATTGCAATATGTCCAATCATAATACCATCTCAAATAATTTGATTTGAAGTTAACAAACATTTAAATATCAAGGTTTTCAGAGCATCTGGAATTGGACAAATTAGACGACAGATATAATGATTTGAATAAACACCATTGATGTGTACATTTTGTTATGACAAGGTCGACAGAATATATTCAGGAAACATTAATCAGTCCACAAAACTGCAATCCAGAGGCAACAAAAAGGATTGTTAGTAGGCGAGTTATTAGTTTCCACTGCGACTTGATGTCATGAATAATTCATGAGCAAATATTGTATGTGTGCCAATCAGACAACTCTACACATGACAACTTATTGAGCCAATATGGTCAACAGACTGATGGTCTCCTATTTAAGGTCATAATAAATATTTTGGAAAAAAAGATTGTTTATATCTTTTTAACTGCTGTCAAGCTACTAACTTCTTCGTTGAGTGGCATTTTAAAAGTTGAAAGTCAATTAAGGACAATATTTAATTACTAACTTCTTGTAAATAAAGGACTGTATATATATTATGCGCTCTGAGCACATCCCAAAGTGACATCGATTGAATGCAATATAGATATCCTTAATATTATCATAATTATTAATATGCTAGCTGAAAATGTTTAGCTATGGTAAAACACTTACAATGTGCAACATTGTCATCTTTCAACAAAAATTTATTTAACTTATTTTGGCAAAAGGCTCATTGTCTTCGTTCATAGAAACATATTAAGCTCAAGAGCATTTTCACGTGATTAAATATGTATTCTTGTGTTATATATTTTGTTAAATCCCTTGTTCTTTTGATCCACTTAGTTCTCATGACATCAGAAAGTTTTTACAGAAAACACAAATCTTCCATATTTTGTGAAACTGCTCAGTTTTATGTACATTCTTGTGGGATAGTAGGACCATGTTTGTGGAATTATCATTTATTATTGTGATAAAGTTAAATTAAAATGAATTAAAAAATAGATATTTGCTTACCTTGTAAGACAGTGATAAAGAATACAGATAGATGATGTCATGTTTTTGTGATATTGTATTTAGATCCTCGATATTGTATGGATAATAACTTTCATATCATTATTACAGATACTGTATAATAAAGACTATATAAGATATTTTACGGATATTGAGTGCAATATATGATCAGAATGTATAGAATAGCAGGTGGGGAAAGTGAAATTGAGTGGCAATAAAGTATGAATTATTATGCCGACATTTAAAAAAAATGCCCACTATGATAATGAAGTAGTTTGTTTAATTCTATTATATCTTAATTGAAACTAGCATGATGGCGTCATAATTCACAAGTAAAAGAGTATTTATTTTGCGTTGTCACCAGTTTCCCCTATTATAGGAATCAGTTGACATATTGCCTCTTTGGTTTCATATCTTTCAAAATGAACAATAATTGTTAGCTCAATGACACGATTAATTTCACTGGTCCGAGAGAAACAAACGGGAGATGTTGAGTATTAGATAGGGGGGAGACGAATCCATGAATTAAAGCTTCTTTTCTTGCCAAGGCTATATTACGAATTGTGAAACAACAATACAATTTAGATTGTCGCAGGGGGTCCTTTTGACTTCTTATTGAATGAGAATAAAAGTTGCGAGTCGACTTTTCAAAGGATCATCGTTGTGAGGGTAACAGTAGGGGTATCCATATTTGAAATAGACAGGGCACGAAGTCCCTGATTGTTAGGACCTGGTCGCAGAAGTCGTTTGTTAATCTTGATATGCGGGGATGGGGGTCTTAAAAAAAAAGCGTACAAATTAATATGCCCCATCCCTCATTGCTGAGTCCAGGGACTTCTTTCTAGGGCTGACAGCTTGTGTTTGGGTGTAATGAAGCAGATGTTTGCTGGGGAAGAAAAGGGGAAGATTCATTCTCCCTCCTGCCTTTCTCTCCCCTTGTGGTATATCCTCAAATACTGGTCACTCGTGTTTTGTTCATCCTTTCCCAAGGTAGAGTCAAATCCCAGAAGTAATAAAATTGGTCTCGTTTGGTGTGGAGATCTGAGCTTGATGTGTTAAATATTGCAGAGATCCATGTTTGTGGCTTGTCGTCGAAGCCTCCAAGGCCCTTGAATACAGCATTAATCAAAGGACATTAAACCGTGGAAGAAACGCATTAGCTGTCTCTTTTCAATTGCGGACAATTTCATGTATAGGGAAGCTCAGAGAGCATGTGGCATCGTTCATCCAGCTATTGTTAACGCAGATCCATTGCGTCTTGTCGAGAAGATGATTTTGTCCAAGGCGAGCTCGAGGGACGAGCGTGTATAGGTGTGAGGCCTTAGTCTCGTCTTTATTGACTCGGCTGAAGGAGGAAAAAGCAAGTAATTGTCCATTAAATATCTTCAAGATGAAATAAAGTGTCGATGCGGGTACTAGTATAAGCGTGGCTGCATCCATTGCCGACACCATCAGATTGGAAAACACAGATCAATTGAGAGGAGAAAATGCTCAAAAGAGGGTCGAAAGCCATAAATTTCAAAGAAATGATGCATTTAATTTGCATACATTGGAATTCCAATCAACATGATTAATTTCAGAGATAATAAATTAAACGTTTATTGAGGAAATGTACACAAAACTGTGAAACTCTGTCAAGAACAAGATGGCTACTGTCGTAGCGAGGAATTGTCTCTGAATCGCTCATCAAAACTCAACAAGAATTATCTTTTCACTCATTGTAATTGATTGTGCTTCAAAGAATCATATTTGCTTTTTTCGCTGTTCTAGATTTTGCAGCTCAAAGACAAGTTTAGTGAAGTAGAGAGGATTGATGATAAACAAACTGTTATTTGTTTTTTGTTCTAATTAATTTTACCATAGAAGCTCAATAGACAACCATCACACTTAGGAGATAAACCTAGTGTGTTTGAAAATCAGAAACATGTTATACTGGATTGATAGCAAGTAAAATTTAAATTAAAACCGAAAACCCAAACACATTACATTCTACAATGACAATTTTAATCATAAACTCTTTATCTGGCAAATTGCATTTTGAAAAAAAGTCCCAACTTTCGAAAATAAATTAAATCGTCTGTATCGTGGGGTTTTGCTCCTTGGTATTTTAAATAAATTTAGCTATGAGCATAGGTAACCCTATAACTGGGTGTCCATCAAATGTATTTCTCACTTTCCTCAACACAATATTCATATTGTATCATTTAAAACGTGTTATTCAATTATTTATAGACAATAGGGATGCAACATCAACATTTGAAGCAAATAGATGATTTTAATAGAAAACCGCTATGACATTGTTGAGGATTATGACATCATAAGGGCTCTCTAAATGACGTCACTGTATTGTTGCTGTAATCGAAGGAAGCCTCTTGCGTGTGGCGCTGATTGACCACTTAACATATTTGTTTTGTGGATTTTAATAAATCATCTCTTTTCATGGGTTAGAACTTTTGCTATTTACTCCCTTAGAATGATATGAAATTTGTTATCAAAATTGTTATTTGTTATTTGTTACTATTGACCTGAGATGAAACTTAGTTGGTAGGGTGTTGGCTTATCAACTCTGAGGCTAGTTTGATTCCTGAATGTGTCATACCAAAAGACACTGGAAGATGGGAGATGCATGTTGCCTTCTTGCTTGGCTCTTATAGCATAAAGGGTAGATCATCGCTGAGATGTGACTGTCTGGTGCATGGGCACAAAGGCATTTCTGGTACTACTTTAGGATATGTTTGCCACTAAATAAGATATTTTGGGATTTAACCCTTGGATTCAATCAAAACTGACTTTTTTAGCCTTTGGATATTCGGTGACTATTTCTTTTCAAACTTTGGATCCGTTTTTGGGTTTGTTTCAATAGTTTGTCTAGTTTTAGGGTTGTTAACGTACTGTAGAAAAAGTGGCGAATATATTGAAAAGTTTCTCCTAATTTCTGAATCTACTATATAATGAGGACAATGAGTTGTAACAATTATAATTATTGCAATTACTACCGTATATGACCGGGTATAAGCCGAGAATTTGACACCAGAAATTAGGGGGTCAGAGAGGGGGGTCGGTCTATACCTGAGTCATATGATGCAGATGAAAAAAAAAAGAGACCAAGCACGAGTATCGTCAGCCGGGCGAGTTAGCGAGTCGATGTTTACACAGGAAGCAACATGCACAATCATTGAGGTCATTTCTATATTGAACTTGTAAAATAAAAATACTTTTGTTGTGTTGTTGTTTTTAATGAAAATATACAAAGAGAAGTTGTAAAATATATAAAGATATATTAATATGAAATATTCAAGCAACCTTCACGTACTGTTAGATTTCGGCAGATCGATGTGGCTTCACTGGCATCCACGATCAGCAATTGAAACCCGGTTTTTCAAATATTATCAAGAGTTATCACTTCAAAAGGCTTGTTGTCCATTTTAAAGTATTATTAATTAAGACATATTTCCAAACTTATCAATCATATCTTATCGAAATTCAATCAAATCTTTGTCAAAGATACACTCGTGAAAGCACGAAATAGTAAATAGTGGCTATTTCACAAAACCTTAACAAAAGTTAATCCTACCTGTACAAATTGTTATTCTTGGATACCAAACCAAATAGTCTGTCATCTAGACCCTAAAGCAAAAATATTTAATTGATGGCCAACCAAGTCTAGAAATCATAGCAAGTCTAGATCACTCAGCTTTAGGATGAAGTTAAAGCATCTTCTGGGCTCCATTTTCTTATTTTACATCAATTGTTTACCAAAATTGTCAATATTGAACACAAATATTTACTTTTGAGACTAAATGTTAGTCCACAAACCAGATACAGAGTTAAGTTAGCAGATAGTGGGTAAGTCTGTTTTCAACAAACCTAATATTTTAATTCTTTGTTTCAGATCATAGATTCAAGTTCCCATCAGCCTCCTTGCCTCTTCCCCAGTGGTCCGAAATGGTCCTCAGTTGATCCTTGTGATCCCCAGAGGTCAGAGATGGTCCTCAGTTGATCCTTGTGATCCCCAGAGGTCCGAAATGGTCCTCAGTTGATCCTTGTGATCCCCAGAGGTCAGAGATGGTCCTCAGTTGATCCTTGTGATCCCCAGACGTCTGAGGTGGTCCGAAGCGGTCAGGGATGGTCCTTAGTGGTCCGGTTGTCCCAAATAATCCTCAGCGGATCCAAACGGTCTGCCATGGATCAGAGTGGTCCTCAGCCGTCTTAAGTGGTCCAAAACGGTCCTAAAAGATCCTCAGATGATCCTTGAGGTCCTCAGCAAGCTGAAGCGGTTCAAAGTTGTTCCCAATGTTCCCAATATGCTGTGTGATATAGTGCAGGAAATCTTTAGAAAATAAAGTGTCAAAGTTATGTTATGATGAGCATCTCTAGTATTTGAATTGTTATTAAACAAACTCTACAGAACTGGTACAAAAAGTGAGGTTTGAGTATTATAAGTGGTACAAGTTCTTATGGAGAATATATATATACTCATTGCTTGGGTTATTATATACAATTATTGAAAACATATGGAAAACTGTAGTTTGTTGTAGGTCATTATTTTGTTTGCATTTAACCAATTGTTTTATTGGGATTGATTTTTAAATGAAAACGAGAATCAAGGCAATTATGATAACACATTTTTAGCTCATCTGGCCTGTAAGGCCCGATGGGCTTATGGCATGGCATGGTGTCCGGCGTCCGTCCGTCCGTCCGTCCGTCCATCCGTCCGTCCATCCGTCCATCCGTCCGTAAACTTTGTGGAATTTCGACTTCTTCTCCAGAACCATAAGGCCTGGAAAGCTGAAACTTTGTGTACAGACTCCTTGTCTAGTAAGGATTATAAATTGTAGCTTTGGTGGACCTGTGGCCCCTAATATGGGCCACAGGGGCCACGCCCTAAAAACCTATTTTCATCTTCTTCTCCAGAACCATGAGGTCTAGAAAGCTGAAACTTTGTGTACAGACTCCTTGACTAGTGAGGATTATAAATTGTAGCTTTGGTGGCCCTGTGACCCCTAATAAGGGCCACAGGGGCCACACCCTAAAAACCTATTTTCATCTTCTTCTCCAGAACCATGAGGCCTAGAAAGCTGAAACTTTGTGTACCGACGCCTTGACTAGTGAGGAGTATAAATTGTAGCTTTGGTGGCCCTGTGACCCCTAATAAGGGTCACAGGGGCCACACCCTAAAAACCTATTTTCATCTTCTTCTCCAGAACCATGAGGCCTAGAAAGCTGAAACTTTGTGTACAGACTCCTTGACTAGTGAGGATTATAAATTGTAGCTTTGGTGGCCCTGTGACCCCTAATAAGGGTCACAGGGGCTACGCCCTAAAAACTTTTTTTCATCTTCTTCTCCAGAACCATGAGGCCTAGAAAGCTGAAACTTTGTGTACAGACTCCTTGACTAGTGAGGATTATAAATTTTAGCTTTGGTGGCCCTGTGACCCCTAATAAGGGCCACAGGGGCCACACCCTGAAAACCTATTTTCATCTTCTTCTCCAGAACCATGAGGCCTAGAAAGCTGAAACTTTGTGTACAGACTCCTTGACTAGTGAGGATTATAAATTTTAGCTTTGGTGGCCCTGTGACCCCTAATAAGGGCCACAGGGGCCACGCCCTAAAAACTTATTTTGATCTTCTTCTCCAGAACCATGAGGCCTAGAAAGCTGAAACTTTGTGTACAGACTCCTTGACTAGTGAGGAGTATAAATTGTAGCTTTGGTGGCCCTGTGACCCCTAATAAGGGCCACAGGGACCATGCCCTAAAAACCTATTTTCATCTTCTTCTCCAGAACCATGAGGCCTAGAAAGCTGAAACTTTGTGTACAGATTCCTTGACTAGTGATGATTATGAAATGTAGCTTTGATGGCCCTGTGACCCCAAATAAGGGCCACATGGGCCACACCCTAAAAACCTATTTTCATCTTCTTCTCCAGAACCATGAGGCCTAGAAAGCTGAAACTTTGTGTACAGATTCCTCGACTAGTGATGATTATGAAATGTAGCTTTGGTGCCCCTGTGACCCCTAATAAGGGCCACAGGAGCCACGCCCTAAAATCCTATTTTAATCTTCTTCTCCAGAAGTATAAGGCCTAGAAAACTGAAACTTGTTGCCTTTATAAGGGGGAATCACATTGGCCACACTCTACAGCATAATTGATTATGAAGCCTGATGAGCTACAGAGCCAATGGCTCTATTTTTATAATATTGTAATTGATTAGAATTTAATGACATGTATATTTTGATCTGATATTCATTATTGCCATTTTTCATATTTTGTGTCAATAATCTGAGCTTCCAACTACAGTTTTGATCATTTGCACAACAAAATAACCAAATAAAATAATGTATTTGTAAATATCACTGCATTTTCCATTTTAATCAGGTATTTCAATGAAGCAGTAATAATCCAAGAATTACGCACATTTTGAAAATGACATTTGATTTTTGTCATATTTTTCCTTGACATATGAAATATGATCATCTGCATATGATCCACAATTCAAGTCACACATATCTGCATTCATCAAATTAGTTGAATAACTTACATATTTCACAAAATGTTATTCAAAACAGGAAATTATGTACAAATTAAGATCAAAACATGCTAGATTTGATAGTAAATTAAAAAATTAAATTAAAATTATCATACTCTTATTGTTCATACTTCACAAGCATTATAAACTTGGTAATTTATATTGGTTTAATTGTCATATATTCATCATTTAAAAATAATACCTAATGAAAAGTTTCTATAACAAAATGATATAAAAAGCCTCAATCACTACCTTATTTTCAAACTTCATTAACATTACAATTTTTGTCATTTATTTTCAATTTCATATTGATTAAAACTTTTGTTGTAGTTGTAGATATCTAACCATTCCAGTAGAAATATATTCCAGATTTTTATATGCAAAGATGTAGTAACTTTATTTTATTTATTTCCAATTCTTAGCATCTGATTAGGTTTGGTGTGTTGAAGCTGTTATCCCTTATTTCATGTGCATTATCATCTCTTGCTGGTAATGATAATGATAGTGTTGATAATACATTCTACATGATAAAGATACTTATTTTGCGTCAATTTGTAATAATTTGTCATAATTATGTTGTCTATACTCAAGAGAAAGAAACAAATCTGTAATGATAACATGGTCGATTGGAATATATATGTACACTCATCAAAAGATGATAAGACCCATTCAAATTTCAATATTGAATTGTCAATAAATTTTTATTTTGAACAGAAACTTCTTACTGTTTTGTTATGTAAATTGTTTGAATTTGTCGTAAGTTACCTTAATGTTTGGTTTGATAATAACTTTCTGTTTATCTCATAACATTTTTTTTTTTGAAGAAGTAATTTCTTTAGTAGCATTTTGTATGGTTGATAAATTGATCTTCATGAAATGTTTTTCATAGTTCCGATACACAGAACACACAGAACGGACAATATTTAATGTCTACATGATAATTCTCCACCGAATTAATTTTTCTTCTTATAATGTTGTAGATATATATTCTTAAGTGATATATTACGCCAATTATTATTTTTCCTTAATAAAAGATAACCTTGAATATGTGCATGAAAAAAGTTTTGTTCACATATGTATTATTAAAGCCTTAATCGATGTATAACTGATTCAATTTTCTTTCTGAATATGCTAGCTTGTATATTTTATGTTATGTTATTAGAAGCTTAGTTGTGTGAATTTTCAAAACAAAATCAGGAAAGTTTCAAATGATTTGTCTTCAATGATGCAACGACCTCTACTTTGAGTAACCACTGCTTGATATGTGATAATATATTAACATTAATATGGATATGATAATCAATGTCTACTAATAATGACTAATATTACCTACACGCGATTTATCCTAAATTTGTGACAAATGTTTGCCATTGCCACATTGAATTCTGATACTTTGACATCTTTTAGCACTATTCGCTATCATAAATGAAGATTGTTCTAATGTTAAAAGTTACATATATGTGTAGAGGCTGTTTTTCTGATGCAATTTATAGCAACAACTCATAGCTCTTGATCTTTAAGGAAAATCTCATTTATGAAAATTATATTTCATATTTTAAAAATTGAACATGCCTGCATCTTGGCCCACATTTGCAAAGCCATTTAAGTTGATTGTAATTTAATAACAACACAAAATGCTAAGGGATCCCTAAGTCCTGTTTTCTCATTTTTATTTATAAAAGCCTACAGGGACCAAATTCAATGACAATTTTTAAAAGTCATTACAACTTACAAAGGTGTAATTACAAATTATGAAAATTGTTTGTTCAAGAATGTTTTTCAACTTCACATTCTTTTTTTAAAAAATCATTATGCGTGGCAAATATATATTACAAATTTAGAATTTTTTTTAAGAAAACAGGTGCAAGTTGTTGCTATAGATTGTATCATGTCGCTCACCTCATATATCAGTCCCCGTACACTTGATCATCACTGCTGGGATAAGTCCAATCATGAGATTTGAGTTCAATGTAAATATGCTGGACTCGTGTACAGACTAAATACTGTATATGTTGATGACAATGTTCTGTGTAATAGCTTGTGTGAAGGTTTCTAATGGCGCTACTATAACTGCTCATCAATGGTTTTTTTACTTATCTTGGTTAACCCTTGGCCTGCTAGACATCTATAGCAGGTCCTTCTTTCAGTAAGGTGATCCCCCCTGTTAGGGTCTCTAAAATGTGACATATATGTTTATTTGGTTTAACCCGTAACCTGCTAGACAACCCTTCCTTCTTTCACCAAGGTAAGCCCAACCCCCATTCTCCTCTGCTTTGGAAATGTACCTTTAATATGACATATGTTTCTTATGTTTGACCCTGAGCTTGTCTGACACAATTGGATAATGACACAATTTTGAAAAGCAAGGGCAGCTTGAGGCTGAGTATGTTATGTTCTTTATGTTAATCAAAACAGTGCTGGTCAAAGGTTTGTGATGTTAATAAGCATTTGATAATATAGTAATACAGAAAAAATATGGTTCCCTAGTTTTTTGTTACATGTTTACATAAGGCTGGAACATTAGCTGATGACATCTTTGTTCTTTGGCCAAAAAGATACAAGATTTTGTCATGGTAAAGTAAAGGACTTCTTGTTTTTTCCTCTAGCTATTAAATGATTCTTTTGAGAAGACATTTCATCCAAAGATATTCAAGATCCTTCAAATGATACAATTACCAAACTTCAGTCATAATCTAAAGATGCTTTTTGTATCTATTCCTAATTTTGTATAGTAGTTTGAGCTGTAAGAATGGAAAACATGACATTGTGTCATATCTGACGGATTGAAATCCGGTTTTCTTTCATTGAAGATACCAGGGTAATGTGAGATGCTCAATTCTTCTGCACTGCAAACACGGCTAATGGCTGAAATATTGCCCAAATGGCATAAAACAGTAACTCTCTCACTCACTCACTGGATACTGCAAGCTAATTTTCTTTCTTTTGACCAGCACTGTATTTAACCAATGCTAAGTGCAATCCTGTACATAGAGAATTGCTCCTTGTCAAGGGATGTTCAAGTATTTGTTTGTTTGTTTGTTTGTATGAAAGGAGAAGTGTGTTTGTTTGTTTCTTATCAATTATTGAAGTTGATAGTGAGAGTCTTGACATAATTTGCTTTGTTATTAGTAAGAGTTATTGTATCCAAAATATAAATTTTTGGAAATGTTTGTTTCTGATCAATTATTGAGAAACTTGTATTTTCTTTAAGAGTCTTGACTTTCTTTTGTCATTAGTAAGGAAGAAAGTATTGCATCCATATTGTTTCTTACTAGAAGATGTTCTCTTCTGAGTAATCAATACCAAAATTATTCATAGAATTTATGAAATGTTTAGCATTCATACATCTCATAATGAATAAATGTTTAATAAGGGAAGAACTGCAGTTATAATAATCATTCATCTGTTCTCAATCCTTGATTCTCATTTCATAATTTCAAGCATGCAAAACATATTCATTTTGGAAATAATGACAATTATTCCAAGAATATCAATTCAAAATCATGAAATTGAATTCTAAATAGAAAATGATTTAGTACAAATGATGGGATTAATGGACAAATTATTTCTGAAATTGTTTTATTTACTTTGTATGTGTTTTCTCCTTGATTATACACATTCGTTAGTGTAAATGAGATATATTTACAATTTATCATGTTTGTCATTTCCTTAGAATTATTTTAGACATTATGTTTGTTTAAGACAAGGAATTTCAAATTACAACATTTTGGAGAATATTAGAGAAGTGCTTTTATCCCATGTTAGAAATGTTTCATTGAATACTTCCAAGAATGGAAAGCATTATATAAAGCGAAGACACACAAGGTTAATTATACATTGAAGGCGTGAAAGGTAACAACTGCTTACTACCCTCACACAAACAGGCACTGCCATCAATTCAGAATCTTAGAGCAGCAAGATTTCTTACTTGTAATTCTACCTAAATTTCCTTCATTATTAGTCCAAATAGATTGAAGCCTTTTCACCAATTACCACAAGAAATTAACCATCTTGTAGAAACTATTGAAAAAAGATAATTCAATTCAGCTTTTTAAAATTTTGCTTTCATTTAAGAAGTCACTTTAGTTGTCAACTTTGACTTGTTTCTTTAAATGTATGAAATTATTGTTTATAACGAGAATTCTAAATTTACAGAGCATTTGATTCTGAGAAGAATGTTTTGAATTTATAACAATGCAATCATTTTGGAATTAAAAAATCAAACACAACATTTTCAATTTTCATCAAAAAATCTAACTATCTAAATCTCTGTTAAAAAATGAATGCAAAATGACATAAAACTATGAACATCAAACTGTGCAAGGCAATGATTTTCTCACCCATGAATGGTTTAATGCTAAGTAAAATGCAAACAAGAAAAGTCCCAAATAAAAACTTCCTTAAATATACAAGAATGGTTTGGCAACCAGTAAAATGCAATCAAGAAAAATCCCAAATAAAAACTTCCTAAAATATACAAGAATGGTTTGGCAACCAGTAA
Organism: Steromphala cineraria; assembly: GCA_916613615.1. Taxonomy (NCBI): domain Eukaryota; kingdom Metazoa; phylum Mollusca; class Gastropoda; order Trochida; family Trochidae; genus Steromphala; species Steromphala cineraria. Next base: position 22,224,979 of record OU744736.1, on the reverse strand, counting down.
AATGCAAACAAGAAAAATCTCAAATAAAAACTTCCTTAAATATACAAGAATGGTTTGGCAACCAGTAAAATGTAAACTAGAAAAATCTCAAATAAAAACTTCCTAAAATATACAAGAATGGTTTGGCAACCAGTAAAATGCAAACAAGAAAAATCTCAAATAAAAACTTCCTTAAATATACAAGAATGGTTTGGCAACCAGTAAAATGTAAACTAGAAAAATCTCAAATAAAAACTTCCTAAAATATACAAGAATGGTTTGGCAACCAGTAAAATGCAAACAAGAAAAATCTCAAATAAAAACTTCCTTAAATATACAAGAATGGTTTGGCAACCAGTAAAATGCAAACAAGAAAAATCTCAAATAAAAACTTCCTAAAATATACAAGAATGTTTGGCAACAAGTAAAATGTAAACTAGAAAAATTCCGAAAATATTAATATATATTTAAATAGATAATTCTTCAAAATTTAAGAATTGTTTGACACTAATTTCTTTTTAAAATAGGTGGCCAGAGTGGTGACTAGTCAAGCAGGGCCTGTGTGTGTAGGGTAGATGGCAGATGAGTGAGAGAGTGTGTCTGTGAAAGTGGGTACATGGGGAAGATTGTACATACTTAACTAACTCCCAATCTACTCGCTGTATAGTTTGCAAAACAAATAAAATCATACTGAATTAAATGTTGTGTTGTTTTCTCATTGCATCATTTTTTCTTCTTCCAAAACAAAAGATAAGCCAATTCAGAATTCTGTAAATATCCAAAAAAAAAATCTACTCAGTACAAGCAAAATCTCAAGGTGTATTATACAGCTTTGGAGTTCTTTTCGGATACAATTATACAAATATAGACTGGTGAATTCGGTCAATACCTGTTTTTATGCACCCCAGGAAAACAATATCATATATTGTTTTTCTTCGGCCTATAAAAACGGATATTGATCTTATCACCAGTCTATATTTGTATAATTGTATCCGAAAAGAAGGATACTGACGGGATGACAACTGTCCACAGTGTACTGAGCTTACATCTGAGAAAGGGACGTTGAATTACCCCTGTATTCAGCATATAAAGATTTACTGTTACGTTGTATTTCTGAGTAGTAGAAGTGAATATCGACAGGCCGAAATTCCATGGTTGTGCGTAATGCGTAGTGCGCAATGCATAATGCGTTTACAAAAACGGTAGAAGTTGATTCCATGTTCACGTACGTGTTTAATACACACTTTGAATTTTGGTCTTAGTGATTTGTGCTTTTTGTCACACCAAAACAAGACATAAAGTTGGGTTTTTTTGCAAGCCACATAGACACGAATGATTGTCGCAAAATGTCTCCCCGTGGACTTGTGCCAAGGCGAACTTCTCACATAATTATAAGATATTCTGTATGGTATAGTAAATGATCACGGCTGAGTGAAAAAAAATTTGGGTGTCATTTCTGTTTAAGGAAAACCACTTTTGACATATGATTAGATTCTAAGTTTTTTCTGCCTAGAACATTTCAATGAAAATGTATTGGACGAAAACTTCAATCAATGACATTACTTTATATCTATCAACATGACAAATCGCCCGAATGCTTATGAAAATCGGACATTTCAGATAGATTTCGTAGGTCATTGCGTGCAAGTACGTGACTGTACTGTACAGCTGAGAAAAGTTTGGGCCGCAGTGAGTCAAAAGAAGGCCCGATTTATATTGTTGACCTTGTAAACTCGTTGTGTCTGTATACGACATACTCTGAAAAACAAGTCAACTTGCACCTATCCTTGAATATGTGCAATTTTGGTTTAAATCGTAAAATATCACGGTAGTCAAATGTGCAAAAATACAAATGCGATTTTACGGCAAGATAGTTCCAGCCGATGCTCGCAGGTTTCACCGAAACGCATAGCCACATTAGTGCTGCGGGCTTTCTCACTGCAATAATACTAGCAGTCGCGATATAAGTGAAATACTCTTTGAAGGGGCAGTAGCACGTTTTTAGAGGGAATATAAGGTGATGTCAGGAAAATGAAAATTAATTGTTCCAATTGAAAGACAACATATTTAAACTAAATGGAGCAGTAATAATTCAAATATATTATGTAAAGTTTAGCCATGCGATTCCCTTTTCTTACACAAAATGAATTAAAGGTGTTCACACAAAATGGCCGTCAGTGGATTTTATGTGAATCTTCATACTTTGTCCTCTTACTACGGATGATTGGCTTGTGTAATGAGATTTTTGACACTGTCAAAAAAATACATTTAGCATTAACTTGCAATTATCAGTGAAAATTTTGAAATATAAAATTATCAAAAAACGTGCTACTGTCCCTTTAAAGCGGCGATAAACCCCATATCACCTCACCTCACCTCACCTCACCTTACTTCACCTATACGGCAAGATCTGCTCAAGTGAGAGAACACAGGAGTACATTTGCAATATTTAGCTGTGGGGTAACTCCTCTACGGGAAGGAAGGGGTCGTTATGAAAATGTTGATTATGATGAAAAATATCATTTAAATGTTTTCGAAGCATTGAAGACGAAATACATGTTGTCCGGTATATGATAATAAAAGAAAAGAATTCTTCGACACATGCCAACGGAGTATTTTACCTAATATCACCTGAAAGCAAGTTTTATACTAAATGAGTAACCCGAATTCGACCTTCGACACAGCCAGAAACTGCCATCAAGTTTTAACCCAACGGATAAACATTGTATATAGAAGGCCTATAGTATAAAAATTTTAACCCAACGGATAAACATTGTATATAAGTGACTCTGTGATATGTAAATAGATAGATTTATTATGAATAAAAACATGCATTTTACATTGATCGATTGGTTGTGTAAAACAAGTGAGACAAAACTTATATTCTCTGTCTGTCTGTCTGTCTGTCAGTCTGCAAACGCTCGAAGGCGCTGAAGCACTATAAAAACGTTACATGCGTTGGTTTCATTCCAGCTGTTTCGGTGCTACAACAAATATATGGATAGAAAAAAGGGACAAAATAAAATGTATAAATTTATTGCGAAAATTTGAAGATGGTGGTCTCAGGATGGTTGACCTCAAAACATTTATTGATTCCTTAAAATTTTCTTCTTTAAAGAGATATGTTTCGAAATAACGCTGCTATACCCTAGCTAGGTTTAGAATAAACATTCTCACGTTAGTAGCCAATATCAATAACTGCTATAAACTTGTGAACCTATTTTGGATATAATTCCAAATAAAATGCAAAACTCTAGCTTGGTTTCCAAATAAACGTTCTCACGTTAGTAGCTAATATCAATAACAGATATAAACTTGTGATCCCATTTTTGAAAGATTCATCGGACGCCTTGCATAGATATATAAAATGTTATGATATGATTGAAGAATATAATGAAAATACGTATGCAACCACTCTGGTTAAATCAACAATGTTACAATACAGATTTGATAGTAATTAATTGGTTAGTTTAAAAAAATGACCTCTGACTAAGTGAATATCTGTGATAACCATCGAGCGATCAGCAAGATGGTTATCACTGATATTCGCAAAGTCAAGGTCATTATTTCATATACACCATGCACATGACAATGGTTATTTCCTTTAATAACGATCTTTTGGTGCAAATCAAATAAAAAGGTTAAAACGGTTGGTGCAATGGTGTAATGGTTAAATTAACTCCGCTCTTATCGTTTGAGTACTCGTAAAACACGCATTTCACGTGCAGATTGAGAGTGTCCTGACTTGGTTGTCAGACAATTCTTAACCAGCAACTTATACTAACTAACTGTGTTGAGTGAGTTTTTAAAAACTTACACTCTCCATCTTGAACAAAACTGAAATATGTCAATAACGAATTGTCAAAAGGTCACACAAAATCAGTTTGATACAAATAATGTTTCAGGATATTCCTAAGTAAAGCCGAAATTCAGTTTATGAAATGTATCAGTCTGTAACAAGATTACGTGGGGCTGCGCGGATGTTGTTCATTTCACCTTGAAATGCACGGAATTCATGAATTTCACGTTGCAAATCATCGACACAGCACAACATCGAAAGCACATGGTTTCAAAGAGGTGGGGAAATGGAACTGTGTCCTGCTTCAAACAAAATGATATCTGTGTTTCAAAGTATTCTCAGGACAACTTTAAGGTGGGTTGCATCGTAAAGTATCATTAGCTGATTCAAACGGTGGTCCTTACAATTTGTGAATTGGACTGTACAATTAATGACTTTCTTTGGGTGACAATTGACAATAATAAAATAACATTTTTGTGCGTATCCTTTTAGCAATCCTTTCAAAATGTGTTAGGATATCACGTCTAGGGGAAGTTTTTTCCGAGGGGCGATACGGCAACTGTTCACGTTTGCTCCATGTTGGCTCTCTGATAACCAAACCATATTGGTTATCTGATAACCAAACCATGGGGTGGTTATCAATGAGAACGCCCTAGATAATACCATTGATAACCACACTACGTGGTGTATTAAGAAGGACTAATTTCTGTTAAAGATATTTGCAAACGTAATGATTTTTGTTCATTTGCTGAATTTAAGATATGTTAAAGGCACAGTACTTGATCTAAACGAGGTCATTCTCAGTATGTTCGCTAAAGTACTCACGGAAATAGATATAAAATGGTTTTTGGCGTTTATTTTTTTATTACTCGACAAATGTAAGTAATTCTTCCAGATGTTCAAATAAATAAGTTTTCCCCAACTAGGCCTTATGAAATCATTGCAAAAATATACTTTAAATTAGTTTTGTTCATGTAAAACTGCCCAAAATTTGCATATTTTCAATACATTTCGAAACCTGCTATAGCTTACGTCACTCTCAGAAATGCGTGTGACAATAAACCTGCAACGCTCTTTTCACCTGAATTTGCAGTTGCACGTGCGTTGCCACAGCAACTCTGCAATTGACAACAGAAGTTATGAATGAACTCGCAAGAATAGTAGTTTATAACACGCGTTTATGTCTGTAAACTCAACTGAAACCACGTCCTTTTTCAACTATTTTATGAATTTTTAAATCATATGAGTTATGAATAGTATAGGACATAAGACATAACATTATTGTACATTAAACAATGAATTTTTAACGGATGGTACAGAGATTACAGATAATTTACATACTATAGCTTGCATCAGAAACGTACATTTCGACTTTGAAATAATTTCGAGGAGTGAAAATGACATGTTTTCCTCTCCTGTAAATTCATATATTTCGGGGGATTTTACAAAAAATGTCTGAAACAGAAGTTGGGAAAAACCATTGTGAATGAATATTTAGAACAGAAATATCCAGTTAGTTCCAAATAAAGAAATAATCAACGAAAAGCATTTTATTTCTATTTCCGTGAGTACTAGAGTTCCAGGCGATGCTCACAGGTTTCATCGCAATGCATAGCCACATTGCTGTTACAGGCTTTCTCCCTGCAATAATACTAGCAGCTGAGATATAAGTGAAATACAATTGAAAGCGGCGTTAATACCAAGATCACCTCACCTTACTCATGGAGAAATCAGCCATCAACGATCCATCAACCGTTAGAATATCTCGATACACCGGGGACGTAGCTCAGTGGTAGAGTGTCCGCTCGTCACCCTGAAGACCGTGGTTCGATTCCCAGTTGCGTCATACCAAAAGACGTTAAAAGGTGGGAGTTGTTGCTGTCTTGCTTGACACTCAGCATTGTAAAGGCAGAACAACGCATTAACTGGCGCTGCACAGTGGCTGCCGGGTGCTTCGGCACAATCCGAATTTCCTTGTACTTAGGACAGTAAAGTGTTATTTTAAAAAAAAATTAAAAGAAAATAAAATTCCCCTGGAATGATATTGTCAAACCTATCAAAGGATCAGTGTTATTTTACGATAAGTTCACTGATGCTGCATGTAACCTTCCAACCCACTATATAGATGGGAGAACAGTGTTTTATTATATAGACAATCAACAAAAGACACACAGCTCTTCAAATTCTAATTCCAATTTATTCATAGAATAATCTACGCTAAGAGAGAAAAGTTAAAATGAAATTAGTTGATTATGATATTTGTCCATCATTTGGTTTAAACTGTTAGAAACTTCTGGATCGAACTTGCTGATCTTGTGAAAGAACTTCTGAACTCGCAACTCTTCAACTATATTGACATTTAAAAAGATGTTTTCACATTGTATACTTTATTGCAAATAAAATCTGAATATACATTATTTTGACAAAAAAATTAAAGATTCTTGAGAATGAATTGAACAGTGGTTTCTGATAAAATGCTTATACAGGAATATCATGTTACTGTTATTCTATAGTGTTTTTCCCTCATGTTTGATTGTGAACTTTGCCAAATTTTATGTGATTTTTTTCACAATACTGTTTCTCGTATGTACCAAACTCTACATAAAGTATCCAACTGTAGTGAAGGAACAACAAATTAAAAAAAAAAAGTATATTTGTTAACATACCCTTGTTAACATATTGTATACCCTCATGTTATTATAAGAGGCTGTCGAAATGAAGAATGAGCGAGTGTTTCAGGGCTTAATTCCAGATGCTTTTAAGGGCACAAATTGAACCGTAACAACCTGTATCAGTAAAATAAGCTTCTATTAAAGTGAGCATGTTCAAAAGCACCCACGTATATCATTGTGGGCAGGCTTAAAATCTAAAATCTAAAATTGGAAATAATTTTTTTTCATTTTGAAAATCTCAGTTATTCTAAAATATCAACAAAGTATCATATTAGTGGTGATTTGGTTTAAAATACTTCTCTCATTTTGCTGTAGTTCAAGGTGAATAAAATTGCTGCTAATTTGCTATCGTCCCATTATGAGCTGAAAACTCATTTATTAAAACAATGTCGCCTGCAGAAAGTTAAGATATATACTTTCTAATTTTAGATGTGATTTTATCAAAAACGTAGGAACCAAAATCTGTAGCAAAATCAGAATGACGGACAGATTTGGTGCTTCCTACCATCTTGGATTTTTAAAAATGTGAAAGTTAAGCTCTGAAAAATTGCGTGAATAGTAAAGTTTAATATTAGTTTTATGAAAAATATCATGAAATTTGATTATTGTTTTTTACTTTAAAGTTTTATTTGAGAGTTTCGTAATGTTTCGTACTCGCTGTACCCTGTTATGTTGAAATAAAATGTCATCCTTCTGTTAAAAAAAAATCCTCTACAAAAGATATCCACTGGTCTTGAAAATAATTTGCTGAAAATAATCCACCGTAAAAGCATTCCATCATCAAATAATATTTCCGACGAAATATGAATATCAAAACAACTGCACAAAACGTTGATTGAAAACACTTTTTATTCGAAATAATTTTCAAGAGAAGCGTAAGATGAAATAAGTGAGATGTGAAATTTCGCAATGTTCTTCCGATGTTCTTGCAAAAACGATTTGCTTAAAAGATAATTTTTGATAATGGGGAATTATTGTAAAATATTAGTCAACGATGTTGAGGAATATGTTTAACGACGCTCCGCACAGAACGAGACGGGCAGAAATAGACCGGAAGTCTTCACCCGAATCATAATGTAATCGTTTTTAATATTTCTAAACTCATCTCTTAATATATCCTCAACATCATGATATAATCACATTAAAAGGAAATCAAGTTAATTCCATTACATAACATCAAAGAATACGTATGAATGAAAGTTTTCCACTGGAGGTATCCGCAATGAGGCTTGGGGTGCCTCCTCATTGAATGAATAAAAATAAAGAGTCGTGTTCAACGTGACTTGTAAAGCAGAAGACGCGAACTAATGGACCTTCTAACACAGAAGAGTTCCGCAGCCTCGTTTTGGTCACATAAAGTCTAACCGTCCGGCGAACCCGCAGATTCAGACGAGTTTTCATAATGACCCCCATAGTCCTTACTCGAGTGGGAATTATCGCAAACATTCGACAATATTGCACCACGTAAATAGTGTGAAAACATTGTTTCGAAAAGCATCAGCTCTTCTTGCCACCTTAACTATGCCCTGTTCAGTGAGGCGTATGTTCAAACTAGGCAGAACTCCCCAGATTGGCACTTTAGTCAATGGCGGCAAGAGCATAAGAGACGTCGGATAATGCAGTTCAACGGCTCTGTCTTCCCGGCGAAATGTTCAAAGGTTCTAATCTGTGCTAAAACGTTCACATTTATGTGAGAGCGATGGAATCACAGCGAGACACGAGTTCGCTGGACCGTGAAGTGACACCCTGACGACTGAGCAGACGACACCTTCAGACGGAGGTGTGAGAACTCTGATCAACTGATATGACACTTCAACAGACGAAGAATCTGAACTCTCATCTGTTCTTAGTTTTCTATCTGTCTCATCCTCGTTATGAAGGTCTCGTTTCGTTTTAAAATGGCTTTTGGTAGGGCTGTTATATCTTTCAAGTCCGATCTTACATCACATTTAAATTTGTATCTTTCTACGATTAGATCGGATTCGTACAATGATAGCAGTCCAACATCAGCATACCCTTTTCACATCAAAAGCAAAAACTAATATTTCAACTCTTAGATGTAATGTCCAATAGATATTAACCATTGTATTATCAGAATGCTGTTAGGCTACACAATCTTGTAATTGCTTATCCCAAAGGCGCTCCAATTAACCAGACAGAAGCAACTATTTCGGCTAACGATTTCTGTAAAACTTTAAATTTCACTAAAAAATCATGAGAATTATGCAATTGATGTAATGTAAGCTGTTCAGAAGAACTCCTTGATTTGACATCGTGTGGAAGGAGCTGACGACACATTATAGCAAGGTATCAGAATCCGACCTGGACAAACTTGACATTTTACCCGAAGTATCAGACACAGATGTGTCGTCTAGAGCTCGTCTTCCTCTTCTCGACAGTTCAATTTGAATGTTTCATTGTTCTTGTAATGAGGTCTTTCATATAGTGATGAGAAAGTTTCTTATAGCTGTGATTTATCCAAATTTTTACCCGCTGCTAAGGCTGAAATATTGCCTAAGGGGAGTTAAGCATTAAAGATGCTGTATCATACTTGCAAGCGGTTCAGCTATTGAGAAATGAAATACATCACTTTGTAGAACAATCTTTCGTCGAAATTTTGATATCATATTTAGATTGTTTAATCAACAATAACATACTTATTTCGACGCTTCAAGCACAGTACCCCTCTTAGAAAGGGCATGTCATTTTGTGAACCCGCTTTCGGTGACGTAATCATTATGCTTGTAGGATTTACACCGTGTCTCAACTACCGTAATTGCGTTCGATGGGTATCAACTTTGACAGCAACGAATACCTAATTCGGAGAAAAAGAATATAAAACCTGGTTGAGCGCGACAAAGACGGTTTTCAAGCGTACATTTAGAAACCGGAAGTTGTGAAATGGCCACACTTGATTCGCCCTTATGTCGACTGCCGTTTCGGTATTATTTGATAAATAATCTCCTATTTGATGAATTTTGGTCCGATTTTCTCAAGGTTGGTCGCTAAATTATTCTTAAAATACAACGTATACATTAAAAATACTTTTAAAATTATTGCACTATGATATAGCATCTTTAACTCACTCACTCACTTATCCAAATTTTGAACGGTGAATCCCAATTTTACCTAACTGTCCCTTTCCAACCAAATTACATTTATTATGCAGTGCGACGATCTCTCAAGTTCAGTTGATGCACTGCACAAATATTTTTATAAAGGTAGATTATTTGCTCCCACCTTCTTCACATTTTATTTCATATTTTTAAGATTTAAGATGTAACTTTTCCATCAAAATTTCATTTGTGAACTCGCAGTGCATTTAATTTGTTCATCATGTCACTCAAATGAAAAAAACACTGTAAAGCGAGCAAGTTAACATGTTTCCAAATATTGCCAAGAAAGGCAGAATTTCTGCGATTGAAAAGGTTAAGTTGTTTTGTATGAAAGGGTCTGGCCGATTGATATAGGTTTGATTGTATAGCAATTGTTTTGTTCAACTAGACATTGTAAAATGTCAAAACTAGTTGAACTGGCGATTATAACCGTAGCTTGATCTTTTTTTCTTTTTTTCCCCCAAAAAACTTCCATTCGAACCTGTATTAGCCGTCACCTCCATAAAGGGGGCACTCTAAATTGTTTATATTGATTTTTGTGTGTACCATTTCGTTAACTGTAATGAAAGAAAAGATTTTAAAATAAGAAGATATTAACATGATCAAATCTCTTAAGGTTCTCTTCAAGTTTCTTTTGCAGCGACTTATCTAAAACGCTTCGCTACATTTGTTACGTGACGGGCCATCAACCTGTAATATATGAACGTATAGATGACAGGCAGGAGATTAAACGATTAACTTCTTCCTTCTTGTGACAGCGAACGTGTCAGTGAGAAGCTTGCGTAACACACTATCATCTTGCCTCAATAATTCTACTGACGTCATTGACTTATGATGCAGCATCTTATCTTTTCATGTTACTAATAACGTGTTCCCGCTTAAGTCGTTAAGTAGAACAGAATATCATCCTGAATGAAATAATTTCCTCCGAATAGCGAAACAGATCATATTTTTTTAAAGGGACTGTCCTATCGGGGTATTTATTGTGGAAACGAAATTCAAAGGGATATTTCAATTTATGCATATAAGTTCACGATGATTACACAATCGAGTTGAAACATGTCACTGGGGTAACGTTTTTGTTGAGTTCTATTTGACAACTTGATAAAACAGACACATGAAACAACATTATGTGTGAAAAATGTTTTTATATGGGAAGCAGCAATATATTTTGAAAATACATGTGAAATAACATCAATTTCTTAAGATGTTAAACATTTAACTTGAAGATTCCCATTTACGAAATAGATCGTGGAGCATGGTGGTGTTGTGGTTAGCGTGCTGACCCATCACTCCAACGACCCGGGTTCGAATCCAATTGAACAAACCGAAAAAAATTTACCTGGACTTTACACTGTGTTGTCTTCTTGGGCAAGGCACTTCATCCACATTGCACTCAGTCTACCCAGCTGTAAAATTGGGTACTCAAAATTGGAAGAATGGACCTATATAATATTGCAGTATTTAGCAGGATTGAAAGTACAATTCCTTCAGGGCAATAATGTGCAGCCAATGGGCAGTGCTTGCGCTGGTTATTAGGCTTAAAAATACCATTCTTATTATTATCGTCAATTTAGAAAGGAAGGGTGCAACATTTTGTATGAACAGTGTTAAAATAATTGTCTTATTACATAAGAAGCATTATTTTTTTTAAAAAGTTTTTAAAAGTTGACATATAGAACATGAAGATTTTAAAGGGCCATTACACTTTTAACCCTGCTTAATGTTTATCATTTCATATACTAAAGGTTGTTTAAAGGATAGTTACTAAAATCTGAAAGTTTATCACGTTATATATTTCAACATATTGATAGCATAATAGCAGCATCTCGTATCAGAGGTTGATAACATGTGATCAACATGACAATTCAAATTAATTCTTACTATTGATTTTTTTAAATGCCCTAATGGGGTATATTTCAAAAAGAATTTTACCTTTATAACAATATCTTTTATGAAAAAAATTGATTAGAAGTGAACCATCACATGTCAAAAGTGAATTAATTTTTTTTACACACCACATTCCAGGAAACTCAAACCAGAAACAACATCACAACCTACGAAAGTTGAGTGTCTAGATAAGCGTTAAACGTAGATGACACTCAAGATAAGCGTTATGCGTAGATGACACTCAAGATAGTGTTAAACGTACATGACACTCAAGATAAGTGTTAAACGTACATGGCACTCAAGATAAGTGTTAAACGCACATGACACCCAAGATAAGTGTTAAACAAACATGACACTCAAGATAAGTGTTAAACAAACATGACACTCAAGATAAGTGTTAAACAAACATGACACTCAAGATAAGTGTTAAACATACATGACACTCAAGATAAGTGTTAAACGCACATGACACTCAAGATAAGTGTTAAACGCACATGACACTCAACATGAACGCACATGACACTCAAGATAAGCGTTAAACGCACATGACACTCAGATAAACGTTAAACGCACAAGACGTTCAGATAAGTTTTAAACGCACATGACACTCAAGATAAGTGTTAAACGCACATGACACTCAAGATTAGTGTTAAACGCACATGACACTCAAGATTAGTGTTAAACGCACATGACACTCAACATGAACGCACATGACACTCAAGATAAGCGTTAAACGTACATGACACTCAGATAAACGTTAAACGCACATGACACTCAGATAAGTGTTAAACGCACATGACACTCAAGATTAGTGTTAAACGCACATGACACTCAACATGAACGCACATGACACTCAAGATAAGCGTTAAACGCACATGACACTCAGATAAACGTTAAACGCACAAGACGTTCAGATAAGTTTTAAACGCACATGACACTCAAGATAAGTGTTAAACGCACATGACACTCAATATTAGTGTTAAACGCACATGACACTCAAGATTAGTGTTAAACGCACATGACACTCAACATGAACGCACATGACACTCAAGATAAGCGTTAAACGTACATGACACTCAGATAAACGTTAAACGCACATGACACTCAGATAAGTGTTAAACGCACATGACACTCAAGATTAGTGTTAAACGCACATGACACTCAACATGAACGCACATGACACTCAAGATAAGCGTTAAACGCACATGACACTCAGATAAACGTTAAACGCACATGACACTCAGATAAGTGTTAAACGCACATGACACGTTCATCGTCTTCCTCTGCTGTCATATCGTCCATCCGTGATCTGTGATTAAAGCAATTCAAGCAAGCTATCATTTTTTTTGGTTTCATAAAAAATCTAAATCTTCTCTGAAAGTCGGATTGGAGAGCAAATTAGTACTACGTAAGGGGTGATACGTTGACATTTGCAGCAAATCTTTTAATTTCTGAATGCAGATTTCTGCGAATGCTTCACTTGTTTAAAACGCCCAGGTTAAGATTTGTTAATAAGCTTTCCGCAAATAGTTCTCGAAATAGTAAAGCTTTTGGTTTCTTTGCCAGATTGGTTATTGTCTAATATCTGATGCGTATCATGTCTCATTTCAGTTCAGTATAAGAAATGTCACTGTTGGAAAAGAAAGAAAAAAAATGCAAATCGAGGATCAATGTCGGGTGACTAAAGACAATTTTTTTACATGAAATGTCAGAATAGGATTTGTTGCATTTTGTGTCATTCGGTCGTAGTCGGTTTTAAAATTATTGAATTGTTAAAACTATATGCACATTGTCTAAAACTGATTTTGAATACTCAGTTTGGAGTTTTAAGAGTTCTTTTTAATTTGTCTTGGAACTTAAGAACAATGCCGAGTTGTTGTGAATTATGTAACTGCATTATGTAAGTGTTGATATTGACATTGTTGGGATAAGAAAATATTTGTTAAAACTTAGTAATGTGTCCGAATTAATCAAATCAAGAATCAAATTGATGCATGTTTTCTCAACGGTACGTTAAACAAATCAACACCCGCGGCTCTCTTAATACTCGTAGGTCTTGACTGCTATAAGAGGGTTTCACGTAATGTTGTCTTATACGTACATGAATAACAAATATATCATAACGATTATATCACATCATTGTCAATGCTTAATAAACTACAACCAGTTCTCCTAGCGTTGAATTCCCCTGGCAGACGTATAGTTACTACAGCTATTGGAACTTGTACATCACTGAATTAACATTTTATAGTACATTGGTTCCTTAAAGAGCCACTCTGCGATTTTCACACATATCACATACATATTGTTTTCGATTGAAACGAACTTAGGTGGCATCATTAAGGATATGAATGCAAAAAATCTCACATGAATTCGTGTTTTCAATATTTTCATAACTATTTGGGGAGCCATTTCACATCTGAATTCTTGTTCTCATCCAAGTTCTTTATCCTCGTAGGTCTTGTCTGCTATAAGAGGGTTTCACGTAATGTTGTCTTATACGTTCATGGACAACAAACATTTCATAAAGATTATATCACATCATTGTTAATGCCTAATGCCTGGCAGACGTATCTACAGTTCTTGGAAGTATTGGTTCATCAATGAATTAACATTTTATAGTACATTGGTTGCCTTAAACAGATTTTGAGCCTGATGTTATAAACTGAACTGCAAAGGAAATTTCATTTTATTTTGATATTTTTGTTCATTACAAATACATTATATATTAAAATTGGGTAATGCAATATAGCTTTATTATAATTGTCGTATGATGAACACAATTTTACCTTAAAAGGGCAGTAGCACGGTTTTTGGAATTTTTATATTTTCAATGTTTACTGATACTTGCACTTTAAAGGGGCAGTAGCACGTTTTTTGATAATTTTATATTTTAAATATTTCACGTATAATTGTAGGTTAATGCTAAATGTATTATATTGACAGTGTCAAAAATCTCATTACACAGGACAATCATCCATAGTCAGAGGACAAAGTATGATGATTCTCATAAAATCCATTGGCAGCCATTTTTGTGTGAACACCTTTAATTCATTTTGTGTAACAAAAAGGAATCGCATGGCTAAACTTTACGTTATATTTTTGAATTATTACTGCTTCATTTAGTTCAAATACATTGTATTTCAATTGGAACCATTTATTTTCATTTCCCTGACATCACCTTATATTCCCCCTAAAAACGTGCTACTGCCCCTTTAATGCTAATTATATTATTTTGATAGTGTAAAAAATCATCCATAGACAGAACAAACGATAAAAAATCACTAAAATTCCATTGGGGGCTATTTTTGTGTGAACACCTTTACTCATCTTATGTAAAAAAAAAGGGAATCGCATGGCTGACCTTTACATTATATATTTGATTCATTACTGCTTCGTTTAGTTTAAATACATTGTCTTTCAATTGGAACTAGTTATTTTCATTTTCCAGACATCACCTTATAGACCCATTAAAAACGTGCTACTACCCCTTTAAAGTGAGTGTACTGTGTAAAGAAGTTAAGTTTACATGCAGTGTCATAAGTAAGAATCAAGGAGAACTTTATGGTGCAGTTGCACGATTTCGGGAATGTTTTTTTCAAATATGACATCACTCAACCTGATTATCCGAAATAAAGAAGAAATATCAAGCGAAAACTGATTGTGGCCATTTTTGTGAAGATGTTTGCCGATGTTAATATGCTATTGTTTAATGCATAATGAATGATGAATTTATATATATAATACATAAAAAGAATGAATAAAGTTATAATTTTTTTTATTGGTGCAGATCTTTTTATCATTTACGACATTGAAACGGATTCTGGAACTTAACCAGTTCAAAAAGTATGGCTACTTTGGACTTACGATTGGTAAAATGTATTTTTGTAATCGTGAGATTACTTAAGTTTACCTTTAAACGTGCTTCTATCCCTTACAATCAAAATTAAATGTGATAAGGGGAAGTGCCGAAAAAGAATTCATTTGAATAAATAAAAACAAAGCTTTATGTCGAAATCTCCATAACCACTGGCCATTTGTGGTAACTATTGTTATCACAAGGAGAACGTCATGGTATAGAAGTAGTCTTCAGGGCAAAATTAAAGTCTATAACAAAAACTTCTTGAGGGCGTATTTGTTCATAATACCATACTACTGGCGTTAAGTGGCGATCGCCACTGGTTCTGCTATGATGAGATGAAAGGTTCGAATCCTCTTACTTTTCCACAGATCGTAAAATTGGTATCACTTCAGATCATCTGGGTCAGTTGGGAGCTAACAATAAAACGCAACACTTTGATTAAAAACGACCGATAGCCAGTGTTTTAGTACACAAACAAACGAACAATAAAAAGTCAGCCAGTATTACGACAAAGAGTAAATCGGGATCATCTTTAGCACTTGTCAGCCATAAAAGCCTCCTCGAGCAGGCATGGTCCTTGTGATAATCTCAGATTATGCTTTCAGACCTCGATGGCTCGCTCTCCGGCCCTGTAACGGGTCACAATATTACCCTTATGGTCTGTTAGTGAATCATGGCGGAAACAATGGCGTAAGTGGCCATTGAAGATAGGCATTGAGGAAGAAAACCAGGCTATAGGGGCCTGCCAGTTTCCGATCCTGTCAGATCTGGGTTGCCAAGATATAACAGAGTTTGACTAGCCATCGGACAGTCTTCTCCCGCCATCACTTCCGTTTTTGTCATCGCCCTTTCAAAAGTTCCGCCCAGTGCGGAAGTGGAGTCAAATCTTTGCATACGTCTGTGACACAACAAGGCCCGCAAGTCTCTAATGTCCGGCCGCGGCCTTACACAGATGATTTATCGCACGTGTCTTGTGACGCGTGCAACTGTTTACAGGTAATTAATTATATCTCGTCGGTTCATTCCCGTTTTGACAAGGTTGTCATTTTTATAGCGACAAGCTCAGTGGTGATGACAGTATGGAAGCGTGTTCGCACCATAACAGGATAAGACTGTCATACCTCGACCATCACAAGCCTTGATTAGATTCCGCATCCCCCGGCAAATACAAGCGACAGTCTGGACGTTGTTCCTAAATATTTAGCCGTGTCTCACCACGTGACGTCACACTGCTGTCATTTAGGGTGTCTCCTGCACATGCGATGCACGTGCATGTTGATATCTATCCGGGGATGGGATTTAATAGGATTCCTTAGGCCTTGCGTTGTAAATATTACACGTGCGCCGAACAAACTAATTGACCTTGCGGACGATGCAGAGAAAATTAAATTTAAAGATTTGTTTGTAATTGAAATGCAGGGGATTGGATTAAGTCACTTATGGTCAGTTGCCAGCCGCAGATTTTAAGCGCTGGCAACTGACCGCCTGATTAAGCAATCAAGTTTTGGGATGATAATTTCATACTGGCCGAAGTATTAAATTCCTCCAGGTCGTTTAGCCAGTGTCGTTATTAATTATAAGGTAATGATTGATGCTATGCTTCATTTTCTGATGCAGCAGTTGCCATGTCAAAGGAAACCAACTCTTGGAGTATATTGTATACGTTCAGTCTGTTCTTGAAACAGACTTACCACTTACAAATATCTACAATGCAAAAGTACCAGAAACTGTACAAAATATTCCTTTTGGTCATTTGAGTTTCTATCAATGGGTTGAATGTTGATATTCATTTCAAAATATTTTTCAACAAAGTCATATCGACCTTCTTCTTGTAAGAACAAGAACATTTTATATATCCAGATTTGGTGTAAAAAGAAAATGTTACATCCAGTGATTGTCTGAATAGAAGAAAATATCTAGATGTAAGAAGAAGTATTGTCCAGTTTTAGAAGAGAACGAAGACAGTGTGTTAAGTGTCGGAAGAAGAAGAAAACGTTATATGCTGTAGTATGAGGAGAAGTTGTTATATGCTTTATTGACATAAGAAGAAGACGTTATTTGTGTAATTGATATTATAAGAAGAAGACGATATATGCAGTAATGATATAAGAAGACAATATATGTAGCATAAGTATAAGATGAATACTTATATGTAGTATTAGTATAAGAATACATTATATGCTATATTGGTATAGGATGAACGCATGAAATGCTGTATTGTTATGAGAAGAAGATGTTATATGCAGTATTGATACAAGAAGGCGTTTTATGGAGTATTGGTATAGGAAGGCGTTTTATGGAGCATTAGTATAAGGAGAAGACGTTATTATGTGGTATTAGTATAAGAAGAAAACGTTTTATCCAGTATGAGTATACGAAAACGTTATATTTAGCAATAGTTTAAGAAGAAGACGTGTTATGCAATATAAGTAAGACGATATAAGTAGTCTCAGTATATACGAAGAATGCGTCATATGAAGCATTGATATAAGTAAAGGGCGTTTAATGTAGTTTTGCTATTAGAAGTAGACGTTATATGTAGTATTAGTACAAGAAGTATCCGTTTATATAGTATTAGTATAAGAAGAAAACGTTATATGTAGTATTAGTATAAGAAGAAAATGTTATATGTGGTATTATCATAAGAAGAAGACGTTATATGTAGTATTAGTATAAGGAGAAAATGTTATATGTGGTATTATTATAAGAAGAAAACGTTATATGTAGTATTAGTATAAGGAGAAAATGTTATATGTGGTATTATTATAAGAAGAAAATGTTATATGCAGTATAAGTATAAGGAGAAAATGTTATATGTGTTATTATCATAAGAAGAAGACGTTAAATCTTGTATTTGTATAAGAGGACGTTTATGCAGTATTACTATTGGACGTATACGTTATATGCAGTATTAGTATAAGGAGAAGACTTTGCATGCTGAATAGGTACGAGAAGAAGACGTTTTATGTATTATGTTTTATTAGTATTAGAAGGAGAGGTTTATGCAGTATTTGTATGTGTGAACACAATCATGTATTTATACTTTGCCGAGGTAAATCTTGACGACTAGTCTTTGGTGCGTGTACAACATGACGTATTCATGTTTGGAGAGAAATCAAAATGTCAATGCGAAGTACATCATTATGTTTTGACGTCCCTGCCTTTGGTGTGTGTACATCATGTCGTATTCATGCTTTGCATATCTACTTGTCCAAGCGAAAACACATCATGCCGTCAAGGATTCTAAGCGTTGTGGTATAAACTGTACACACCAAAGGCACATGTGGACGTATTTTCAACGATGCACCATATCGGCTGTGGGTTTTGAGTTGGTGTCTTTATCCTTGATCTTTTGCGTTGGCTCAATATGACGTCACGTGGTTGGCCAAGAGAAACAACCTGCAAAACATATTGCAGATTGAAAGCATGTTTCAAACTAAGTGTGGAAGATTAAGAATTCCAGCATATTGGTTGAACCAAACTTAAGATTTGTTTTCTAGGAATACTTGAACTGTCGATAACATTTGGTTTTACTTGAATTTAACTCACAATTTATCTTGTTTTGTTTAAATGTTCCTTTTTTAAAAATGTTTCTTAATATAAAATTCAGTAGAATTTTGTGTGGATCAAATCAACGTCAAAGAGATCAACTTGATTTGATTGTATCTTTTTCTTTACTTTCTACTTTATGAATAATATCGATTCTTATCCAGGCTATTACTTATTATTCTTTAATATTTCTTATCTAGCTCTTAACCCTTTGAGGGTAGATGGAGACTTCAAACCGAAAGACAGTTTGCAACAAATACAAAAACCAGGCACTAATAATATGGCACTGCATTGTAGATAAAGTGTCTGCATTTTAAATCAAGAACATTTGGCATTTGGAATCTATCACAGTTCAGACCTTTGTCGTGCGATCGCCAAGATGCCTTATAATAATAATAATACTGGATATTTATATAGCGCTGGTGAATGCGCATAGCACGTATGGGAATAGGCAAGAAGAAGGTTAATCAAAAGCTATTGAGAAAAAGTAAGTTTTCAAATATGTCTTAAAAGAGTCCAATGTTGCACAAATTTTGATAGTGTCTGGGAGAGGATTCCACAGTGAGGCAGCAGAATAAGACAAGGATCTCTGTCCATAGCTGGCGAGCTTTATTTTTGGAACAACCAACAAGGATTGTTGTTGAGATCTCATTGATTTTGAAGGTACATAATTGATTAACAGTTCTGATAGATAACTTGGGGCTTGGTTGTGGATACGGGAGAAGAAGAAGAAGAAGGAGAAGAATATTTTATTTAAGTGTCCCACAGCGTACATATGCTTGAGACTAGATATTATAAACGGCAAATATACAGCACGCCGTCCGGCCAACAATGACTTATGAGACACTAAAACACATTAAAATAGGTAAAAGCGCATTCAGCGCTAAAATGGTTAAAATATATCACAAATATAAACATTTTTTAAAATGCTTTAAGAGAGCAATATCCGATTGCTTTTAAGAAATTATGAATTTCCTGCGTCTAAACATAGCGCTTGTTGTAGCGGCAAGTGGTTGGGAGAGTTGGGGTGATACATTTGTAAACTATGCACACAATTTTAAAGTCAATTCTGTAGTTAACTGGAAGCCAGTGGAGGGATTTCAGTATTGGACTGGTATGTACATGTTTGGATTTCAGAGATACTATCCTTGCTGTACAGTTTTTGATATTTTACCGAATGACATGCATATATGCTTGCTATTCGACCACAAGTTACAAGCTAAGGTTCTCCTCTTCTACACTTTCCAGTTGTTTCCAAGCTCTGTTAGTGTCATATTTACAACAATTTTGATGTTGATATTTTGATATAAAAGTTTACCTTTTTTAATTACATTAAAATCCCTGCAATTGCCAATTTGTATAAACATGAGTTTAGGAGTGATTGACAATCTCTGTTTGTGTGTTATATCTCTGATGTCGAAATAAATAAATTTTCTTCCCTCTTCTTCATTTTTATAACAATTTAAAGTCAAACTTATATAATCTTATAAAGAGTATTGTGCGTTGTGTCTTTATTTAATGATCCATTTGTAACTACACTTACATGATGTATTATATGCTTCTACATCTTTTGACCTGATCGTAGCAGTCGAACTGTGGTAATGTTTATTTCAGTATAACAAAATGTAGATGTTTTTCTAGAAACATGAAACAATTTAACAGACGTCATGGAATTAAAAAAATGTAATTTATTTTAAAGAAAAGTGAATATTTGATCAGCACAGGCATAGGGAGAATACCAGAGTTCATTGATATATACATCTTTCTGTTACGATGCGTATTAAAAATGGATGTTCGATTTTTTCAACCCCCAATTGTGCATAACGAGTAATCTATTCTATTCCAAATCTAAGAAGACTGTAGATACAATGCGCAAAGAGAAGATATTGTTTATTTCATCTAAGGTACGTTTTGAAAGTAAATGGAATGAAAAATGTAAAATCATTACGGTGAAAATCATGATGAGAGGGGATAAAAATGGGAGGTTCGCTGTAAAAAGTAATTTTGATCACATAATGTAGCGAAAACAATGCATCTAACGGAGGGATTGTCAATTTCAACAATCATTCAAGTACGTTGATATCGATCTGACTATGACGTCACAAAGACCCGCCTACTCGCCACGCCCCCTGATCGGCCCAGTTTCGCTGAATGAGCGAGCGAATAATCCTTAGTGAACTAACGCATCGATTAAATTCAACAATTACAGTCACTACCGCGAACAAGAGTTATCTCCCTTCCTTCTGCAGTGACCGTGCTTACAGAATAGAACTTGTGTGATTTAAATGTATTTTCTTGTGATAAGTCTGTAATCAATCTTTGGTAAATTATTATTTAATTATTTTATGGCATAAGTACAAAACACTGATTTGTAAACATATGCATACCGTAAAGCAAATTATCTTATTTACCCAGAAATTCTCATCAACTTTTGCTGGATTTGTTCCCTTATTCTCGTATATTAAACGAATGTCAACTGTGAAAGAGTTTTAAACAAATGAAATCCCACAATATTGAGGTTAAAAAGGAATAATTGAATTTAAAATGTATTTTGAATTGTGAACATAAACTTTTAAAAACATGTTTGTTACTAACGTTTTTAAAACATGTCTTATGAAATATAAGTTAAATGAATATATTGACAGAACATTATGTAGATAGATGTTTTGGACACGACGATATCTACTCCGAATTGAATTAATCCATTATTAAATTATCATGTTACCTCGAGCATAAACTAAAAGCAGATAGCGGAATATATCAATTAAATGCTAAATCATATTCACATTAACAACACGTGTTTATTTACAGACAAGCCTCAATATGTTGCAGTCTAAAAGGATGCTATATTCAGATGAGTACAATTAAGTTTCAAGCTGCTTACTTTGAATAACTATTTAGGACAGTTTCATATTCTCAAAACGATTTTTTAACTGAAATTATAACAAACCTTTATCAATCAGAATGTAATACTATAGAAGGTCTGTGTGGTCTTATTGTTATGATTGATATTACAAACAAGATTTGTAAAAAGTTTTATTATTTTGTTTACGATGTGGTTTAATCTATAAAAATGTGGACCAAAATTAAATGTGATATCAATTTTGACACTGTTCTCTTAATCATCACGACCCTAGATCTTTTTTCTATGATTAATTTCAATTGTTCGAAAATGAACAAATTATGGACTTTAATCTTGTTAGAAAATACGTTACTGTTGGTTAAATAAATATTTTGTAAAATGACTATACAAGTAATGTAAGTAAACGTTGAATTTGTTAAGACTTCTCCAAGAGTACACTTTCATCCAAGATAAATTTCAAATATTATTCAGAAAAGGTTTACCAATTCAACTATGAAGTATCAATCATCATGATCATGATCATGATCATCGTCATCCTCATCCTCGTCGTCGTCCTCGTCGTCACCGTCTCCGTCATCGTCATCGTCAACGTCAACATTATTGTCTTTTCCCCCTCAATCGTCTCATTTTCATTATAATTTTTCAAATGGTAATATGCGTAAGGTCTACCGAACACTAGGCACTTTTTAACGATCAGGGTATGACTTTGCAAATGTAGTATGACTTTTAAATTCTATCTAATTGTCCATAACATCCGCATCCGCACATTGGCCCGCATCGCCTTATATAGATTCTAATAAATTTATTAAAATAATGATATCAAATCTTATCCCCGTTTCTTTGATGTTCCTAAATAAGGTAACTGCCTTTTGAATCAACTTTCCTCATCACCAAAGACTTCTAATGGGCTGCCTCATTATCGAGGGGAGGATGTACACATCGGAACCCTCGGGACACAGTCACTCCCCCCCCCCACTATGTACCTCTCCCCAACACCTAAAATACTCACACTTCCGCTGTGGTACCTTCATTCTTACTTGGAAAAATGTTACCCTCTCCTATACCATGAACACCCTACTCCCCCCCCCTCAATACCTGGAAATCACTTTTCCACCCTCCCATTTCACAACTCGTTAGGCCTCTCCATCCCCCATCCCCCATCCTCCATCCACCATCCATATACCGACAACTCTTTCCCTCATCTTCCCAGTTCTCTTTTCGTACAAGAAACTTCTAAAGTATAACTAGTTAACTTTCTCTATTGAGATTTAATCATATAAACAACATATTTGTCCATCACCACCCCTCCCCCTGTCACTCCCATCATCTCATTATATATTCTATTTGTATACAGATATCTATGTAACCTTGTACCATTTGTATATGGAGGCCTGAAGTACAATTAACTTCTAATGTATAACTAGTAATATTTTCTATTGAGATGAAATTACCGGTATATGAACAACATATTTATGTCCAACAACTCAAACCCCCCCCCCCTCTCCTCCACATCTCCTTATAGATTCTATCTTTAAAATGTATGCAGATATCTATGTAACCTTGTACCAATTGTATATATGCCACAGGCCGAAGGTACAATAAACTTCTAATGTATATCTAGTAATATTTTCTATTGAGATAAAATCATATAAACAACATATTCTGTCCATCACCTCCCCCTTCCCCTCTCACTCACCCCCTCCTTCCCATCTCCTCATATCCCCCATTTCCCCTCCCCTGTCCTGGAGCGATGTACCGTCAGGGAAACCTGTCCGACCTACAGGTAAATTAAAGGGCAGGACAACCCTTTGATGTCGCCGGTAAAGGTTGCATGAAGTAATTATAGGTTATCCCGCCAGATTCCATTGGGAAGAATTATCGTAACTAGGAGCACTTCAAGCTGCTTGAACATCTCGTAACTGCGGTTAAAAATTACGATTTTTGTAAATTAAGACATCTTGAAAACTGACGCGAGACACTTCCTTCGGCTAAACAGTGCGTGCAGGCGGAATCAGCCGTTGGGTTTCGGCTGAAGGTTCACATAGGACAATGTGACGGAAGAAAATGAAACGAAACGGTGATGAATCTGACAAAGATGTAATTGGCCAACAAACATAAGGTTATTTACAATTTTCTTGGGTTGACGATGGAGCTATGATGTAGAGACGCCGCTCTGATGAGACGTCGAATGAATGGACACTTCAAATTTCTGGAATTTTGTTAAAGGTATATGACGAATTAATGGAATCTGTTAATTTCTGGAAAACTGACAATAACATTACTTACAATTTTCGTGGGTTGATTATAAAGCTGTTTGAAGAAATGTCGTTATAATGAGAAATCGGTGTCGAATTGAGATATTGATATTTGAAAATAATGATGATAGCAATACGTGCAAATTTAAGTAGACGTAATGAGTGAAATTGATAAATTCAGTAATATTGATTTTAGCACCAAGTACAAATTCAGGAATATTATGAATAGATCCACGTACAAGTTTCCTAGGTTAACTGTGTTAACCTTTGGAACGTGCTCTACTAAAACGTCTTAGACGAATTCATGAACATTGGTAAATTCAGGAATATTATCAATAGTACTTACTAATTTTTTTAGATGAACTAAATAGTACTACGTAAATTATTGTAGGTTAAGTTGATAGCACTACATTCGTTTTTGCAGGTTAACGTAATAGCACTACGTACATTTTTGTAAGTTAACTTGTTAGCACTACGTACATTGTTGTTGGTTAACTCAATAGCACTATTTACATTTTTGTTGATTAACTTAAAAACACTAGGTATTTTTTGTAGGTTATTTAATAATACTACTTACGTTCTCGTAGGTTGACTTAGTAACACTATGTTATGTTTTTCAAGTAAACTGTGCAGTTGTGATTAGAAGTCTTTGACAATGGTATATTAAAGGGGCAGTAGCACGTTTTTTAGCAATTTTATTTTTTAAATATTTCCCTGATAATTGTAAGTTAATGCTCAATGTATTATTTTGACAGTATCAAAAATCTCATTACAAAAGCCAATCATTCATAGTCGGAGGACAAAGTCTGAAGATTCACCTAAAATCCATTGGCAGCCATTTTGTGTGAACACCTTTAATTCATTTTGTGTAAGAAAAAGAAATCACATGGCTAAACTTTACGTTATATATTTAAATTATTACTGATTCATTTAGTTTAAATACATTGTCTCTATAAACATGCTACTGCCCCTTATGCCCCTTTTTAGGGGGAATATAAGGTGATGTCAGGAAAATGAAATTTAATGGTTCAAATTGAAAGACAATGTATTCAAACTAAATGGAGCAGTAATAATTCAAATATATAACGTAAAGTTTAGCCATGCGATTCCTTTTTCTTACAAAAAATGAATTAAAGGTGTTCACAAAGAATGGCCGCCCATGCATTTTATATGAATCTTCATACTTTGTCCTCTGATTATGGATGATTGGTTTGTGTTATGAGATTTTTGACACTGTCAAAATAATACATTTAACATAAACTTACAATTATCAGTGAAAATTTTAAAATATAAAATTATCATAAAACGTGCTACTGTCCCTTTAAGGAATAATGACAATAACACTACTTACAATTTCCATTGGTTGATTGTATGGCTGCATGGAGAAATGTTCTGATGAGAAGTCTATGATCGATATTCGATAATATTGATAATTGCACTACGTTCACGTTCCGTAGGTTAACTGTGAAGATTCTAGAGACGTTGCTGTGACGAGAAGTATTTGACTACTTAATGAAAACTGGTAAATTCAGGAATATTATTAATAGCACTACGTATTTATTTTAGGTTAACTATGGAGCTATTAGAACGTGTTCTGATAAGAAGTGATGAAATTATTGAAATTGGTAAATTCATGAATTATGTTAACAGAACTATGTACGTCTGTAGCATATTTACAATATTTGTAGTGTAGCTGTAATTGAAAGACGAGCTCTGACGAATTGATAGAAAGTGGTGAATTTAGAGGCATCGGCAATAACACTATAAAAAATGTTATAATGGCAGACATGCATTATATGTGTTACGATTCTTTATTTCCTATCTGCTTGATAAAATAGATAAAAATGATGAATATTCCACTGAAGTATCGAAAGCTATGTTTATAATTTGAGGTCTTACTGTCATGTGTGAAGCTGTGTCAATTGAAATCACAAATTACTTAGCAAGTCAAAATATAGAAAAATCATTTATAATTATCAAAATAGGAGCCAAATAAAGAGTTACCTACAACAAAACAATAACAAAAATTAATTACCAAGAAATGTTTGTTCATTTTTGAAGTTATATATAAAATCAGGGACTATCTTACATTACAGTAAAAAGGCTAAAGAGAAAATTGAATCTTTCTTCGCGATGATGAAGGTAAAAATTTATTGTACAGACACAGAATTTCGCATAAGGATTTTAAAAGGGCAGTAGCAAGTTTTTTGATAATTTTATATTTTAAATATTTCACTGATAATTATAAGTAAATGCTAAATGTATTATTTTGATAATGTCAAAAATGTCATTATACGAGCCAATTATCAATAGTCAGAGGACAACATATGAAGATTCACATAAAATCCATTGGCGGCCATTTTGTGTGAACACCTTTAATTCATTTTGTGTAAGAAAAGGGAATCGCACGGCTAAACTTTGATACATATTTGAATTATTACTGCTCCATTTAGTTAAATACATTGTCTTTCAATTGGAACAATTAATTTTCATTTTCCCGACATCACCTTATATTCCCCCTAAAACATGCTACTGCCCCTTTAAACGTGGACATATATAATGTGAAATTGACATAACAAGGAAGAAGATAAAATTGCACGTTTAAAAAAAAATCTTATTCAATCTAAAAGGCGTTAAGAATGTCTCTTCATTTCTAAAAGTTTGTTTTATCACTGGTTTTTCTTTCAGTATATTAATTCATCGGATAAAGGGTTAAATTTTTTGGACTCGTTCATGCAATACTATTACTGATTATGAAGGATAACGTACAACAGTTGTCAAAGTGTGACAACATATGCCGTTTAATAAAATATCTTTTAAAATAATAAATGAAATTGAAAAACATTAAAAATTCTAGATTTAATTCCGATTAAGCCTAAAAATTAAGCAACTAAATTTGAAAATTAAAGTATTTCAAAGGGTGAAAATTCCGTGTAACTATTATGAATAATATTTATCCTCACTGATAAACAAATTAGAAATTCACGCTGACAATGAATATTTATTTCAAGGTATATTTCTTTAAATAGTTAAACGAGCGAAAATTAATGAAATTTCTGGCCAAGTTATTCTCAAAACATCTGTTTCAACATAATAAAGTATCATACTAAGAATACCAATTCAATGTTTAATCAAAATTAGCCTTTTTGAAATACTTTGCACTTACGCGAGAGGTTATAACAATATTATCAGAATTAAATAGTTTCCTATCATATGCATTTAAATATTTTATCTAAAATCAATTAATCTTCTTTGACGCCCGTGCAGTCATCACAATGGCAAAGATGACATGTGATTGGGACAACAAATTGTCAATTACGGCGAATAATTAATATTTACATATTTGCAGGTAACGTTTGCAGGTCTCTTACGTATCTGTTTTTAAGTCGAAAAACAAATAAAATTTGACCTTTCGCAATGTACGCGAAAACATTGACTGCTGCATTCTCTCCCCAAGAGGCAGATCAAGTCATGTTGATTTAGCCTCTGTTCTATTACGATGAGTTTGTGGGATAGAAAGGGAGATGCCTGATTGGAGGCAATCAAAATTAGTTGTACAATCAGCGACGCTCTTCTTAAATCATCATTTTGGCTACTGAAACAAGGCAAAGGCATTATGACATGAACCACCCTTTCCATGCGAGAAGCCTTGTCATTTGATAAAGAAATTCAAAAGTATTGTGATGAACGTTTTTTCCGCCAGGGGAAACTGCCGAAACCCACGGATTTCGGCGTAATAGGGAACATAGGCTAAATCAACATGACTTGATCTGCCTCTGTGGGGAGAAAATGTGATTGCTGAAGAAAGAACCTAATATATTCCATATTAATCCTTCTCTAACCCTTTATATTGTTTTGCCTAACTAGTATCATTATTAATTGAATTTTGAAGGGGGTGGGTATAATTTTATGTTCATGTGATTGTCTATACCTAAATGTATAGTATTTGCCTTCGTTTTAGGATTTAAACACTAACAAAGAATTAAAGTTTTGAAATGCAAGTCTCACACTATGGGGACAATGGTTCATAATGGCTGTTAACTATTTCAAATATTGAAAAGAGTATTAAAAATGCAAGTAAAGCACTTTGAAATAATTAAACAATTATTTTCATCACCTTTGTCAAATTTTGTTTTTTTCTACTTTTTTCAACGTGATTTATAGAAATAAAGAAAAATAATCAACGTTAGTGTCCAAAATATTGTGTCATTCCACTATGACACGCATTCAAAACATTCTCAGACAAAAGCTTCACACCTAAGTTCCAAAGCGTAAAATCGCAATGAAGAATAAATAAGGAACATCAATTAAATCACCCTATGTTAAATGGGGAATTCTTTAAGTGAGTTGTGGGTAATGACAAGGAAGACTCGACGAGGGATCGGACCGTGACTAAAACTATGGAAGTTCTCAAGTACTCTGTTAACAAACTCTCTCGGTCACGTGGGTCGCACGAGACTCTCGTGATTTCTCGCCATTTTTTCTCCTTCGGTGATTTGGACGAAAGTAACTGAAGCATGTTTGAAAAACGGCTATACCGTTGTTTCTGCGGAGTGAACCCGAATATGGCAAACAATATGCTATGGTTAAGGTCCTGAGTTGAAAATATCGTTTTGAATTCGCTCCATTACCCTAGAACATTGACAGAATGCAAAACACTTAATGCGGTATTGTAATGTCTTTACGGTAATATAAGCACTCGCCACCCGATGTCTATATTTAGTCGCTCAGGCATTCTATATTTTATATTTATGAGTATGGCAAATTAATGTATCATTTGGGGCGGTTCATTAGAGTTGTATTAGTATCTACATGACTTCACCGCCATGACTTTTGATTTGGAAACTAGATTAGAAAATCTCTTTGATCCCGCCGCCGCACGTGACCGGCGCGTGCTGGTCAATCGCGAGATGTAGTTTGATTGAAAAACGGAAACTGACCAGTCGTGAAATTAACACCGGATATTGCGATGACCTGTGGGCTAATTTTCACATAGTTGTACAGAGATGGTATTCGCTCACCATCCATCGCGAACTTATCAGGCAGAAAATTTTCGGCATATGAAAACAGTCTCCGGCGATAAAGGGCGCTCTCGGTTGTAATAATTGTGTGTGCCGTCGAGGAAATTGAGCGTACTTAGCGCTCGGCATCAGTCCTAGAATTTATTGCAATAGACAATTCTCGGCAAAGGGCTTTTAGAGACAAACATTAGTAGCAGCAACGTCTGAGAGCACTGACGAATGAAATAGCTAAATCGGGTTTCCATGGTAAACCCAGAAAAGCTGAAAAACTAGACTGGTATCCATGGCGGAGGCAATTCGGCGATGATATGTGATGTGCGGAGCTTGCGTTGATCCATTGCCTTAACATGTCATCAAAATTGTTTACTTTGGCCCAAAAGACAAACTTTTGCTTTGAATAGCATTTTATTGAAATTGAAACGATTTTTCAAATTAATGAATTTTTAATTCAAAATCGACAATGATGAATTATGATCTTAATTAAATTTACTGTTTCAATGTTTTATATTTTTCAAAATAAATTTGAAATAAGGATTTCAAATTAAAATATATCCGGTCATCACCTCAGCATCACCTTCACATACAGCTAACATCACCTTTCCTCTTTGATCGAATTGAAAATATCCTATCAACAGAAAATCTAAATCTTATCTATTTCAATTACAAATCTTGCAGAAATATGCATGAAGCAATGCAGAAAATGCATAAAATCCGATTTGCTTTGCAGAATTTAAGATGCACCTTAAAAACCATCACCAAGATTGAATAGACAAAAAACATTCCGAATGACTTCAATATCGCTGTGGTAATAAGGTTGAGATCCCTACCGGTATTTATTGCCAATCGGCAATTTGAAATGCTCCATGAAAAACGACTATTGTGGAAGCTTTAACAGAATCCGTTATATGCCATCGATCAAATGAAGATGTATTGAATTGGCCTAGGTTGTGTAAAGTCGACTTTAAACTTGAAATATGGTCCCAATCGTGTCAAAACGTTTGTCAGGTGAAATTGAGGCCATTCTGATCGACAGGAATAAAAGTTTATTAAGGGAGAGTGTATCCCCTTCATTTCAAGCTATAAAATCAGTCTATTTCATAATTTATATTAATGTAAATGCTTGTAAAACTTTGTAGTTAAAAGGAGGTGTTAATTGCAACTGAGGTTTTTGACCGAAATGTAAATTGATTGTTGTTTGATCGTAAGTATTACAGATTACTTACTAAAGCTATAATTTAGGACAAAGTGCATTTTAACAGCATCTTAAAGTAAATGATACTTTTTAACATGTATGTCAATTGGATCTTAAGGTGAAAAAATGGAAACTTTTAACTTACAAAAGAGCATTATATTTTTTATATATATTTTATATATTATGTTATCAACATAAGAAACCATGACAAGAGCTCATATTTGAACTATTTTATATCATATACATTATTATGTTATCATTTAATGATTAACAATGCAAAGAAAGTAAAGTACAAGATTTTATGGATCCAACTTCTTTATTCACAGAAAAAGTGTTTATATATACCGGTAGATCTTTCTACCTTATATGCTTGAAACGATATAAGGATCTATATCAAAACGTTGATATTCTGTGAATAAAGAAGTTAAATATAAAAATAATCTTAACTTTCTTTACCTAACAACTTCTAGAATGCCACCAAAGAAATGTAATGGAAAAGGTGTTTATACTATTTGAAGAACATGGAAGGTATTATGTTTCTGAGATCAAGACAAATAAACGTCGCTACTCTCATTAAATATAAGCTATATATATAAAAGTGTTATTGAACCCATGAACAAAATAATCGAATAAAAAACAAAGGAACATATATAAAGTAGACATAGTTTCTTGGTAATCTTAATCATATTTATTACAGTTTAAATTGTCAGAGGACACGTCATGGTCAATTCCAACTGAGATGGCAGTGAACAAACATGAATGTTATAAGATAAACCTTTAACTCATACCATGAAGAAGAGTTTACCACTTTATCAAAGCAACGTGGTTTTTCGTAGTACATGTACTGGTCTTTTATACAAGTTTTTGCACTCCTCCCAAGAGAATTTGAAAACAATGATAAATGTTGAGAGTTCTATTTCTCATACATGATAAAAGTGTTTTAAATGAAGGACAGAAAATTTCAATTCTGTATACATACAGTGTTTATCATTTACATTAAATGTAAGTATAATATAAGTACACTTACATTTAATATAAAGTTGCAAATGTATGAACAATATTTACCATGCAAGTTCAATGTTATGAAAGTGTTGAAAGGGGTTACTTTAATTCTCTGTATACAAGATTTCTGTGGACACATATCTTTTGAGTTATATTTATCATTGCAGTAGTCGTATTTATGACACAAATATGGCTTATCCTCCACACTGAACTTCTGTGTGTCCACCTCTGACTATCAATTTCTTGCAGAAATAAATGATTTAAAATTTACAAAAGAATACATACTCAATTCTTCCATGTGAAAAAGTGGTGAATTTGATAAGGTGTACAGCCGACTCAACATAAGAAAACATGACAAGAGCTCATATTTGAACTAAGGTTTTTGAGAGGCACATACACCGTTAGCTTGTAATATGTGAAGCACAGATGACATAACGTTTATTGCATATATTTGAGCCACAGGTGGCGTAAACTCAATTTTGGCATGAGTAAAATTTGAAGAACAGGCGACGTAAACTTAATTTTAGACTTAGCTTGTTACCATTGGCTTTTCATGAAACATTTTTGCATATTCCTATAGTTTCACTGAAATACATGGCTGTTTTGGTTAAGGACTATAGAAATGCTTCAATTACATTTTATACATGGATTCAAAGAATACAAGGGCAAAATATATGTTTTAAAGAAAAATGTGAAATTTACAGATACTCAAAAAAGACAAAGTACTGTGTTGCTGAAGGATTTTTAGTTTAAGGGGTTTAAGTTGTCAAACTCAAAGTTTAAATCTATTCTCCTTTTGCAACAAAGGCTAGGAATTACATTTTGCAACCTTGCTGTGATGTTATTTAAGATTACCATAAAGAAACGTAATCGTCAAGAAAATCATACACGGACACTAATGTTAGACTTTATTGGTACATTTTGAATCTCATTTAAAAGTATTCTATAAAAATAATAACTTTAGGATGAATTTAAGTTTTGGTATTTGCCAGACAGTTGTTTGTCTTCAAACACAAACATAAATGTGATTATAATAAGATCAAGTTGAAAGACCTTGGGATGGTGAAACAAACTGGTAATAATGTACATGATGTATTTATCATTCTCTCATTAAACTCCGATTTGTGAAAATAAATAAGTCGTTCATCAATAAATATCATTGTCTCCTAATTTTATTACTTTCTACATCTGGGTGCTCGGCTGTATGTTTACAGTCATTTACCTCCTAAAACATTTTGTTTCATTCTGATAGGCATATTTCAACATCTGCCTTAACTGTTTAACCAAAACATCAAGTCAACAAAAACATCCATTTACTTTTTAGCGGTTGATTTTAAGGATTTTGACAAAAAGAGACATTAATGTTAACTGCATTATAAACATAAACACCTGGACTGTTTTTGTTAGTGGAATAATTACGAAACTTTGATGCAAGGTAAGATTTAATTTGCCATATGTACAAATAAACTTGGACAAAGTGACTATCCCTGTAGCTGCCCTTTGCACAAAGAGTTGGCTAAGTTTGGGTTAATTCTGATAAGAATATTCCATTTTTAACAATGAAATGGTTTTCAACTGCAAATTTCATTATTGAGGTTGTTGTAAATTTTCCCGCAATGTGTTTACTCAGGCGGCGTGCTTTTGAAAAATAAGTGAAAACAGGAAAAAGAAAAGTCATTTGCCGAATGCAACCTTAAGTTTGAAAGAGTTTCAGATTTGGTGACATAAAGAAAAGAGTGACATTAGCCAATAGATCGAGAGACGCAATCTGGTCATTCTATTTAAAATATCACGAAATCTGTTAGTGTTTGAAAACGTATGTCAACATTTATGGACGATACATGAATACCAATTGCCAGCTCCTAACAAAACTGAAAACTTGACAAAATCTGTTGAAACAGATTGGCTGATGATGATAAATGTTGGAATGATTACTTCAATACCCTTGTCAACAGATGATCCTGAAACGACAGAAGTCTGCATAGAATGGTCCAAACAATTTCTTCTAGTCCGCGAAAACTTTCTCGAACAGCAAACGTGCTTTACTCGAGAAAACTTTGTTCGCAAGAGAAGCAGTTGTTGAATGCTTTCACTAGAGCAAGCATTTTTAATCGTACTTGTGAACGTGATCAAACCATTTCACTTGTGACAGAAAATGCTTTTTAGATGGACATTTTAAATTTGCAATGATCCTTGAAAATGTTCTGAACACTAAGACAAACTGAAATTCATCATAAGAAGCAGTAGGAAAAGCATGTGATGCCATTCATGTTAATCGTAAACCAAGGAACATTTAAAAAGTATTCTAGAACAAGAGAACGAAAGTCTAGAAAAAATCCAAATATCAGTTTTTGGGGATTCACTTTTAACCAATGTTTTAGCCTCGGGGGAATGAAACAAAATCTACGAACATTGTGACAACTTTTAAACAATCGCTATATTAGTCAACATTTCTCCCTCTTTCATTTATTTACAAAGTATAACCCTTTTTTCTTCATCCGTCTAACAAGTTAATACAAGAAGTAGATTTTGGCGACCGAGGGACACGCCTCAACACGGTAACACAACGGGGGCGATAATCGGGTTGTTTGAACTAACACAATGTTTCTCCTTAACAAACTTACAAGTAGAAAATGGACGAGAACAACAAACAGACTTTCCCTCGGGTTCTCGAGGTAAGGATGTTTAGCTCAAGAACCCAGAGCAAGTTCAACTTGAAGACGACTGAGTTTCACATCATTAGGCCCGGTTACCGTCGATGAGCTCATACCGTAAATATGGCGGCTTTGTAGTCCCGCAGAGAATGTATTCTCCCTATTGTATGGTTAAAATAGCTGTGTTCTGGAGATGACGCCGGAAGAAGCAAGCATTTTCAGGAGAGAAAGGCGAAAAAGAGCCCCATTGCGTGGCATGAAAGGAGAAAAAGAGCCCCATTGCGTGGCATGAAAGGAGAAAAAGGGTTCCCCGTTGAGGTTTTGACAGACACACTGACATCAAAACATTGCATCGGTTTGCCGTTGAGATGTGAGCCGAGAGTCATAATACATCCAGTAATTGACAATGAGTGACTTTTTCTTGAAATATCAAATAAATTTAATTGTCGCTGTAGAATAGAGAATAAAGGCGTGGTTCTACTGGTACCTGATTTGTTTTGAATGTCAACAGCGTGTTGTTGATATAGACGTACTGACATTTTATCAAACCTATTGTTTAGTCAGTTATAAAATACGAAATCAACACTTATTCTACACAATAACTTTAAGGAAAGTTTTATTGCTTAGAACTTCAACTCTGTTCTTTTGATTTGTCATTACATTTCATTCAACGGATGAAAAATAGTTTTTCGTCTTTTGAAAGTACGCGTAATAAGAAAGCTATAGCAATAAATTGTTCGGATAAAAATCAAAAGAGAATTTATTGCCACTTGCTGTTAATTGAACGATCTTGGTAAGATTTATATGAAGCTATGAAGTACCAGTTATTTGGGACCATACGGGCTTGCATTGGAAATCAAACTTTCAAGTCATTTATAAAATGAAAATGAAATACAATTGAACTGAGGATGATAGTTTGGTCACGATCAGGTGTTAAGTTATAATAGCCCTTCCTCTCGTTTTTGATAAATTTAGATTAAAAAATTGTTTTCTTGCACAGTGCATGCGGGATGTTATTTTTGGTCACGTGACCTTGTTTATTTGATTTGAGGCGAGATGAATGTATATACAAAATGTTTAAAATTGTTTGTTTTTCAATCAATAATAATAAATTTTTAAAATAATTATTTTGTTATTTTTTTCCATTAATACTGCTATGGTTATACACAACAGCGTTCGGGATAGAAAAACGAAAATAGAAAAAAAAATCTAAATGCATGAAATGAAAAATATTTTCATGTGAACACTGTTCATATAATCATCATGGTCGTCGTCGTTGTCATTAGCTTAGTCGTCGTTGTCATCGTCCTTTTGCTTCTCATCCTCATCCTCTTCGTCATCGTCGTCATCGTCGTCATCATCGTCTTCGTCGTCATCGTCGTCATCATCGTCGTCGTCATCGTCGTCATCATCATCGTCATCGTCGTCGTCGCCGTCATCATCGTCTTCGTCATAGTCTTCGTCGTCATCGTCGTCATCATCGTCATCGTCGTCATCATCGTCATCGTCTTCGTCATCGTCGTCTTCATCGTCATCATCGTCGTCGTGTTCATCGTCATCTTCATCATCAGCCTCAGTGTATACCTTGTTATTTGACATCGGCGTTTTTGCTTAAAAAGTACGTACAAGTTTCAATGCAGAATACACTTGAAAGATCTGTAGAATTCGGTTTTGGTTAAAGAGCTCATTTGAGTACTTTAGGAAAATAATGACCATTCTCATAAAGTTGACAAGTAATGGCTTTTAAAGTTGAGAAGTTTCGTCTCCTTTCTCAAGTCGTCTCTAGGAGGAGTCATCAGCGAGATCCCGGCAACGTCTCTGTATCGATCACTGCAACATTGAACTGCAGCCATCTCAAGACTTCACAAGGAAAATTAGTTTCCTTAAAACGCACTTTGCGAACTTCATTTAATGCACAGAAAAGTGGGCGTGGTTTTGTTCAACTCTCAGATAATGACACAAGCAATATTCAATTAAGTACCGATCGAAAAAGTGAATTAATATCCCGGTTTATGCTACATTACGTCACAAGTCGTTAAAGGACGTCATCAGAACTCTCCTGTCTAAAGAGAGAGGAAACATCTTCCCCGGAGAAAGAGTTATTTCCCTTGCTGACCGTGTGTTTTTCTCCCTCTAACGCTAAAGAGCTGCATCAAATCTCTTTCTATTGGTTCCCATCATCAGGGGAAGTGGCCTCCATAGCTAACCGGGCCGAAAATTGAGAAATCACACTAGAAGTCTGAAGAAAATTTGATTATATCGCTTGGAATACTTTAGAAAATGCAAAAAAATACGACGTAGATGCTTTGAGAAAGTGACGCTCGTCCACTTGGGTGGATTTAATTAGGAATTAGATAGCAGAAAAAATGCCGCACAGTCACTCAGTCGTTGTTAATACACATTTTAACACATGGTGGTAAGATTTGATTTAATATTGTATCGATTCGTAGCACTTATCCTCTGTAACATCTCGAGACATCACTGGGCACGCCGCTCAGAGTCTTCACAAGGGACTAGCTTCATAGTCAGTCTCTACGTGTCAACATGTACATGTTTCAGTTTCCGTCCATAAGAATTTAGATGCAGATTGCGAAGTTTGGATGCAACGTGCTTGCAGAAGAATCCAACATATTCCACATATATTTTTGAAATTTGAGTTTGATTCATTTTTATTTCTTTTGGTTTACATTGTTTGAGCAAAGAGTTGTGTCACACTGAATGCTTGACGTAAATATTTTAATAGTGAGCTAGTTGTCTTGATGTTAACATCCAGTTAAGTGTTTGCTTCAAAGTCAAAGTGAATTAAAGTTTGACTTTGATTTTGACTTCTTTTTAAGAACAACACTCCAATTTTACTACATTCATATTTGGCGAAATATTGTTTAGGTGCGTTATTGAATCTTATAGTACATGTATAGGTAAAATTTGATTTTTAAAGCAAATCATTATTCATATACATAAATGGCTTCTGTTATGAAACAAAGGTTTCCGTGACACAAAAAAGGATGTTTTTGTCAACTGAAAAGAAGTCGATAGATGAATGAAATTATAAGATTAGTTTAATAAGTATATGAATAGATTCAGTTTTTAAAAAAGTTCAGTTAAGAAATGCCAATGACATATATACTTATTACGAATAAAATAGAAGATCGACCACAAAGTAAATGTTGTATGTTGTGCAACTTCTTAAAATTCTTTGGTTATATTTAAGTTTGAAGTATTTACTGTTATAAACTTACTTATGAAATGTACCAATGTTTTTAAGGAATAAGAATGCTAATAAAATTGATCATTTTCAGAAAACATCTTGTAAGTTTCCTCTTCTTTGTTTCAAATGTCATGTATCTCTAATACAAAAGGCAACTAAGATAATTAATTAAAAAACTTTGGCGAGTTAAAATTTAAACTTAAGGTGTCGTTAGTGACACGTAGTTGATATGATTACAAGATAATGCAAAAACACATTCCAACTCAAATCTGAGACGTTTTAATGTCGCAGAGATTTTTCTAAGTATTTATAAATGACTTGTTTTCATACAAATTTGTATCAACGAATTCTCGCATGGTGTCTGTTGTTTCATACACTGTCGTTTTTAGAAACATTCCTTTTTGTCATGTTGCCTAACTCTCAGTCAAGTTTTGAAAATTTAATACTGGAAAGCAAAAAATGGGCGATAGACGTCAAGAGAAATATGTATTGCAATACATCAAACTTCTTCAGTACAATCCCGATGTGCTTTCAATGCAGCCATCAAGGAATAGATGATGAAAATAGTTTGAAAATGACAAAATAATACCTTTGATGCATTTGATCGATACATGAGCAAAGCCTAATATTACGTGGGATTAATTGAAATTAATATTAGATAATTACAGGGTAGCAACACACTAGAGGCGTTCTCATCCTGTTCTCGTCACGTGACCTCGCTGCGAGATAATATCACAGATATTTGGATTCAAATCAAAGTATGGTTACTAATACCTGAATTATCTTTTCATGGTTCTATCAATAGATGACATTTCATGTTAAAAATGAAAAAGCATGTTTTTTTCAAAAGGGAAAAAATAAGACCATACGCTTTAACGAAGTTTGAAACTTCTTCAAAACCTAAAAAGTCAGATCTTCGAAAACCCTTGGTTTTTTAATACCAAATAAAAAATAAATGCAAGTATTAAAAAAAATTTAATCCGTATAATCGGTCTATTTTGTTATCAAACATTATGCAACCCAAAGTCATGTTATTTTTTCACATTTGTGATTTAATACCACTACATAAAAAAAGAAACAATATAAACCCCCCCCCCCCCAAAAAAAAAACAAACTTACGTTTGATTTTTTAGCAAACAAAGGTCTTTTTACGATTAGAATTGACAAATACAGGAGTTTATACCGAAACTTTGTTAACATACCTGCATGTAAAACTGCAAAAAGCATGTAACTTGGTTCTTAATGGGGAATTGTATCATTGCGAAACCAAACGGATAACGCTGAATATTCCATACAGAGGTTGAGATCCATTGAACTATTCTATATGCTACATTGCATATACATTTGAGGTCACTGAAGTGACCAGGGGTAAGGATAAAGAAAGCGCTATACTTACAATCTTCTTGTGTAATCAACAGCTTTAAATATGACTGGTGTTTGTTGTTTGTTCCGTGATAATTAATTGTTTTTTAAAATATTGCAATCGCTTTTAAGAAAATAGGAATTTCGAAAATATGCCCCTTCTGTCTGTAACCAAAGTTCCAAAATTAAAATTGCTTTGCACAAGAGACCAGGTTATTCCCCACATGCCAATGGCGAATAATTTATCAGTGTATCTAAAGTTATTCAATTGACGTCCAAACTAATTCTAAATTTCATGATATTTATACTAAGATACACTAGTAATTAATCCAACTTTTTGGATGCATATGTACAGTATGATAGTGGATATTCAGATTATGAATATCGTTGACAAAAGGTATTGCAAGAATGCAATTTTCAGTGAAGATAAAAACCGACGACTCGATATAAAGAATTTGCCAACAGCTGTATGTTAATCTATAAATCTGTACGTGTTACTGGTTCAAGAAAGATATTACCTAATAATTGCAATTGCAAACAAAAAATGCGTACCACAGAAAGGCGTTGAGAACAAAATATCAGTTGGGCTGTTCAAATAAGAGTTGATTTTGATATTATAACGATAAACTTAGATTGCTGTTATCAAAAAACGAGTAATGTTTATTAATTCAATGTTTTTTTGCATTTTGGTTATTATAATTGGTGGTATTTTTTTGCTCAGTCATTTTATAACTATATCTGTTGTACATACCCGTATGTTGAATATTGATGTTGTCTTTTTAATCCTAAATGAAACATAAAACTTACGTATTTACCAAAATAACGAAATGTAATCGTAATCAAGTCAATACATTAATTCTGATATCAAGAATTGTTTTCCAAATTTATATTTTGTTTCAATAACACCTTTGTAGGCGTTTGAGTAAAGGACATACTGCCTATTAATATTTTTTATTAATGTTTTTTTCTCAACCTGAGATATCTTAAAAAATCTTAGACAAAATCAGTTTTTTACTATGACAGTTGGTAGATGTGATAGTTTGTTTTATATATATTGAATGGTCTGAATATTGTGCGGAATTTAAAATCCCATAGACATACGTGTTCCAAAATTCTACGTTTAGTAGATACAGTTACAAATTTCGAAAACATATAAAATCATTTACGTTTTGGTACATAAAGGCTGAGACCATTATAATATCAGTTTAGGTAATGTCATACAATATTTATATTTCAAATAATGATATAGATAAATATGATGTATGATACATTCTGTCACATACAGAATTATTTAAAAAAGAACTTAAAGGGGCAGTAGCACGTTTTTTGATAATTTTTAAAAAAAATTTTCACTGATAATTGTATGTTAATGCTTAATGTATTATTTTGATAGTGTTCATAAATCGCATTACACATGCTAATAAGCCATAGTCAGAAGAAAAAGTATGAAGATTTACATAAAATCCATTGGCGGCCATTCTTTAATTCATTTTGTGTAAGAAAAAGGATTCGCATGGCTAAACTTTACATTATATATCTGATTTATTACTGCCCCATTTAGTTTAAATACATTGTCTTTCAATTGGAACCATTAATTTTCTTTTTCCTGACATCACCATATATTCCCCCTAAAACGTGCTACTGCCCCTTTAAAATGCGATCAAAAGCTAAAATTTCCGTTCAAGGTCAAAAAACGATTTATCAAAAATGCTCACATATTAAATACAAATATCATATTTAATCTGTAACTACGGCACAAAGCATGTAGATGTTATCGTCCTTGACGTGTTACAAAATCAGATATAACCCGGAAGATAGCAGTTGTCCTAAATAGGTGTCAATATTTCCCATAGAAACACTGAATTGAACAGATGCCAGTAAACACTCATTTTCATATCTAAAAGCAGCATTATTAAAAAGCTTTGTTACTGTGTGCATCGATATTTAATAATGATATCAGATCACATGCCTTCCTTGCTCCGGTGTGTTTTGATGAGTCGATACACAAAACATGCAACTAAACATCAGATATCTATCTATTGACAATTGACTTCATGGATAGGATGATATCCTATTGACAACGTTAAGCATTTGACGCTATACTGATAGTCAACAAGCGACGTTGGATACAATGCTATACAACGTTGTATTGATGTTGCATTCTTGTATGTCATAGAGGATATGCAACAGATGTTTAGCGACACATGTGACCTTAATATACGCATTAGAAATTCTTTGAAATTGTTATTTGTAATTATATGAAATTTGATTCGTTTTTTCCGTAGCGGCTAAGCCATTTCAATTCGGACATTTAACGCGAGATATATCTATTATGATGTCAAGTTTTGATAGTTTATATAGAATGAAAATAACAAAAGCGCGTTCTGTTGCACTTCATACGTCAGTAAGTTCACAATGTAATTATTGTTTTGATATAAAGGTATGGTATCAAATCGAGTGCCTTACATGTCAAGAACAATGGTATCGCTTCTGTAAAATTATAAACATTGACACGTCATTGTGATTTGTTTAGAGACTTTATGATAATTAATTTTTGTACAATAATCACAATGGCTACCTGATACACCAAAGAGCAAATGATAAACTGTGTAAAGCGATAAGGGGCAATGTTGTGGAACAAATTTCTAATATATTTAGTATTTGAACCTATTGTGGTTGCACTTGTAGGAAATTTGTGCAAATTTTACAAACGGATGATTACTTATTGTGCCGTTTTAGTTTTAAAAATGTCAATTCAATCAAACACGAGTTCATTTGGAATAGTATTTGTTATTTAACCATCGATTCTAACATGTAAATGTGTGTTTAGAATAAATACAAAATGTGCTAAAGCACTTCGTTACTTGAAATAAAATTGATTTGGTGTGTACTGTTGTTCAAACTGTGCATGAACTGAAATATTCTATCACCTGCATATCTTGATTTGTAAGAGCGTTTACACCAAATAACTGTTTTTTGTTCTTCGCATTGATCAAATATACAAGATATCATGTTTGATTTGTGGATTTAATTTGATATTCCGTGAGATAGTGTCAGAATAGTATCTAGTATGACATGATCTGATGTGTTTTAAGGACAAACTTAAATCAGACAATAGCAATTGATAACGCAGTATGCATTCATCTGAAGAATATGGTTTCAAGATAAAAATAGTATCAAATATATCATTAACCCTAAAATGATAATCATAAAAACATGAAATGATAAACCAATAACATAAAATCCCATTAAGCACTCAAGCAACCTGTGCATGCTTCGAAAAAGAAAACGATTGAAACGACATCAAGCTTTAAAGAGTGTTTTATATACACCGAGAAGACAATAATAATCATCCGTATGAAGAAAATGCGAGGTAGAGATCAGAATATGGCATCCAAGTAGAAAACGGCACTTGACCCCCAAATTAAGCAGAAAGGATTGAATGACTTGGGGGCAGGTACACTTCAAGAAACATCTTTATAAAGTGGAAGCGTTGTTAGATGTTCAAGTCTTGACTACATGATTGCAAAGCTTTAATACCCACCCACGTGCGTGAATAAAACGTGAACAAACACTCGACGGGCCACCCTGAAGACTCTATTGAAACACTCTTCATTTAAATACTTTCCATTTATGCTTTTACTACACATGGTATAACCACCTTTACCACCCAGCGCCCAAGGAGAATAACGTTAACAGAGGCCTTTAACGATCATGAAGGTAGAACTTGTCATAACCTGAAGTGACATACAACACTTGACATAAACGTTTCTGATCTGAAGGTTGAAAATGTAACTTATCTGAAAGTGGTTCAAAAATGAGCATTTCTTGAAGATGAAACAGAATGAAGTTATTCCGATTCATTAAAAGGGACATTTAGTGATGAAGGGTTCTCGCAATCTTTCATTGCATTTAATTAAGGAAAATTGCCTGAACCCTATGCTCAATTGACATGTGTCACGGGTAATTTTGTATTTGAACACGTGGCATGGCATATACCATCTATGTAGATAGTAATATGTGAAAGAATGAACCTTTTATATGTATCACCCAAGAGGATTATTAGTTTGTACATTGTATGACTTGTCATACGATGTACAAACACGTACTAGTTCAAAGAATTGAAATGCCAGAACTGAGATGGTTGGCATGTCTTTTACTTAAAGTCACAAAGAGATATTAAAGCTGAAAATCTTTGCACTATTTAGATTTTGATTTGGTTAAAATCTCGATTGTTATGCTATCACTTAGTTAGTTTTGAAATCGTTGATCATTTGACAAGTTTATTTTGGACCGACGACGATACGAGCATCAGTTTCGTTAAAACCGTCAATGGCGGCATTCAAAATATCTATTTAATGAATAAAAGACTTATATTGCAGTTTCATTTAGATGAAACTGGTTATCTTAAGTAAACGATTAAGCATTATAGCCAGTATGAAGAGTTTAAGTAAATGGTTTATCTCCTATGAACCGATCGGCCAAAGAGCATTAGGGCTTGAATATGTTTACATAAGGTATATTTAACACTATGATACCGGTTTAGAATTAAACACAACCCTTGATAACATTGGTATAAGCTTTTTGAAAAAAAATAGATTCTGACTTCTTTCATATTAAGCTTTAGAATTGAAATCCATATTTTTTTTGAAAACGACACGCTCTTTGCTATACATTTGCAGCACAATTCTCTGTAATAATAGGAAAATCCTACCTTGTGATTTTCTACCTATTTATTCAATCAACGTCAAACAGATATGAAGAAAACGTTAAGTAATCCATAGAACACTTCGTCATTCATCTGAACAGTTTCTAGGTTTCTTTCAAAGATTTCAGATATGAACATCTTTGAATTTCATTGTGCTTAGAGTGAAAGATTTTTGTTTTCGATATGAACAAATCGGAGGACACTGCCTGCTACGTTAATACTTTTAAAAATCATGTTTGATGTATGCACTTTCCGTTGATAATTTGACTATCATACCAGATAAAACATGAAACGTTGAACATTAGGTAATTTTCGTCTATTTTATATTTATTATCAATTTAACAAATGTGAAGCATTGTTTTATTGTTAAAGTTGCCCGTCATTTTTTTGATAGTTGACAATGTTTCGGCGGTATGAAATTCAACTATACCAAGAGTCTGAACTGGAACATTTTTTACATGCTTAACTAGGGGTGAGTTTTCTATAAGCACACACAAACAAGAGAAAGACTCATATTTCCTAATAAGAATAAAAACTCAAATTGAAGTCAACGTTTTCCAAATTTTTATCAAATCAAACTATAACGGATACCTTAGTCAAAAGGCATTTTATATAAGGTTGAGTAATGTATTTATATATAACTTAAATAACTATAAATATATACAAAATGTTATTAATGACAATAAAGGAAATCATGTTAAACTTCATTTCTGATTACTGATTAGCTTCATATTTTTAAAACATACATGTTTTGGATTGGTG
The DNA here is from genome assembly GCA_916613615.1 of Steromphala cineraria. Taxonomy (NCBI): domain Eukaryota; kingdom Metazoa; phylum Mollusca; class Gastropoda; order Trochida; family Trochidae; genus Steromphala; species Steromphala cineraria. The sequence goes on along the minus strand of OU744736.1, from coordinate 22,181,085 downwards.
CTGACAAAATTAGTAAGGTATTTTGAATCTTAAATTGATTTATCAGAAGCCAAAAGAATACAATTGTTTTATGATATTTCAATTTCAGAAAGGGTAATAATTAATCTAGACGATATCAAATGATTACTTACACGTTATATTATTTTTTTGAATTTTTAATCGAAACAGATATACTTGCAATTCTGTCGTAGAAGTGAATAAATCAATTAATAAAATGATTATTATACCATTTGCTTACAATATGCGCATCGTAGTTCCAAAAAATGGATATGTCATGCTTGTCTGTACTCTGCCCGTTTTCGACTTCTTTCTTGATAATGGACAAACCAAGATGAACAGAAGTGGGCGCTTCTATTAACACATATTTTCTATGAAACTGATACAAAAGTTACAATGAGATTTCCCTTCGTAAAGAATTTCTAAAGAGCAATATATTACATAAACTCAAATCAAATCAAAAGGACCATGCATTGAAATGCTTGATGATCATTTTAGAAAAATGTTGATTGATGTAGATAATGCATTAATTGACATTTCAAGATTACACAATCACGCTTGAATTCAACATAAAAACAAGATTTACTGAAACAATTTTATTTGGAGAACATTGGTTATATTTCTGGATAACAAATACTATAACACCTTCAGGTTTTAAACAAGAACATTAGTTCTCCTAACAACCAATTATGAAGAATATGATTAACCAAAAGAATCATATAGTGAAATTCGTGATGGTATTTTAGAAAGAGATAGATTGATGTTGATAATAAAACAATTGACATTTCAAGATTACACAATCGCTCATGAATTCAACATATGATCAAGACTTACTGGAATTATTTTATTTGAAACACATTAACTATATTTCTAGATCAACAAACTTCAAATAATCAAATAAAGCACCTTCAGGTTTCAAACAAGAAAATTAGTTCTCCTAATAACTAATTATGAAAACTATGATTGATTTCGTGCCCCACTGAAGTCGTGAAGTAAACAGATGGTCACTACTTGCGTTATTGAAAGAAACTAAGTCATAAAAGTAGTTCAATATAAGTTTGTAAATTATTCATGTGAAATGAAATGAATTATGCAAATCTTCATCGAAACTAATAACCGTATTCTCTGGTGGTCACATTGTAATTAAATGGTACATCACTTCATTGTAATCACGCATATATCACAGACTTGAATAACCTTGCAATAAAATGGTACATAACTTATGTTCAACATATTCCCTGCAAAGCACTACTTTCACTGATAACTGCCTAAAGCTTACTATACTTGAATAATTGGTTCAATCTTCTCTTAAGCAGTAGTCAAAATCATATTACCTATAAATTTGTTTAATTCTTTTAATTCAATTCAGATTCAGATGACCATTTGCTCTTGAAAACACTTGACATTGGCACGTACGTTACTGATCTTGTTGCGAACAACAGAACTTTTACTTATGTATTATATTTACAAAGACTTTAATTGTAGAACATTGTTATGAATAAATGATGAGAAAAGTAGTAAAACTGAAACAATTATTTTCATGGTTTTCTTACGTATTTCTTAGAATATAGTTTTATTTATCTACTAGTTTTCCAGATCGCGGTTTGGCTATTTGTTCAAATTTATATTTTATTTATGAAAGTTATTTGTTAATCTATCAATATCACGATAATAACAAAAAATAATTCAATTCAAATCATATTCACCAATCCTTTAGATTAATATTATACAAAACTATAGATTTTTCTTTCAATAATTGTTCTTTATTACCAAGCCAAAGTTTGGTTCATTTTTATCTGTTTCATTTGTGTATATTAAACCGTTTGCCTACAATTTTTTACCGGGCAATGTTAAATTATAAACATGAATTGTAATAAGATGCACGATTGGTCTAAATAGTTAGAACTCATAATCATTTTGGCCATTGATAATTTCTCTGCTTTTAATTTTAGAAAAAAAGATACCAGTTTTTGTTCAAAATCTGAAAAACAATCACTAATAAAAGGTTTGAGATACAATTAATTTCAATATCATTGTCTTTTGCACTTTTAAACAGTGTCTACAAAGTGTATTCTCGTCACGATGCAGAAATATATAATAAATGATATATATAAAAGATAACGTCACATGTAATTCTGACTACTCGTAGACATGATGAAGTTTGTGTCAGAGTCAATTTAAAAAACATTTCGTACTCCCATGACTAAAATGTACATTATTTCAAAGTGCTATTTCAGTTTTAAAATGCAGTTTGGTTTGGATGATTAATAATAATATAGATTTTTTTTACGCATATTGCACCAGATTGTTTTGACATTTCTGATTTTGAATTTAGTTTTCGGTTAACCATTTCAAAGAGACATTTGCCGTTAAAAGTTCACCGATTCATTTTACAACATACAGTCAGCCTGGGCTTTAAATATCAATAACACCACAAGAAATGTCAAAAACTTTCAACTCTCTACAAATGCTAAATGAATGTCACTTGTCTGTTCAGATTAGTGTATTATATCTAAAAAATATGGACTGTACGTATTCATATATCTAACTTTAATATATTGTCAGGTTTGGAAATATCTTGAGATGGCATCGGTTATTTCAGATATTTGAAAAATGTATATCTTGAGATGATATCATAATATCCTTGGATGAGAGAAGATATCTTAAAATGATATCACGCACTTTGTGGTAAGAACATTGAAATCTAAGAATGAAATTATTAACTCAAACAGAGGGAAAAATTTATAACGAGTTGACATGTAATATTCTTTGGAAAATAAAACTTAAAATTTTAAGATGGCGTTCAAATTTCAATTAAAACCTCCACCTTAAGCTGATAGGCTATAGCTATGTACCATGTTACAAAATTCAAGCGCCTATAGAGAAATTCCACAATGATTTGATTATGCAGCACTTTTATAAGAACACTTTACTTAATATTATAAAATGGGTCATACAAGTTATGCCACTTTGACAACATTACATTACACATATGTTTTGGGATTAAGATTATCATTTATCATATCAAACAAGAATGATTTCATTATCTTTAGTGTTGACATAGGGGTAATGGCTTCCTAGACATTCCGATAAAGCATTACACATATTTCATTTGCCGGTTACAAAACGTGGATTAACTATCATTTGCAACATTACCACATTTGAAAATTTTAATTGGTCACTATTTCTTGACAAAATACTTAACAGTCAAAACTTGTTGATTAATTTAGTTTTGATCTAAGCTTTGAAAATAAGGGGCAGATATGTAGAATGCCAGAAACAATTTTGGCATTCCCCAATTTAAAATTCTGTCAAAATATAAAATAAACGAATTCTTTCTATCAGATATGCAGATATTCAGTTGTTCAGATATTTTTTAGCAACATTTCTGTCAAAAAAGCTAAATTCGTAACATTATGATGTATCTTTAATTTCACCTTATGAAATAGAAGGCAACTTTATAAACAATTATGAATTTGAATTTTGAATTATGGACCCTAGTGTTGCAAACATAACTGCCAACCGTGTTCCTTATTGTACAAATGAGTATCACCGTTAGGTATGCGATATTAAAATGATTTGTATATATCTAATCCAAAAAAGCATCATTTGATAATGTTTGGTCAAGTCGAACATGAATTAACACCTTAATATATGACTGCTAAATATAAAGTAATGAAACAAACTTGTTTCGGAATATCATGTAACATATCAAGATAATTTCTTTATCTGAAAGGTGTGTGGTTAAGACCTCTCTGAAATTCCGATTAGGCACTACACATAATTTATTTGGCGTAAAGATATATCATGTAGCATATCAAATAAAAGGTAATTTCATTATCTATTCAGAAATGCAAATGGGGTAGCCGCAGGGTGGATATGGAACCGGGTAGATCACCCGAAAAGACCATTCCGCTTACGGTACATCATACCCACCTACCGCGTTCCCAACAGCCCTTTACCAGTTTATAGCTAAACCCGATCTTTTATTTCCATATAAGTCCTAGGCATCAATACTTTTACATTCTAGAACCGAATTTTTATTTCTATATTAGTCAGAGAATTTATCATTTAAATAGATTTGAGATCAACGTAGCTCCTAGTCTTAAAGCCAGAACGCATTAAAGCATTATAACGTAAAAACACGGGGTGAGGAACATTATTATGCCTCCATGCAGAACTCGGGTTAAAGGTATACGGTAATAAAATCTACATTTGTAAAATAATAGGTTAAAGCTGAGCGGGAATATTGCCCTTGTATAATTGAAAGAAATAGAGCATGTCAGAGAATGTTATAGGTCTGAATAAAGCTGACGATATTGGCAGCAATAAAGTCAAGACATCTCACTTAAAGGAGACAAGTTTATAAGAGAATGATCCTGTCAGTGAAAACAATCATAGCACGAGCACCCTGTTTTACATGAGAATGATTGAGACTGGCAATTTGGAGAGAAATAAATTCATTTTATGTTTAACTACCTCCATGGTCAGACATTTAGTGATGTTATTGACAATCGCAGATTATTCTCTAACGGCAAATTTATTACAACAGAGTTAGCAATCAACCTTGCACTATTCCTATCACCTACTTATTTTATTTTTTGGCAATAAATTTCCATTTGTCACCAATCTATTTATCCCTTTAAAATATGACATTGATAAATACTAAGATATGGTATATTAAATACGGTGATTTTGGACCAAGGATATTGTATTTTCAGATGAAAGAAATAACAAAATTAAAAATAAATGAATTACAATTAATAAGAATATTGTCTTCTAAATATGCACAGTTTAAGTCAAATTTAAATTTTACATGTGACATAACCAACTTGTTTGAATTTGTAACAAAGAAATGCAATATTTTATGGATCAACAAGTTAGTTATATACTTATTTACGATAAAGAAGATACTTACCATCAAATCTTGCACCATGTTTCTTTATCTAACACAAAACATCTTTATCACTCAATATTCATCTTGACAAAATTATTTGGTCTTATCATTACTAGTTTATCATGATAGGGATCAGAGAAAAATAATAATCTAATTTCTATTAAATTGATTTGAATTCATCTTAAAATACATTTCTCATCTTCAAAAATTGAAATTTACCTGTAGAATCATATCCCCGAAACAGCGCATAATCCACAAGTAGATGCACTTTCAATCTTCGTCAAGCCTTAATGAAGCTGGCTTTGCATTTAAAGAATACCAACATGGTTTTAAAAATTGAAATATGTTTTGAACAAAGACATTTGGGGTCAGGAACACGTGAAGAGGGGTGGTACAGCCAGATGTGACAGGAACAATGTTACATTTTGTCAAATGTGTGAATTATGATATCTTTCTCAATGAGTTTGTCTGACTGTGAAACATTTAGAGAAAAGAAAACTGGTAGCCTTTCGCTCGGACTGACAAATTCCTTCAATCTTACGCCTTACAATATGGTGAAATCATTCAACCTTGTTCACCCTCCCTTTCACCATAGTGCTTACACACGTATAATAACCCCATTTCGGCGTTTTGGGTGGAAAATACGACCCCCATTTCAAATCTTATGTCATCAGGCGACGGTACAGAGGCCGCCGCCAGACTGAGGCAGTTAGGACGAATGCTCCACTGAATCTTGTAAAAAAGATACCTTTTTTAAATGGTTAGAAGGTGATTTTAAAATATGTTTCAAATTATCAATGGACCATTTAAATCTAATGACATATCCATTCGCTTTAATTAATGGTTGTTGGCATTCTCTGTTGCTGTACTTCAACCAGACCGCCTTGATTAAATTGGAACAGGTTAAATTGTTTAATCATCACCTATGGTACACTGCCATAAGTAAAAAAATAAGTTTAATGGTGCGAACTTTATGAGGAGATATAAAACCGACGGTTATGTCTTTGGGGCAGACATTTTACTTTATAACTATAGAGTGATATATTTTGATTTAATTGAAGGTTTAATGACGCATTAAAAGAAAAATATGTTTATTACAGGTGTGATTTTTCAATCACAATTCGTTATTCATATAATAAAAAATAAGATTATCACATAACTATTAAATATGACATTTAGTTTCTTGTAAAGTTTTAAAGAAAGACTTAATAGAGAAGCTTAATCGTAAATGTCTTTGACAAATCAACAACAGACCGGCAGCTGTCGTTTATGTCTTCGAAAGGCAATTATTATTAAAATTATTATCAAACATCGTTGTGAATAATCGAAAAGTGCACTCAAACTTTTTGGTTGATGAGAAAGTACATTTTACGAAATTCAAATTCATCATAAAAATCAAAAACGTTTCTCATCAAATTCATCAAAGAATAAAATAAAAAGGTTATTCGGTACAGTGTATCAGCGATTCAAGGTTTGACAAAAATGCCAGTTTTGTTTGCAGAATATACTATTGACTACATCATAACAGAATAGAACGGAACAGAACAGAACAGGAGTTTATTGAATTTAGAGGCTTGTGGTCCCGAAAGTCCTCACCAACATTACAGACAATCGGAGTATGGAGGCAGTATATTTCATGTTGAAACTGAATATAAGCTATGTTTAAGGAAATTAGCTAGGTGCATCTGATTATGTTTATTTTTTGGTTGTAACAATTGTAAAAAATTATCTTTTGATGGCGATTCCCAAAATATTTTATCAATATATTTTAGTCTATTTACATGATACTTTTGGCAAACACAAATGAAATGGTAATCGTCTTCAATAACAAAAATACGTCGTTAAGAAGTAACACTTCATAAACGTATGCTCTATCCAAATTTGAATATCTACCAAATTCAAGTTTCAATTTATGACAAGATGTTCTTTAACACGTAATGTACAATGATAGATTTCGAGGAACATTGTTAAGATACCGTTCATTATAACAACGTTTCTTTATTACATCAAGCTTTGAAGAGTTATTAATTTGACTACACCAGTTTTGCAAAAACTAATCAATCAAAGGTTGCTTCAATACATATCAGAATGCTTGTGGAATTACACTTAAAGGATTTAGCCACTTAAACCAAAACCATGTTTATATAAAACATCTTATACAAAGGAATCCCAATTTTTATCAGATCGTAAGATTTAAAGTGTGTACGGAATGTTTTCTTAACGTAGGTATGCATAATGTAATGAAGGCATTCCTAGGTTAACGGTTGAGAACAATATAACTAGGCTTGACGTCAATACTTCACTCAAAAGAAACTATACAAAGTTATCAAGAGATTTGAAAACATTTTGTCAGACAAAGACGACTTTAAAACACTGCGGTAGATATATGTGTTGTTATAAAGTACATACAAGTTCATTTATCGGAGTGTAATACTTATATCTACCAAAATTGTCATAAGTATATCTTGTTGTTTTAATTATCGCCTATATACGATGGTATCGGTTCTTTTGCCGCTGAATGTAAATACACGAGAAAAAGATAAAACTAAAATACAGATACATCATGTTTTCAGAAGCAATCTATTCTTATATAAAGTTTCTTAAAAGCTATTTGGTCACATTTCTGCATTAAAAAGAAATTTTGTCGTTTTAAAACCTATACTTTACAGCTACGAGAGTGTAATAAGAGATGTTTTTATGTGTTTAATGATATTTACCCTATATGATGCTTCAACGAAGGCGCATTATAACAACAAGATATTCATATATAATATTTATGGACATTTAACTAGAACGCTGAATTTCTGTTGAAAACACATTGTTAAAAAGCGATTTCTGTTCTCCCTGTTTGCTCAATCAGGTATAAAGTTTGAATTCTTCAATACCTTAATGAGAAGGTTTATTGATAATTTTAAAAATTTAATGCCATCTTGTAGCAGGTTTTTTTGACGCTAAAACTACTGAGTGACGTCTCTGGGTATAGGTGTGTGTTTTTTAAAACAGTTTAAGAATCAATACTTAAACGGGTTTGTTTTTCCATGCATCTCAGATTAAAAAGACAGATTCTTGGGTACATACTCAACATATGTAAACTGAATTAAAAAATGTACATATAATTGATTAAATTCGCTAAGGACCTACCCGAACTTTATGTTTCAACTATAGAAGAAATAACATTTCCTATTTCACAGTTTCATAACTTTAGAAGTTCTCCTAGACATCCAATAAGATATTCTAACATGAAATAATCAAATTATTTCTACACCAAAGCACATGCTAATTTAAGATTACCTAACTCTTGTATACTCTGTTATTGCAAGTACGGAAAATTTTACAGGAGACATGCCTAGGGGCCTGTTACACCTACCAGATTAACGTAATTGCAAAGCTTATAGAAAATCGCCAAATGCGATTTCTGCAACGTTATTTGCTTCTAAGTTTGGACCCAAAAAGTCAATTAGATATGCCCTTTTCTGATTGACTACATCCATTACAGGTTTTAACACTAGTTTAGCTAACGAGGTCAGTTTAATCTATCTCAATCCATTGCATTCTGGGTTGGTTTTAACAAGCTCTAACCCTCTTGAGCAACCTTGACAAGCCTTGTATGTAAGTTAATTCCGGTGACACGATTGCGGAGATGATAGCGAAATAGATCTATTACAATCAACTGCATCATCGCGACCGCTAGTTACCACACAGGAGATCAGCGATGACGAAAATGCGACACGTTGATTGGCCCAAGATACGGAACGAATCTGAGTTATCAATCAAAGATGGCGAAATTAAAGCTTCCGGGGAAATGGCCTCCGGTTATGAACGGTTTCTCCTGTAAGGAAGAAATCTATGCATGGAATCATGAAATTAGGAAATTTTCAGCCTCAGTGAATGTGGAATTTAGTAACCTGAGGGTGCAATTTCACACTTCCCACGATTTCTGCTTGAACAGTCGACGGAAAGCCCTTTTGCGCGGACTGGCCGTTCGAGATGTTGCGAGAAGGAGCGAGAAAGGGCGAGAAGTGTCCCAGATCGTAGTTGGTCACTTAACGGTGTAAGAAAGTGTGAAATTCGTGATCAAGAGGCGTGCACTTAGTGAAATGAAAAGAAGCCCGAATATGTACGAATATGACGCGAAACAGGCAGAACGCGAACTGTCTTTCGCTCCATTGGATCGCAATAACTTGAACGACGGAAATAACTCATGGGCAAAGATTTGAAGACATGCGACTGCTGTCCCCATCACATTAACATCTTTCAGAAGGAGACGAGTTAGCCAATTCTCTGACCTGAAAAAATACGACAATTTTGTCATTTTTCTGCCCCTCTGGCATGAAAGTAGAAGACTATTTCTTGGTTTCACCAGCCCGATGTATTGAAGCGTAAATCCGACATGATCCAATAGAAACGGAACATGGACTTGAGACACAGCTAAACGTCGCCTAATGAATTTCTGTATTCGATTAAGCGGACTTTAATAGAAAGCGAATCTTTCTTTACCTTAGAAGAAAATCCTAAACAAGATTATTTTTACTAAATTTGTTAATGTCAAATTACCTCTCGATCATTTTAATTGCAATAATCCAGTTTACGTTGTAGTAACAAGATTACTGCGTTGTACTAAATGTAATATCATGATTATGAATGAGAAGTGTGTTTCTGTGAGCAAATCGTTTGTAAATGGGTTTGGAGAGAATTATCAGTTACACGTATGATTGTTTTGAACACCTATTACTGCTTTCATTTCTTGGTTGTTGAAAATAGTGTTGCATTTCTCTCAAAGTCTACAGAACGAAATGTATTGAACATATTCCAAAGACACAACAATACTTTAAAGTATATGAAATTATAATTTCAATAGATATACTAATATACGGTTATAACCATGCATTGTTAGAGTATTTAGGATCCTTTACTATTGAGTGTTGAGATGACGATGTTGTAATACGGTGATGGTGGAATGTTATGTTTTAAGTTTTGGTTGTATCCAAGTTGTTTTTGACCATATCCTTTTGATGAAATGACGTTGATATTCAAGACCTATGTTTCACAGTCTATTTCTAACATAGGTTTGACAGAATATTCAAATCATATTCATATTTTATCCAAAAAAAACTCCCACAGAAGGAGACAATATCTACACAAGAAATCCACTCTCTGAGAAGGTTTCGATGTATTTCTTATTTGTGTATTTTCTTGTGTGTGTTAATTCGAAACAGAACATAATGTTATATTATAGTGAACGTATATAAACATTAATGTTTTATATGATTAATACACTTTTATAAGGTCAAAGAAAGGTATGACTAGATTGTTTACGATCCTTAATCTATAGTGTATTGAAATGTAGGAATGATGAAGACAATAACGTTCATCCGACAATTTAGGTACATATTGTTCCATGCAGTTATCGTTTGACAAATTGACATTAAAAACCCATGCCCAATGATATATTTTGCATGGGAAATCTACAGAAAAAGTCAGGTGTGGAAACATATCCACTCAACTGAAATACGGGCGCGAATCAACTCACTTACTAGAAAATTATTTGCTGAGTAACTCTATATGTAAACTATGTTTAAACTGTTTACCAAATCGTTGGAAGAAATTATTCCATTTCGAAAGGTAACCGACTCGTTTCTTACATGCCAACGTAAAACAAACTATCCAACCCACACAAACAGTTTAGCAATCTGGTACAACACAAGGTGTGCAATAGAGTGGAAAATAGCTATAAAAGTCAACCTTTTGATGTCTTTCTAAACACTTAGGATAAGTAATCGTTTTAAAGTTGTTTTCAATGATAATATTATATTATCATATCAAGAGGTTTCACTTCTGGCGGTTGGAACTAATCTGTGTGAAATCTAGAGAAATAATTTGTCGAGTTTATCATGAATCTGATTAATGTATTGCCAGGTGGACAATAGGGCAAGTCAAAGGATGTACGACTTGTAAAGAAATGGCGAGAAACCTGCTTCAACTAAAAGCAAAATATATCTATTGAAATTGCAGGTGTTGAGTCTGAACCGGGCCGCCAAGGGCAGAGCACTGAGGAGGTTTTCGTCACTCGGAATCCCTCGTTTCTTTTCCTCTCATTCAGCAATTCGCTTCAGACCATTACATCTCGAACCTAATCACCCAATGCCTGTGTCCTGTGCTCAGCCAAGTCTACCATGAAATAGGGACAGAGAATCTATAGGAGTGAACAGACCGCTGTTCACAGTCTACGAGGACATTCAGGGCCATCAGTTCAAGTTATGTACCATAATGCCCCATCTGCCTTTCAAAAAGACACTATGCGCCGTACCCTCAATGGTACCTCTTAGTATTTAAAAGTCTAAATTTGTAAATTTTGTCTCTTGGTATTACAAATTCGCCATATAATGCTGAAGAGTAAAATAACACAGTGGGAAGAGAACAATTTCAGTCCCCTAGGGGCCCGTGTGAGAACTGAAGCGTTAAGATATACCAAATAGCCAGTCAGAAATTAGATAAGCACGATCCAGCCAGTCTCTCCCTACGGCAGTCCGAACTATAGGGTGTCGCTTTCCTCTCGCCACGGGGTAGCGCTTCCACAGCATAAAGCGGCCAGTATTGAACAGCCCTTTGCCCTGTCTCTCGGGTGCGCATTTAATTTGACAATTAATTGCTGTTTTATCTTCTCTGTTTTCTCACCCGGAGTTTGACTGTCTCTGAGTTTTTTCAAGCTTGTTCGGCAAGGCGTGAGCGATCGGACCGGACAGGCAAATTAGCCCTATAGGTAGATATGTATACCAAGCCGCCTCAACAGAAGGGAGCAGTTATTGACATAATGAGACAGACACGACAGAAACCAACTCGTGAAGCTGCGTTAATTTCAGGTAATAATACCTCCCTAGAAATGTGACATGTTTTTTTGTGTTTAGCCGCAGACATAGACAAAGAAAATGGGCAATCTGTTCCCTGCTCCCTGTAATTCCAACAAGATCCCGGCTAATTGCCCGGGGCAGCCCATGTGATGAAAGACTTATGATCCGGCACCTTTCTAATCAGATCAACACTGGTTCTCAGGTAGTATGTCTCCCCTTTCTTCCCTCCTCACTCCCCCTCCCCCTCCCCTCAAATAAAATATATTTCTGTCAAAGGTCAGTTGGTACACTCCATAGTTCACTACATACACTTTATACCGTAATTAACATGGTTGCTTTCAATATACATTATGCAATATGTTGTATGTATATCTTACAACATACAAATAAGAGCATACAGCACATACCCTACAGAAAATCGTACACTATTCACATTAACAATAGAAACATACAACATAATGCATTCATCATATCGAGTACGTCATGCAATATACAATATCATATGCAACATACACACATTATAAAAAAAATACATGCACCATACATCAAAAAGCAAATACACACATAATTCATCATACAGCATACATCATATGCAAAAAAACACACAATACAGCGTATAGCAAAAACCAACACCATCAATCATAAAGCTTATACACACAAACTGCATCGTATATGAAATACACATACCAAAAATCATATAGAAAATACACACACCAAACATCATATAGCAAATACATACACATAAAAATTCATGCAGCAAAACACACACCATATATCATCGTCATACATATTTTAGCAAATGCACATACCTAACATCATACAGCAAATAAACACACAATACATTATATATCAAATAAATATATCATGTATCATACAACAAATGCAAGCACCATACATCATATAGCAAATACACACACCATGCATCACATAGCAAATACACACCATGCATCATATAGCAAATACACACACCATGCATCATATAGCAAATGCACACGCCATACATCACATAACAAACACACACCATGCATCTTAAAGCAATAACACACCATATATCATAAAGCAAATTCACACAATACAAACATATAGCAAACATACACACCATGCATCATATAGCAAATACATACACCATGCATCACAAAGCAAATACACACCATGTATCATATAGAAAATGCACACCATGCACTATATAGCAAGCACACACACCATACATCACATAGCAAATACACACCATGCATCACATAGCAAATACACGCCATACATCATATAGCAAATACACGCCATACATCATATAACAAATAAACACACCATACACCATATAGCAAATGCACATACCATGCATCACACAGCAACTACACACCATGTATCATATAGCAAGCACACATACCATGTAGCAATTACATACGTCATATATCATAAAGAAAACTTACACACCATATCACAAAGCAAATACACACCCACCATACATCGTAATTCAAATGCACGCACCATATACATGTATCACACAGTTAATACATGTATACACACCATACACTGTAAATATTTAACCAGTTTTGTATTCTTGAATCAAAGGACGACATGACTTAAACACTCTATATCCGGTATATGTTGAGTATTTGAAAATATATCTAACAGGGAATAAATACCCCATGAATGTGCTGAAAGAAGTATTTGACGCAAAAGAAAATTTATACTCAATGATCTGCTTTCACATGACTGTTCACTAAAGTGAAAGACGTTTTTCATCTTTTATAAAGAATAGTTCTGACATGATTCTATTTCATGATCTTTGTAGAATTTGTATCTGAAGAACAAGTTTTCTTCTTTGACATACTAACGACTTCAATATTTTCTTGTAAATCTTGAATGATCACTTAAAACATAATAGAAAATCGTCTTATTTCTGTTGATAATAAATTCAAAATTTAAGTAACAACAGAGGCACCAATATTAACTTACTTAAACTAAAAGAAAGGTCGTCAACTTGTTGTTCTAAGAGCTTGCAGTTAAAGGTCACTTTTAAAGGGGCAGTAGCACGTTTTAGGGGGAATATAAGGTGATGTCAGGAAAATGGAAATTAATTGTTCCAATTGAAAGACAATGCATTAAAACTAATTGGAGCAGTAATAATTCAAATAGATAATGTACAGTTTAGCCATGCGATTCCTTTTTCTTACACAAAATGAATTAAAGGTGTTCACACAAAATAGCCGCCCATGGATTTTAGGTTAATCTTCAAACTTTGTCCTCTGACTGTGGATAATTGGTTTGTGTTATGAGATTTTTGACACTATCAAATTAATACATTTATCATTAACATACAATTATCAGTGAAAATTTTAAAATATAAAATTATAAAAAATCGTGCTACTGCCCCTTTAAAGGTTTCAGATGAGTGTAGGTCAGATGAGTTGTTGTGTAATTTGATTTCTTTAGTTGGCAAGTGTGATACAAGTGTTCTTGATGAACTGGAAGCAGGGACCTGATTGAATGTCACTGCTTTTGACAAATAACCCCGTCTGTCCCCAAATGCATCTGTTTATTATTACTTGTGACGATGCCGGGTGATACTTCGATATTTAGGAATTTTGGTTTGATTTTGATTTAAACAGTATTTTATTTCCATAAAACATTATACAACATACACAACATTCAGAATATATATACAATAAGGAAAAGGATAAGCAAACAGGCAGCGAATGCCTATATACATGCTTCCACTGAAAACCATAAAACGATTAAGATATCAAATACATTGGTGGAAATACAAAATTTGCAATTATTCCTACTAAACTCAAATGAATATTAAGCTTTGTCTACATTTGTATTTGGTTTGATTTTACAAATCGGCTCCTATGCAAATCTTAAAAACGTTAAGTGTATCCTTAGTTACCGTATTTTGATAAATAATTACTTTTTTCTTACACAGGTTGCTTGCTCTCCTTCATGTATCTGATTGTTTTTCTATTGATATTTGTTTAATGTACAAATGTAATGAAGAGGTAATTATATAAGCCATCACGACTTGTTAACCGATCCATATTTACCTTTTGAAGAAAATATGTTTACACAATGAGTGAATGTTGTTTATACGAGACGCTGGCTAACTTACTGTTTAAAGACGTACTACACAGAGGTCTTTACACTGAAGATTCAATTGATTAAGAGTTTATGTGCAAATCGTAAAAAGTGACGTTTAGAAAAGAGTGGTTTCGGAGCTTAAGACGGTTATCATTTTATCTGCTTCCTTAAAAATCAGTTGAAATATCTGCTTAAGATGAATTTGTAAAAAGTATGTTTAAAATGTCCGAGTCCACACCATAAACCTATTTCCTTTCACTGTGGGAGAGAAAAAAGATCACTAAATAAAACATCGTTTAATTTCCAATCATCTTGACCTTCAGACCATCTGCTTGTGAGGCTTCCTCCTCTTGACCCTGGTCATCAGTGTCCACTCAGCCCCTCCTCACCCCTCAAGGGGGATGTAAACACGCACCCTTGTCAAAGTGGCATAAGCGGGTATTGTACATGTCAGAAGCAAGGGTCCCAAAAACACGATAAACCCCTTAGCCCATTTCCGTCCTGTTTGAAAATCGTTGGGCGTTTCTATGGTCATTTATTGTAATAGTGTCCAGCGTTGACCAGAAGCGAGTGGTCATTTTATTGTTATTGCGTTCCTAGGTGGGCGTGACTTGGATGTCAGAGGTGGCAGCATGAGACAGACAACTACCGATTATCTCCCCTTGATACCTCTTTACTGTACCTCCCATAACAATAAAATGGCAATATCAAAGGGCAATTTTGTCCTAATATGGCTTTTGATCGCTTAGAGTATTTTGTCAAACTGTATTTTAGAGTACTGATCTCACTTATATTAGAAGGATTTCAAAGCAGGGGATCATATTTTGAAAAGAAAAATGCACGTGGTTTTAAAGAAGTCACTTCAAGCTTGAATATCAATTACTCTACGATATTCGCCAAGACCTCTGGATGTTTTAATGGGACACATAACCATATGATTAACATAAAGGGATAAAGCCTTATTCAGTTATCAATTATTATAATATCACGAAAGAGAATATTCTAGTGAATCCCAAGGAGGTATCTAATTTACAATTGCTTTTTTTCCAAAACCGAAGAGTTATCAATGTCTTTATGGCTATTACCCCCAGTCGTCTTCTACTTTCATCTTCAAATGTATATACGTGTTTGAGACATTAATAAGATGATTAATTTCTGAGGGATTGGCAAGGTTTAGTTTGATTTTGTTTAACCATGTCTAATATTAATGTTTACTTTATCGGTTTGTACATGTTTTCATATCATATCAAGGGAGAGGCCTTAACATAAGCAGTGTAAGCTTGTTGTCCGACCCTACTCACAATGAGTACACTATTGTTAGATACATTTGCTTTAAATATATGGTTGTAAATATATTAAATTAAATTAAACGTAAAATATTTTTATACTGTAATTTGAAAAAGTTTAATTAACAAATATTTCGTTGTAGTTTTTTTTAACAGTAATATTTTGAAATCTTGATATTCAAAGAACCTTCCTGAGACGAATAGAAATTGTTTCCAAAAGAAATATTCATCTTAAAGACGAAAACGAGAAAAACGAGTCAAAATGAGAAACACTCAAACTTAAAACTGTAAGTATACAATGAAGTTATTCTAAAAGGGTTTTTAAGTATTTCAGACAACTCCTTCTGTCAACAATACAGGAAAATACATATGTATTCTCTTAATTAACAACCTCAAATATATATTGTTTTCCAAATTAGCCACATGTTTTGCTATACAGAAAATAAATGAAATATATGTAAAGTGAATAGAAATATTGCTTTTTTTTGGAAAGCACCAAATGATATCGAGTAAGCTGTCAACATAGAGACTCTAGAAAGACGAACAGATGTAAAGGTGAAACTAATCTTCATTAGACGGCGCCTTGCTACAAATTGGGACCTTGAAAAGCAAGCCGTGCCGATTCCCAACCGTGCTGTTTTTTAATTGTTCCGCTTGGGCGAGCACATCAGACTCGGTGTCGGTAGTGGGAGAGATTTCCCCATATCAGGAACGACAGTAATGAGCAAACGGACGAAAAAATGTCAGCTTTTCTCTAAACTGGCTTTTTCACACAAACGTGTGTTCATTTAGGTCGCGATCCAATCAGTAAGAAGCGGCAAGTTTGCCAAAACATGGCAGTCACTCCTCGCCCGGTTAGGTGAATAAGGATAATTTTCCAATAATCTCGAACCGTTGTCCTTTTTCTGAGAGTGGAGTAAGCATCAATTTAGCGCTGTAACTGAGTTTAGACTGTCAGACTTGCAGTGTTCCACATCCTCGCAGCTGTAATTACTTTAGTTGTTCGATTGTTTTACAGAAAGGAGACATCGATTTCCCCTGAAATTAAGAAGGATGTTCCTCATGAGTGAACATGTCCCTCAACTAAACGTCAATCAGCATATAATTGTACATAAATGAACGACTGTTTGATGTAATGTCACTCTCCCTGTGCAAGTGCATCATACATGTGGAGAAACGTTACAAGTAATGGTACATAAACATAACGTTGTTGGACGTACTGTCAGTGACAATAAGCACGTACTGATACGTGTTCACACATGAGTCAAGATATCACACGCTTTTTTTGTAAATTCTTATCCTTATTCTCATTCGTTATAGGCATCTTGTAGCAATATTGTTATTGTAATGATATGCTTTGTATTAATGAAGTGCAATGGTATGTTATATTTCAGAATTTAAAAAATAGTTTTCAAATCATATGCATGTATCTTCTTTGCTTTACTGCTTTCATAAATTTATTGAAAATTATGAAAATACGAAATCACTAGCTTTTGATTCAATTGTTAAAAAATATTTGTACATAAACAACAATATTTGTTTTTATTTAGACATTATGTCAATTATATGACAAAACATTCACAAACTAAGGGGATTTAGAATAATACCATGATAAATTTTCAATTTGGCATTTGGGGAGGCAGAAACAAGGGTTTTGTGATTACTGATCTATTTGAAATACCTACATTTATCAAAATACATTCCTTCGTTATTCTACCACATGGTAAAAGCATTTAACTCTATGACTTTTAATCAATTGGCAAAATATATAATTTAAGATTCAGTCCGTCCTATATTAAATTGATTGGCGAACGATTGACATCATTTGGGCGTTCCAAATGATAATTTGTGTTAAGTTACTTTATCTGTTTAATAAGTCTATTATGGTTATGTTTCCATTATCACTCATATGTTCTACTGTCTACAATCACAGATGAAATACAAGACGAAATTCGCAATGAAGGGTCAAACACTTATATATAAAGGTTATATCTTTAGTAAATTATATGAATGGATCCAACAAAATCTTCTCTAAAAAATTTAAGTTAACGATAGTCGTTCATAATTTTCTTCCCAATCGATACATTAAGTTTAAAAATTACATCTTAGACACGTAGTTTCAATCCATATGGTTGATCGTTAGTGCAAAGTATAAACAAAATAAAATATGTTATGATATAGAATTGTTTAATGTTAAACAAATTCCCAAATATGCATAGTGTCATGTAAACAATTAAATTGTTCGTAATTCTCAAATGCATTAAAAATAATGACGATACAAAAATATCACAAGAGATCAAAACTAAATATTGTGGGTTAGGACAACAAATAGAGGGCGACCCTGTGGTTGTGACATATGATCGCATTTCTTAACGGCCCTTCAGATTTTCAATTCATTGAAAACACTCGTCTGATTCAACCGCCGTCAAAATGTTTGAAAACGTGTAGGAAAATAACATTAAGGTGGAATGTTCGTTCAGTAAAAAGGTCCTCCAGTAAATTAAACGAGGGAGTCTGATACGAACCCAAATTGGGCAACGTTGCCCTATGGCTCATGGTGGGGTCCCAAGCTTGTCTAATCTTATCAGGAGACGAGGGTCGGGGAACGGAGGGACCGGGGTCGGGAACGAGAGGACTAATTCAATTAGAAGCGTCCAGGGACGGGAGAGATATTAAAGCACTTTACCACGACACAAGAGACGGAGCTGAGCTAGGGATACATCTCAGAACGTTCTCCTCTGGGCCCGAGTTCCACATTGTCTTTCCTATGCACATCAAAGCTACAGTCAATTTAATAAGAATACTCGGGAGCGTGCTGGCCGGTGTCACAGAAGCCGGGCCGATTCGGATCCCTTTCAATAAATCAGGGTTCGTGAGCCCCGAATGGGCCGATACATGAAATTTATGAAATCTTCTCGGCAATTGCCGTTCGGGTGTAAAATTGATGAAATGACGTTTTATTGCGAGTTTCAATGACTCTATCCGTTAGCGATGTCAATGCAAGTTTTCGCATGGATGCCTTCGGCGAGAAACTGATGGAAATTGAAAAAGTTTGAGTGACGCCTGGACGTTTGTTAACATGAATTCGGGGAAATAATACACGCTCATAGAACGGGGGCTTGAGACGGTAGTAGAAGGACTCGGCGAGTATCGTGGTCTGTGTCTGTGTCGAGGTCTGTAGGGTTAGAGGACGGGAGTCGCGCCCCGTCATACATCTTCCCTTCCTCGCACACGCGGGCTTAATGTCAAGGAATAAAATCTCAGCTCAAAGGCTTTGACATGTTGTGATCGCAGAACGAAGCGTTTACTCATCCCTAAATGAAGTTTATGTCTTTCTCTAGTATTTTGGAAAAAGCTTCGCATAAATCAAAGGAGGATTACACGAAGTTGACTCGGTTTTAAGGTTGTTAGGTCTTCGAGTAACTGTTTGGATGTCGAGTTTGAGACCATAACTGCCATGATACAGCCGTGACTTATTTCAATACTGGCAAACGTAAAGTGGTGATGATTTAAAAGAGTTTTTATGAAGACTAACGTTAATGGCTTGTATTCCACAACCATTACATTATGTTTGTCCATTACGCTCTAATCGTCGTGTTCTTTCCTGAAAACACTCGTGAAAACATGCATTATGAAACTGACAACGTTGGACAAGACAATGTTTGATAATGTCAAATTAAGACTAAAAGACCAAATGACTGGAAATATCTTTGTGTGTCAGTTTGATTGATGATGCTAATAAATATAATGATATGTTAGTGCAAAATTGAAAAAAAATCTCTGAATCATTTAGCGGTAGGAAGTAATCTGCCGATGTCCAGAATCACTTTCCATATGAATCATAACGTTCTGTGTAGAAGACTAATCAACGAAGACCCATTTCCTTCAGAACGAAATACGTATCCTCCTAAAGAACAAATTTGGCCATAGTACCAATCTTAACGACGACGTATCATTCAAAAAGCTTAGTAATTACATGCTATCCACAGTCATTATGAGTTTTTTGTGAACTCATGAAGTGTAAGAGCTATACAGAAAGAACCACAATGGAACAACTGCAGATTATGAATGATATGCCCGACCCATTGTCTTCCTCTGTATATGGAATCGGACGTTATTTGCATGTAAGTACCGCAAGATGTCGCTTTTGGGATGGGTCACGTGCAGGAGTTAGCCCGACTGTTGATTAATGTCGGCTGATCTGGACTCCGCGTCTGCATGATGCCTTGCACGTGTTTCTTGATGCCTTGACAGTTCTAACTTAATCTGCGGCCAAATCTACTGTCGTAACTTAGTTTGCTAGCATTTTGTAATAGTCGGGCGCAATCGCCGCACGAGTATGAAATCAGTTCTGTCTACTTGAAGTAGAACAGTCCCCCAAAATGCACTTGACTTCCGGTTCAATGCGCAAAGTCGTGCGTGATGAATGTCATGGCGTCTTGTACAGTTGGACGATTTCTTAACCGTTCTAGTTGTTGCTGCTGTCCAATAGGCGAGGGACTGGTTATTGCCTTAAGTCGTTTAGCCATGCTTTTTATGAAGTTTTTTAAAGTTTTAAAGTTAGGTATCTTCACAGATTGAAAACTAAACCGATTATGGGATTTTCCGTTGAAATGTCGTGATTTAATGAACAATAGCATAATCTTTAATTTTTTTACTCAAAAACACCACTCATAAAAAATTAATTTATTCATACACTTCTTGTGATAACATTTGTTTCGATATTAATTTCGGTATTTTGGATAGGGATATTTTGACAATTACATCCCTTATGTCTACAATGTATTGCATTTTCGTAAACTTCAACCCGATGATCCAGTGATACCTTTAAGAGTGAATATTGAACGCATTTATAAAGTATGATGCTTTTCAGTATAACTAATGCAATGCAAAATTTAAATCAAATGGTTTCTGTTATATATACACAGGTAAGTGAACAACCCTTTTGTATGCAGCATAGCATTTGATTCTTTGATTGAACTTGGCCATACAACGACATTTAGCGACATTTGAAGAAATAAAACCACATTGTGTGTAGAAAACGATGAAACGAGGCATTGCTGACAATGCTTTGAAGATCAAAAGGTGTCAGTATTTGTCGAACATGGTCACTTTAACGTATCGTATATCACACTTTGAGATACTGTTCATGCTGATGACATATTCGACTTAGAAACTCAAATATTATCATCTTTTTATCATCGTAACAAATCTGATTACAAACTTCTGTTAAACTTTTTTATTTTATCAGTGTAAGTCATTGCATACATACTTTTATGTAGCGCCTTGAGCATGTACCAGTGGATGGAAAATGTCGCATAACAAATATTCATATTATTATTAGTATTCTGTACACATATGTTAATTACACCCATTTAAACGATATTCGTCATTTTCTTCTTTAAATTTGTAGTTGAGATTACACATTATCTTCTAGTATGTGAATAAAGAAAGTAAATTTCAGGTGTCTGCGTAATGCATTTATTTTAGTAGAAAACAGAAGACGGACTAAGAAGAAGAAGAGGGTTTAGAAGGAGGAAAGGTAGAAGACAAGGGTTAAGAAGAATTAAGAGAAGAAAACTATGAGGGTTAAGAAGAAGAAAAAGAAAAGACGAGGGTTAAGAAGACGAAGAATAATAATAAGAAGATGGTGAAAAGACGACGGGTTGTTGCTAAAACATGTTAATTTCGTTCTTTACTGGTTTCAGATATATACTTGGCTACATACTAATAAAACATTTATATTTGAAAGTGATGGCATTGTTATAATGGGTCATTAGAATTAAATGTATCAGAAGTTTCTAAAGTTTAATCGAACGTAAATATGACTTGGATGAAAAATCAAATGCGCGTTTGCTTTCAAACTTCACCATCTCTAACAAGAGCATTAAATGTGTATTATTCTTGAGACAATTTTATCAACTGAAATATAAGATTTTAGATTTTAATACTACAAACACATTTGATATGTGTTAAATTATTAATTGTATTTGAATAAACGTAAAACTTTCATAACCGATTCAACATATTGAAAAACGACTATACTTGTTCTTACAGAGACATATTATGTGTATAAAATAGATAATATCATATATAGCAGTCACGTTTGCAAATAAAATGTAAGTGACATATCTTACACATTTCTTGAAACAGTTAAAACTGTTTTATCAATATGACCAAAATCGACTACAGGCATACGTATTATGAAAACGAACTTTATTGTCTCTTGTTGATGATTATATCGATTTTGACTGACATTTAAATTGTCGTTTTTTTTTCAAAAACGTGAACAGCTTGTTTTTTTTAATTGTTAAATGCGTATATACCTCCACGTATTGTGCTCATCCTTAACCATATCGCGAATATCAACATTTACAACACAGAAATAATTCAACAGAAGGTTTGATCATTTTCTTCTTGAAATCAAATTAAATTATAGAAAAAAATGGTTTATAAATATTAATAGGTCATAATGGTTATAACAATCCAAACAAAGAACTCGGTAACTTTTCGTATGGTAAAATTGATTAAATTTGGTTTAACGATCATCATGTAATTCGTTTATTTGAACACATGTTTACATCATTAAAAACAAAATGTTAAATGTTTTACCTAAAACTGCTAGGTGTTTTATGTAATGATTAAACATATCTCTTGTCACTATTCACAGGTGAATTGCCATGTTGGCCCTGTGGGTATGGTGGTAGATCGAAGTCAGTTACGTTTGAGTTCACTGAATTAAGCAACTGCATCAGGACATTAAACAGAGCATACATAATTATATGATCAGTATTAAAACTGAGAACAATGAGTTTGCATGATATAACCGATGACTTTTGTTAAAGACCCTTTCAATTTTTTACATTGATAAAATTTCAGTTAATATGTAAATCAAGTTTTGTACTCGCTTTGTGTCGATAATTAAAAAAAAAGAAATATGTTTAACTTTGCAAAGTATTTTGATTCTCCTAATTGATCTAGTTCAAATTTCATTTTATTCGTCAACATCGTAATGAAATTGTGTCAGTTCTTTAGCAACATATTGCGATTTGTAAATTTACAGCTTAAAAAGGGCAATTAGGAGAAAGTGCCCTGGAACCCTTTTTTTAAAAATTAGTTTATGCAAAACTACCTAATGAAAAATCATCTGAATGCTCAACCTAAATAATCTTAAAGGGACAATCATATCGGGGTATTTTTGTGGGAACGAAATTCAAGGGGACATTCCACTTGATACATATTATGTTATTAGTACATGGTTTTTCTAGTTGAAGCATCATACTGAAAGTAACAATTTTGTTCACAACATTGTATAGAAGAACGGATACTCGGCAAAAACACAACAGCAAAACAAGGTGAAGCCATTTATCAGCATAATAAGGTTGTTTAGTCTTAACACTAATCATTTGGAAATGTTTGCATATTCTATCAATAAAAATAGTTTATTTTCAATTTAAAGTACAATTGTTCAAAGCACTGCGTTTTATTGTGTCTTTTAAAGGGACAGTAGCACGTTTTTTTTAAAATGTTATATTTTTTATTTTTCACTGATAATTTGACGTCAATGATAAATATATTATGTTGATAGTGTCAAAAATCTCATTACACAAACCAATCATCCTTAGTCAGAGAACAAATTATGAGGTTTCACATAAATTCCATTGGCTGCCATTTTTATGTGAACGCCTTTAATTCATTTTGTGTAAGAAAAATGAATCACATGGCTTAACTTTATTTTATATATTTCATTCATTACTGCTCCATTCAGTTTTGATACGGTGTTTTTCAATTGGAACCATGATATTTTCAAAGAAAGTGCTACTGTCCCTTTAAGGTAAGCAGCTGTACAGTGCTGTATTATTACCATCACTAAGACATACATTTGTTTCATGTCACTTATTTGTTTTCTACATTGAATTTAGACGGTAATAGGCGTCCTTTGATGAGAAATCGTACTCTGCCTCGTCGCTGGTTGTCCAGAGTGGTGAGTTCCCCTGACACGAACCCCATAGACAGTACCCAGGCCAGAAATACTAAGTACGACTTTTTCATCTGATTTTAATGAGATTGACCATCGAGATTTTTGACAAAAATAGACCTTGTCTCTACACTAGAGGTTTACAACCAGTTTCTGTTAAACATCGTTTAAAGTGCCTTTAAAATGCCGCTGTACCTTCAAATGCTCTTATCTTAAACTGTAGTAATGTACATTAGTACACACGATTGGATACCTAATTGCCCAGAGCTTTACAAACAATTAGCAACTTCACTTAAAAGGTTGTCTATGTATAATTCGTTTACGAGAGTAAGTAGTAGTACTTCATGTTTAGAAGTTGAAAATTTTTCATACACTAAAAGTTTTTCATTAAAATAAAAGTTTATTGAATTGCATGCTATAATAATAAGGTATTTATTGCAACAATCGTTTATGTTTCGCGGAGCATTATGGGAGTTCTCAGGTAACCGATGTGAGAATCTCATCAACTTCTTTGCAACGATACTTGATGACGTGAAAACCCTCAAACAGGGCACGTTTTTCTTAAATGAAATTCTATATTTATTTCTTTAAACATATTTTCAGCATTTAAGACAAACTTGAAATTGTAACTGTTAGTGTCTCATTACGTGATAGTTAACTGAGAGTTTGTGCGACATTACAGACAAACTTATATCACATTTTGAAGAATAAAGCTCCAATTGTGAACATTACACCGTCGTCATTGATGTGTATAAGTGTCATTCTATATTAAGAATGAGTCCTATACCCATCTTGTATTATAACACTTCAAAATAATACTTTGGAAACATAAATTCCGCATGACTGTTTTTCAAATTTGGTGTCCCTTAGAGATCATTCAAGTGTGAACAATTATTATGAGATTTAGATTTACAAGAAATATGGAAAATATAAGAAAAATATTATATCATCCATAAGGCCACCCAAAAACAAGGAAACCTTTTAAAGGGGCAGTAGCACGTTTTTTGATAATTTTATATTTCAAAATTTTCCCTACTAATTTTATGTTATTGCTTAATATATTATTTTGATTGTGTATTAAATCTCATTACACAAGCCAATCATCCATAGTCAGAGGACAAAATGTGAAGATTCACATAAAATCCATTGGCGGCCATTTTTGTGTGAACACCTTTAATTCATTTTCTGTAAGAAAAGGAAATATCATGGCTAAACTTTACATTATATATTTGAATTATTAGTGCTCCATTTAGTTTAAATACCTTGTCTTTAAATTGGAACCATTAATTTTAATTTTCCTGACATCACCTTATATTCCCCCTAAAAACGTGCTACTGCCCCTTTAAATGATAAAACAATGCACTTATTAACAGAAAATCGTTGCTTTTCTCTCTCTCTATGTATATATTTTTAAGACGGTGGTTATTTTCAAAAAGAAATATTGAGGGTAAACATTAAGTTGATTTCATAACTCAAAGTTATCGCCAAAAATGCTAGGGTATAGAGAATTAGAAAAACACCCCAAAAAAGTCAGAACAACAAAACATCATGGCATAACGTCATCTTAACATCAATGTATCAAGTCTCTGAAGGGAATACAGAAGTGTTAGACATAAGACCTACAATATACCCTGGATAACAACTTCTTTGTTGTGAAATTCACGATAGATATGTATCCATTTTTGTAAGCCTTCGATTAAGGATTAAGCATACGTATTCAATTTATTTTATCTCAACCTTGATAGTTTCTTAAAAGTTAAAATGTATGATTGCATTCTGAACAAACTTATATCTAAGTTTTAGTGTTTTTAATTTAAATTTTCAATATGAGACTTTGTCATTCTAATGTTATACTCGCTGAGGCTAAATCTGGATTCAAATCTGAATTTATAGTCCCGAATTGTTTTTATTTGTTAGGATTAGGGATACATATATAAAGTTGATTTCAAAGTTAGGAATCCAAATCTTTTTATCTGTTAATTTCTATAACAAAGTTTATGTACATCTGACATCTTGTCAAGTGTTATACTATACTTCATATACTATACAGTGCAAAACCTTGTTTAAAAACAATAACACTGCAATTTAAGCAAACTTACATTTACTTGATACCTCTACCAGATGCTCTCTTGATCTGTAAAGGCAATATCGAACTCAAACATTCACATCACAACACAAAGAAGCTTGTTATGAAAAGGTAATCATAGATGGTTAAGTAAGAACAAATACTCAACGAGTACACAATAAATACAATTTATAGGATTCAATGTAGCAGAATCGACTATAGTGTTGTAAACCTACGTTGCATAATCGAGGAGTCTTTGTGCTTTAGTTAAACAGATTGTGGCACTTATAAATGCGTTTGAAGTGGGGATAATCTACTAAATACATATCGGTACATCAAAGAGAGCTAACACTACATCCGTTAAGTCAACAGTTAGCTGCTTAGGGAACCAAACGTTGGTAGCACTTACCTTGTCAAAAATATTGTACATTTGATGTCCTTTACTTATAACTATATGTATAAAAATGATGATAACGTGTTTCTGGATATATCAATTATTTGTCATGTATATCCCGATGTTGAACTTCACCATTATTCATCACCTCAAATCTCAAATTTAAATCTTTTTTTTCATAAATCTCAATTAAAGGAATAACTGTGTTGTATTTTATATTAAATATATCATTATAGTTATATATTTTGACACATCATTTTAAAAACGTAATGAGTTATATCATAATTCTTAAATGCTGAAATAAAATTTACGTTATTTTTTAAATTTATGCTTATAAAGTCAAAATTTAAACACCCCTAAAAATCAAGGATACTTATCTAAATATTTCCCATTGATTGTAAGATTAATTTTAACTGAACAATTTGTTAAATTCTGAGTGTTGTAAGTACTGATAAGACATGTTTAACTGAAGTCGTCATTTGAATTTTCCAAATCAAGTATATGAATCATCATCGAGTATTTATTTTCGAATGTTGAAATCTGCAGTTTGAATTCTCTTTAACTTTCATTCATCCATCTCGAATGTGTTCATTAAATGCTTAATTTATGAAATCTTAATTTCATTTATAAAATCGAATGAGAATCTGATTGTTTAAATTTTACGTAGATGCATTATTTCACAAATTAAACACAAATGGTTTGTTAAACGCTGAAATCTAAAATTTGCATTTCACACTTACCAATGTGTGACGAATTTGATTGGTATCTGAATATGAAACAGATATTAAAATATGTTCCAACGGCTCGATCGTTGAACAGCAGCATGTTGCATTAAACAGTAGCCATTGTCAATAAACATAACACTGATCCTTTTTGTTGCTGACTAACTGATGGTCCATAATTGATCTAGCTTATTCAGGTAAGAATTAAAACATAATAAGATAAATATCGATCTGGTCATTCACAAGGACGTAGTATTGATTGATTCACAAATGATTCATCTCCTATTCATTCAATGTATGATAGTAAGTGTCGTATTTAAATAACAATTTGTTCAAAATTGGTTTATTTTATTTTTAGATTGAATGGAATTATCTGGTTGAATATATTGTCAAACATTGTAAAAACATTGTAAAAACAACATTTAATGATACATATGTTAAATATTTAAAAAATGAATTGTTCATTCCTTGACAAAATTTGCTCATTTTTGTATTTATATCGCGCACTTTTAATCCAATATCAAACACTACGTTTGATTAATCATTGCAGCTTGGAAGCGCTAAGCACAACGGTCCAAGTACAACCATGTACGTCCGTAATCCCGTTTCAGGTACCCATTTAAACAACATGTATGTGTGCAATGTGGATGAAAACAACACAGATGAAGGTTTATTTTGTTATATTACTACCAATATTCGCGGGCCTTTGGCATGTGAACCCAGAATTCTAACTGTTAAAATCATTCTATGTTAAAGGTTTTCTTGGTTCCTCAAGTATGTTAAAACTTATTTCGTCTTTGAAGAAGCAGAAAACGAACAAATATAAATAAGTAAATAAAAAGTAGAACAAATGAAATAAAAAGCATGCAAGTCAATTTCATTGAATTTAATCGTATATTTTGTAGACTTATTTATGTCGTCTAAGGATGTTTATTTCAAAGTCTGAAATTATGTTTTTCTCTCGAACTATGTAAATCAAACATCAGGAATCCACAGAATAAGCATGCATCGATGATGACAAGTCATTGCAAAAGTTTGCATTCGATAGCATCAGTTTACGCGTGTCAAGCTTATTCACAATCCAAATTCTTTTAACTAACTGTTTAAACTTGTTGATACAGAAATAGAGGCTGGATCCCCATAGATATAATAAATTCATGCGTCAAACTCCTATTGACAATGTTTGTGTGAGAGGCAATACAACAAGGGGCCCCGTTCACAAACACACAGAAGCTGTAAGCCTGATTTATCTACCACATTAGCCAACATAAACAGTAATTACAGTTATTTACAGTTCAATTTCTTCATTATTCACATCGCTTACATGTTTGTAATCTCCCTACAATGTTGACACGATGTAACTAAATATTTATACAAGAGTAATATCATTCGGTTACATTTTCTTTTGAATTAAACTCAGCTGGTGAGTCAGGCGAAAACAACAGAGATCAATAGAGTTTTTCCACGTTTGATTTAAACGATTTTGTTAAATAAAATGTTAATTTAACAAATTGGATGTTTGATGGAATGTTGTGGTGAAAATGAAATAAATGTATTTACACGATTTATTGTTTATGTCTTCTTCTGGTGGCATTTCAAATAAAATAAGATAAAAGAACACAGTTGTGAAAGTTATATTTACAGATGAAATAGAAATGTTCATTCAAGTGTTAGCGAGTGTATAAAAGAGTAGTAAAGAAACTTGTATTTAGATTTACAGTTGTTTTACGGTTAACGAGGCGACGGGATCACCGCATCAAGCGCCCACCAATAACACTTAACGCTTTCATAAACCGCATCATTATGGCTGGCTTATAATTGTGCAAGTCCATACCACGTCTTTTACAGTCGGGACAAGTAATAAATGTCTCGAGGGAAATAGTACATCTCTCAGCCAATGGTGATGAGTGCGACCTGGAGGTCTGCTCTCTGCGCATGTGCGGGTCAAAGGTGAACCCCTTGCTCCCTTGATACAACTAGTTTCATCTCAATGTTTTAATTATTAACCCGATGGTGTCGTCCCCTAATTCAATTACAACCTCTTCATACATCAGTCTTTCGGTTATTGAAATAATACAGATATAGAAAGATACACAACAAAGGTTAACAATACAACAAATGTTGATAAAACTCTCGGAAAATGCTGATTGAGAAGCATTCATTTTCAGTAATACGAATAGTCGAACTTTCTGCATAGATCACTATTTTGAGAATGCGCTGAAGATTCATAAAATTATCCATAAAAATGGATTCTCTAACAACCTAGTTTTGTTATTCTACGTTAATTTGATTTTTGTTCAATGAAATTTATGAAAGAATTATTTTTGTATATTTGTCTGGCATAATGAGTGACAATGAGAGTGAAAGTTTTAATAAACAAAATGTGATACCAAATAACCGTAATTGTTTGATCAAATCGTGAATGATCAAATTTTAATCAACACAAAATCACAAAGCCTCGATTGACCGTTGTTGTTTTTACTTATATAGCTGACAGATCTTCACTTCAAAGGCATCCAGGAGAATACGTCTAGATGTGTTTTTGTATATAATTGCGCCGAACAGACAAATTTCTCTGTCCGAACAAAGGACTGATATATGAAATCCATTTTTGTAGCGCCCTCACCTAAAGGATCTTCCCTCGAGCTTAGATTATGAGCAGTGGTGTGGAATATACAACTAGTCTTTCATAGCGACTCTTGATCACAACGCTACTGACCAGGGATGCAAAGAAAATCTTCGCTTTTGCTTTTTTCATCTTTGATAATCGGGCCAATTTTCGTCATTTCGCATGTGTCTGGCGTGTAGAATTATCCCTTCTTTCATCCAGAGTTGTCGGTAGATAGTATTTCAGAGATCTCTATCTCTCATTATTTTTCCCATCGATTTTTCTCCTCCTCTTATCATTCTGATAGTAATTTGAAGCTAAAAATTAAACAGATAACTAGAAATATTGATCAACTATGTAAACACGCAAGTGTAAAAATCTTCAATACAGCACAGCTTGAAATGACATGTTTATTGGAACGAGTAATGATTTTTGAGAGAGAAAAGCCTGAATTTAAAAATACAAACTGCATTTCAAATTAAATTCATGATCCATACAATGCGATATTAATTTTTAAGTTTAATGATGTGTACATTTATGTTGTTTTTGGGCATTCGTTGATTCAAAATAGAAAAATGATAACTTTGACAGATTTTAATCGTTTTCCTTTGATTTGATGTTTTATGACAATAAAATGTGGAATCAAATGAAATAGCATTTCAAAGCAAATTGAATATTACCCTTAAAATAAAAAAAAGCCATGCTAGTTTGAAGCACATGTGTTGAACTCAAACTTGTTTTACCCTTCGTATTGCATTAACTTGGAATAGAATTTTTAAAATTAATGTCAAAATATGATATTCTTTTTAAAAAAAAGAAGTTTTGTTTTGTACTAAAACGAGGAACGTATTACACAATTTCTTTGGCATTTTGGCAACAAGAGAAGTATTTACGTTTTGAAATGTTAATTTTTATCACACAAATATATTGTATAATTCGATTTATCTCTGCATTGATTGTATGACTAATAGAAACACACATATCGTTGAATCCAATTCGGCAAATGACATTCTGAAACTAACCTCTGCAAAATAGGATTGTTGTAATGTCCTGAAATATACAAATACAACTTAATATTTGTCATCAAAAACTTTGACTGAGTTTGTTGTATTTAAATGGCAAGTTAAACACCGAAAAGTTGGTTTAATATGCTGCAATAGGAAGCTCGTTTGAAAAAACGGTCGTCGAAAATATTCTGGTGAAGGTTTTGATGTACTATAATTGACAACTATACTACGTTGTACAATGGATACCTTGGATTAACGTTTTCTTTTGATTTAAAAAATGTTTTATAGTCGACAGCTTTACTTCACAAGTAAAAATATAACAATTGAAACCAGCTTAATTGAACGAACCACAATAGACGAGTTGATTTGAGTATAGAAAACAGCTTGATTGACGTTTTAGAATTGACTGGTTGATTGAAGTATCGAAAACAGCTTGGTTGAACGTTGTACACTAGACGGGTTGACTGAAATATCGAAAACAGCTTGGTTGAACGTTGTACAATAGATGGGTTGATTAAAATATCGAAAACAGCTTGGTTGAACGTTGTACAATAGACGGGTTGATTGAAGTATAGAAAACAGCTTGGTTGAACGTTGTACAATAGACGGGTTGATTGGAGTATCGAAAACGGCTTGGTTGAACCTTGTACAATAGACGGGTTGATTTGAGTATCGAAAACGGCTTGGTTGAACCTTGTACAATAGACGGGTTGATTAGAGTATCAAAAACAGCTTGGTTGAACCTTGTACAATAGACGGGTTGATTGGAGTATCGAAAACAGCTTGGTTGAACGTTGTGTATTAGAAGGGTTGATTGGAGCATCGAAAACAGATTGGTTGAACCAGAGAACATATAAGACATATCTGTTTTATATTATCCCTGGTTGAACGTACTTCTATAGACGGGTTGATTTGGCAGTTGTGAGAGTTGACGGCACTGCAGTTGAAGATTTTCTTCACAGTTATCTTGAAAGTACTGAATCAGATGGTTAAGTTGAAGGTTCCGATGATAACGCTGTAAAATGCAGTCCTTTGCGCTTCTCCAATGACACTTCCACAGTATCAACAGCTTTTGAGTGCTGATTGAATTACCTAAACTGCCAGGCAAAAGAAATTATACACTTCAGTAGAATTCATTCAATGTAAGATTTTCAATTACAAATATTTCGAGTTTTTGATGTCGTATTCTCAAACTGATAAGAACAAGAGTTACGGCATTGCAAAAAGAATACTTTAAAGTGTTTATATTTGAAAAAAAACCATGGTAGAGGTTATGATTATGTAAATTCTATTTTTTACCCCTGTCTACACTATCTCACTATGCCTTTCATTCCGTCTTGTCCCTCATCCTTTTGATCCCTTTCTCCCTGATCTGTCTACTCTCTTTTGGATGGCAACATCCACGTGTCTAATAAATATTGTTCAAAACACGTTCAACACCAACTCACTTACACACTCACCTGTCTACACTAAATAATCATATTTAAAAAAAAACATTAACCAGATGCCAATCAGTTTATACAGGAAATACGTGATATTTTACATGCCATAATTCACAACATCACATGTCTATAACATATTAAGTAAATCTAAGCAAACTGTGGTGTGTACATTCTTTTACCTGGCGGTTTAAGTTAAATAGTGAGCACAAATTTGATTGAATTTGATTTGATAAAAAACCTTCAGACAACTCAATGAAAGCTCGTAATCGAAGTCTGTGCAGTGGCCTATCTGTTGGAACTATCTGGGCATGAGCCTTTTGCCTGGTGGATTATGTTCAAAAGTGAGCAAACATTTGATTGAATTTAATTTGATAGAAACCTTCAGACAAGTCAATGAAACCTAGTAACAGGAGTCTGTACAGTGGCCTGCCTATCTGTGGAAACTATCTGGGCATGAGCCTTTTGCCTGGCGGTTTAAGTTAAAAAGTGGGCAACAATTTGATTAAATTTGATTTGATAGTAACCTTCAGATAAGTCAGTGAAACCTAGTAACAGGAGTCTGTGCAGTGGCCTATCTGTGGGAACTACAGATTATCTGTGGGAACTATCTGGGCATGAGCCAGGGTTGTAGAAGAAACCCGAGTACAGTGGAAGCTCCGTCTCTCCGCCCCCTTGTATCTCTAGTTACAGAGGCTGCCATAGATACCAACACCTCGTCTGGAAAAAGGAACTTGAAAATTCGGTCAAGAGCGTATCGGTTTCTCACTTGGGTACTTAACGTGCACCTTGATACTACAGTAGATTTATATCCTTATCTTAAAGGATTGTATCACTAATGCTTTATGATATTTTGATGTTTTCATATGATTTGATACGATATAACCAATCGACATTCTCATTTGAACTGACACAATAATGATTTTTTGTTTGTTTTATACGATTTTACACGAGTTTATCATTTTATCATATTTTCATTTTTTTATACGAAAGATCTTTTGATGATTTTATAAGAACATGATATACAATCATTGACTGGTGATAAGATCACTACCCGTTTTATAGACCCGTGAAAAACGATATGGATCAAGACAGAAGGTCAATATCGTTGGCCTGGGGTCTATATAAGACAAGTATTGCCCGAATTAACCAGTACATTATAATGTCTCCGTAAACCGGCGATGACAGATCAATGACGTCACGATTACAATAGCATGACCGACTCTCGACCAATCGGATTGCCCGAAAAACAAGTTCACACAATAATATTTGATATGTTGATGTTGCATCCGATGTAATGAAATGCTTTAACTTACTAATTTACTCTTATTCGATTTGATCATTTTGTTATTTTAGCCAATAATGTCACTCACTTATACGATTGGAGCATAAGTTGTTTTTATTCGATGCAATAAGATTTGATCATTTCAAGATCGTATTGGATGTGTACATGTACCATTTGATCCTTCATGTTTTCTTAGTAGTCCCATACGATTTGATCATATGGTCTTTTAGTCATTATGTTCCTTCACACTGATACGATATGATCACTTGATGGTATTATTAGATGTGTACGATTTGACCATTTGATAATATCACTTGATTGATACAATTGGTTCATTTGATGCTTTCACTTGTGTTCTTATGTTCAAATTTGAAACGATTTTTGTCAAAAGTTTATTTCTGTAACGATTATCTGCCCTTGACTGAACAAAAAGGATTCTTATAAAAATATATTAATATATTTACACGGCGAGGCCGAGAAACTTTAAAATCCCATAGTTACCTCATAAAACAAACGATTTGACGTATTTCGAGGAGGTTAAACCAAAACTTAACTGCGGTGTTCAGAGTTTGTAGAGGCGTGCACTGAACGACACGTAAGGACAAGCGGGTGGTAGGATTCGCTCAGTACCTTGTGAACTCCTCACCGATAATCTGGCATCATAAATACCCGGTCTCTCGGAGCTGGGAGTGAACTATACCCCCGAATAGCGCGTTGCTTCCTCTCACCCCTTCTCATCCACCCGATAATCACCACCCCAAGCCTTTAATAACATGTTCAGCTTTCAAGCGCTCTTGCAACAGGACCGTAATAGGACGGCAGTTCCATCCAGGCGAAAAATGATCCCTTTTACAATACAGTGAACACGTTGATGTGTCGTCCAACTAACAGAGATTTTTCGTCCCACAGGCAAGATAGAGGCAGTCTGAACTACAAGCCTTGGGCTCGCCTCTTTAACACATTGGTCTTATCCCAGCACAAGCAAGATTATACGTGCAAAATTTGATAATGAGCAATTTACTGAACGAGGAACGTCAAACTTAAAGGAACTCGTTCAGATGTACAGGCGCCATTAACTCTCTGATTCCGGAGTTATCTGCCCTTGATTCGCGATCAAATCTTCCGCTAGGATTACCAAGGTAAATGACAGTGAATCACCGAGATCTTTTTAAATCTCCACAACACATGGTTAGCAGCCATACTGAACGTTTACAAAATGACCTTAACTGGACCGCCATAATAACCGGTATTGACGATGTACTCTGTTAGTGAACTAGAGTGGACAAAGACTTTCTCAAATATTCAGAATATTCTTTTTGAAATGAATCATTTGTTTCGATACTTATCAACGTTGTACATCGTTAGATTCATATATCTGATATGTCGGTTTGATTTACTTAACAAATTTATTTAGGTTGGAAATAAAATTTAATTGATTTGATGTAAACTCGGCAGACAGCCGTAGTAACGTGTTATGTTTTAAATAATTGTAGTTTACGTAAATAATCTTATGTTTGGGTTATAAAGCAATAAAGAAATATTTTTATTAATTGTTATTAATTTTTATGCACGCAACAAACATAGATTTACAAAACGTTTTATTGTTTTCCTATATTCAGGATACTATACACATGTTACATAATAAATTATATCAAATATGTATTCATAAATTTAGAATAACTGATATGAAGAAAACTGTTATTGTCGCTTATCCAAATTATTAATATTCATTCAAAGTACATAAGGAACAGAACGAAACAGATCTGAAGGTAACATAACGTCATAACAGAATACAATTTTATATCCCACACTTCGAATAGTACATCGAGTCAATAACAACACGATGACTTAAATTTACAGTGTTATATCCTTACATAAATTGTTGAAATAATGTTCAAAATATTCGAATATGAGACATAACTTCTTTGAATTACAAAACATTTTAGCCATCATTTGATCTTTTATGAGACAGCGATACATCAAACACCTCCTTAAATTGAGTATAAATAATTTTCTTTTATTCTGGAAAGTTCAGTAATCATGCAACTCTTTGAATACAAAGCATTCCCACAGACTCCTGGGCCCTATAACATCCCGTATAAAACTGTATTGAACAGCAGCAATTGACGGTAGGCGTGGCTGAGGAAACATGGAAAGAATTCGGATATTTTATGGCACAAATAAACATGAATGTTGCCATGACGACGCGATATAAACACCTATAAATGGGCGGGAGAAAACGTCACTTTCAACGGCTGTCAGATCGATCTGCATTATGCAATGGTTGATAAATGACGAATAAATGTAAATTTCGATCAATGGGGTATATTTCTTCGGGCTGCGGACCGTATAACCCCACTATCGATAACGTGTGAGGCGCTCCAGACAGCGAGACCTATTATAAATATATCAGAGACGATATAATAACCTTTGAGGGTTTTCGTTGACTCGGATATGATTTCTATGATGTTGAGAAGACGATGAGTGATTGATAGAAAGAAAATAATGACATAAGAATCAGAGCGGTAATTGCAACAGGTGATACCAATATGAAATAGAAAGGAAATGAAAAGGTAAAAATTGACACTTTTCATATCCCTTTCCGTACCGCTTGGAATGTGGATAGGAGTTTGTACTGTATTTAAGCAAAGTACACAACTCTTTTCAAATTTAGATAAATATGTCATGCCAAATAAAATGTACATTTTTAAAATCTTAACTTAACCTTAAACTGATTTAGACAGTATTTTATTTCCAAAAACCCCCAAACATTTTAAGTACAAATGAAATTGAGAAAAATGCATACTTAAAGGAAAAAGGGAAGTTTATATATGGTACCTAAATAGACAAACACCAGTTCGTATATTGTTTTAGCAAAAAACTCCACATTAAATATTGATTTTTATACAGACTCCGTTTAATTAACACGCTAATACAATTTTCAATATCCAAAAATGAAGCTCTTTTCATTAATAAGCAACTTGATATTTAAAAAAACCCAACAACAAACAAAACAAATAAATTACAAACAACATAAACATATTAAAACTGAAATCTAACTTAAAAATTGTAATCAATATACTTTTCAATGAGTCCAACGAGACTATCATATGCTTCTCCTTAGAAATGTATTTTTTCATTAACAGTTTACCTCTTTAATACATGATTAATGGAACGGAGTGATCAAATTTCGATAAAAGTCCACTGATTGCAACGTGAAGTCACACGATACAAGCGTGTAGTGAGTGTCGTTATCTGGTCGAAGCAACCACACCCTCTTGTTTACTGGGAGACCCGAATACAACACCCGAGGAATAGGGGGTAGATTACATCGGGTGGCGGGTGTGAGTTACACGGGATTGGGGGAGAAGATCCTGGTAGCGTGATAGGTACCCCTTAACCAACCTGGATTCCCGGACTAACTCATAAATTTCCTCAAAGAATGGAAGCATAGGCTATGCCGTCTCACAGAGACGGACGCGGCAGATTTTGTAATAGTTACGAAATGTTGATATGCAGTTTAACTGAAGGCTCTGTGTTATAGGACAATGATGTCATTCTATATGCTCTCCTGTTACTGTCTGTCTCTCATCTCTCTCTGGCACGTGCAATTGACCTGTGACCCGAGCTGTGGCATTTTTGCGTGTCACGCATTTTAGTGTCTTTATAAGGAACACACAAGCAGTTGGTGCTTTGACATGTATGAAGTGCTTTTAACATTTGGTTATGGTTTTGTTGTATGCATGTTTTGAATGTTTTGGTATCTTTAGCATGTGATCTTTAACTGTCGTGTGAATGCATTAAAGGGGCAGTAGCACGTTTTTGATAATTTTATATTCTAAATATTTTACTTATAATTGTGAGTTAATGCTAAATGTATTATTTTGACAGTGTCATAAATCTCATTACACAAGCCAATCATCCATAGTCAGAAAACAAAGTATGAAGATTCACAGAAAATCCATTGGCGGCCATTTTGTTAATGTTAATTCATTTTGTGTAAGA
The DNA here is from genome assembly GCA_916613615.1 of Steromphala cineraria. NCBI lineage: Eukaryota > Metazoa > Mollusca > Gastropoda > Trochida > Trochidae > Steromphala > Steromphala cineraria. The sequence continues at coordinate 22,143,476 of OU744736.1, read as the reverse complement.
AAAAGGAATTGCATGGCTAAACTTTACGTTATTTATTTGAATTATTACTGCTTCATTTAGTTTAAATACATTGTCTTTCAATTGGAATCGTTAATTTTCATTTTCCTGACATCACCTTATATTGCCCCTAAAAATGTGCTACTGCCCCTTTAATACGTTTAGGAATACATTTATCATCAACAGTGCCCTTTCAGTATGGGTGTCGAAATTATATAAATGATTTCATAGTCCCAAGACATTCATTGCTTGCTTGTATCATTAATAATATTTCTCTGTTTCCATCAATGTTTGCACTGAAAATATGAAAAATATATATAACTGTCAGCATGGTTTTTATCATTATTTTGAGGATTTCATATACCCAAAATCTAGCAAATAGTCATTTGATTTATTTTATCACATATTGATTGAATCGTGTTTATCATTTCCAAATATATTTACAGTTATCTTTACATCATCTTTAAATACAATCGGTTTCTGCGTTATTTTCAAATATTTATCAAATCCTTAAAAAATCAATAATTCAAATAATCTTTTATTATCTAATTATTCATACAATACAATTTGTTAAATATTGTAAATAAATATAAGTAGTTGTCGCTATAATGTTAGAGCGACTTTATTTTAGTATCTTCAGTGTGCGTTATTGTTCTTTGAAACATTGAATAACCGATCACAATTGTGACTAATTTGTTGCCTTACATGGGCATGCCGTGCTTAATCCATTAAATATAACATTATAGTCAATTATTAACGTTTATCCTACACACAAATATTATAATTTAGAAGCATGTTTATATTTAAAACCTTTGAGAAAAAATCCAAAACTAAAACCATAAAAAGTACAAATGAGTAAAAGTTTTTCACGATAAAGACAACATTCGTTTGATTAAATTAGAAAAAAAATCACGATTGTAATCAAATGAAAACAATATTCCGAGCCATATATTAAAATCTTTACGCGTCAGTGAAACGTTATTGAATGACAAATTTATGGACGGTTAATTACTCAAAGAATACCTTGGGCGTTTAATGAAACGGTTTATATGAGTAAGTGTGTGGAACATCCTTATGCTACGTTAAATCTCTCTAATGACTTTTCTTACGATAACCCAACATAATCAGAGAGGTAAAAATCAGAGGGTAAAATTAATCAACCATCATTCATTGCTGATGTATTGACGTGTAAGTGGAACAAGAGTTCCATTATCAAACAAATTTATGTTTGTCTATAACGAATTTATATAGCATTGAAATCATTTTGTAAAACTGTTTTTCACATATACTTGTTGAAATAATTTTGATAGTAAAATTGAAATTTCTATTATCATCAAAGTCAAAGTCAAATTTATGTTTGTTTGTAACGAATTTATATAGCATTGAAATAATTTAATAAAGCTGATTTCACATATACTTGTTGAAATAACTTTGATTGTAAAAATTAAATTACTTATATAATCTTTATTATGATATAAAGAGGCATAGCGATACTGCCCTAGCAATAATATAATAGCCGTCAGGCATTGCTGACGCATTTACTTGAAACAAGGGTTCCAGCATGAAAGACAAATTATTTTTTGTTGTTGTAGCGAATACATATTTCATTGAAAGTTTTGTTTCATTTAAACGCGTTGAAATTGTTTTGATTGTAAAATTAAAGTCAATTCAATCTCTTTTAATATACCAATGTTCTTTAATGAAGATATTTGATAGACATTAATTTTGTTGGTTCGATGTTATCACGATAGAAAAAAACAATTGAATTGAATTCTGTACTTTTAAAGAAGTATGGTACATCATAAGATTATCATTCTTTGAAACCTTAAAAATTAATTTAATTGAAGGTCAAACAATTTACATTTATTATCTGTGGACTTTCTTGATTTTTAAGTTCAAAGCAAAATTTATAGGGCGATTTTAATGGGAGAGTTTTTGCATTATATCGCGTCATGCTAATCGATTTGCGTTCTAAAATCCTCGGTTGAAATGAAAAATTATTTTCTTTGCAACTACAAGGGAATGTGTATTTTAGTGCGAGCTTTGAAGCAGAATAATAGAGGGGGATAATACCTTCAGCTATTGTATCAGTGACGGCTTAGGCCCATGTTGTAGAAGAAAGTGTATGGTCCGGTTGGCCAGAAATTAAAAGTCAAATGAGTTTCCTCCTGTTATTTGTGACATCTGGGCTGCTTCGCAAAAACATCTTTTGAGTGTCCTTAACCATGACACGAAGTTTCGACCCCAACATTTTTTTCTTTCAGAAAAATGGATTGTTAAAAAATCCTAACGCGTTTCCATATCATATCTTGTTGTCATGGTTATGATAAGAGATTATCTTCAACAACAAAGAGTTCCTTTACGGGGAGACAAGCCGCGGTTCTTTCAAGAAGGAGAGACATTACTAGGATTTTGCTGAGTCATTTTAGATCAAAGAAAAAGCATAATTGAGTCTTCTACATACTCCAAATTACCAAGTGTTACATGGTAATATCACAAAGTTGGGATCGGGTCGGCACGCTGCGGTTTCAATGGTCATATTGGTTCGTAAAAGATGGAATGCTGTTAGGAATAATGTCCACATTTGATTGGGTTACCAGGGCTTAGTTTATGGCATAAAAAAATCTTTTATGACAAGCCTAAAACGCAGCACGGTTATGCAATGTTTGTGGTATGTCATCCATTAGCTGTGTACTACAGTACTGTATTAAATCTGATGTGGTTTTGTCGTCTCCTGTGATAGCTCAATCACAAAGTACGGTAAGAACCTTGAGATTATCTCACTTTATCTACTAATCCTCTTCTATTTCTTCTGTAGGACCGGACAAAACAGACTGAGGGTTAAAATTCAGAGTGAACAACTCGTCTCGTCCGTAGATCGCCGTCCTTTGATCTCCCAGTCGCACGAGACATGCGCGAGCACATTTGAATGGAATTGATTTCCGCTGGTATAACAATCACCGATATCTTCTATATGGGCTCGAGATCTGTTCGAACCCGCTGATCAAACAGGACACTGGGACGGTGTAAGCTGAAGGAGAAAGCATGACTATAATATGTTCATGCTTTGCAGCTCATGTCCACAACGTATTGGTCATCAAGTGGTCATCGCTGCTTTCAGATCCTGGACAACTTAACAAAATAATGACATTACGGAACGTTTTACAGACTCAAAACTGAAATAAAGAGACACAGTTTGTATCGGTGAAGTCTTTTTCAATATTGACTTTATTCTAATGCCGTTTTCTGCTAACGGTCTGTGTCCTAGTCACAGGAAATTGAGAATAGTCAAATATAATGTTATAACAATCAATAATAAAGTCAAAATACGAAGCAGATAAAATATACTTCAGCCTTATTGTACATTATATTTGATTATTCTCAATTTTCTGTGGTCATAGTGTGACGAAAAAATAGGAATGAAGGAAAGACTAGGCCAAATCGACTATTTGCATAATGTCATGATGATTTGGAATCCACTTATCAATGTCTACAATGTTAACAAAACAACGTTATAGAGTATAAACAGTAGAAAATCAACAAAACGTTGTCTAATTCGCAACGACTACGTATAGAGTTCAATACTGATATGAAAATGAAACATCTCACGCACGAGATGATTACTTGGACACATGACATATATTCCATATATATTCCCAAAATAGGTATTCCACTGTAATAGAAGGACCTCTAACTAACAAAAATGAAATGTTGGTAAAATCACAAAAGGCGTTGATGGGGATGTGAAATAATTTTATTGAACTTGAAATTGGATGTTTCGTCATATTTGATTTTATACATTCTCGAAAACGGCTTCTCACCTTCTATTGCTTTGTTGAAATAGCTTTTTGAATATATATCTTTTTTGAAGACAAGTATGTTGCAAATACATATAGTTTGTTTATGAGAAAAGAAATGAGTAGTTTTTATTTTGGAAAGTGTGAAATCTAGTTCAAAGATTTCAAAAGATTCTTTATGAGTTTTCTTTTCATAATTTGTTCATGAATTAGTCCTTATTGTTTAATCCCTGAAGCTTAACAACCATTGTTTCGTTTCTTGTGGTCGTAGCTGAACCAGATCATTTACGTTGTAGAAGGTTGAAATTTGGTATCTGTTAGATGAATAATATGTTAAAACATAATTTTAGTATGTTTAATCTTGAAATTAATATCAAAGGTTCACAAATCTACTTTTGAAATACACTTATTCACAAAGATTAAATAAAACATAAATATTCATCAAAATTTATTTTTACTTGTATTTAGTTCTGTAAGGACAAAGGTTAAGACAGCTAATAACAATTTCATAAATATTAATTAAGTGCACTCATCGACCCGATTCAATCAACCTTTGGCATCAACAACAAATTATTTTCAAATTACCCTCATGAAACCTCAAGACAGAAAGCCAACATACAATAACACTGACAGGGGTGAATTCCAAAGGCATTGTCCTGTTAATATTTTATTTATAATTCATGCATATCAAATATGAAATTTCAATGCACATGCCTGCATGTATGGTCAACTATGCATGGTCATTTCATGGCCAGTAAGTGACTGCACCCCCACTGTTCGAACCCTTATCAATGGGGAGTAATATTTTGGAAAGCGTTCTATAGTCATTGATATTCACCAAATTGCTCGTCTTTTAGAAGATCACAATAGATCGGGATGAATGTGAATTATGAATGGAAAGACCGCCAAAAAGTGACGTTTATTGTACATTGGTCTGTTGGTGTTTATGGGGTTTGTTGTATTATTGGATGTTTTCTACAGAGGTTTTATGAATCAATAGATTTCATTGTATCCATAACATACTGGTGATGTGGTTTATATTATCATTTTTGTGTTGTGGTTATATTGTAGTACTGGGTATGATTTATATCATGATTATATTATTTATTTTATGGTGATACAGAGTGTATGGTTACATTGTAGTTCTAAATATGGTTTATATTGTGATTGCCTTGTGATCATATTGTTGTACAGAGTGTGAATTGTATTTGTATTGTATATGTATGCTTGCATGAATTTTAATTTATATACAATATGTTAAGAATGTATTCTACAATCAAGTTGGTCATATTGCCATTTTGGATGAATTTTGATAAACTCTAAATATTCCATTTGTTCAACTCAAGCTCTGAAATATCTTGGGTTGTAAAAAAGTATGAACATTATCCGAACAATGAATAAATAGAGACTATACAAAACTCATTTTCCGATCTGATACATGTAATCAGTATAAATTAAAGATGGAATGATTTGCGTGTGTAGATATATACATATTCAAATGTAGATGATTGATGTATACATATTCAAATGTAGATGATATATGATAATATATTCATATAATGACCACCTGTTTAATCTGCAGTATACGATATGAGATGTTCTGGCTTATGTGCACAGTGTGTCTGATATGTTGAGATAATGTGCTACGTTTAATGATTGATTTTATTCAAATTCTTTATTGTCACCATGTGATCGGGTAACTTGGCAATCTGATAGCATTTGGCGATCGTTAATGCTTAATTCAAATCACAGTCTTATCTTATGGGTAACATATACATTAGTTGGGAAATGCCATCAGCGTTCTTATGAAACGCCTTGTTTCCTTATCTATTTCATAAAAACAAACAAACAAAAGACCTCGTTTAAACTTTTTAGATTTTACATTATACTCTGACGGTCGGTATCCATATGTATTTCATATTACTCTAACATCTTTCGATTTGTGTTATAGTCATAAACATTATGTTAACATTTATGGCAAACAATTACTTGTAGTAAAGTTAAAAACCTACGATTGACTTTGTAATGAATGCATTTGAAACTGATATGCCCGCTTAAAAAATGTTTTTCGTGTATGTAAATGTGTTGTCAATGAAAAAAGTTAATAATGTAAAACGATGGTATTTTATAATGTATGATATGTTAGAAATGACAATTATCATGAAGATCGAATACCTGTGAAGGTGTTTTTGACAAGATAGTAAAAAATCTAAAATTCGATCGAAATTGTTATATAAAAACAAAATGAATAAATTTCATACTTGAAAGAAAACAAATCCTACTTGAAACAATACATTTATTAATATATATGATGTGGCAATTTCATGTGATGATTTTTCTCAAATGTCACGAGAAGGAAAGAACGAAAGTGGTAGAAATTAGCCATATATCATTCATTATCAATCAGATAAGCTTTCAAAAGTTAATGAACCCAAAAGATGTAAAGACTTACCCTCTAGCTACTTCTTAGTTACTAGTAGGGTAGATAAAGGATCATTATTCTTTAATCCTCTGGTACATGAAAAAGTACACACGTGCGAATATTTACATACGTCTAGAGTATTCCTAAAACAGTCCACAAAAAAACAACATTTGTATGCTGAAAAAAAGGAAAATAAATATGAATAGCAGAGAGTCCACTAAGATGTTCTTTAGTACTGTCATGTCCAAAAATGAAGTTAATACTGACCTCTAGGACTGGACAGAGCATAAATGGGATTGTCTGCCACGTGTCTGGAACAAGTCATGTGTTATAACAAGGATTCAGAGCAGGGGGATGAAGCAGGGTTGTGAACTCTCTCCGTGTCTATTTAAGTAAGTAATTCACAAAGTGTGAATGATGATCATATCGGTGTGAAATCGGTAATTAGCATGTACCCTCAGCGTATATTCAGTCTCTTGACGCGGAAGATGGGACAGGTGTGCTCACAATCATTTTTACCTGTCTGAACTTTGTAATCTACATGCACAGACAGAGGTCAAAGGTCCTCTGGGTCAGGACATTTCTGGAGGAAAGAAACAAGATATGAAAACATGAAATTTAATTGAAAATGGTCAAGCATTAACAATTCATCCTGTTTTTCCATCTGCGAGGAGTGAACTGTTTAAACGTTAGAAATGCATATCAATGCGAAGCTTAAGTGTACATGTACTTAATGTTATCACTCGGTCGCATAGATTCTGCATTGTTATTTTCATACAGCAATGTAAACTAGTGTAATACAATTGTATATATGACGTGTGTAGCGATGACGTCATAATGGGAGTACCTAGAACAGCAAACCAACGGGAATCGTTGTTTCAGTACACTATCGGCAACCCCGCTTGATTTTTGTAGGCGATATATAAACAGAATACTCCTCTTCCTGTCATACTATTGTTTTATCAAATTGATGAATGGGTTGGTATCAAACTCGCTTTCGCTCGCTTTGTACATAATCATTTACTCGTTAACAAATGTAGTATTAAATGGAAGGTCATTGTAAAGTATCCTCTATCTATCGTTAACTGTTTCAATGTGACATATTATAACTGAAATTTGTATAGAACAAGAAATAATAAGGAAAATAATAAGATTAACATATTGCGTGCATAAGCCTACGTGTTTACAATAAGCATTGTAGCTATAAGTTTCACATAATGCATAAATGAATCGTTTTGACTTTTACATGATGCTTTGCCCATTGCAATAATCGAACATATAATGAAAGAACCCAATTGTCTTCTACGTGGACCATAATGCTTGTAAAAACTAAAATTATATGCAAAGTAGCCTTGCAGATAACATTTTTACCATTGCCTTTATCACTTTGTACATGTAACTTTGCACATAACTTATTTCAAATATCGAATGTATAAACCTTACTTGTTTAATACACGTTTCTTTAAACATGTTTTACATTGTGTTCGAATTTTGAAACTGAAGGGTGAACAGAAAAGGTAATAAAAACCAAGAAGACTATTCATGTAACAATGAACCCCCTTGTGTTTCAGTGTTAATGTTTAATATTTTTATGAAACCGTTTTAATAGACTAATTAATTCTCAAATTTCAAAACATTTATTTATGAATTAACCATGTTACAGACAATGCTGATATATTATATAATTAAACAGTTCCACAATGACTCACAAAAGCAGATTTGTTCTCCCATGCTTCAAGAGAACGCAGATAATTGGCTATTGATAAAGATAATGTCCCTATAGAAACACTTGAATTGAAACCGTATTATTTTCCTTACGTCCCATATGGAAACATGGCTGAAAATTGTTTTAATTTCAAGCGTTATAACAAACAAACTCGTCAAACGTCGCCATGTTGTAATGTTACTGAACATTCGTTACAAATTCCATTTGAACCTAAAATTTGAAAATTCTGATAAAATAATTCAAATGTTCTACTATTTTAGATTATAGAATTCAATCAGCTATAAGGTCAAACACGGGGAATATTATTCTTCATTTAAAATGGTATAAAGGGTATAGTTAATCTTTTTATTTACTTTAGATGCTATCTTTTTCGGATATTTAAAAGATACATTTTAAAAATGTTTCAAAGATAACCGAACATGTGAAGTGTTATCTCAAGACTTGTTTTGATGTTATATGAATTTACCGATTTACAATATGGTAAAAACGAAAGCAATTTAATTTGTCACATGTGTGGAAAGGACAATTGCATTTATTGTTGAAAACGATTTATGTAGGTAATCCCTCCGTCTTGAAATTGCTGTGTTTTCGCTCAGCTTTGTAAAATTGAAATAATGTTAGTATGAATTAATCGAACCTGTCTTGTTGTATATCTTCCAAGAATGGCAAGTTATTTGAAAATCATGATCACAGCAGTAAGCTTTCTGCTCATCGCATGGGATGTACGTGTTTGTAAATTTTTCCATTAATCCCTAGACGGTGTCGTTTGTTCGAGTTTGAATCTACTTGGACTAGTGTCACTCATCAGAAAACTTATTTCCTCATAATGTGATATTGTTTGCCATCGATTGTATCAATATACATTTTAATGAGACCAAATCAATTTTGAATTAAAATTTCATCATTAAAAGCAACATATCTAAACAATCAACAAATGATATTTTAAAATTACATTCAAACCAATATGAATTTGTAAATCTCGTTACCAAATGTATTCAAAGATCTTTACGATAAACAAAATATCAAAAAATTAAATTTCCTGTTAGTCTGTGGACTGCACATCAAATTCAGTATTCAATTGACAGTTCAATGTAACTGATAAATTTACTGCCTTTTTACATCATTCCATTGTAACATCATTTAAAATCCTTTACACGCAATAATTCTGTCAACAAAATACATGCCACGGAAAATAAACAAAACATAAAATGTATTTTTTTTTCAAACAAAGATTCTTCATTCAAATGCATAAAACAAAACCTATAATTCAAATAAATGCTGTAAAGAGTCAAGCAAGCATCGAGTATTCACCTCACGGTCAGATCCATGTAAACAAAAACTGCATCATGACATCACGTGCAGGATAGACAGTATAGGGCAGATCCCCATGTTCACGTCACAACGGCTTATAGTGACACAGTAGACAACTGCATACCTACATCATACAGCACTAGCCCTAATCTCATTTGCTAGGACCGGGGTTTGAATTCCAATCAAAATATGTTTTACACATATTGTTGCATGACTTTAGGTTGATGATGTTTAAAGTACTCGTTTTGTGTTCACCAATAGAATTTGGGTCAAATCCCTTGGTAACCCTAATTGCAACTGAACTGTTAGAATATAGTTTCGAATCCCAATCAAAATATCTTTTACACATATTCGTTTCATGGTATTAGGATGCTGATGTTTAAAGTACTCGTTTTATATTTACCAATTGAATTTGGGTCAAATCCCTGGGTAACCCAAATTGCAACAAATTTAGGTTCGAATCTCAATCAAAAACCGAAGATATGTTTAACAAATATTGTTGCATGACATTAAGATGATGATGTTAAAAGTACTCATTTTGTGTTAACCAATAGAATTTGTGTTAAATCCCTGGTAACCCAAATTGCAACTAAACTGTTGGAATATAGGTTTGAATTCCAACATGTTGTTTATTGTCGCATGACGTTAGGATGTTTAAAGTATTCGTTTTGTGTTCACCAATAGAATTTGGGTCAAATTCCACCAATACCATATTGCAACTTATAGGTTATAGGTTCGAATTCCAATCAAAATATTTTATACACATATTGTTGCATGACGTTAGGAAGCTGATGTTTAAATAACTCGTTTTGTATACATCACTAGAATTTGGGTCAATTCCCATTAAGACCTAGTAACCCAAATAGAAACTAAACTGTTGGTATATAGGTTCGAATCCCAATAAAAATATGTTTTACAGACATTGTTGCATGCATGACGTTAGGATGATGATGTTTAAAGTACTCATTTTGTGTTCACCAATAGAATTTGAGTCAAATCCTTGGGTAACCGAAATTACAACTCAACTTTTGGAATATAGGTTCGAATCCCAATCAAAATATGTTTTACACATATTGTTTCATGACATAAGGATGCTGATGTTTAAAGTATTCGTTTTATTGAAATTGGGTCAAATCCCTGGTAACCCAATTGCAACGTAACTGTTGGAAGATAGGTTCGAATTCCAATCAACAACCGAAGGTATGTTTAACAAATATTGTTAGATGACATTAAGATGGTGATGTTTAAAGTACTCTGTTTGTATACATCTCTATAATTTGAGTCAAATCCCACCAAGACATAGTGACCCAAATTGCAACTTAACTGTTGGAATCTATGTTCGAATCTCAATCAACAACCGAAAATATGTTTTACAAATATTGTTACATGACAATAGGATTCTGATGTTTTTTATATTCACCACTAGAGTTTGGGCCGATTCTTTAATGGTCCAGGAGCCGATATATCCGGTTGGATTCTTGGTTGAAATCCGAATCAACAACCGAAAATATGTTTTACAAATATTGTTTCATGACGTTTAGATGTTGATGTTTAAAGTACTCGTTTTGTGTTCACCAATAGAATTTGGGTCAAATCCTCGAGTAACCCAAATTGCAACTTAACTGTTGGAATCTAGGTTCGAATCTCAATAAAAAACTGAAGATATGTTTTAAAAATAATGTTGCATGACATTAGGATGCGGATGTTTTGTGTACACCACTAGAGTTTGGGTCAAATCCAACCAAGACCAAGACCTTGTAATCTAAATTGCAATTGCAAATCTCCATCAACAACCAAAGATATGTTTTTACAAATATTCTTGCATGACATCAGGTTGCCGATGGTTGTGTATACCACTAGAATGTGGGCCGAATCTCGAATGGTCCAGGAACCCAATTGCATCTAAACAAGAACGTCGATATATCCTATTAGATTCTTGGTTGAAATCAACAACCAAAAATATGTTTTACAAATAGTGTTTTATGACGTTTAGATGTTGATGTAGAAGGAACGCACGCATACAACCAGAATTTGTGTCAAATCAAACGACGTCCTGGTAACCCAAACGCATCTTAACTGGAACGGAAGCTTAACCTGTGGAAATCGAAGCTCTAACTTCAGCCAAGAGCCAAAAAGATGTTTAGACATATTGTTGCATGAAGTTAAGATGCTGACGTGTGCTTTAGGTATATTGTTGCGTGAAGTTAGGATGCTAACGTTTGCTTTAGACATATTGTTGCATGAAGATAGGATGCTAACGTTTCCTTTAGACATATTGTTGCATGGAGATAGGATGCTGACGTATAAAGCACGTCGACCACATCCAGAAAATTGGCCTAGTAACCCAATAGCCTCCAAGTTGGAACGCTATATCGGGTTATAGTGATTTAGTAAGGGTTCGAATCAAAATCAACAACCAAGAAGATGGTTTACACATATTGTTGCATGATACTCGTTCTGTGTACACCATCAGAACTCGTATCGAAGGCCAACTAGCCCAATATCATCTAAAATAGAACGTCTGCTTTCACGGTGCTATAAAACAATATTGCATGACAGTAGGATGCTGATACAGTGTTTACTCTTTTGGTGTACGCCATTTAAATTAAGGTCTAATCCGACAAAGACCCAGTAGGTCAATTTCATTAATACTAGAAAGTCAATCGACTTTTACCTACTGCAATCTGGGTTCGTATTCCAATCAATATAAGAAAATCCAATGTTTTACAAGTACTGTTACTTGATATTATGATGAAAGAGTCTAAGATTGGCTCGCCGGTTGTTCTATGGACATCATTGCAAGTAAGGTTCGAATCCCATGAAGGCCTGACTGACCCCGATGCAATCACCCTAGACGGGCTTATCCTGCCTCTAGAGGTACATAGGGAAAAAACACGTCATTAAAACAAAATAAAATTGTGCAGGTGAATTTAGCAAATGTAGGGAAATGAATATATACAAAATACAACGCTCGCCAATGTCGCTTCTATTCGGATCTGGGTTCGAATTCCAAAAAAATACTAAATGGTATTACACGAGTATCATTAAATGCCATAGGATGCTAATGTTTGAGGTATTTGTTTTGTGTACACTATTAGAGTTAAGGTTCGAATCCAACGAAAGCCTAGTAACCCCAATGTTACTATACTACTTCATCATGTCACATGGGCTTATGCCGACACTCGAGGTACATTGATAAAAAGGACACAACATTGAAAACACGTTTTCTAAATAGAAACTTTTTGCAGGCTCGAAATTCACTCAAACAAAATAATAAATATTTTTACATGGAATCTCCTTGTTATATAATTGTATTCCCGTATTTCTTGTGATCCTGCAAACAAAAGTCATTTGCACAGAATGGCTCCTCATAATGTAACGTCAATCCTCCAACTTAGGAAAGTTCCGCTAACGTTGGTTGACGTTGACGTTGACGTTGACTGAGTTTATTTGATTAAAGACAAGCACGAACAAATGAAGGAGCGTCCTGGCATTGTAGGGACAGTTCCAATGTGAATCCATTTCCATATCTTAAAATATTAAGATAATTGAAACATGAAAGTGAAATAAAAAGTAACAAAGACTCTTCGTTTATTTTTAAAGAGAATATTATGTAGTAAAACTATTTATTGCCACACAACCTTCATCAGGTGGCTTGTCCATTGAGACATCGAATACCTTAATTAATAAACAATGTATATCATAAATATTTTTGAAAAACAGCAATTTGTCATCATTTGTATTCATGTTTAACTGAAAGCATATGCAAAGAATAGAATTTTCTTGTAAGCACAAAACCAACTAGGGAAGTTTCATCAGGTATTGATTCATAAAACATAATCTAACATAAAAAGATATTTGAAAATGTTATCCCGAAAAATATTTCCTAATCTAAATTATTTACACCACTGTACATATAATGTTGGGCCGAATTCAATAGTGATTATAAACAAAATGCTCCGGTCTGTATGAAGAATGACTATATACTGATGGTAAACTACATCAAAACCATCGTTCCAACCAGTTAACACCTAGGAATAACAGTTCATATGCCAGAACTGATGACCATTTTCTGTGCTCGGGCAGCATATCCTTTCCTACCTTTTTACAATTTCATATTCCTGTGAAGTTCAATATATGTAATTTAAAAACGGAGAAAATACTTGTTTATATCAAAACTGAAGAATACCTCTTTAATTGGGACCCCAATCGTTCTTGTCGTCCATTCGTATGTCTATAATTACTTCATGTCTCTTGGAAGCTTTTCACTTCTGATTTTGAAACTTCTGAACTAAAACTTGACGCTTAACGTTAAACGTTAATTACATCGATTGATCGGAGGTTAATTGTGACAGATATTATGATTGAGCATATTTGTTTTGAACATATATATATATTTGTGCCAAAAATCATATTTTGTGTAAAAAGGTATCGTTAGTTGTTTATGGTTCTTGACGATTGCTGTTATGGTTTGGAATACAGTTAAAACTTTGAAAGTGGAGGATATATACATTGATTAGTAATTATTTTACATAAATTTTTTTTAAAAAAACCCATATTAATAAGTTTAACGAGCTCGCTGATTGTCATGTTTAATACCGCGATTTATGAATAATTGATCTTTATTTATTGTTATACTGTGGAGAAAGTCAAAGCAATATGATATACATCTAATTTGTCAATCAAAATGCTTCCTTTTTGCAAATTAACAGTTTTACTTACTTACAACAACAAGTAATTTTTTTTTATCAAATCATAATTGTATTTACAGTTGGTAATGAATATAAAAGTTTAAATCATCTTTGTGAGATTGCAAATCCTCATATTCAATTTGCCACAATGAATGGTTTGCAGCAAGTCTCACGTTCACAATTAAATTTTCTGTAATCCAAATTCTTATCATTAATTTTACATTTTTAAAGTTTTCTCAAGTATCGATATTTGAACAAAAACCACATGAATCATTTATAGCTTTTCTTTACTTATTCTGATTTCGTTACCAAAACAATGAATTATCACTTTTCAAAATACCTTCTGACCAGTTAATACAAGTCTTATGAAGTACAGAACAACTGGTGTAATAGAAAATTAAATGTTAAGTATTAAAGGTTAGATCTATTGATGAAACCTTATTAAAACAATATCTTTCATCAACATTTTCGAAAATGAATTTTTTCTCGAACAGGTCCTATTTTATATATATAATTTATATTTCGATTTCAAGATTGGAAATAATTTGTCAATGTTTTTCTTAATCCAGTTTGTTTGCATCTATGGTACAGACCAGCATTTTCTTTGAATTCTAATTGGTTGAAACATACCCCAGTAGCAATGTATTTAACCTTTATAAAAATGAATCAGATCTTTTGTCAAAAATATCGAAACTGTTTAAAAGTTTAATGCATATCTAAATTGAATTTTCGTCGGGAAACAAGTCCAGAAAGGTAATGCATTAATTCATGTAAAAGCTTTAAATAACAAAGTGAGATAAATCAATAATTTTTAAAAATCATTATAAAACGATAACATACCTGCTTCACATGTATCTGAAGACCAAAATGTCCAAAACATGCAAATACTATCGGTCAATGTCTTATCAGAATATAAATTACACTAACATATTCTGAGGATTAATCCGATAAACTGCTGTTACTGTTAAATGCAAATTTCTTTCTCATCGGTATTCAGTTAAGGATGATAGTCAGCGCAGCTCATGATAAGCAATCCTATCGTTTACGAATGGTAAATCTGGAATATTTTATCATCTTCTGACCGGAACAATTTTGAAAGGGAATACTATTCTTAACATTGTTTGACAGAATCATTTTTCGACTTGTATGGGAAATTTATCTTATGTAACTGAAAAGGCCATAAAATGTTCTGTTTATTACATCATATTTTAGATTTATCAATTCAAATTTGGATAATTTATCTTTAATTCATATCACACGTTGATTATAATTCATTTATTAATAATACATTGAAAACACTAAACCACGAATATCTTCTAAATTGACAGGGTTGTTGTTTATTCTTCAACAAATCTGTTATTTAAAGACCTCTTGGTATAAAAGAATTTGGTAGTGTAGATATATACAATTATTACCCAACCAGACGGGTTTTGTATTTTTCATCAAAACAAAGTTTGCAATACGATTCGATTATATTTACACAAGCAATCAAATTTCAAAAAAGAAGATTTACGAAAGATAAAAATAATTAAATTAAAGAGTAAGATTACTTACATAAAGAATCCAACCATTTCATTACAGTTTATTGATGTGATTAATATAGGGTTATCATTCATATTAAAATATCGAATGAATCAGAGTAGAAGTTTTATGTAGATCCTAATCAATTTATACTCTTCATTGTATAACATATTTTATATACATCAAAGAGGAAAAGAAAAATCCCATTATATTTAAGAAGATATATCAATCAGAAACTTTAAAACGTCTTATTTCCAACAAAATATGTAATGTATGTATTTATGGGGTCATTGAAGGGTTTGTTACAGAAATTCAACCATTGCATTTTCAATGGAGTTTTCATCTGATAAAACAAAACTTTCATAAAGAATCATCATATGATTTATCAATCGTTTATTAAAATTATTTTTGGTACTTCATTTGATAAAATTCTTTTCTCTTGTCTTGCCTCTTGTTTCGTGAAGTATGTTAAATGTCTCTACAGAGATATCGTACAATGTAGTCGAAGAATAAGAAAAAACAATTCATTATTATTAGTTAAACTTTTAGAAATTATCATTTATCATTCATATCCATATTTCATAGCGGTCGCATCTCAACGGTTATTGGTTAATTTTGTTGTATTATTTATTATATAAGTTTTTATACAAACCAGTCGTCATAAGATGATAGATAAAATATATATTGATTCTCTTGTGACAAATATTCTTTGATTCAAACTTAATGATGCACAATTATGCCATTACAGAAATAGAAATATTAGAATAATTGAAATAGAAACTAAAATTATCAGTTCCTTAAAACTAACTATTATACTAACGCTACTCCTTATTGGCATATTTGCAAAATTCTAAATGGTAATGATTTCCGAATCAAGCTGTGAGACAATATTTGTTAAAACAGTGTAACTAAAATCGTTTCATTATCATTGCTGTTAAATAATTGCTTTTAGAAGTCCTTTGAAAATCTATCATTTTCGACAGTATCTAGGAAACGTGTTTCTTTCTTTGTGAAAAAACTAAACAATTGGACCTGGTAACGATTTAGACAGTCGCGATATTTGCATAGGGTCTATCTTTTTACCATTAGACAGTCGCGATATTTGCATAGTTTCCATCTTTTTACCATTAGACATTCACGATATTTGCATAGGTTCAATCTTTTACCATTAGACAGTCACGATATCTGTATAGGTTCAATCTTTTAGCATTAGACAGTCACGATATCTGTATAGGTTCAATCTTTTTACCATTAGACAGTCAAGATATTTGCATCGTAGGTCCTTCATAAGTGTGTCATTTTACATTAGTTTCGGGATGTTTACCTTTGGTCGGAAATTAATAATCAATTGGTCATACTCGTGTTCAAATTGAAACATTTACTATCAAACAGTAACGATATTTACATTTATAACTGTAAAATTTTTACAGTATCTAGAATTGTTACTTGTTGTGTAAAGGAAATAATCAGTTGGTCATACTTGTGTTCAAATTGAAACATTTACCTTCAAACAGTAACGATATTTGCATTTAAAACTACAATTTTCCACAGTATCTAGAAGTGTTACTTGTTGTGTAAAGGAAATAATCAGTTGGTCATACTCGTGTTCAAATTGATACATTTACCATCAAATAGTGTCGACATTTGCATTTATAACTTACCATTTTCCACAGTATCTAGAAGTGTTACTTGTTGTGTAAAGGAAATAATCAGTTGGTTATACTCGTGTTCAAATTGATACATTTACCATCAAACAGTAACGATATTTGCATTTAAAACTACAATTTTCCACAGTATCTAGAAGTGTTACTTGTTGTGTAAAGGAAATAATCAGTTGGTCATACTCGTGTTCAAATTGAAACATTTACCATCGAACACTCACGATATTTGCATTTATAACTGTACCATTTTCCACAGTATCTAGAAGTGTTACTTGTTGTGTAAAAGAAATGATTAGTTGGCCTTGCTAATGGTCAAATATACATGTAACTCTACCATCTTCCATGATATCTAGAAGTGTACTTTTTGTGTGAAGGAATTATAGATCACTTCGTCATATCAGCGTTCAAATTTGACCTTTGAATAAAACACTCACGATATATGCATATAATGTTCTTTATAACTGTATCATTTTCACAATATTTAGAATAGTTACTTTTAGTTTTCAAGGAATATCAATAGGACCTGGTGTTCAAATTTAAACATTTAACATAAATCAGCCACGATATTGCTTATACATTCCTACATGTATATAAGTGTACCATTGTTTCTTTTGTGTCAAATACACAATCAGTTGGTCATTCAAGTGTTTAAGTGAAATATTTACCATTTATCTGTCACGATATTTGCATAAGAGATTCTTCATAACTGAACCATGCTCAACAATGTATATAAGTGTTGTGCTTTGGGTGAGATAAATACCCACTGTTGGTAATTCTAGTGTTCAAATTGAAACATTTTTCAATTAAACAATCACGACATTTGCATATAAGTTCATTTTAACACTCTATCGTTTTCAACAATATCTTTAAGTGTTCCTTTATAAATGTACCATTTTCAATAATATCTAGAAATGTTACTTTTCGTGGGAAAGAAATAATCAATTGGCCATACTTGTTTTAAAATTGAAATATTTAACATTTAGCAGTCACGATATTTGCATATAAGGTTCTTAATAGATTTGCAATAACCAAAATATAAAAAAGTGTTTGTGTGAATGAAATAATCAGTTGGTCATACTAGTGTTGAAATTAAAACATTTACCATTAAGAAATAACGATATTTGCATATCTCGATGATAAAATCTTTGGAGATGATACACAAGGGTACATATTCATATGCATGTAGATAATCACTTCTATCACGTAATAGAAAACACATAACTCACCTGAAAATCACTTATATGCCCGTGTATGAATATCACCTGTCAAGATCAAATTATTACTATCTCGTGTTTCGGGTAATATACACGAAAGAAGCATGTGTGTTGGTCCATATTCCATTGGCTGGAAACTAGAATAGAGATCTTCCTTACAAAGCGTGTCCATGATATACACAAACACCATTGTACGTCTCTGTAACCGCTAATCCGTCTTATAATTTCATGTCAAGGTTCAATCGATGTCAAGAGTTATGGGAAATATATACTAAAAGCTTGTACTCCAGAAGTTATGTCTTTGAGCCATGTCATCACGACCCACCGATTTCCTAGGTCAGAATAACCCCGGTAGGTGGGTTTATTACAATTTAACCATCTTGGAATGGTTAGAATATCTTATAACGATTATTTATCTGATCACATTTCAGCTGATGAAGGTGCACGCATATTGTCCAAAAACGCGATCCATTATCGCACTAAAACTTGTTGTCTTGTGCAGGTGCCATGCAATTCGATTATCCTAAGTTGCTAAATAAGACATATGACTCATCCTGGTTGGTAATAAACATAATCTCATAATTGCTTTCTGTAATAGTTATAGAGCTGTTTTGTTGCATAAATGTAACGGTATTGAAATTTTAAATAATTGTTTTCTAACAATGGCGAAAGAGAAGATTTCAGTGTGTTGGCTATTGTTATAATATATGTCCAAAGTATCAATAAAAAGCCTCCAATTACTTTTAAATATTGCTTTCAGCATAATGATTATCATGATACTTTGTTCGAGAATTATATGAACATAGTTGATAACGACACAATTCTAAACTTGAATGATATAATGATAACACAGTATACTTATTTCAAAACACTGGTGCAGCTTTTTAAAACTTATAGTTGTTCGTCATGAAATGTACCCAATATGGTGATGAATATCATCTACAAGTGTAAATGTATGGCTTTTTATTCTTTATGCAAAACTATATTTTTTCAAATCTGTTAATCTAGAAAAGAGTGAATACGTTATGATTATCCATGGGACTATGATTGTATGGGTTTATGATTTAACGTTGTATTAGGGGTGGTACATTTTTGGAAAAGAATTGACTGTTGTTGATATCTAATGTAAGATGTGCTTTGTAAGCAATTGTAATACATATTTCAAATATTTATATGTAAATGCTTACGTCTTGGGTAGTCTATAAATGTAAAATGTAATTTAAAATTCATGATAATTATGTTATCGCAGTGACTGTATACACATTTACAATATTTTTTTTTTCAAATGTTAACTGATTAAAACATATGCAGACATTAAACAATTTGCATCACAAATATGATTTTAACAAATTTAAAATGAATTTAATGTGCCATAAGTTAACAAAACTTGAGTTTTTTAAACGTACCTATGTCATAGTTGAATAAGTGCTTAAACGTCAAATACAAGTTAAGTTAATAAAGGAAAAGTTCACTTGAATATCCTTATCATATTTGCTTTTTGACATTTTATCTAAACATAAATCATCATTTTCATATTGAATCTGTAGTTTGAACAGTTAGAGAGACGTAACAATGCTATGTCCAACCATGTAATAGTGTTTTGCATATATATTTTTGTTCTTTACAGAATTTGTACAGAAGGATTTTATTAAACTAATACAAATTTCCAAAATTATAAAGAATCATAATCATTCGTTTCAGGATTTCTCCAGGTGAAAATATTGCTCTACGGTGTATTGCTAATTATTTATGTTATTGCTCCCAATGTCTTTGTTTATTATAGAATGTACAATCTATACAACATTTAACTCGATTTCTTGTGTTGAGAAAAATATTGAATACCGTATGTTTAACCTGTACATGAAAAAGCTCTAACACAACTGATATTGACAAGATTTATAAACATCCAATTGATTCTTTGAAATTCAGAACATTTTTGTTACATATTTACAATTTTGTATAGGAGAGATCCCGTTCAATAAGGTTATCCGTTAGAATTTCGGTATTCAACTGTTATGTGCACTAGTGTTTCATTGTTAATATTTGTAGAAAAAGTTTTACTTACCAATTCAAACTTTTAACAAATATCAAATTAAAAATAATAAAGGAATTCTATCATCGTCTGTCCAAATCATGCGCTTTATATCTAAAATAGTTTTTCAATAAATTTGGAAATAACTAAACGACCAATAATCATCATCGTTACATATTCGCGAATGGCGGCCATGGCATTTCAAAGAAGTATTTACAATTTTATATGAGGCTTGAAAATATTTTCCTTACAGAAAAATGTGATATCTATGAAAAAAGGTCTACGTCTTTATTCATTATTCTTTATTGTTTCATAAAAGGTACGCATTGTTTTCAAAACTGTTCCGAATAAGTTTCAAATTGTTATTTTGGGATTGTTGTGTAATCAAACATTGAAATTGCCAAATGAATATATTCAAAGAACATTTCAAATCCATAATTTCATAAGATTACAATAAACGTTTAAAACTGAACACAAACATAATTTATTTGTTCTTTGAATGATATTTTTCTGTTCAGGCACGAATAAAGAAAAATTAAACAAGTTTGACACTATTTTACATAATCCTTCAAAATACATGTCTAATATTTAAATGATATGTTTATGTTAAGTCATTTACTTATCATCAATAAACTGTTTAATGCATAAGATTAAAATAGATATCATACTG
Organism: Steromphala cineraria; assembly: GCA_916613615.1. Taxonomy (NCBI): domain Eukaryota; kingdom Metazoa; phylum Mollusca; class Gastropoda; order Trochida; family Trochidae; genus Steromphala; species Steromphala cineraria. Next base: position 22,122,434 of record OU744736.1, on the reverse strand, counting down.
CTAGTTTCATAATTCTAAACTTGAAAAAAAAATTACCCTTAAACATTATTTTGTAAACCTTGATACTGTAGGGAAATTTCTTATATACTAAACGAAACGAGTTTTGGATGTTTCCTAATCTCAAAGTCAACGAAGAAACACACTAATATTCATGTTTATTCCTAATTATCTTTGTACAGTATATCTCCAACACTTAAGTCTCTAGATGTAACTGTGTTTCCTTTTCTTTGCAGAGATCCTACCTTAGAATAAAGCAGTGTTGTCATATTGAAGAAGGAATTATTAGATTTATGAGCCAACAGGTTGAGAGCAAGTCATTTATCTACTTCAAGTCATATTTTATTTCATAAATTGGTTATTAATGTCATGTGATATGTTTCAATTCGGATATATTACGTATTATCTTGTTACAAACAAAAAGGGTTTAAATTGTCATTTAATTAGCCATAAAATCTATATTATTCAGTTATCAATGTGCTTTGTTTCATACTCATTTATCATACTAGTGACATCTTTGAAACCAAAATATATTCATAATCTTCAATCGTTTTTAATATCATTTCGTAATTAAGGTGCTTTCATTTATTATTTGGTTGTTTATCCTTTTTCTACTCTTATAACCTAGGATTCTTAATAGTTGGGATATTTAAAAAAATTTAAATTTTATATATGTGTCATGTGATCACAACCTCGTGACGCAAGTTTATTTGATTTATAGCATGTTTACCTCATATTTCACAAAAAAACTTTAAAATGGACCCGAGATGGGAAAGGGAGTTTATAAAAATAATTTATTATATTTTTTAGAATGTTTTAGATTTGAAAAACAAAATCCTAATTTTCTAGATACAAATATATGACATGAATTATATGTTAACCTTATATTTCTCCAAACATTAGATAATACCCCTATCCATAAACTATTTTCATGATTTATTTGTTTACTACTAAAACATTATAACTATAGCCATTTTTATGTATATAGCCACTAATTTGTAAAATGTTTTTCATTGATAAGGCTTTGAGATACTTTCGATGTTTCATGATATCATAGTGTCACGATGAAGTTTAACTCAAATTGTTTTCTTTACATCTTTTTAACACTGAAAGGGTTAACCAATTTCATAGAACCTTCATATTGCCTTTGGAATCATGAACTCTCGTGATCAAATTTATGTCAGTACGTTACGTTTAATACAAAAACCGCACACACATGCATATTATTTATTTCATATTTATGTTAAATAACATCATAATCTCTTAATCAACGTTCTCTTTACTGCATGTTTAACAGTACATACACTATATTGTATCTAATTAATACAAATCTATCTTTAGCTTTGTGTTAAATTCATTTAAAAATATAAATTTAAACCCTGATGAATTAAGTTTACTTAGATATCATTGCATATTTACGTATTTAAAAAAACTGTTCATCATAACAGGATCAAGTAATTTTATTTTTTCAGAATATATTCATTTAAGCTACCTAAGTTTTTACCATTGATTTAATATTTGAATAAAAGGAAAAGCATAATAATCATACCCAAATGTTGAAATTTAATTTAATTTATTATTGTTTTTAAGATAATAATAATCATTTAATCAAGATTTCTCAACTTATTTCTATTCAACGATTTAAATATCATATGCTAACCTTGTTATATAGGTTTACTTCATTTATTATATGTTTACATTTTTTAAGCCTCTGAAAAACTTTATTGTTTCCTCATTTAATAATCATTTAATCAAGATTTCTAAACTTATTTCTATTCAACAATTTAAATATCATATGCTAACCTTGTTATATAGGTTTACTTCATTAATTATTTGTTTACATTTATTTAGCCTCCGAACAACTTTGTTGTCTTGTTAAAGTGTGGAAACAGATTGTAAATAGCCCCTCGCTTGACACTCTGTGTTGTACTCGGTTGATAACGACCTTTGGCTTGCTTTGTTGGGAGAGAAGACATATAGTTGGTCAGAGCAGTAGACAATGGAATGTACACATGAAGGTTCATGTTCATTTGACTTCACTGGGTCATCAATTATAATAGAAGAAAAAAAGAAGAAGACTGAAGAAGGTTTAACCTTTTCATCACATGATGGGACAATTTAAAAAATATTATCTGTTTACATTTAAAATATTTCCTTTTGAAAAAAATAATCTTTATATATAAATGTTAGTCGTAGACAAAGGAATGTACATATGAAACGTTCATGTTCATTTGACTTCACTGGGTCATCAATTATAATAGAAGAAGAAAAAGAAGAAGAAGAAGAAGAATGAAGAAGTTAAAAAAGATTTTCGTCACATGATAGGACAATTTGAAAAATATTATCTCTTTATATTTAAAATATTTCGTTTAATAATTTAACCTTATATACATTTGTTAGTCGTAGACAAAGGAATGTACATATGAACGTTCATGTTCATTTGACTTCACTGGGTCAACAATTATGAAAGAAGAAGAGGAAGAATGAACAAGCATTGAAAACAAAGGTTTCGTCACATGATAAGAAGATAAGTTTTAAAATGATTTCTGTTTATATTTAAAATATTTCTTTTTAGATTTAATAATTATATATAAATGGTATTTGTAGACAAAGGAATCAACATGTGAAGGTTCATGTTCATTTGACTTCACTTGGTCATCAATTATAAAAGAAGAAGAGGAAGACTGGACAAGCCTTGAAAAAAAATAAAAAAGGTTTCGTCACATGATAAGAAGATACTTTTAAAAACGATTTCTGTTTATATTTAAAATATTTCTTTTTAGATTTAATAATTATATATAAATGTTATTTGTAGACAAAGGAATGAACATGTGAAGGTTCAAGTTCATTTGACTTCACTGGGTCACCAATTATAATAGAAGAAGGGAAGAATGAACAAGCCTTGAAACAAAATTAAAAAAGGTTTCGTCACATGATATGAAGACAATAATTAAAAAATAATATCTGTTTATATCTAAAATATTTCGTTTCTTAATTTAATCTTTATATATATTTGTTAGTCGTAGACAAAGGAATGTACATATGAACGTTCATGTTCATTTGTCTTTACTGGGTCATCAATTATAAAAGAAGTAGAGGAAGAATGAACAAGCCTTGAAAACAAGTTAAAAAAGATTTCGTCACATGATCAGACAATTTTAAAAATAATATATGTTTATATTTAAAAGATTTTATTATTCAATTAAGTCTATCATATTTTTTGGCATGTACACACGAAGGTTCATTTGACTTCAATGGGGAGAAGAAGAAGAAGAAGAAGAAGAAGAAGAAGAAATGTGACAACAATATAACGCCAACCCCGCATACCAATGTTTGGCATATTTACGTGTACAATCTTAAGTACGAAGTTACAACTAAATGTAAAACTGTCATGAATTTTTCTTGAATGGTTATTTGAGTTTTAGTTTATCTTATGACTGAAAATTTCGTACATATAAAAGTAGACGTTAGATATGACGCTTTAGGCAGTACTATTTGTTTTGCAGTTGCAGTTTGCAGTTGCAGTTGTTTCAACATAAATTTAAAGAGAAATAGATAAATTAAAGATATTTTTACTGTAGATATGACAAGAATAATACATTGGCAATTAGATTGTTTGATGTTTGACATTTTGCATCGATATAATAAAGCATAATTTGAATGAAGGATAATAAAGGTAAATATTACGAGTACATTTTGGATTTTAAAAAGAGAACTTCCTTACTTCCTCAAGTAAGTTTAAGTAATTGTTTAAAACATAAACACAATTGACTGTTGTATTTCAGCCATAATGAAAATGAAGATTTATGACGAAAATCGCAATTTTATTTATGACTAGAAAACAATTCTTATCTTAATTTAGATTAATACTTATTTTCAAAAGAGTGTAAAATTATGCTGATAAACAACGACAGAAACATTATTCGTGAGAGAATTTTTCAAGATTATTATTTATCATAATAAAGGCTAACATTAAAGTTTAAATTTATGATAATAAATGTGACGTCAAACCAACCTAGAACAAACCTTCAGCGAAAGGAACTGTTGCCTGGTTTCCAAATCATGGCCCAAATCATGTATAATTACCTGAACATGTTAAATCTCACGCTGACACTCTGAATATCTGTTGCACTTCGCTCATCAAAAGCATCTTTAATGCATTGATAGCCTATCAAATGAAGTAATGCACTGATGACATCACTCCTAGCGCATGCGTGTTGAACCCCTAGAGCGTTTCAGGTATGACAAATTATGATATTATATCGTATTTTAATGGAAACTTTTGATGTTTTCAAAGGTTGAAAAAGAAGATTGAACGTGACCTTTTGTTATTATACGACTGATAGCAGTGAAGTTAAGCGCATTGCTGCATAACTATTGACAATGCAGGGTCCGGAATGAGTTAATTCATGCAAAACGTACAGAAAGATTTATGAGAAAATATCCCAGGTTTCGTGATTTGATTGGCTTGCATATCTCCGCTTCTCCTTACAGCCCAAGAGGGGCATGCAGTGCGAGGAGCCTAAGACCTTCTTTATCAAAGTCTCTCGCAACCACATACTACATTTTAGTTCCGCCAGGGGGATTTATACTCTGGCCAGTCCGCCCCTCGCTACCCGATCTCTCTAAAACTATTGATACAGCCCGGGTATGATCTTCTAATCACATATTTGAGTTGATGGCATGTTGCGAGAGCGCTTGGTATTGTTACCAGGAGATCAATGTTGCACTACACCACACTGCGCCTTACATTACTACACGAGGTACAGGGGGATATGGTTGTATAGCCGGGGGAATCTCTGTCACCCAGCGCCCCTCAATAGGGATTAGGTAAAGGGGTGGAGAGATTGCGCATGCTCACTGTTAGTCTTAGTATTGATGACCTTGATGTCGATTTCAGGGGTTGGAAGGAAAGGGGTGGATCGGTTGCGCATGTCAAGAGCAATGTTGCAGATTTAACAACGGGTATGTGGAGATGGGCGGATGGATGACGCAACATAACGTGTTGTCTTAAAAATAAACACGTCGTATACATGTCTCAGAAATAAGGGGGAGTTGTTTGCTTCCACCTCTTCTCTTGTGTTTCTGTGAGTGCTTTATTGTCTATTGTTTGAAGACATGTTTATTTTCAAAACATTTACAACAACTGTTACATGTAAATAAATAGACAGGATGGAGATAGACAGGGTGGTCTTTCTCCTCCCATTTTGTTTGTGTCTCTGTCAGATCTTTATTCTCTATTGTTGACTTACATGTCAATACATCTCCAATACTCTCTATAGCTGTGTTAACACTTCAGACACAATGGTATTGACTTGTCAATATTTGACTCGTAATCACACTCAAATAAACCATAATTAAAAGCAGGTTTTACTGGATATCCTCCGAGCAACAGTAAGTCATGAGGACAACGACACACAGTCATATGTATGTACATCATTTGTGTTAAATGTAACAATGCTTTTCATCCATATTGTTTTTTAATTTGTATGTGATGATCGTTTTGCGGTGATATGCTGATTGAAGTAAAACGAATAACCGAATATACAGAAAATGCAATTATAGAAATCTTATCAAATGATAACATGTTTACATCAGACAATTTCATTAAAATACAGACTTTAGGTGTAAAGTTTATCTTACGATGACGTGTTTACATCAGACAATTTAATTAAAACACACACTTTAGATGTTAAGTTTATCCAATAATATTAACATCAATCAGCAAATGATGAAATGAAGCTAGTGAGAGTGAACGAGGCATAGATTGAAAACAACTTAATGGAAATTGAAGAACGCAATACGTATATACTTTTATCATAATTATCAAGGTACCAAATCAAGACGTAAAGACTTTGTAGAAAAACGTTAAAATGAACACGAAACACGTGTAAATCATTGGGACAACCGATTGAAAGTATCCATTGCTTCTGCAGCTGCCAACCAAACGTTTGACTGTAAAAGATTTCCCACGTAATATCATAATTATTGGAAATTTTGAATCGGTCAACATTTCAGAGAGAAAAAGTTTAGATCAATTTGTGCGTTTATCATATATACTCTAACTATACAGAAATCAAATATGTGGCATGCCTGAAACAATTCTGGTATTCTCCAAGAGGCGTTGGGGTCAAAATTAGAAAATTCTGATTATTAAAACTTTATAACTGTAAACACGGTACAAAAAATGAAAGACATTGCTATTTAGATAATTAAATGACAGTGCGAGAAGTTTGTACAAAAATATTATTATTTATATATTCCCTTACATTCAAAGAAGGTATTGTTTGAACTTGCAAGTGAGCTAATAGTTCGCTATCAACCCACAAAAGACGGTATATGTTGGTTTAAACATGTTTTTATTTCAAAGAAAACAATGAAACAAAGATTGGCGAACAAGCTATCATGGCTTATTCGAACGCAGCCCTTATACATGATTCATAAAATTGCAAACAAACAAAAGAAAGTGGGACTCTTCAAAGATGTGAATAAACATATGTTGAATTTAATATGTAGCTTCGCAAAAAGTGTTCAATATTGCTAGGCATGAAATGAAATGAAATTTACTGTAGCCTCAGGAGATAAACAAATGAAAGTACTAGGTAATTGCAGAATGTTAAAAGATTATATAACTCTTGTTGATAAACAGGTGTAACGATTCAAGAATATTACTGAGCCAGATTACAGTTAATGTATAAAGCTGTCATTAAGTCAGATCCATTAATATAAGAATACATATTGATTCTTAAATTCTGATATTTCCGACAAATATACACATAGTGAATCACGTCTTCATAAGAATGACCACATGACCACCCGGGGTTTCAGGATATATGTCTAATATATCTATGCGCATTTAAATCGCTATAGTATCTTTAAAATGACTTCCATTGGAAGGGAGATAGATAAGATAAGATACGATAATTTATTTGCACGACTTTAGACGAAAACGAAATTAAAAATCGTCTTCATAATCTAGTTTAATCAACTTTCATTAATAATAATAATTAATAATGCAACTAACTGATCTTATTTGATATCGAATGTAAAGATTAAAAGATGCAATTGTGATAACCTGGAGCTTCTGGTGATGGAATTATCACATTTGTGATATATAGATTAACATCTTTCCTAACCCTTGTCTTGAGTTTGGGGTTGTAAGTACATAGATGTCTGTGTTATATTTTTGATTGTGTACCCTGAGATGGTTTCAATAATGAATAATCGAATTGAAAGTACTTTCCTGTTAGTTGTTGAACTGTTGAGGCACAGTGGATATCGAATATATTCCTGTATTAAAGGATTTCTTAAGGGTTTGTTCTTATCTAACTTAGTAATCGTCTTGGCAGAAAACCAGAAACTGCCCAGAGGTTGCTGGCGAATGATGAAAACTATTGCACTTTATATTTACCGTTAATTTTCAATCATTGGTTTCCCTACTAGACACTTTAATTCAGTGACCATTCTTAAGAATAAAGAAATGGAGAAATTGTGTTATTAAGCATCAAATCGTTTCAAATAAAATTCAAAATCACCACCATTCTAATGTTGAACGTGAATAAAAAGCATTGCTGTGGTTGGGCTTGAATTCACATGAATTTAAGCAACAACTAATATGTTCATTTAAAATAAAATATTTCAGATTAAATTTGTATTTTATATTCTATCACTTGTAAAGGTTATTTAAGTGTGAAAATTAAACCGTTTTTATGAGCATCAAAGACCCCTGCAGTTTGTTAAATTGTAGATAACAATCTGCATACTAATTCAATTTTGTCATTTTGATAGGTGGCCTATTTTAATGGGTATGAAATGATCAAATATTTTGTTCACGTCTTTAGATCCAAAAGAGTGTAGAATGTTACCTACAAATAACAAAATTAGATTCTAGGGAGTAATGATGTGTATACTAATAATCATATAATAATGATATCCATATCATTTCCTCTAATACATTTTACTTACTGATGCAGATGAAATTGTGGTAGGAGAGGGGAGCATTAAATATGTAATAACCTCATCGCACGATACCTGAATCAAGAAAAAGGTGATATGACAATAAAACTTGGTACTATAAAGATGATTAATTCTCTCCCGTCGGGTTATTTTACACATGAAAAGCATTGTTTGAAATCATTTTAAAGCCCTTCTTTTAAAACTGTTTCAAAATATCATTTTCCTGATCTTTTTTCATTTTTACTCAGCTTGTTGTAGGCACTTAACATAGAATAAGAACGCTATAAAAAGCAGCCAGGATTTTCATATTTTACGACAACCTGTGTGACTTATCAGCAAAGCATCCTTCAAGCTCCAAATTGCTTTACGATAACCACGAGAAATGCTGGGACGGAGTTAACACTGTGTCTCTGTGCATTATACGTCTCATATCAAAGAGACTGTCCCCAATATATTGGGACCCCCTGGAGTTTGGGAGTTGAGGATAAGCCGAAGCAGTTTACATCTTACTTCATACACAGGGGCCTCAACAAGCCGAGGAATCCCAACCAGTGTTTTATGCGCCCTTTAACAGACATATATGCATTAATGATGGTTCATAAAGGCCTTACGGAATTGTAATGGAGAAACCTTTAAATTTATTACAGCCCAAACAGCTCTTTGCTTGGCCCTCATTGCAAACGCTTTCCAGCCACTGAAAGGAGAAAGGTCAAAAGAGACTGGCTTATTTCGATACATTGAAAGTGTTGAATTATAACTCATTTCTTCCCGACATAATAGAGAAAGTTTAAAGACCCAAAGGTAGACGTGCTCTACTGACTACCTATGTAAATGAAAAGGGATTCAATTTGAGCCACACCATCTTCAAAGGGGGAGAGTACGATATTGTTGGTAATTTTATGCGATATCACGCAGGATTGGAGATGCTTAGAAGGGTGGAAGGTTTCTCTGAAGTCCAGAATACCTTCTGATCTGTGCACAGGCCCGTAGACCCAATGTCCTATCCCCACATACCCTTTATGATTATTACATTTCCATGTGCTTTATCCGGCAACCTATTGTGCATCATCAGCATAGAATCTAACCATCACGAACCACTGGTTTCTTTGATCAATTTACAAGCGATATACCAGAGTATTTCACGAGATTTTAATGACGTTATATCCATAACTTTCTCCCCAAACTACCAATGTCATGATGTCAATGATTATTTAGCTCGTTTGAGTATTGGTACCAGTTCTACTTATAAAAATGACGTTTCAAAGATTGGTTTGCTTGATGCAGCTTCATTGGATAACGTTTCTGGTGGATAGTTCTGCTGCACAATGAGATAAACGTCTTTATCGACAAGTCATTAACTCACTATCCCAACAGGGGATAGTGCTTGTGATGCTTGATGAATGAAACTACCCTGCATAATATCTTTAAATAATTGTCATAAACGTGTTAACAACACTTCTTGATTTTTGCTTTTAATGAAAGCGAAATTTGCCAAGATGAAAGGGCTGCACTTTCGGCCACCTTCTGCCATCTGACATTACTAAAGTATAAAAACACAAGTCACTGCTCAGTGTGTATATTAGATTTAATGCTCAATGGTTAAACTGAGTTCTTCACAATGGCACCAAAAGAGTAACATTTTCATTTTCTAATTAAAAGAGGAAACCATTTTACATTTGCTTTTCAATTATGATTTGCCTAATGACGTATGACACCCATTTCTGGTCCCTGACATAAAGTAGATACGAGAGAACACAAACCTTGATGACTTTCGTAACAAAACTTAATGGATTTTTTCATCAGAATTGTTTTTCCGATTATGAAGAAATATGATTAGTTTGAAACGTTTATGAAACACGCTTGACAAATTACATTTGAGATGTTCGAGTTATGGTCATGACAAGTTTTTCACTTAACACATGGCAAGAATTACGACATTAGGCTGATTAGATTTAAAAAAATTCATACTTCGTATAAGTTTATTTTATAAGATTATATAAAATCTTTGTTTAACGTAGTAAAACAATGCAAGTAAACCAAGTCTCTAGAATATGTCCAATAGTTGTCATCTAGAGAATTGAATTATGAAATCTTTGATAAGCATAATTACATTCTCAGTGATGTCATTAACATAATATGCAAAAATACCCTTAAGAATGCAGATGAGGTGATAAACAAATATATATATGTTTTATATATAAAGATATGCACAATTACACTTATAGTTCTCAAAGATGCCATTGACATTTTATGCAAAATAACGCTTACATTTCACAATGATGTCATATAACTATGATCCTTTACCTTTATAATAATTTCACTTTAATTGTACATCATTGCTGTAATTGATTAAGAGATACCAATTTTGTGTGATGAAACTCAATTGCACTCTTCCAACTTTAAGTGAAAGATAAGTCATGATGCGTTCACTTGTTATTAAACAGCCGATTAAGTCTTATTGTACCTTTCGATAAAAAAATCTGATCTAAACCTTCTTGATTATAATTATTGTATTTGCTATAAAAACTGTGCAAACTGTTTCATTGTAAAATAAAACAATTGACTTTTTCCACAGTTTTAAATGTTCTCCTTTGAAAATGAAATTCATATAGGTCTTGAAATATATGTTATCAGGTTGTAGTGTCAAAAAACCAAATCAAAACAAAAAACAAGAAAAGAAATGATTAATATAATCTTTGAAACACCTTCATAAATTATGAAATCTGTTTGCAACATGTTATTAATTAATTATCAATGATATGGCACTTGTACAATTTATACGGCCTGCGCTATACGAATCCACAACGGGGCCAATACAGGAAAACTGGGCCAATACGAGCAAAACAGGGCCAATACGAGCAGACTGGGCCAATACAAGTCTGAGCATGCGCATACACACAAATGGCGAGAGTCCGAAGCTATCGCTTAAAAACTTTCAAAATATATGACAGTTCATCAATCTCATTGATCATTTTGACTTTGGTAAAAAATAACTCTCTAATGTTGTTCAAGTAAATTACAAAGAAGTTAATTAATAAAAACGTCATTAATCAAGTTTTTTCGTATTGGTCCAGTTACAGGTCCGAGGTCGGCTGTATTGGCCCGAGGCGAGCCAATACAAAATAGTTCATTTTCATCGAAATCAAAATTATAAAAGAGAGTGGTAAACTCTAATATATGTTGAAAGTTTTGAAGCGATAGCTTCGGACTTGCGCCATTTGTGTATATGCGCATGCTCAGAGTCGTATTGGCCCAGTCTGCTCGTATTGGCTCAGTTTGGCCCGTATTGGCCCAGTTGCCGAATCGTATAGTGTAGGCCGTTTAGATTGTATTAGTGCCATATCATTGATAGTTAATTAATAAAAATGTCATTAATCATGTTTTTCCGTATTGGCCCAGTTACAGGTCCTCGGTCCGCTGTATTGGCCCTTGGCTTCGCCTCGGGCCAATACAGCAGACCTCGGACCTGTAACTGGACCAATACGGAAAAACATGATTAATAACATTATATTATTGTGAAAAACATATGGAACAATATGCATAATGGTCTACATGGGACATACACGACTTTTAAACATTGCAGACGCGACCTCTTTATAAATTATCAATGATCTCTGTATATTTTGTTAGATTTTAAAATATTTAATTATATTTTTGAAATATTTAAGACGGGAAATAAATATATATACGATTAAAATATACGATTAAGTAGAACTTGATTAACGATAAATCATATATGTTGAGTTCAGTTATAGCAATTTCATATTTTCATATTGAAAGAAATGTTCTTTATGTTAAATTACACTTAAATTTTACTTCGGTTAGAACTATCTAATCACACAGAAACACAAAAATTTATCAGAAATTGATTCAGAATCATAGAAATAAATATTTTTAAATGTAAATAATGATTAATATTAACTGTTTAAAACTTTGATATCAATTGAAGGCTAGTGATAGTTTTAGAAACAAATTCAAGCTATATCATAATTCAATTTTAAGTAATACGAATAAACAAAGGTGTCTTGACATTTGAAAACATACCGATGTAACATAATTTATTATGATATCAAATATTCATTTAATTAAATTTAAACATTATAGGAGATATGATTGTTGTTTGAAATCTTTATAGGTGACAGTTAAAATAAACACAAATGACTTATCACCGGTCTAAAAAACGTACTTTTTACGTCCACCACACGCCAATTATCTGACAATTCTGATAGCTAACTGGTAGTTAGACGAGAATAACGTAAAAGAAGTGCGATTTATTTCAATTTCCTGATTTAAAAAAAAGTTGCCTTCAGCAATGGCGAGACAACGTCTGTTTCTAGTTTTTATTGGTATATTAATCAGGTTTCACTTCTTCTGGCCAGACAGAAGCTCTATGGACAGGAAAAGCGGTCAGGGGTTTTCACATATACACCTGCGTGATTGCCTTCTGAAACTGCCATAAACATCTAATTTGATATAAGTATAGACGTTAAGGGGAAACGGATTTAAAGAAAAATAATCAGACACCTTTTCGTATTATTTTTTAATCAATACGATATTGAGTAAATGTTAATTTGCCAACAATTTATATAAATATGTTTGCTTGTCATTGTTCATCAGAACATATGTACAAGAAATGTAAAACGTTTCATCATTGGTCGTCAAATGCAACAACCATAAAAAACCTGTGATTGAAACATTGATTCAAATAAACCATAAATAAAATGTCAAATGGTATAAGATTTTAAAACAATCTAACTTAATCAAACTAAAAATACTTTTACATTTGCATTGATACTAACCCTAACCCTAACCCATTTCGTACATCTAAAACATAAAACATCAAGTCGACGTTATATGATAAACTTGACAGTGATATTCGTAAATTTTAAAATCATAACAAATGATCATTGACCTATTTGCAACTCATAAAATTAAAAAGTCACTATCATACATTTTGCAGTAAATATTGATAATACCCTTATAAAGTGTAAAACGTTTTCTAATTTCTTATTGGTTTTCGTTACAAGACATGAAAAACGTTTCATTATTTGTAATTGATTTCCCCTTTTTGTACGTTGACCATCAGACCTCTGTCTGGCACAGATACCCAGTACTTAGCTGGACATACGACAAGCACCGGTCTATAACGATGGCTTCTCATTACTTACACGGAGAGAGGCAGCGGTCAGGGTTCCATACTGCCACCTGCGTGATTGCTCTTCAAATGGAGTCATAAAAAATCTAATTTACCTTGTTTAATATCGCCTCAGGGCATCACGTGCATGTGATGATTACTGGCGTTTTAGACTGTGGCACTTGTGGACGACTTCCATGACTGCCTTCAGGTTTATCTATTGGTCTATGTTTAGGAAGCTGGTTTAATCTTGGCCGGGGGAAGATTGGAAATATTTGATAATCTCCTAATGTCACCTTTTGCTTATAAATATCACAATCCAAGATTGTTTGAACTGAGGTTTTAAATTCCAAAAATTTGGTCATGTCGATAGAAGAGGATTGAACAAATTTGATAATCTTCTTATGTCACATTTTGCAAATAAGTCAAAGATTTTTAAAACTGAGGTTTTGATTTTCAAAGATGCTTTTTGGCCATGTCCATAGAAGAGGATTGAAAATATTTGATTATCTTTAATGTCACATTTCGCTTACCAATAAAAGATTATTCAAACTGAGGTTTTGATTTTCAAAGATGCTGTTTTGCCATGTCGATAGAAGATTGAAACTATTTTGGTATTCTTTCCATGGTACGTTTTGCATATTGATATCACAATCAATGATTATTTAATAAAAAAAGTAGACAAACTGGTTCATTGTATACATCGATCACTTTAGAAACATAAGGGATGTATACTTTTATGTAAACTCCATCAACTTATAATTATAAATCATATAATTTATAACGTTTACGCATTGTTTCCAAAGCCCCCAATGGCTGAAATATTGCACAAGCGGCGTAAAACAATAACGCACTCACTCATTGTTTCCATGACATCACATGTATGGCCAAATTGTGAAAGAAGATTGCTATCGACCCTCTCAATGAGACAATTTTCAGAGAACAAAACTTAATCCATAACATGTTGCGTGCATTTAACCCCGCTCGCAGTAAACTATAGATATACTTCGTTGATATACAAAAACATAATTAAAAAAAGCCTTAATAAAATGAGTGAACGGTTGTATTTTGTTTTAAGAGGTTAATCGGGAATTATACATTTTCATAACATGTTTTGAAAATGTTTAAGCACTGTAACGTAATATAAATATTTATCTACATACATACTGATGACAAGGATATATCAATATTTACTCGATCTATATTTTAGGATTTTCAGAACTTCTGGGTTCAGTGCATGAACGAAAATGCAAATCCATGTTAATGCGGATAATTTCATTTGAACAGTGTTGCTTGCATGAAGCGTAACTAAGCTTGTGTATTGTGTTGTAGGAAAATAATTATCGTTTTTCAATTAAAACAAAATCACCTTAATGATATTTTCCGAACTTTTGTTGCAAGTGTCACAGATAGCTGACTCGGCAAGTTTGTCGATTTTCACTTAGAAAAAGGGAGTAATAAACTATACATGAGGAGTTTAACTTCTCTTCCCAACACGTTTTTCACAAAGCATTTCTTGAAGCAATAAAACAACATCAAAGAGGCTCACAACTCTGTTGATAACCGCATAATGTGCATTGACAGAACTGTTTTCCTGACACTTTACGATTGCAAACTGAGAAGAATCGGGTCTAGGATTTGAGAAATCGTTAATATAACAGTACTTGTCACAAAGGAAGAGAATGCTCTTCAAGTTAAACCTTTAAAGTGACATCTGATACAGTGATGCTGTCCAGTAAAAACATAAATTTTGGTGCGTTTAATAGAATGAATGTTCAATGATGAATGTTCCTTCCCCGGGGTTGAAGGAGATTTGGTTTATTTGTATTTTCTTTAAAAGGGGTGAAAACATGCATTTTAATGTTGAATGTTATCTAATGTAGTCAAATAATTCAACGGCTCTTATGTTGAAACGAATTGTACCTTAACAAAAGTTGTAAAGTCAATTTTATCATTTCAATGTTTTCTCTTCACAATACTATATCGAGAATTCTTATATGAATAAGGCAAAGGATAAATATGTATGACTTGTTATTTGCAGTTTATCAATTCCCTTAATCACTTTAAAACGTGTTTTAAATCATTGTATCATAGGTAACATATGTTATAGCTACGTTTAACTTGTGTTGAAGGAATTCTACAGTTGTATATATGAATAAATGATAAGGCCACAACCTATTTGTATAGGCTTATCGATTGCTTGTATGTTATTCAACACCAAGTTATGTGTATATAGTAAAAAGATTAATTGAATGTTTGTAATGTTTGAAATCTAAGTAATATTTGTTTTGTTTATACTTGATCAGAATTTACTGCGTTCCGAAAGGCTGAAATGAAATAAAAAAGTTGTTTTAGGTGTTTGTAATATTGTTAATTTATTTAAAACGATATCAATTAACACCACAATCAATATATGAATATTGTATATCAAATATTTTGGCATTGCATAATTTTTCATATTTATACATAATGTTTAATAATTTCTCATCAGTATTTCCAATTCTTTAATTTTCTTTAAGAATAAGAGACACAATTCTATCAATCCTGTATTCTCTTCATTTCAAGTAAAAAGCTGTGATGATGAAAGTATCATTTTTGAACTCCTTAATATAGACAATGTTGTTTATATGAATATAAGAAGAATGTTAAAGGGGCAGTTGGACGTTTTTAGGGTGAATATAATGCGTTGTCAGGAAAATGAAAAATAAATGGTTTCAGTTTAAACAGACAGTGTAGTTAAACTAAATGAAGCAGTAATAAATAAAGTTCAGAAATGAGATTCCTTTTTCTTACACAAAATTAACTAAAGTTGTTCACACAAAAAAGGCCGCCAATTGACTTTATGTGAATTATAATGTGTTCTCCGACTAGCGATGAGCGTAATAATATTATTGTAAATGATAAATTTAGCAGTAACGTACAATTATCAGTTAAAATTAGAAAATATAAAATTTTCCAAAAATGTGCTACTGTCCCTTTAAATCTTACAACAGTAAAAAGAAATTCACATGCGTTGAGGTTCTTAAATGAGTAAATGTTTCTGAAAATCGATCGTTATTCTAGAAGTCAGTGGTTCTTAAAAAACAAGTTGATATACATTGGGACCTCAATAAATTAACTATCTCTTTACGTATTGACATAATTGAAATATGAAAACATTTTTATTTCCTTAAAATACCAATTCCTCTTTAAGTATTTTGAGTAACGTAGGTTCGAAGAAAAATGAGGTGGCAAAAGTATGTGAAATATGTGAGTGAATAACTATCTTGGGTTCACATATGATATTCTTCTGATATATTTCTGAAAAATCTCAATATCGATATCATACCTATTTTGTGCTTTGAAATGTAATTAAAAGTAACCAGAATGATAACAGAAGTGAATTTTCCACATTAAATCATTTTATTCAAGATAAAATGGAGCGTTGCAGCTGTCATACAGCTACACATAACTGATTAACATGCTTCGTACAGGCAGAGTTAAAAATATAGAAAAGAGAGACAATTACACCGAGTTTGGTTGCTACACAGAAATCGTGAGTAGGCTATACTAGTCGATAATAACTAGTTCGTACATCGCCAGCAACAAATGCACATACACAGTTTCTATTCAAGAAATACTTGTAAGTTGTGTATTCGGTATATACAAACTGATTTCAGATCTTATTGAATTAATTTAAGTATAAATGATAAATTAATATATAACAATAAATGTGAAAAATTAACATATAAAAAAATCTGAATTTTAAAATGAAAATATGAAATTAAATTTAAATAAAATTATTAATTTATTGTAAAATAATGCCTTTTTATGTAAATACATGCTTTTAAAAGTTTTAAATTCACTTGGAGACTGGCGATGTAGGAACTGTTAATTGTGTAAGACATTAAATTAAAGAAAACTGAGCGGTTACACCAAAGGAAAACCTCAAACAAAAGACAGGTGTCTCCAAGGTATGTTAGATTCCAGAGTCTATCGGCATAATACTACCTGGTATATGAAAACAATAGGTTCTATAACAAATTATATACTTTATGTATTTCATTGCACGTCGTACGTGTATAAGTGTATACACAATCTGTACATTGAAACTTCAATCACTACTTTTTGATTACAATTTAGACCATTTCTCTTTATACAAGACATCTTTTGAGCAATAAATATCGAACAAAGGGCTGGAAACGTTACGAAACGTTACAAGAGTTTCTTCATCTTTCCATATGAGAAGACATCAAATACTGGCGTCGCCTTATTGCACTGCTATGTGCTCTGTAGATGATGAACAGAATGAAATCATAACATATTTTTGACGAACTCGTGAGTGATTTTGAGATGAAAATAATAAATATCGTGCAAGCTCATATCGTTTTGTGATCTTAAATTAACGAATAAAATATCACCAACAATATCAACAACATTTGACTTCAAGTAATTCCACAAGTAAAATTTTATTGAAATTTTAATTCAAAACAAAATAAATTTATCTATTTTGCAATAAAAAGTATGACTTCATTAAATTGATTGAATTATATTTATTTGAAAGCATAGACTTCTGTACACAATACTCAACAAACTTCTTGATATAACTTCAAGGTTTAATTGAATAAACTCAAATGCATTTCATTAAGAGGTTGTAAACTAAACAATTTGACTTTTTCCACGAATAAGGTCCAGCCTTAAATAAACAAAACACGAAGAATATATCTGGACATATTTGATTAAAGGGGAAAGGGACTTCGTTGGTTGACCTGTGACGTCATATTTGTAAATATTTCAATGATATATGATATGTGTAATGGTGAAACGATGATATCAGTTTATCATGATTCTCTACTGTCACGCCGACTGGGCATGACATCGGTATGCGCTGCGCCACTTTGTGACGTCATAGGCTGGTGAGGTATGAGCACGACTCTACTCCTATCGGCATCGTCCTGTAGCAAACGTCACACGGAGCTCCAGACACAAGTGTGCACAGTGGCTGCGAACAGTAACATCAGTTCTTTTACTGTGACGTCATACAGAATGACGTCACACTGTCATGAGTATTGTGGGTACGAAGAGTCTTTGTGCTCAGAGTGAACAGTTTATCTATAGGACACGAACACAATAGATAATCTACACGTATCTTATACACTTCTTTCTGTGAGATTCTATATCATTTTGATCAATGTCAAAGCCCTGAGACCAATTGTTTCTTTAACATGAGAAAAAGTCTGCTTATCAACCACTCAAAACAAGCGTTAGCACTTTCACAACAAAACTGGCCGTCTGTGTGTAATAGTTATGTGAGCATTCACAGTCACAGTCAAAGATATAAATTAGATATCATCATCATCTTCAAATCATTCTCGTGCTGTTTTCATCCCTAGCCATTCCAAAACTCTGAACATATGCATGCACAGTACTGGCAGTTGAAGTCCGCTCAGATCCAATCAAATGGAAGGGGAGGGTCACGTGATAGCGGTGACTTGGCATTGTCCTTACCAACTTCCGGTATGATCAACCAAGGTATGTCTGTAACAACTACACTATCCTTTGTTTGCATCTTGGTGATTTTCATATTCTCCATGTGAATGTTTTCGTCCATGACGTCATAATGTGACGTTCATGATGTCATAATATGTGACGTAAGAGCACCACATCACGTGACATTGGTGTAATATGTCGAACACCTATGGTTGTCATTGGATCCGTGGCCAATATTGTGACGTCATCGAGGACATGTGATGCGCGCCCATCTCTTGATGACTTCCGCCGGGAACTTGTATTGGGACCGACACGCCCGGAGAAATGAGACCTTAAAGATGAAAAAACGATAGATACTTAGTTAGGCATATACAACATGCAACAAACATATTTTTAAAATCCGATTATGCTTTATATAGTAAAAAGTCACAAAGAAGTATTGGCACAAGCTTTTCTGCACTCAACCAAGATTAACATATCTACTGGAATTGATTTCGCATTTGCTTTGCCTCTGCAAGCAACTAATTAAGAGACATCTACTGCATCTAATATCATAGATTCAATAGGATGATAGTACATCAGCAAAGTACGACTGACAGTGAACAATAACAACGAATTTTGGTCCCAATGTTAGCTGTAGAAGTTTCAATCAAGTCAATTTGTTATTAACTAAAATATGAAAAATCCTAAATAAGATGCAGAAATATTTACAATTCGTAAGATTTTGAACCGTCATTTATTTGGTGAGATGAATTGAGAAGCGAATAATCTCTATGAAATTAAAATAAATATTGTTAATTTTGAGAATGTCTTCTATCATAAAATATGAAATGCTAGATAATAAGTAGATAAAAAAGTTAGGTAGTTTCGTACCTGTGGACGCACCATTGTGGGCGTTGTGACTCATGTGTGACTGCATGGAAGAAGCTGGGTTACACGAGGGTCGGGGGTAGTTCGTCAGAGCCAGGGGGTCGTAACTTCGAGGAGTGTAATCTGTAAGAGGAATGTAACCATTGTAAGGAATGTAATCATTGTAACCAATGCATCTTATCATCAATATTTCACTGTTAATTCACCACAATTATTGTCATTCTTATCATTTTTATTTGAACTTTACAAACAGTGGAATAATGGATTTATTATCATTGAGTTCGAGCAGTGTAATCTATAAGAGGAATGTAATCATTGTAAGGAATGTAATCATTGTAACCTAGCATCTTATCAATATTTCACTGTTAATTCACCACAATCGATGTTATTCTTATCATTTTATTTGAAAACAGTGGAATAATTGATTTATTATTATTTAACTTCGAGCAGGGTAATCGGTAAACATGGATGTAATCATTGTAACCACAATATATGTAACCATTTTGATGAAATTGATTTATATGTTGAAGAACAGTGAAATAAAGGATGCATTGTCACTTTGATAAGAATGATCTAAAAATTAACAAACAATGAAATAACGGATGTTTAATCTTCAAATAAGAAGCATTAAACAACGTGAAGCCATGCATACATATGATAAATATGACACGAATTGATTTTATTTCTGAGTTGTATTCTATATCAATATTTATGCTGTATTAAATAGACAATTATACATATTCATAAATACTGTCTTATTCAACAAATCAGATGACAATCCAAAATATTTTTACATGTTTTAATCTAAGATTACATATGAATATACCGTTACGTATATTCACTATAAACATAAATGACGATAAATTTTAAAATGATGGCATATCCTGAAGTGTAGGATTTATTTTTTTACATTCCGTGACCAAATTGTATAATTCAAAGACGACTAGATATTGATTCAATTTGTCATCTCAGAGGATAAATGATAAATAATTCTACCAATACCAATTTACATCGTCATAATTTTTATCATTTTTAAACCCTGTATAGTCACCTTCATTATCGTCTGCAATGTCTAAATATATTTTACTTGGTCATATAGATGTTATTCAAAATTATGACATATGATATGTAAAATATGATAATAATAATGATAATAATAGAATATAACCCACCTGGTAGCATGCAGGAGTATGACGATGAGCCAGATGATTGGAGACAAGCTGGGTTCGTAGGAAGATTGTTGGATAACGAGTAACTCGGCACCGACGGGATCGAGCTGAAGCGAGAAGGATATTGGTTAAAATCATGTCTGGATTGGTTACACTCATTTTAGGTATTATTCGTTTCAAACAAATTTCATCATATGTTTAGAAAATTAATGAAAACGTATACTTCTCAATGTTTTCGTAAATCATGATAACTCTGGATAGGACTCTATGAAAAAGATTTGCCCTGATAGGGATATTGATAAACAAAACCATCTTAAGGGAACAGAAATACAAATATTTGGTTAATGATTTTACGGTTTATAAAGCCATTTCACAACTTATACTAGACCTATTTGGTAAAGTTTAATAAGTTTCATTGTTAGTAAAGAGGTTGTCCTATATAAATATGTATAGGTAATCCGTAATTAAATATTTCCGTGAAAAAGTATGTATTTTAATGCAAGAGAATGCAAGAAAATAATAAAACATTTTGTTGTGATAAAGTTTTAAAATAATACATTAACATATTTTTTCATTTGATAATGAAATTATTTCAACGGTTTTTCAAGAAAGCCATTTGTGCACAGCAAGTTTTATCAAAATACGATGTCGGTTAAACATTGTTCACATTAAACAGACATTGAATTATCACTTCGAATGCGGTAAGGCTATTACATTTAACACCTGCCTGTATTAAAAACTAGATGTTTGGTGTTCTGAACAGCGGATATGGGTTTGTAGCTCAGTATGTAACTAGAGAATGCTAAAAGTGTTAGCGTGTAGGCCGATGGAGGTATTGTGTAAAACAAATGACGTCGTCATTCCTTCATAAAGAACACAAATCTAAAGTAACGGATCTGGTTAAAAAAGCATTTCATCCTCTTTGAAAAGTGACAGGGGAAAAACAAGGAGGTTTTGAAGAGCAACAGATTTTAGCATACATGTCTGGTGTCTAGTGATATCTATGTCAATGGCAGAAGTATTTTCGATGTTTTGTCGCCACAAGTGTTGACATGCCACGTGTTTGAGCCTATTAAAACGTCGAAATCTGGCTAAATATTTTTCAATTACGGAGCGCCTCACGAGCACGTTTCTATTTTACTGCATATTATTAGCACTTGTTATTCAAACTGGGGAGGATTCATTGAGTTTATTTTTCAATTATCTCTTGTATAAACAGATTTTTTTCATTGATGGCAAGATACTTCCCATTTGCATTAATGAATATCGCCCTTAAGAGGCTGGATTGCAAGTAGCGGGGATGTCTGACTGACATGGCGGCCGCCTGGTCAATGTTGTCAGCGTGTGTCCGTCACTTGCCTCTGTCGCTCGTATCAATCTTCGCGGACATTAACAAAAACACTCACACACTCATCCGGTTGATGGGCTATTAACATATGATCGGTCCTTTCGCTAAAAAGCATGGCTTTTTCTCTTGGTGCCTTATTGATTACGGGCCTTGTGAACGAGTCACTTGGTGGTTTCTGGAACGGAGTCCAGCTGAGATGGCGAGAGAGGACGAGAAGAGTGGAGAGAGGTCGGGGCAGATGAGAGAACAGTACGAGACGAGACTATGATAAAGGAGAGAATATGATGAAAACAAATGACAAGATAAAAGGCCAAGAACGATAGAGAAAACATTACAAGAGAGGAAGGCGAGAGAAATTGACGAAAGAAGAAGGAGAAGTGAAGAAGAACACGAGAAGACGAGAGAAGGTAGGGAAGACGAGTGAGGACAGAAGAAGACGAGAAAAGACAAATGAGTACAGAAGAAGACGAGATAGGACCAGAAGGCGAAAGACGAGATTAGATGAGAGACGGCAAGTAAGAACAGGAAGATGAGACTGGACGAGAGACGACGAGTGAGGACGAGAGAAATCGAGATGTTAGCCATTATTTACAATGGTCCGTCGCCTCAAGGACAGTTCTATGGCACCATGGGGCTGCAGGAGAACCCAGAGGTCTCGTTGACAGACCGTTGTGCTTCCAGACGACGGGTTATCGACACGAGTCATTGACTTTACGATTATGCTGAGCTTAAGAGATTTAGATTAGCCCAAATAATGTTTATAGAATATTCAAATTAGCAAGATCGTTTCCAGAATTGCTACGCTGCTGGTCAGATATTTACGGGCAATACTATATACAAACCAAACAATAGCCTATTCCAAATAAGAATTAAACTTTTTCAAATTTTTGTCTATCTTTATTAACGTAACGCGTGTTACATTCAAGGCCTCTGTTCGCATTTTGTTCATGCGGAAACCTTTAACCTAGATTTCACTGATATGTTTGTGCAATTGCTCTGTTGTTGAGACCGAGGAACTCTTCACACGATTAGTCGAAATCTGGGTTAATATTTATCAATGAAATAGTTCCACTGCACGCACCTCTTATATTAATACCAACCATTCACAATGTCTACTACGCATGCGTGACAGAACGACCGGTGCGCATGACCCGGAACCGATTATCTGTGACAAAATCCACTCCACGAATGACGCTTCGTTTTGTTTTCACGTATTGGTTTCATTACAGGAATGGTGTGGATGACATTCCCTCGCTATCTGCGGAGACGTGTACAGCCATGTCACTCATTCTGCGCAGTATGAAAAGAACATCATGTCTGTTACGTCACGGTGTGATCTTGCTTGCCATTTCCCACACCTAGCCTCGATAAGACGACCCTCTATCCCAAGATCCACTGCCAGCCCCGTCTACGTATACCGTGTTGTGAGGGTGATTTATAGATGTATATATCATACCTAGATCGATACACGTCGATAACCCGGCTGCTGATTGGCAGAGGATGAAATGTACACCAGGAAACAAGAGCTCGAGCGACGGTTACGTATGATAGCCTCTAGATAAACGGTGTACGCCCGTACACCTTCCCTGTCACCGACTTTACGCTACACGTACACCGACTTAACGATACCGTGTTTCGCTGCATAACCCCTTGTTTCAGAATTTTGAAGTTCTCTTAGGGCTAAGCTAGTCTTATCTGGTTACACGTAAGACAATAATAATCCTCTCTTTCTTTGGTATGCCTCTCTTCGTTTTGTCATTAGCTTTATGTTTCTCATAAATCCTTTCTTCTAACTTTTGCAACAATTTAAAACATTTGAAAAGTTAGCTTGTACAACTTTAGGCGTTTCGTACTTATTCACGTGTAACGGTACAATAAAAGGTTTTTTTTATCTAAGAATACAGGATTTGATTTATTTGATTAATATTTAATACCAATTTTATTCATTCATAACCTTAAAATATCCAAAGACAACCATCAACATCTACATAAATGTATATTTGCAAATTGGTCAATGACATCAAAGTACCTAGAATTATGCATTACTAATCGAATCTTGTTTCCATGAAAATACGTCTTAAAGTAACGAAATACAACAAAGTGTTGTGTATATGCAAAAACAAGCAGTTCAAATCAGTACGACGATATCGAAATATACTATAGCTAGTACATACGGCAGGTTGCCGATTCGTTGTATCGACAAATACATGCATATTTCTTTTCATTTCGTAATAAATCATTTGCCACATGCAGGCATACAGAAAGACCATTGAGTAACACGTGATCGATACACCACAATGCACGATGTAATATTCTGGTGGTGGCACATCGTTGCAAGCAATTAAAGTATTGTATCACGTAGATAGATTAGTGTACGCCAATGGCCAAGCTGGCGCAATTTCTCAACATTAAAGTCGTTATGATTGCACTGGTTGAACTTGAACCTTATCCCCATAAAACATCAATCGTCACTCATTTAAAAAAGAAGGTAGGGCTTTTGGCACAACAGTTAAGATGAAAGGAATAAAACATGCATTAAACACGATGAAAGAACCATATGACCCGAAAACAAATCCAAGAAATGTGAAATGTGTATACAAATGAATTACAAATGTTTTCGTATGTGTATAAAAATTACAAAATGTTAAAAGTCAATGCCAGAATTTGCTAATAACACTCGAAAGGTTAGCTTTTTGTATCTCGACATTTCAAGAAAAAAGTTCGCTCATAAAATCAGATAAGTCATTTTTCCCAATCTCATCATTTAAAGAGAGAAGTATGAAAAAAAATTCAGACGAATATTGCCATTCAGTTGACCAGGGAGATTTAAATTTTGCCATCTAGCAGTTTCAATTGAGGCTAATTCACGACCGATGAAGATCTATTTACAGTATTAAAAAAAAGTTAAAATGGCAGACAAGAGAACATCTGTTCAAGAGATGCGTTAGCTCGTCTAGTTGTGAAGACTGCCCGGGGGTAGCGACTGTGATACGTCGGAAAACCACGTCGGCGAACAAATCAATCAATGAACTTGTGTCTTTAGTCCATTAGCCGAGAAAGCCTTACCTATAATTATCTGTCATAGAAGGAATCGGCTGGTGAATGGATGGATACATGCTGTTGGTAAAACTACTGTTGATGGGGAGTCGAGTGGCGCCATTTGCAACCTCGCGACGTTGGTTTCGGAGCTTTTCTTCTCGCCGCCATTTTGCACGACGATTAGAAAACCAAACCTGGTGATGAAACGAAATAGGATCGTATTATTAAGTAATTGATCATATAATTATATAATTATCGTTTAACAAAAGACATACAAATTTGGAAATAGTTAGGTTGATGTGTTCATTTACTGACACGTAGCTTTAAGAGAATGTTTTTTGTGTGTCTAAAGCACCTAGTATTTTCATTAAATTTTCTTTCATTTTATTTTTTCAAAAACGCATAGGAGTGCATAGATCTGAATATTGTATTTATGGAAGTAAAACAATTTTTGGGGGTTTATATACCCTAATATCAAATTTCACAGAAATTCTGCCAGATGCAATAATAAATATTTTTATATGAACAAAAATATGAAAATATTATATTTACCTGAATTCTTGCCTCAGGTAAGTCTATCTTCTGTGCAAGACGTTCACGAGCGAATACATCCGGGTAATGGGTCCTCTCGAATTCTGAAAGAGTAATAAATATATTAATTGTTTGATTTTTTATTAAATACAAGAAACACTGGATATACAAACATACAGTTGTTCATAGCAAAGATGTTAATACAAAGAATTTACAGTTTCAAATTAACAACAAACATCAAAATTGTGCATTTATTTTTTAAACAAAGTAATGGTATGAATTAAAATATAGAGATTAGAAAAGCAATGAAATTTAACAAATCTATCTTTTCAAATGAGTAAATAAATAACAACAAGAAATACCTTTCTCGAGTGACTCTATTTGAGCAGCAGTGAAAGAGGTCCTGTTTCTCTGCAATTTCCGTTTCAAGCGCATGCGCATCTGTTCGTCCGTCTCTCCGTTTTGTCCGTCGCTCTGACTTCCGGTTGATCCGGCGCTGCTATCATCTGCAATGTCGTGTACAGAACAGTTAGCCGTGAGCTTGTTACTGGCAATGATAGGACAGAATAGCAATCAACATATAACAATAGGGACAAACTGTTACTTTTCTTCCAACTACCCCACCCCGTGTTTCTGCAAACACGCAAGGTTACCGTACACTCAAGTACCGTGCATGCGGAACGATTTAAAAGCGGAAGAACACCATTCAAAATATCGAATTACAAAGTTAGAGTCTCGGTTCGATTTTTCCTAAAGGGGAAGGTGCAGTTTGGCCCCCACAATCGTAAATCTGTCTCACGATCATGACCGGGCTTAGGAAAAGGCTATATTTCATTGCGGGCAAATCACAGAGGCTCAGTCACATCACAGGAACTGGAATTAAGCTTTAGTCTTGCAATGGCATGCAGAAAATAATTGATGTCAGATCGAGGCTTTGAAGGTCATGCTGCATGTGAGGTCACGACGCGTGACCTTTGACGTAACGTCTGCATCCGCCATGCTGTTTACCCTTACTGATTGGATGCGTCTGCGCATGATCGCCTTCTGTCTGCATCAGATGCCTTTGGAAGATTTGACCAGAGGTCAACTGAGTGTATTTGTCCATCAAAGACGATCTGATGGCAACTGTGCTTAAAACAAGGCGCGTTTGGATGTTGAGTGGAGGCGTTATGCGTTATGCTAACATTGTCTTCCCTAATGCAGCTTTACACGTGCGCAACAACGATGAGATGACCTTTAACATATGAACTCTTTGCAGGTCAGCGATAAAAGAGCTTCGTGTTATGTTTGTTTGATTGCCAGAGTGTTTTTTCGATGACATAGTATTGTTATGTCAAAGGTTTATTGTAATAATAACTGCACCAATTGTAATGTGCATTAGTATGCCAATCGCTCATCCGCTTTTGGCTTGCACATGCGCAGATGCAAAGAAATTAATGACGTCATGTTATACATGGTCTCTGCAAATAACACGCTCACACTATCAGAGACGGCAAATCAATTAGCTTTGTCAATTTTTTGACGTTTTTAAGGCAAAATATGAGAAGGTAGTGAGGAAGCCCTATTGCATTTCGCCATGGATGCCGTTTAAATAAAAAACACTGCATCCTTTATCATATTTAAACGTACTCTCGTATTTCACAGACCTTTTAAAAACGGCCAAGCGTCATCTTGCGAGTCGAGACGGACTGAATACATTTGCCTCGTTATTTGTATAATAGTCTGCGACCAAAGCTGTAGGCTTTGCCTTGCCTACAATGCAATGATTGACTCGGATCAATGTTCATTTCAATGAGAATCCCGAGGAAAGTTGACTCTAATTTGTATTAAGTGGACTCGACATTACAAGTTCTCATAGTCAATTTCAATCACCAGAAAGGGACGAAAAAATCTAAATAAAGAGGATTAGTTTGCTTGATTGACAACGCTGTTGTCCGCATCACTCAGTAAATCTACAAATCATTCCGCGTTACATCAGGGCGCACCACTGCTGTTTGAGCTAGGAAAGTCCTTCTAGTAAAGTGCCGGATTTAACTTGTCCAAATTACGAATTTTACCTCTAACGAGCCGCTAGAGACGGACTGTTTTTACCAACGATTCAATCATAAAATTAGATGAAATAAGGGAAATCTGAAGACCGTTATTGTCCTATCTGGTTACACGGTCATTTATTATTAGACTACTTTTGGCTTAGCCATGTGATATATTGTGCGGCCCCACGCAACACTTAGAGATGATGTTGAAGTACGTTATCTCCACAATAGGCTTATGACAATCACTATATCCCATACTGTTTCTAAATGTAATATAGGAAGTCCTGTAATCTTACCCTTTAGAACGATTGAATAACAAATTTGCATACATGCAGGTTTCTTAAAAATCTCTAAATGTATATTGACACGGGAAAAGCAGCTAAACTGTATAAAGCAATCACTTTCAACGGCCAAACCATTCCATGTTGAATATCGCGCCAGTTATCATTAAACATTACAGCGTAGTATCCTATGAAAGGGGATATTGATGACTATCTTGATCGAAAACGGAGCAAGTCATGTATTTTTGATGGTCATTGAAGCGTTCCGTATACAACGCAACACTGCCGGGCGAGAACGTGTTTTGAACAAATCACGAGGGACCAAGATGGTCCTTTTGGGATTTGAACCCCGTACCTTCGGCACAAGACTATTGGCGGCTCGCTACAAGTTGACGTGAATGCATTGTTAAACCACTTAGGGTCATTTGCAAAACCTCTTTAATTGGAGAGAAAGATACCGAAAGCGTTCGCTTTTGCCAATGGTCTGAAAAGCTGTTTTCACGTTTTCAGGCTTCATTTGCGATGCGTTAGAATTTCTGTGAGGCCATTAGGTAAGGTGACGCCGACAGTGACTGGGTGTAGGAATAGGGCTTTAATAATCCACTCGGTGAATGAATGAATGAAGGAAGGAAGGTCTTGAATCAGGCTGACTGTCTGTCTATAGTATAAGAGGCGACGTTATACCCAAACTCCGCTCCCCGACTCCGGATACAGACTAACGTTGACAAGCAGTGCTCCAGAGTATGAGAAGTGAATGTAGCACATGTATGACTTGATAAATAGCCAGCATTGTGCCCTTCTGTGACTAGTTGATTCATACACAACGATTAAGTGCTCCAAAATACTAAACATATTTATACCCGCGCACAAAAGAAGTCCCTCTATGAAGCGAAGCTAGCAGCGGATTTCAATGGTCGAGTCGTGCAGGGTGTAGGGTATTTAATCGTTGCCTTTCTGGCCTTATTTACCTGGGACGGATTAAGAGGACGCAATGAAAGACTCAGCAGACATGTTGACGACATGACACAATGGCGAGGTGCTTTCATCACTCGTACAAGTCGGCTTTATCAATAACAAAACTCGACGATTGTTGCGTATTTCAATGCAGCGATGGTGCACCTTCGCTCGCAGTCGTAATGGACTGGTCGACGGCCTGACCATTATCAATACGTGTCGTTACATGCTTTGGATTAATTTTTACGATTTCAACAGCGTGGCCCCAAACGAACGCCTTATTTCAAACACGCGGTAAACGAATTGTAGACATGCGCATATTGCCCTTCCTGTCAAGAAGCCTGGCCCGCGGCAAAGCGAAAACGGAGCATGATTCGAAAGCGTCTCGCCTGCAATAGGTCGATTAACTCTTAATATAACTCAATTAAAGTTGCATAAGTACATAAATGAGGGGAATAAAGTCCTTTAAAGAAGAGACAATACAAATGAATTCCGCCGGTGGCTATTATGACAATGTGGTAATCCCTGTTAGCTTGTGGGTGAGGTTACGCAAACTAGAATAGGTTTAAGTGTAAGATGGCTACTCACTGGTAATAATAACAAGCAGCCTGGGAAAGCCCGTGGGGGTGCTGAAGTGGGATTACGGGGGAGG
This sequence comes from Steromphala cineraria, assembly GCA_916613615.1. Lineage (NCBI taxonomy): Eukaryota > Metazoa > Mollusca > Gastropoda > Trochida > Trochidae > Steromphala > Steromphala cineraria. The sequence continues at coordinate 22,093,001 of OU744736.1, read as the reverse complement.
GGAGATGTTTTATGTACCCTCGTGCTTAATGTTGCATGAAAATGACCAACGTGTCAAGAGTGGTCATCAGTAGCAATTGACCATTCAGAGTGAAATTGATGAGTCAATCTGAATGCACTGATCTGTTTACCTAGACTTGTATACCTATAGTTCTCGTACGTGTCACAGTGGAGGGAATAGATTGTTAATTGTTTACAATCCACCCTCCTGTACACTGAGAACAATATACACATATACCCCCTCAATCCAATACACAAAGGTTCTAAGAGACCAATATTTATGTCAACCCTATGAATTAGGGAACGACTCCCCTCCAATTTAGAAGAGGGTTGAAACCAAAGCAATTCAGGTAGATACACACTTAAAACGATTTTTATTGATTGTGATTGAAATGTACATTCCCGTATTCTCGGGTGTTGGCAGAGGGCTTTCTTCATAAAACTGGAGGAGGGGGTCTGTCGTCACTGTACTTTGACATACAAATAATAAATATTATATAAACCTGATATCCCTTCTGAAAAATCTTAAACCTCCCCTTGAATAGTAGATGGGGATACCAACATCTACCTCCTTTATCAATTAACAGTACGTATCTTCCTGGTTTTGAAGCTATCAGTTTGGTTGTTACGTGCTTCTGAATGAACGAACACTTATTTGTAACTAGCACCGCCTAATGCAATATTATGTTTCCACATACACAACAAGCGGACAAGAACATGACGTACATAATAAAATCTACATCTCTCCCTAAACAGTGTATTCACGATGGCTAATGGAGCGTCGATAGCAATTACCTTTCGATATCAATGTTTATTCTCATAATTTGTGATAAAAAATAGCAAATACCTACTTTTATTGCCTGTGGAATGGATATATGGACACTTAATGTTGTGATAATGTTGAAGAAATTATAATTCACCAAGTAGATCTTGACTCAGCGGTTGACATTTATATTGCAATGTTTGTGCATTTAGGATTTCATAATGGATTTCGATAACCCATAGACTAAACAACGCTTACAAACGGTTTGTACGAGATTCGAATCATTACACAATACGGGAACACATGTAGCATAACTAATAAGCCACGGATCAGTTATACCATGTTAGCCAAATTAAATGACACCTGCCAAACGATTTACATGAATTATATGAATAAATTCTCTGAAAGCATGGACATACATTTAGTGCATGTTCCAGCTTGTCAGTTTAATTAATAAACACAATTAAACAGTTTGTGATTGTGTTTGGTTAAACATAAAATTTTAAATAAAGAGAATTGGTATATATGAAAAACACATAGGAATTCAAGAATTTTAATTGAATTTCGTTTTTATTTGTTAATGTAAGCGATTATCAAGAAAATGTGTGAATTCGTTGATAGAGTCTTGTGATATATGAAATAAAGTACCTAGATGCACATGAAAAAAAAACCGTAATTGGAATTAACGGTTTGATAACGAAAATTAATTCTGTGGAAATAATGTTCTTTTCAAAGTTTTCATATAATGTTTTTACTTTGAATTCAAAGCGCCTAGCAGTACATGCATCATATTGTTTCAGCAAGGAAACTTTGACGTTTTTGTTATATAGACAATAAACACTTTTCCATGTCACAAGATGATATAAGACTTAAATTAAAATTCTGAATTTTTATTAAGCAATATTAATCTAGTGACATATTTTCCATTAGTATAAAAAGTATCATCAAATTGTTTGATATGTAGATGAAATTTTCTTTTTAATCAATACAGCTATGACCATAAATAGGTTGATAAGGAATAGAAATATCCAAATCCATTTATTTTGTCATAGTCAGGCAACGATGTTTTACACGACCTCTAACTATGTAAAACTTCTCTCTATGAGAAGGGTGGTTGTTTTTGAAAAGTTGAAATTATTAAAAAAAATATTCTCACTGAGAAGGGTCTGAAACCCTGATTTCTAACTTTTTATCATTTTAAATGAATTCAAATGAACCCTTAACAGTTTTTTCTTTGATAATAGTAGTCAGGAGAATTCTGAGATTCTTTGATTTTATCCCAAATACCTAAACTATACTAAAACCTCTCCAAAATAAATTTTACATCCGATTGTATCCAACATACTTAACCTATAGTAAAAACTCTTCAAAATAAATCTTACATCCGATCGTATTCAAAGTACTTTGATTGAACTCAAAATCAACGATATAAAAAATACTTACGTTTTTTCTCTGCCGACATGGGTGGTGTAGTCTGAGGAGGGGGGTAGGGGTTTGGAGCTCCGAGCCCCCCGTGCATGGAGGCTGTGGGGGTGTACCAGGGGTTGGGGCGTGGCCAGCCCTGTCCGTTTAGAAGGCCCAGCTTATCATACATGGAGCTCTGGCCCATAACCTTCTGGTTCTCACAGGCTAGCGTCCTCAACACTCGGTTGATGGAGGAGACCTGCAATGATAATAATAATAATAATAATAATAATAATAATAATAATAATAATAATAATAATAATAATAATAATAATAACAATGACGATGATGAAGATGACGACGATGATGATGATAAAAATAAAAATGATAACAAATAGTGATAATGAAAATGATAATGATGATAATTAAATTTTTCTGTTTGGAAAAAATAACCAGAAGGAAAACATGCCTTAAACGTCTTTTGATAAATCATGCAGTTCGAAACCCAAAAAGGGTAAAATTTTAAGAATAAGAGCGAAGTGTTAAGGTTTAATCGTTCAGCCATTACAATATACTTAACGTTCAGAAATAAAAAAAACGAAGAGGTATTTATAGCATTTACGTTTGTAGGCTTAACATTGAAAATATTATATAACTATGCTAGAAAGACATATTTTTTGCTCTAGGTGAATGTTTTCAATAGACGTACCCCATTTTTAAAACATAAAATGTGATGGAAAGTGTAATTTCTTCTTTGAAACATGCTACATTCACATGAAATGTGATAATATAAATTTAAAAAACCTCAATTAAAAGTAAGCGAAAAATTATTTATTATTTTATATATTTTATTATTTATTAAAAGCTTTCCCAAACAAGAAACAAGCATTTACAAGTATCACAATTAACATCTAAATGTTTTTATTAAAGACGAAAAAAAGAGAAATTTTATCACTTGACCTTAATATCAACACTTTTTATTTTTTCGAGTTTTTTACAAATCTTTCCAAATAATACAAACTTGGAAACTTAGAAATTAAATCGAAATTTATAATTAGTAAATACGTTGGAGATTTTGAATTACAAAAATAACAAATGTAAATGTTTCTATTTCATCTACTTAAATAAAATCAAATAACAGAGAACGTTATCGGAAATTTCGCACATTTATCCAAGAAAAAACTATTAAGAACTAGAAATTAAAGTATTTGAAATGTTTCAAATGTGTTACAAATCAAAATCGATAAAATTCAACACAGGCGACGTAATGGAAAGTCAAATCAAACGTTGCTTCTGATAATCAATTCAGAATTGAATAAATAAAAAACACAGTAAAGTATTTGTACATAAATAAACGAAGCCTTTAGGATTAAGAAAAATATTCGAAAAGGTACAATCGGCGTTATGAAAGGCTTAACCTTAAGTTGCTAAAATATTATCTATGAAAATAAACATTTTAAAACTAAAAAAACATTTATTTAAGATTTTAGATACAAAACTCGTCAAAAGAAGACAAGACTCTGGCATAAGATGAAGAAGTAACGGACTCAACATAGACTTTTAACCAAGGATACATAACAAATTCCCTGCCTTGCGTTTCTATATTATCCATTGTTTATACAACAAACTGACACTTTACCAGTATTTCTGTCACTTGTCACGCTTTAAATTATCGTTAGCAGAATTTTGTGTGTGCTTTTATTGTCCTTTTGATGGATTTATTATAACAAAACTCATGTCCTAATCCTAGTCAAATCTCTTGACATTCCCCAGTATGTTGAAGGGAGTGCTTATATCCAGTGGCAGTGGATATACCTGACAGTATCCCCAACATTGTTTTCGTTCTCATTCATCCACAGAGTAAACTAGCATTCTCTATGTGTGTCACCAGTCGTCCCGTGATTAATTACATATTCGGAAAATATTTGTGCTACATATTTCTTATTTTTAAGAGAATTAGAACATATCATTCTTCGTGGGAAGATGAGGATGATAAATTGAACGAGGCTGGTATAAACATAATTTGTTTTGGCAAGATTTATATGTTTTCTTTCAAATAAGGAATGATGACGTAATCAACTTGTGAAAAGGTTGAAGGTTGAACAAATATATAATTATTCATATCACTAAAAATGAAAAAAAAATGATATAAAAGTTATGTGACATTCTTCGAATTCATAAAAATGTTATTCAAGCAAACGTTTTTATTTCTGATATATGTCTTACGATGAACATTTATTTGCAAATCTTGAGAAAATAACGCTTAATGTGAATATTCGTTTTTAAGGAGAACATTATAGATAAAATAGAATCTTATGGTGTATATTTCTTACGATTAACTTGACAAATGACCTATTATGAAGGACAGGGTATACACAAAAACGGAAATCCTGAATACAAACGAATCTTAACTATTTAGAAATGATAAAATGCTCTCTTTATTTTATTCGAAATCGGAGACAGTCCTCGTTTATTATCTAATGCAAACAATCAACCTTAGCCAAGTCGTCCAAAAAAGAATTATTTCAAATTTTGAAAGTTTTGATGGGGAATACTATTGAAAATAAATTAATGTCAAATGTGGGGAATGTCTTAAAAATGCGATTTATTGGTAAGATTGGAAGCGAGCAAGATTATTACATCACATCCAATAGCTAGATGGCTCCCTATGCCCGTGCATGGAACCCGTTAGGGCCACACAATCTCTTTAGAACTACCCCCTTCTTTTTAATGTTTTCTACAAATTTTGCGGTTGACTAGCTTTCCCCCGTGTGGCCATGACAACAGAAGATTCTGTAGAAAAAGAGCTTTGGTTCCATAAACTAGCCAATGAGAGTCGTTGCTTGCATACAGAGACAGCACAAATTAAATGTGTCATAATGTTCACGTCTCCGTCATTATATAGAAGCATTCATTTGAAATCTTTACAAATTCATACGGCAAATACGTGACATAAAAACTAAAGGCGGTGTAATTTTGAATAAAATATTATTTCAAATGGCAAGGATAAAAAACGTTTGTATCAGTGAGTGGGCAATCTAACAATTTACAATTCAAATCATGTCCAGGCAAAAATTACTCGCAAATTCGATTTCTGAGAATGGATCTTAGGACTTTGTTGTGAATATTTATATACCAATTATTTGTAATGACTGTGTTCGTCAAATTCATCATATTGCAATGACTGACGCGATTAAAACGAACAATGCCACTAACTTTGAATTGAAGTTAGTTTACATATTTGTTGTTAAGGTTCCGACAAGAAAGTTCATCTTAATAACTCTTTTACAAAGATATTCTATAACAGTACTACAATACCTGCATTGTATATTCATAAATGTATGAAGAATCATATTAACAATATTATTGTTATCATATTTCTGTTGAGTTTAACTTTGTTAATTTAAGGGATGGTAAGATTTACAAATTTGTTCATTCAGTTTAAGTGAAAATGTCATATACAAGATTTTACAGTTAAAAAAACCCAATGTAACTAAAAACATGCACATTGAAAAGTATCACTTTCAAATGCTTATATATTTACAAACATTGTAGCAGATGTTTTTTTCTTAAAGCAGTAAGAAAAACAGTATATGTTTGTATAATATGTGGGTGAATGTATTTAGTAAAATAAAATATATCGACATCACTATAACGACATCACCATTGAAAGAATACAAATTATGACCAAAACATCAATAAAGTATTTGTAATACATTTTCAATAGTATCTTATTGTTAAGATTTCAGTCAAAGGTTTCTATCTAGAAAATCTCACTGTTCTTTAATGTGCCACTCCTCAATGCTTATATACCATTCTGGGTGCCTTTTAATGACTTTTTACTCATGTTTTCAATATAAAGACAACTCTTAACCACAAACTTTATCTTGGAAGGTCGGCGACACAAAACGTTCCCTGTTACAATGATAAAGTAGGGAGGTAGAAGAAAACCCTGTGGAAACACCATATTAATTAAGATTTCCTATCACTCTCCTGTCACCACAAATTGCTGGCAAGAGGGAAGAGGACCCTTGGCTAGTTGCTTTGCCGCTCCGAGACATAGTCAATCTTGCTCCCCTCTCCAGATCCCAAAGGGACCTCTCCAATGAATTTCACTTAAGATATCTTGTCGTCAATTATGGCGCCCGTGTCACCAATTGTGTGGATTTAGTAGAGGGCACCCTACCTAGCCAATCTTGCACTGACGGTTTATGGTGCAAAAGGGGCCCCTTTCGTGTCGGAGTAATGGGGTAAAATATAAAAACACAATAAAAAGAAACTACGTATTGGATTGCAAGAGACACATATTGATCTGTTGTGATATTGACCCCGGGGATCTTCGTCGCTGCTTCAAAGAGCCATGTGAATACTCTTCGTCTGTCGTGAATACAGCTTTAAAAATTAAAATATTCTTTAAAATTAATCGATTGGGAATGTAAATATGCATAGGACAATCAAGGCGGAAGTCGATTAGAAAACCTCGGCGGTAGACAGCGCCGTCTTGCCTTTATCTGGAAGTGCTCGGAAGTGTGCCTTGTCACCAGAAACAGACTAAAAGCCATTTTTCATCAAAAGATCGCATTATTGAAGTTAATTGTGTCTTCTAAAACGTTGAATCTAATCAAAATGGTAAAAGCAAGTAAGAAGTTGGGAATAGAGGTGCCTTTTACCGCAGTGTCGAAATCCCGGAAACACCCGGGTATGTGGACAGGGGTGCCGTGTTGCCGGTCAATGGGGAGGAAATTGGAAGGGAGATGGAGTCAGATGAACGGTATCAGTAACTAAGTGACAAGGCAACCGTTTACATAGCATGGAGGCCGACATATAAACATGGAATGAATGCCTGTAAACAATTAGTCCACATGCTTCGTGTGACGTTTGGCACCATCTCAAAGGACCTTTAACGCTAAGTCTTAGCAGGCGTTCTGGATCAAACCCTGATCGAGAAAAAAATCATTTTCTGTCAAAACTTGCCATGATGGATGCGCTGTTTGGAGCTGTCACACTGCTATTGGTGTGCAGGCACACTGAATACAGGTTCGCTTTATGATGCACGAGCTTTGGCGAGTTTGAACGAGCACGAGAAGAGAAGACACGTGAATGTTGAGCAGTAATTTGTTTTCATCCAGAACAAAACGGACAGAAGAACCATAGCCCTGTCATCAACTGGGATATAAATTACTTTCATTTCTGGTGCTTGGAGCACGGGCGAGTTGATGAATAGCAGTGTCTAGCTGAAGAGCTTGAAGAAACCGGCCATCTACTGCTGTCCATGCTGCGCTACATAACGAGAGTATGTGTCATCCGGGGACGGTCGCCTCTGACCCCCGCCGAGACTGTGGGGGCACCCAACCGAGAGTAAAAGACGTTCTAAATAGCTACATCGGGGACTGATAAATTTCTTTAGTTCTAAGAAAGGTAATTAAATCGAAAATCAACATTCGTGGGTGCAAATTAGAAGAAATGAGGAAATGTCGGCGAGCGCCCGCAACTACGAGGACCGTAGAGGGCTTTTAAAGCATTCGGTGAAAAGTTCCAATTTGCGTCAAAGAGTAGGCACCGTCCCTGCCGTCTTAACGGTATCTTAGATAGTTATGTGTGCAACCTAGCGGAAAGTTTCTTCGCAGATAACTGCGCTACTCTGGCAAGAAAATGGCTGCTTTCGCGATTTAATAAATTGGTGACGTTTATTATTATCAAGATGAGCCGAAGGGCCTAGAAATAAAGGAGAATTAGGGACTAGATTTCGGCGGTACACAAAGAGAGGCTCATGCAAATGAGGTAGGAGCGAACTCACCACGGGCGCTCAGGCGGTAAATTGTTCAGTCAAGCGAAGGCGATTTGATTTTTTGAGAAAAATCATCGCAGATGTGTCAAGTTTTAATTAATATTTCAAAAGGTGTGCGAGGAAAGGCAAGTTTACGAAGGAGTTTAACATCTGATTCATGGAACAGACGCGCTCAAAAATGTTCCGCTTTGCATTGGTGTCAAAGTGCCGGGAGAACCGTAATCTCCGACCTGGACTCCCAGAACCAGCGAGAACAAGGTGAGAACTCCGGTCTCCAGTACTTGTCTGCGCTGAGTCCAGGCCAGTCTACACAAGAAGCTGACGAAGTGCCTTAGGCTACCCTGTCACAGGATTGGAGCTGCGGCAGGCATTTGCCAGTCAGTGAGAGGATAATTAAAGAACTCCGAGCTGGATTCTGACGCTTGTCCAGATCTAACTGTGAGTTCCTGTCTTCTACAGCCTGGAGCTGATTCAGAAGGGGATAGACTGGACGGAGGTGCTGAGAGAACGACTCCGGACATCTGGACTCACAGCTCTGTGACCATGCGGTCAGGGGATCGACAGTTGATCCAGCAACACCTACACACCTCACTGAAGATGTGATGATGTGTGAAGCCTTCAACTTGTTCTGTTGCAATATGAAATCTTTAACTTTTTAAGTCTCCGAAAATTTTATTCAGCCTTTAAATCTAAAAAAATATGTTAGATTTTTAAGATTACAAAATGGTTGGAATTGAGATAAGTAAGAGGGAGAAACAAATCATTTTGGACGTAAAAACGAAAATACCAAGATGTTTCTTATGCTAACAGTGAAATAATGTCTTGGCACAACTTATAACAGTTTTGATAAAGTGATGAAACTGTTGAGACGTTGAAAGGAAACTACCATTTTTTTGGTAAAATACTATCCGTTATGGGTTTGAAAATTCCTTAATAAATATAATACTTTTATAAAAACGTCAATAGTTTGATAAAAACAGTTTCCAAAATGAAGGATTTACTAAATTAACCTAACTGTTCCCAGATTCGTCCGAAATACATCATAGTAATTACGATCAAAACATTCTTGTATAATAAATCTACAGCACGTTCAGTAGAGAAAATATTAACACATCAATTATTTCATATCAAGGACAAAAAATTGACAATTTATGTAGTACAGGGAAATGTTCTAAAACAATGTTTTTTCATTCTTAATTTTTGGTTTCAAATAACGAGGTCAAAATATTTTTTCAAACAAATAAAAGTATGGTTACAATTGGTTTTCCCCCTTATCCTTTATCTTTAAAAATACCAAATTTATTAACTAGTCTAACTACGCTTTGGTAAATCCAGTTTGTTGTCAATACAGATAAAAACTTACGTTGAAGCTTATTCATTTTTAACAACTATACATAAAAAACGTTTTGGAAGTTAATTAAAAAAATTCATATCCGATTTTAGTAATATAATTTTTGACACCAAGGAGGTGTAAATCGATTTTGAAAGTGGTATTTATAGCTACGAGTCGTAAAAAATTCATAGTAAGAATAGTAGATATGAATATTAAATTAGTGTTACATCATATTTCCGCAACTACGGACACTTTGAAGGAGGTGTGACAGTGAGAAGCGTAAAGTTCCATTCATTATGAAAGACGGGGAATTGAAGATAAGAAAAGGCGAGAAATTGCCACATAAAAATCGATGGGAAGGTTAAGGTGTTTGAAATGTTGAAAAACATATGATACATTATACAATGTATACCACGGTAAAATCAGTTTGGGGGAATATGAACCACTGCCTAGTTGCTAACTAATTTCGACAAGAAAGGGATTTTCTCACGCAGTCATATTTCCCTCTCTCAAGAAAGAAGAGCTAACAACTTTAAAAATTGAGCGATGAATAAATTATAGAGCGTCAACACCAACAATACACATATTAACCAACACGTATATTCAATTACTATATAATACCGACTAGTGGACCTGATGAGTAGGTTAGTGTTTATCATATTGGCATGTCCTAATAAATAGCAAATATGATTTTTGTTAAACCTCCAAAAAAAGACATTGCCATTTCGAAGAGTGTATTGGGTAGAAGAGTATATTCGAAGACCGTATAAGTAATCGAAGAATAATTTTAACACAGAGCCAAAAATATCAACCAATTTTGATTGGTTGATCAGAGACAAAATCGAAAGAAAATCAAACAATATAGTTGCTTGTCCTCGACAAATATTCCTCCATTGATAAGACGACCCCGTTGAAATATATCATAACGCTTAATTATATTAGACACCAAGGAGGCTTTGGGAGCAAAAGCTGATAAAAAATGCCGTGAATCTGGGGAAATATTGGATTAATTTTGCAAAGAAGCTTACCTAGCCATTCTTATAAACAAATGTAGCTACTTGAGGATTCCGTGTTAATTTAGTTGCAAGGAGAGAAGGCCAGGCTAACACGTGGATGGCCCGAGGCTTGCTTTGAATCAGCCATCTCTAATCCTCTCACTCTCAATTTGAGCTGCATCGGCTGTAATGAGTGCGGACTCGTTTGCACCTGCCCGAGACCGGCCGCAAACTCACCCAGAGAAATTAAGTGCAAATTTTAAGATAATTAAATTTATCAGGTATTCCTTCAAACCAAGAACAGATCGTCTTATGGCGTCCTTGGGGCTTTTGTTATTTCCTACTCAGCTTCTTGAAAACCAGGCTCCAATCCGGTTTAGGGAACTCGAAAGGGGATTTGTTATAATTTTGCAATTTCATTAGCATCCATAGCTAAGCGAACATGTAAAGATGTGTTTCGATCAGTTACTTATTATCACCCTGACGTCCACCATGATGTGGCGGCCATCAAAGCCGATCCGCATCTTCTATTGTTAAAAAAATTATTCTGAGAAATCGAATTGTCACCTGGATTGTAGATGTGATTAAATGTTATATACTGAAGGCAAAATGTTTTCTGCTCATGTGAGTCACAATGCGGCGTCTATAATGTATTCTTAGTTACTCTGAAGTCTCGTAAGTAGGTGTAACATCCATAAAATTCGTCTTATAACTATGTCGCTACATTCTCACCCAGTTATAGCCTACAAGAGGTATCTCTCTTCAAAGAAAAACACTCAGCTATCTTCTTTAATATTTGATTGATTCAACTCGGGCGTGAATAATCTATCGTAAGGTATCCGTGTTTCTCTTGCATATAAACGACTTATATTTTATTTGGCGTCACAACAAACTCACAATAGTTCAAATAAAGCCATGATTTCATCCCTTCAAACGATGGATCTTTTGACCATCTACAGCCATTTATTATTTGTGCTGAATATATAGCTTTTGATCATCTCCCCTTCTACAATAGGAGGAGGCCCATTAGCTATCGGCTGCCACACTGACTCTCATCCAAACTCACTATCCGCATTCCATGTAATTTTTATAGATATACACAGAAAAGAACAGGGCTCAGAGGCAATCCTTGTCTCAGTCAAGCAAAAGCCATTGCCAGTTGGAAATCTGGCATAGGGCGAAGACCACAGGTATTGGAGTAGGTATGCCGATCCCGCCATAAACTGTCCTCTTTATTGAATCGTTAAGTATCAGTAAAGGACAGTGCGACTTTATAGATACCATACAAAACTTTTATCCCCTCAGCGTTTATTCGCGGCCAGCAGAGAGTTTTACGGCCCGTAGAGGAACAGGGAACGGGCATGTTCCTTCCTCGCCGAGCGATCGTCTCACGTTGAGGCTTCGCTCACAGCAAGAGGTCTTTCTGTGCAAGCGGCACTTCCCTCACAAAACATGTTAAATATAATATCCTTTACCCAGCAAACAGCACGCATTTGAGGCCAATTGTGGCGCATCTTTGAAGCTGAAACTGAATGGGGCTTGATGAGAACAGATGGGGTAGTCATCGCGCTCGGGCAGAAAGGGAACCCAGCAGGGGACGCTCTACCCCTTTACTCTCTGTAAGGGACCCAGCAGAGGTATTCAACGCCTGGAGAAGGACCAAGTCATCCTCCTCCTCCCCTTCTCTTCCTCCGCACATTTTTGCAGGCCCGGATAACAGTTAGGATGGACCCAACAAACTATTCGGACATAATTTCTGCACTAGGTTTGTTACACGGCGCAGGTGTTAGGGTAATGACAAATGCTCCTTATTTCGATGTATGACTCGGCAACTTCTTGGCTATGATCAGTGACTCATAACGACCACCTATATCAGAATCTTCGTATCAAAGGATTAAACGAAATAAGGACATTTAACAAATATGATATCATTTTGGTCAATTAAAATCTTTACGGAAATGATGACATCAAGAGTTCTGCAATGTCTTTTCAATTATCGTTTTTGATAATTTCATGTACAGTAAATGTATAATAAATCAAAGTTAATCTCATGATTAAGATGTATCAAACAGATTTATTCCCTGCAACAAACTGAGGATAATTTCTATACGCAACGTCACTTATGGTATCTATTGTTTAAAATGAACGGGTACGGTAGGTACCTTTTGGTGGTTTTTCTATAATCACGAACCCTTTGGTCCTTTTTCTATTTTCCCAAACCCTCTGTATTTTTTCTATATTTCCAAATCAATTTCTAAACATCTTTCTACGTCCCCCAGTGAATAAAACTACTATCCATATCGACAACTCAACACATGACTGCTCTGTGGAACTTTCCTGTCTCTACAGACTTTTGTCCGACTTCTGTTGTCCCTATGGACATTGCAATAAAACAGGACGATAAAGAAATGTTTTGTAGTACGCTGCAACAAGACATAGCAATAAAACTAAGATCAAAGAATAAGTCGTCTTTAATACAGCGCTCTGTTGGTAGCTTTGTGGGTCGAATTTTTGCGGTATGAGTAAAAAGGGAAAATGTGATCTAGTTAAAGAGACTGTTCCATAGTCTTCCTGGTCGGCCATCTTGTCTTGTCACAAAAATGTACCTTTTGTTAGTACACAACTCAAGAAGGATAACATATATTGATATATGATATAAATGATATAGTTTCCTAAAAAGCTACAACGAGAGCATCATCTCTAAAACCTTCAGTTGGATCAGGATTGGATGTTTGACATTTATTTGGGGATGACGGTAAAGTGTCGACCGCTCTCAAAGACCTTCATATTGGCGTCACGATATGTTGAGGTCACGTGACTTTGGAAGCACGTTATTGGCTGATTTACTTTCCTTAGGGATCATCAATTATTTTAATGCAAGGCCGACATTGTTTATATGGGAGCATGGTTATAGTTTTAGTGCCCAATTGTAAATATCATTGCGGTTTCGAATATTTCATCCAAACAAAACCTTAACAGCATGGGCCTTAGATGAAAGAATTCAAGCAGTAATAAAGATTTCATATTTCAATTCTAACTGTAACCTCACGAAGAGTAGAAGAATTCAGAGATTTTTTATCTGCCTATTGTGATTTATTGTTTTTAGCGAGGAATAGATTTCGGAGGAATGCAAACAACCTTCTGTGCACGCGATGTGCATTAGATGATTTTTTTCGAAAACAATTCTCAGCACTTTCTGGTGTATATTTCATATATAATTTTTTATTTAACGCGTGTGTGTTATTATACATTTTTTTCTAAAAGGAAATGAATTCATCCGCCTCATTTTAACCACTTAGCTTTAACAGACAAAATGGAAGATAAGTTATAACAGCGAATACAATCTAAAATATCTGCATAGATACAAGTTGAATTTAGAATTTGGAAAATTTATGTTAATCATCTTAAGGTAAATTTAGAAATTGAAATTCAGATTTGTATTAATACGGAAAACCACATACAATCAAATTCAAATACGAGCGACAAAATAAAAATCCCAAGTTCAATGTCACTTTTAAACAATAAAAAAAAACCCGAATCTGAATACTTCTGTCCCGTTTTGACCGCCTCCATGGTCAATATTAATTCCCCCCCCCCCCCATATAATAATGTTTTTAACCATCAAAAAAGAATATGGAAAATTCTCAACAACTTTTAATGTGTAGCATGCAATATGAATATTCGGCGCTAAAACTATAGATGATGATTATTATTTTTATTATGATATAATACTTACACTAGGTATGTTGTCCTGGTTACAGACAGCCTCCGAGAGGAGCCTATCGCGTATCTCCCAGGCGAATATAGACGGGCACTCGCGTTTGAACTGAGCAATCTTGGAAACAACGTCATTGGTGGCAACCCGTGGTTTACTCCCACCGATTGCTCGGGGTCGGATAGACCCAGTTTCGTAATAGCGGCCTAGTATTTTGCTCACACAGCCGTTTGAGACCTGGAGAATTCTGGAAATGTCACAAGGCCTGGCACCACTGTGGGCCAGTTCCACTATCCGCTGCCTGGTTGAATCCGGGAGGGGTCGGCCATTCACAAACACTCCCCCCAGCTGGTTTACTCCACTGTGGCCTGAAAGACAAAATTCTGGTTAAATAAAGTACTTGAATAACGGTTTAACGAATAATTTGAATAATTTGAATAATTTGAATAATTTGAATAATAATAATGATGATGTTGATGTTGATGATGATGATGATAATGTAAAAAGTGTTTCTAGCTGGTTAAGAATTATGCTGACAAGTGTTGTGAAGAATTATATTTACGAAGTGTTGTGACGAATAATGGCTACAAGTGTTGTGACTGAACTGAACTTTATTACACTCAGGTTGCAAACTGCAACATAAGAGATAAATGATTATGTTTACAAGTGTTGTGAAGAAAAATGCTTACAAATGTCGTGAAGAATAATATTTACAACTGCCTTTCCGAATAATGCTTAAAACTTTGCAACGTATGATGCATGAAAATGTTATGAACTCTTTGACAAAAAAGCGAAGAAACTTTAAATGTTTTAACGAATTGTGTTTGCAAATTCTTTGGGAAAAAAGAGTATTTTTTTAAACGAATAAAGTTTACAATTATTTTGCAATGAAAGGTTGTATGCAGATATTGTATCTAAAGCTTTCAAATAATTCAAGTGTATTGATAATTTCATGTCACTGGATATTTTAGGGAAAAAATGATATCATTAAAGCTATTTTCACTGAAATTAAAAGAAATATACCTAAACAAAGGCCATGCCAATAGCATGATTTTTGTTTTTGGCTTAAACGAAAGTAAGATAACTTAAATTTGCAAAACACACTGAAATCATCAACGACAAAATTATGGCATTAAAAGCATCCAAACCCCAAATTAAAAATATATAATTTATAATGTATGTAATATTGGGCATATTATACGCGAGCTTAACAAAACTGCAGTAGCCGACAGTATGATGTTTGAAAAAAAGAGAATAATTAAAACATGGCAAACACAAGTGTGATTTTTCAAAAGAGCAACTGTTTAGTAAGTGTAGACAAAAGCGATCATGTGCTGTATTGATTGTAAAGTTGATCATTCCAGTCTATTTAACACTAACTCAACAAAGTGTCTATCATACAAATACGTCACTAGACTTTCTGACACTCTATGTAATTAATTCATCTAGGCCGTTGTATTGCATTCTTTGTTATTAACAAACCACTATCTATTGTTCGCGCTCCTTTGGTTTGCTGGTGTGAAAACATTTGTAACGTGATACCATTTATTAGTGCTAACAATCATTTATCAATTACTTATATGTATTCCTTTCCTTTTGATCTATCATGTAAAATGGCATATCATTTTCTTATCAAAGAGGTGCTCGTGTGTGTCATTTATGTAGCTATTTCAATATGGAATATTTTAAATATACATTTAAACTTTTATTGCACATCAGCACTTCTCAATGTTATGTCAATTGTTTTTTTAACACGTTTTTGTTCACGAAATTGATTTTTGAAAAAAAATATTGCCATACAAGGGATCCTAAATCATAATGAGTTTCAGATTTTTAATCATTTTAATTTCCCCAAATTGTCTACAATGTCAGCTTTGGGGATATTTTGTATGATTGTATTTCGTTAGAATGATAAAATAAGCTGTCATGTGGAATTTATTACCCATTTAAAGGTTTGAGTTAATACGACCACACCGTATCTATAACAACGAGTGTGTTTGATAGAACAAGACCAGAGATCTGAAATACATTAACTGGCCACCAATTACAGCTCATCTTTCACCATATGATTATATTGCTTGTCGGAAAACTACCTTTGAAATAGGACATTATAGCCTTTTAACTAAGACATTCAAGAAAGGTTGCTTCATGAAACAAAACACTCTTCATAAATATCGGCTTGTAAAGCCGTACAGAGTAACGAGGGAACCACGCTGCTTTGTGTTTTTAATATTTCATATCATATTTTAGAAACATTTTGAGGATTTTTTAATTAGGTCTTATCTCATAAATTAACTGTGTATTTAAGCATAATGATTTTTTAAAAGTGGTAAAATTACTGAATAATACTGTTTTGAATAAACCTCTTAAAAAAATCGGTATCTCATAATAATGAAATAATAATGAATATGGATAATCTGGATTTAAACCTAAAAACGTGTTTTAATAAAAAAAAGAAATATTTTATGTTAACTCGCTTTACAAAATATTCCTTCAAATCCTTAAAAAAACTTTTGAATTATTGAAGATATATTGATATTGACATGCGTTTTGTACATTGCTTTTCAAACTATAATAGGCATACATACAGATGAAATGACTATGGGGTAACACTTAAAAGTCTATAAGAAATTCAGCATATTTATAAGCATTATTGCGACAGTCATTACTGCCTTTTTCAATTTCAAACCATTTTTAGGCATTTTTGCAGATAACCTGACAAAATTGCACAGAACTACAAGAACGGGGCAATGTCAATGACTTCAAGAACGTATAGCTATTTCAATTCAGGAACCAAAAGAACTGGGCAGTGTGAGGAACTACATGAACGGGGCAATGTCAAGAACTTCAAAACGTATAGCAATCTCAATTCGGGAACTACAAGAAGAGGGCAATGTCAAGAACTACAAGAACGTAGCAATCTCAATTTGATGGCGAGATTTCGTGTTGAAGAAAACCGTTAAACGCCTGCGAGCTAGAAGCTATCGACATACCTTCCAGCTTGTGAAGAATTAGGACTACAATGGATTAAGAACTTCTTCGCCGAGGATTAATTGCAGGCTATTGTGGACGAGGTTAAATGTCAGCAAGACAATCGGCACATCGCTCCTAGAACACAAACGACTGACCATACAATGCGGTATTTTCTTTAATTTCATTTGGACAAAATAACTAAATTAAGAGCATCCGCTCGCGAAGCATCCTCACAATCCCCGAGCTCGCGGTAAAATCTGACTGCGGCGGCGGCAGATAGCAGAAACACTTCACTTCCGCCTTGGGCTCGTAGGACTAGCAGACGGTTTCCGGTTTGTGTCAGTGCGAGACGTCAGTTTTGAGAACCTCGCCGAGCTAGCGGCTTTCCCAGGGTTCCATGCGCTGGTCCTGAGGATTTTACATTAGACATAATTTCCTTTTATTCACTCGTATTGAGATGTGTGTTTTTAAAGGAGGAAACGTCCCCACGGGGTGCAGCGCGTGCACCGCACGTGGACAGTTGACCACAGGTCCCCTCAAACACTCTTAACCTGCGATAATGACATAAACACTGTCCATTCCCAGCATTGCCTCTTTGGGTTCTGGTTCCATTAGGAGATGATATCTCACTGTTTGATTTATGAATTTGAACTTTTAGAATAGGAGAAATTAGAAATCGAGTCAAATATATTGAAGAACCATGGTCAAATCTTGGTATTTTAACAAATTAAACGTATTTTTTTGGGTACGATATTAAAAGTCATATGACAACAGTTAATTTAGGTATTTACACTGGTACACTTTAATCAAGCATTGTTTGTGAACACACACACTATACCTAAGAAGTAATAAGTCATGATGTTTTTTATTTATTCCCTGACACTGGAATTGTTCGTCTCGAGCGAGGTGTCAGGCAAGGAGGCTGAATTCCTCTCTCCTTCTTACCTCCGACATAAATTAACAGCTAGAGCTTGCTAATGTCACGCCGCTGGACGGTCGTCGGAGGTGGCTCGTAAATACACCGTCTAACTAGACAGGTGGGCATTAGTCATTCAGGTACAAGAACATGGCCATGCTACCTGTACAGAACCTCAGCAAATTTGTCTCACAAATATGTGTCATTAATGTGATGAGTCTGTCAAATTGGTGTGTAAAACCACCATAATAGAGGTTACGGTTTGTTTGATTGTGTAAGAACGAGCTTTTAATGAATATTCATTTCCATATGCTGTCAGACATGTATCTTATGGTTTGCTCAGAGTGTTAGAATCAAATATCGATGAATATTCATGTTGATAGACTGATTAATGACTGGGAATATTTCTGTATGAGGTTTTTTAATTTATGTTGTCAAAAAAAATATTATTAACGTATCTATTGTCACCTATTTTGATCTTAGGTTAATTTAACTGTTTTCCTCTCCAAATGCACATTTACAGAAAGAAATGTGTAAATAACGAAACCGTACTGGCTTTCGATAACTTTTATGAGAGATTGGGGACTATGTTAGTTCGGGCAAGACACGTCAATTAAGATATTAAGCAATTTTACGATGCATTCCGAATGACAACTGGCAAATGTTTGAAGAGTGGATTTTACTTGACAAGGGCAAGTGAATCAATGGAACTACTCAAAACATGGTCAAGTCTCGCGGGAGTCTCGTCACCGTCCGAGAATTGAGAAAGAGCCAGGATTACGACTCTAATAGCCTGCCCATCCCACTGCCTCGTTTATAAGCGTCTTCAGGCTTTAAACTGGACTACACAATTAGATCAGACTCAAATACAGGCGTTTAATTGTTAAATGCTGGTTCATTGATCGGCATGATACGGTCGTCAACTGGTGGAGGCTGATTTATCTTGACTGTCTGCGTAAAGTACAGCTCTGGTCTCGTCATCAAGTTGCAGGGAACCGATTGGTCAGAGTTTCAACGACGTATCTTGATATCGAAATGTTTTTAAATTAGACTGATGAGTTAAAGATAGATTGATGTTGCGTCTCTCTAAACAGCCGAGGACGAGTCTCTATTGCACGGGCTGCACGAACTTCGCGAGATTCATGCCCCACGCGCCCAATGCAGGCACGTGCAGGGGAAATATTCTCAACCGTAACAGAATCAGAGGGCCACATCAGGGAGGAAACTCAGGCAAAATTTAATTTCGGTTTCCATTTCACAGTGATTTAAATTATCGAAGGTGCGCAGTGTGGTCTTGAGCTCAAGCCAAGATACAGACAGCCATTTCAGAGACGGTTCGAGCTCGTCCAACTAGTGTAATTGACTCGGGCAGGGCTGTTACCACTCATTAGACTCCATTTTCCCTGCAGTTCCATTGTAATCAAGCCCAGTTTCCATTGGCAAATTTGGCACTGATAACAACGGCGATGAGCAGGCATAAAACAGATAGCGTACAATGTCGGACACGAGCGGGGACAACTGCGAGCCCGCTATGAGAGAGGGTGATACAAGAGTGATACATCAAGTGAAGTCAGCGGTCGAGATGACCAGTCGCCTTCATCCATCACGGGAGGGACGACAAGACTGGACAAGTCCACCCAGCACCTAGTCAACTGCCTGGTCGTGAGAAACTACAATGTAATACATCGGAGATGCCAGGATATGAACTTGAGTGTCTTCTCTATCTTAGAAATGAACATGACCAGATATGAACAAAAAGAAAGTTCCAGAGCACCAAAACAGTCTCTTAAATGTAGTGTTTTGGCTTTAAATATATTTTATTATTCCTGCAATATATTTTACAAATACTCTGAACCATTACCAGAATTAATCTCAACTTCAACCAATGAATTCCCTTTCCAGAAGCATTTCTTTGACAGTTGTGTCACACCAAGATGATTAGCGTTACCCCAAAGTCTTCACATTGTCGTAAGCCAGATTCCCACAAGTGTGAAAGTTATAAATATAAAGATAAACTCAGAATCTCAAAAAGGGCCTGTTTATATATCACACAAACAAAAAAGGTTTTGAACTCTCTCAAAGTAAGTTGTTTACCTTATAAAGGCCCGAGTGTTAGTATTGTCTGAACCCCTGAAATTAACCTGTATCTATTATGTGCGACTCGGCTAAAGCACCTGAAGTTGTTTGTGAAACAGGTAAGTGTTTAGCTAGGATGTATACCAATGTAAGAAGTCATCTTCCTCGCTTGATTGCCTCTCCTTGATCAGTCACCGTCACCCTCCCGCTGTTCCTAAACACATTCCTTCATATAACCACTCTACGGGAACATAATTATAATATGAGCACAGTAGCACAGTAGGGATGCTTCGTGTATGTAAAATTGTTACTTATATACAGACATAAAACGCGGGCACCTGGGTACTTTCAAAAATACATTTTTATCATAGGTGCTGTGGTATTTTGTTCTAATTACTAAACTGGCTTATTTAATCAAGTTTGAGAGGTGATTTTGTTTACAATTTGGCTTCGAATTGAATATCAAACGAATGCATGTATTACTAATATAATGAGGGAGGGAGGGAAAACAAATGATTTGGATGAATAAATGCATCGGATATGAATAGTATAGAATAACAGATGGGTACATAGCTTCATGTGACCGTGATATATGGCATAGCTTTCAAAACCGAAGTTGCGATTCATTTTACATCCATTAATTAAGTAATCCAATTTAGCGTCAACGTGAGATACTTCATGCTCAGGCATATGCCAAATCATCTCTCCAGTGGACATTGGTGTGAATTAGTGAGGAACTCGCACGAGCTCTAACTGACCAATAATCGCCATTAGGTCTAATGGTCAGCTTGGTCCACTACAATAGATGACCACTGCCGGACAGCGACCACTCGTCTGAGGAGAAGAGTCGGTCAGCTGATAAACCCTTCATTAATTACCACAGCTTCGTTCGGGTCACTAAATTGGCCTTACTAGTGACCCGAGTGACCACTGCGCGCTGGACAGACGGGAGTTAATGGTCACATCAGCACCCTCACGTCCCAGTCCGACAATTTGCTGCTAATAACACGCCCAGTTGCATCGACACTAGATAACAACGACTGGCTACTGTAATATGATTATCATGATTGTTTTTCTTCTAATGAGATTATTATTCATGGACAAATTACTCACTGAAAATATGAGTTGCAGAAAATGAAGGATGTATAGCAAATGTATACTATACGTAATATTACCATATTGTTTTATGTTAGTTTCAGGAGAGGCGTTGATATAGGCACTTTCTCCCTGTTTGTTTAGCAGTTTTCCTCCGTATATATGCAAGTTTTGTGTTTTTCAGTTTTCTGGAAATAAAATACTGTTTTAAATCTCAATAGCAAATTAACCTTTTTCAAATACCGCACCAAGTTGCCCAATTCTCGCGAAGGTAACGTAGGTTACGTTTTTTACAATGCTGAAAACGTTGTAGGTATGATTTTTATATGAATATTTAAAACCTTTGATTTGTATTATCCCCACTTTTCCACTACACATTACTTCGGGGTATTATAAACTGAACTCTTTGCAAAAGTTTACTTTCTTCAAAGAAAGTGCATTTCAAATATATGACTTAGTATATTTGTGAAAAAAATCTTTGAAACCTGTTCACTTTTGTATGTATGCCAAAGTAATACAGCATACCTTTGATATTTCTCATCAATGACGGGTAAAATTATACTAATACAAAATGTCAATAGAATCTTCTTTGAAACATATTTGATGTACATATACATACAGGTCTTGTGTTAACGCTTAATTAGGTCTACTCATATCGGAATCCGATGTAGGCTAAACGACGAATCTATAACAAGCTTTACACGGATTTACTGAAATCTTACATCCATCACTGCGCTGCAATGTGATTTCATTAGGTTAATCTCGTTCTCATATAATACCTTTATGTAATCTTGCAGCGGGCTCCATATGTCTTAAGCATTCCTAGTACAATTTAACAGTATTTAGTTGCAGTGGAAATATTATTCCACAAGCTCAAACCCTGCTGTTTGATAGAAAACACCGTGTACATACACATGTGAATGTGAAAACTAGCAATGTATATTTAAAGATTTCCATATGTTTAGCAAATAATTAAAACAATTTAAAATTTCACGAAGCAAAGGGTTCATTGTAGAAGCTGACGTGCGGTATGTGATACCGAAAGACAACATGGCCATTGAAGAGAGAAAAACAAACCACACTTAATCTAGTATGGCCTGATTGTAAACAAAAACAAACTATTTCACTGCAAGTTGTTGTAAGCCTGCGGCTCTTCTGTTTTTGATACAGCATTGGACATTCTAGATGGTGATGTTCATTAATTTCCTCAAATATTGTGATTTAAGATGTTATTTTTTCGGAATGTTATGCCCCTGTTGCCGATTTGACGTCTTGTCTTAACACGTGCTGCTCTTTGAAGTATAGCAACATGCATCTGGCGAAGGTTAGAACTTGCAGCATCTAACGCGTGTGTTGGGGACAGCGCTAAGTGAAGTGTCAAGTTATGTTTTAATAGTGCTTCACGTCTCAACACGCAGGATATATAAAACCTAAACATCTGTAATCAGCTTGAAACAGCCGTGAGTGATCGGAAACAAATAAACCATAAATATCCTGGTTTAAGAGGAAGGTACATTTGGTGAAGCTTTAACTTCTAAGCTGACTATCATATATTTGCAACTTTCACTTCTAAAACCAGATTATATGTATGATTTTGTCTTACGAAATAAGAGATAGAGGGTAATAAATATGTCAATATACACACTCATGTCGTGGTATACAGGTTTAGATCTAATAAAGTTGAAAATGACGAAAAATAAATATTGAAACAATGAAAATATAAATGTTAAGAAAAAATAAATATATAGAAAATTCTATGACAAATTTGTCAACAAAACAAATTAAATATATCTATTTGATTATTTTTCAAAAACATATATTAATTCAAGAGTACAAAAAATATAAGCAGAGTTTTTAAGGGAAATAAGAAATAAAAAACCCAGAAAATTCAGTCAAACACAAACAAACAAACAAGATGAGATATCAGGATGTCCGTACTCGGTGCCAAGAAGATCTTTGCAAAACAATCTCAAATCAAAAAGAAGCATTGAATATTTATTTGCCTCGTTGTCAGGGTTAAATTACGACAGGTCTGGCTTATAATTAAAGGCCCAATTCTGGTGCTGAAGCTATGATGGATCGATGTGCTTAAGTCGATGTGCTTAAGATTCATCAGGTCCTAGGCAGAGACTCATCTTATTCCCGATGCAGGCACAGATAAGGCAATTTTCTTATCGCGAACCATCAGAATTTATAAAATCTTTATATTATTTGTAACTTTTGAAGATGTCTATATCTCTTTTAAGGTATTTTTTCCTAACTTGATATCATAAAAATAAAAAAATAAAAAAAATAAAATCATACTAAAATTTTTCACTTTTGGAAATAAAATGCATAGACAGTTTATTTTAGAAATTCTCATAATTCTATAAGTAAATTTATTTAAAACTTACGTTTTTTTATCTTCTTAAGTCGTCATTCATAACATATTGAAAAAAAAATCATCATGTCAATTTTTAATGTTTAATAATTTTATGTTTTCAGTATGTAATAATAATTTGTGCTTATGGATTTTACTTAATGATCATCATGCACAATCACAAATTCAAATAAATTATTATGGATAGAAAAAAAGTTAAAAAAATCCCTTCGGTTTAAGTATATAATAAAATTGAAAAAATTAAAAATATTTTACCCTTTTGTATTGTTGTGAGTAGATTGACCTGATATCATGTAACATATATAACAATCATATATATATATAATCATATAACAAAAGTAATATATCCATCATATATATGGATATATTACCTTTATTGTAAGCAAAAACATGTGTGTGTTCGTTTCAAATAGAGGATTAATGTGGTACAATAACTGCAAAGAATCTTGTTCAAATGCCTTTGCCATTTTTCTATCAACTTAAAGTTAATTTCATTATTAATCATTATTCGTGCAACATTAACAAGAAATGCTTGGACAATGATATACCTTTGTACAATTGTACAGAGGAGAATAAAAGAGACTGAATGAAGCATTTAAAGAAGTTTCATTGTATTTTCATGATTGAAATATTCTTCGATACTTCCTTATTAAATTTTGGAGACTTACCGAAAGTCTTGGATAATGATATACGTTTGTACACAGAGGAGAACTGAAGACACTCAAGGGAGAGTTTGAAGATCCTTGGAATCACGGGCTGACACTAGCAATTAGTAAAAACGCTGACTCTATCGGAAAAGTATTACATCGTGATTAAAGAAGTTTCTGTTCAAACTAAGGACCAAGATCAAAAGTGCTTATGACTTGTAATGAAAAGCACGGGCTCGTCTGTGAAGCACGTTCCTTAAGATGGGTCTTGAAACACAAATTACTGGAATAAGCAGCGCAGGTAAATGCGATGGGATCTAATTATTTATATGCTAATTTCCGCATAATTTACAGCGGTTTTAGCCCGACTTGCAAGACCTAAGCTTTTGATGTCGTCAGCCAAGGGTTGCACTTGGCAAGCGAACGCGATGGACGGGAGAGAAAATCGAAAATATTCAATCTTTTTAAGTTACCGTATCGATTTGTCGTGAGAGCTTTCTAAAAAATGAAATTGTACTCTCCAGGTATGCCTTTTAATAACCGGGAAATTTGAGAACACTAGACCGAGTAAATATAATACCGGTCACATTTTGAACTTTCTTAATTAAATTTGACATTAATTGCTATTCATAAATCATGTGTTTTTGTGAACCGGATAATGTGTCTTCACTTGCAATACGACGATACACAGCTATAAATATTGTATTATACCTGACATTTGGGTATTTATAGGGTCTTGAAACTCATGATATCCCGTTACAAATCAAAATAATATCAATTATTCCCATTCAACCAGTATAATGCGATGAAGTGGCTTTAAGAATAAAAAATATTTAACTACATCTTAGACACTTTGTTGAAAACAGCTAACATAACAGATTACATTACTTAAGTTTTGCCATCAATTTTAACGCTTGTGTAAATATCTTCAATTTCTTCAACGATCCTCCAAAAGATAACGTTCATCTTATGAGAAACAAAACACATAAACACAATAAAATTCGTGATAATACGATATTCATTTTTTAAATTGAAAGAGATTCAAAAAAATTTCAAGTGATTCATCCCTTCTTTAGAGTGCTGAAGCATAATATAACGTATAGATGATAAGAAATATGATTAGCTTGGTTTGTTTACATTTCAACGCATCCTTCATCGAGTATATTGTAGACGATAATGGCTACACATAAGAGTATGGTGATAGATTTCATTATCCCTGTGGATTGATTTTCTTTAAGACAGAGTGAAAAAACCGTCGCGAAAAGAAAAGGTGGCCATTCGCCCGTGCTAGGTAATTAATAATTTGTTAAGGTACACTTTATAGTGTGGTGCGAGGCGTTTAGAAATACAAGTGTTGAATTAAGAAAAGCGTAAACAACAAACCACACAATACAGCGCCTTGTCTCACCCCGGCCTTAGCACATACATATTCTTTTTCGTTTTTTTTTGGCTATAAAGCAATACATTGTACGGATTTTCAGTTACAAAACAATCAATTGACATGTTCTATGTATCTTACATTATTTTTGTATGACGTAGAGCCAACAAAAACTATTTTTTACACAATTAACGTGTTTATTTCATGTTGGCATATTGGCCTATATGTAATATATAAATAAAGAAAAATAACTAGGCCAAGAAACTTGTTTCATAGTATTGGTTAATTCAATTGCAATTTTTTGAGTCCCGCCTACAAGCTATTTCAGTTTAAAATTGATAATGCTTCAGCTTCCATACTGAGAAAATTAAGATCGATTTTGGAAAGCAGATGAAGTTGGGGGACCTTATCAAACACTGATATCAAATTGTGTTATGTATATCGATGAAAACCTTATAAGTGGGATGAGTCGTAAATTTCAGTCATCATCATCAACCCTCTTGAGGATATATGATATACATTAGGGTCGAAATATACAATTGTTTTTATCTATACCAGTCCAAAATTAAATATGTTCATGGGTTATCAAATTTGTGCCAAAAACAAAAAAAATCATTTTGGATTGATTATGGTAATTTCAGTGATCATCATGAACCCTCTAGAGAATATAGTAATATGTTTGTTCATATAATTCCAAAATAGAATATGTTATCAAGTTTTCCATGAATTTGTGCAAAAAGCAAATATATTTCATTTGGTTTTGAGAAAGTTAATTTGAACTGTAGAAATAAATGATTACGATTAAAATCAATTATTGTTTGACCAGTAAGGCACACAACTGTTTTGCATTGGGAAATACATGTAGATACATTTGACCTTAAAAGGGAACTATGTAAGGAATCGCGTTTTAACAACAAATAACCTTAGAACAAGTTCGGATACAACCTAAAGCGAACTAGAGGGTTCTTAAGTTACTCTTCGAAAAGATATTTTTTCTATGGGCAATTTATGTTTCGATATCTTTATATGCTACTTTGTTGAACATCTTAACAAACAGTAATGTTTTGGTACACGACAAAGTTATTCAAGACGTACTTATATTTCAAAACTATTTGAAGTGATTAATTGGTGTACAGTGGTTTCCTAAGTTAAAGTAAGTGTATATGTTTTGTAATGCGAGATAAAACACGATAAAATGTATTAAGTAAATGTAAGGGAAATGTATTAAGTATCACAAGTGATACCCAATGCTTGTATTCGATATGTTTAATTTAATTTGAAAAAAAAAGGAGTAAATTATTACTCCATGTTTGAATGCATATCATGAAGTATTACAGAAGGTGTAAAACGTTTTAAATGAATAAAATGAAGTATTATATAAAGATATATATCCAAATCTTGAATGTATATTATATAGTATCACTAAAGATTCAGTATTGTTTAAGAGAACTATTTGCTCTTCATTTGAATGAATACCATGAGGTATCCCAGATATAATGTGTCAAACGTTTAAAATGAAATCATGAAGTATCATGGAATGTGTTAAACGTTTTAAATGAACATAACGAAGTATTATAAGAGATAGTCAATGCAATGCTAGTAAATAGTGTCAAAGGTTCAGCTATTCTAAAAATGAGTATTTACTCCATGTTTGAATGAATATCATGAAATATCACAGAAGGGGCTAAAGTTTGTAATGATTGTCACGAAGATTCACCAGGGGATACCGAATACTTGAAATAATTATTACAAAATATCACATGATCTATACTCCATTATTAAATGAATATCATGAAGAATCATAGAAGGAGCTAAAGTTTGTAATGATTGTCACGAAGATTCACCAGGGGATACCCATAGCTTGAAATAATTATTACGAAATATCACATGATCTTCTCAATGTTTGATTGAATATCATGAAGTATCATAGAAGGTGCTAAAGTTTGTAATCATTATCACGAAGAATAATCAGGGGATACCCAATACTTGAAATAATTATTACGAAATATCACATGATCTACTCAATGTTTAGATATATATATCATGAAGTATCATAGAAGGTGCTAAAGTTTGTAATCATTGTCACGAAGAATAATCAGGGGATATCCAATACTTGAAACAATTATTACGAAATATCACATGATCTACTCAATGTTTAGATATATATATCATGAAGTATCACCAGGGGTACCAAATGATTTAAATTATTATTATTAAAATATCACAGGATCTACTCCAACTTTGAACGAATATTCTGGAGCATCACAGAATCTACTTCAGGTTTGAACGAATATTACGAAGAACCTCAGAATCTACTCTACGTTTGAACGAATATTATGAAGTATCACAAACTCTACTTCAGGTTTGAACGAATATTATGAAGTATCACAAACTCTACTTCATGTTTGAACGAATATCATGAAGTATCATGAAGGTTGTGAGTATCAGAAATGCATGTTTATCACTCACCTCGCTTCCGGGTGTGTTTCTTGATGTTGCTGGCACTGCTGGTACTGCCAGCGTCACTATGAGAGCCGCTGTTCGGACTTGGGTCCTCTTCTGAAGAAGAAACAGTTACATATAAGTCAGATTCACAGCAAACATACAGGTCCTTCATATCTGCCATATTAGCGTGCTGTTCCTGAGACTCATACCAACTATGACAGATCGAGATGTCGGCGACTTCTGCCAAGAGTACACTGAGAGGCCACCACACGCAGTACACAATAGCCGGGGGTGATCCCAGTCTCTCCCTCCCTTTCTGTCTCTACCTTTTTCTCTCTCTTCTTTCCTATTCTCTCTATCAATGTTTCCCCCTTCCTGTCATTCTCTTCGTTTCATCTCTGAATTTGTATTTGTCTTATCTTGT
Organism: Steromphala cineraria; assembly: GCA_916613615.1. Classification (NCBI taxonomy): domain Eukaryota; kingdom Metazoa; phylum Mollusca; class Gastropoda; order Trochida; family Trochidae; genus Steromphala; species Steromphala cineraria. Next base: position 22,064,670 of record OU744736.1, on the reverse strand, counting down.
CTATTTCGTTTTCGCTCTTTTCTTTCTCTTTCGATCTTACCCCACTAAAGTATATTCCTTCCCTCTCTCTTTCACGATATTAACTAATTTCTTTCTCATTCAAGCATCTCCATTTCTCACCCCTCTACTGCTTTCATCTCGACCTCTTTTATTTTCTCTCTATCAATCTATCTTCCCTTTCTTTATCCTTTCCCCTTTCTCAAACTGCCCCTCTCTATAATCTACCCTCATCCTCCCTATGTCTATCCCCATTCTCTCATTTCTCTCCATCCCCAACAGCTCTATCCCTCTCCCTACCCCACATTATTGAATCATACCCTAATTATCAATACCTCTCCCCTCTTCCACTTTACTTTCTCTTTTCCTTCCTTTCACCATATATCTGTGCAACCATCCCCTCCTCCCCCCCCCCCCCCCCCCCACTGTCCCCCCTCAAATCTCACTGACACACAGTACAACAAACGAACCCATGTCAGTCACTGTTAGAGTGATAACGCTCTTTAGTCTTACCTGTATGTAATTAATTAGGGCAGGTAACAGTACATACCGCCCAGTACCACCTATGTCTCACTGGTATGGCGAGACATTTGACAGAGCGCTTAGATTTACCAGACATGGATATTTATTTGTCGCCAGGTTTGCCTTGCCTCCTTGTGCATGTTTCTTTAACACCTTGATCCTTCATGATTGCTTATTTATCATATTCATCCACCTCATTATAGGTGGCATATACTATAGGTATATACATCAAGGTAGAGGTTTTATACTCATTAACGTATATCATCATCCTTATCAGCATTTATAGATATCAAAATAAATATCAAAACTATATAGGTATGTAGATCAAATATTTGGAGCAGAAAGGATGTATACTTATATATATATATACATCATACCGATAATCATCAAAGGTAATATAAATATCAAATAAAATATCAAATTACCGGAAATAGTAGGTAGAATATGCTTCTTTACGTTTGTGTTTTAAATCTTTCAGCAAGTAGTTTACATTCATACATGTAGATATAAACATTCAAGTATTACAGAAGAAAAAGACAAACTCATTATCAATAATATGCATTACACATCTATATATAACAATAGCAATTTTACATTTAAGTGTGACACTATCTACAGTATATAAACAAAGTATATCATGTTCATCTCAGGTGTTTTATATAATCAGCATCTACAATATATTCTTGAACTAATATTTTTTTGCAAACTTTAAAGGTTTGATAACTAAACTTAGTCTTTGATATTTTATCAAATCGACGTGTGGTTATTATTGTTTTCTTCATTTGATTTTGACGTTTTATCTATATTTGTAAACCATGTTTTTTATATATTGTGTTTGTTTCCTATATTTATCTTATCATGTTTTATTCTCCTTGTGTTTAAGTAACTAGTAATTAAACGAGATTGCATGCAACGAGTACACCGAGAGAATGTTTTTATCTCCAGATAATCTATAGGTGAAAATAAGACAATATTGATTTACTCTTACAACGATAGACATAATTTCATCATTTCCTTCTTTTTCTAAACTCAGTATAAAATGTTAAATTAAATTATTGCAAAAAAGGCAAACTTCAATAAACGTAAATCTTAATGACTTTCCTAACAGTAAAACCCGTCAACTCAATATTCAGACAAATAATATGTTTACTTTCAACACAAGTCTTTTAAAACGTACATTCTATGCTGCGATATATAATAACATATACATTATATATACATAAAACATATCTTCCTACACTTAAGTAAAAAATAAAATTAGTCACTTGGTAACATAATATAATATTATAACATTGGAAAAAACTACTTTACTTTATCCATTATGTTACAAACACTTAAAAATAATCCAATACCTTCGGTACTTGAAATATATACCCTTTACCAAAAGACGACAATTTACTTAAGAAAGTAAACAGTAATCTTACAAACATGACCCATCTTATTACAATATTTCTTGCATTTACTTTTACATTGCCATATATACTTGAAATATATACCTTTTACCAAAAGACGACAAAGTGACTTAAGAAAGTAAACAGTAATCTTACAAACATGACCCATCTTATTACAACATTTCTTGCATTTACTTTTACATTGCCATATATACTTGAAATATATACCCTTTACCAAAAGACGACAAGTTACTTAAGAAAGTAAACAGTAATCTTACAAACATGACCCATCTTATTACAACATTTCTTGCATTTACTTTTACATTGCCATATATACTTGAAATATATACCCTTTACCAAAAGACGACAAGTTACTTATGAAAGTAAACAGTAATCTTACAAACATGACCCATCTTATTACAATATTTCTTGCATTTACTTTTACATTGACACTATCCCTTACTTGTGTCTTTTGTACTGCCAATATCTATTGCTTTTACTGAATACACCAACACTACAAGAGAATACCATATGACGGGCTGATATGATTACTGTATTAGTAAACACTATATTAGATACTTGGCCTGACCCAAGTTAAGCTATAGTATTGATTCATATTGTTTATGACGTTATAGCATTTCATGGTCAGTGATACATTAGTGTTGATTGATTTCACGTCATGTTTACATTCTCTCTCTCACATGCACGTGCTTTTATACCCGCATAATCCGTGAATCATAAGTGATATTTATATAATGTAATCTGTAAGTTGTAATTGACATTTGTGTAAGTTGTAAATCGTTTGCCTGGGAAGTGAAACTGGAAGAATTGTTTTCTTTATGAAAGTAATGTCGATGCTGAAATTATCTGTAATTGTTTATTTCATATTCATGTGAATTTTTATTTCATATTCATGTGATTTTTTATTTAATGTCCATGTAATTGTTTATTTCATTCTAAATTGAGCAAAAAATCGGTAAGTTTATATATTGAAAATTATTGAAATCAGTTTTATCTTTTGACATCTTTTTATGAATATAATAAACCCTAACTGTTGTCTATACTGAATCAAAATTGAAATTGTAGTTTAAATATGGTTTACCTATGTTCGTTTAAGAAATATGACGAGATGTTTAAATTCATTTTGAAAATAAAACAGACATTAGTTTGTGACAAATCGAAACTTAATTCTTAAATTTACATTTTATCACAACAAAACAGCTTATTTTCAATGCATTAGTTATATAATTTGATTGAGTCTATGTTACACTGAAATACATATTTGCGCATCATTTCTTAACACTTGATAAATATTTTGCCAAAATATTTTTAGAAATATAATTTAAAGGGAAAATAAACAAAATGGAGAAATCAATATTCTATAGTGTAGTGAGTATTTAACATAAGGTTAAACGATTTTTATTTCACGAAAACAAAGAATTTAAAATTTAAACATGGATGAATCATAAAAGGATGCTTCTTCTGTGTAACAGGAATATTTAAGGAAAATCGCTCGGTGTTTATTTTTCGCAATATTTGCGAGATATATGTCCAGTTGACGGGATATGAAAATGATTTTTATTGAAATCACAAATTAATCTTGCAGGATAAGAAGGAAATGATGCTGAAAAATTAATAGTCACCTAATGAGAGCATCTGCATTTTGCTAAGGCTGCCATATAAAACGTTTATCCTGGACGGATTCCTATCTTGATAGAAAGATCCATTTGGGCTAAGAAGGGACCCGACTCGAGGCCTACGATAAAATATTGCGCACATCATTATTCAGGGGATTTAGTTATAATTACAGGCGACTTAGCAAGCGAAATGTTGAAAATGCATGAGTTTGGAACTAGGATAGGGAAAAGCTCCTTTGTCAATTAGCACGAGCTCTTGTAGTAGTAGAACGGGAACCGCAACTTTAGCTTGCTCATGCCATCACAGCGCGTTCAATCTCAACTCGCGATTTCTATCGTCCTAATTTATTGCTGTCGAGCGATCTTTAAGTCTGTGTTCCCCATATTGGCAAGTATTTGCTATTCATTACAATTTCGACACTTCTGGTTACCGCGACTTAACGGAATACGAGGACAGCACTTGTAAATCGCAGCCCGATCAGTATCGTGGAAGAGAAACGCTAAAATTCAGAAATCGTAATTCAAGAATTTTATTTCTCCGAGGGGCTAATATTACCGATATGACACCTCAAATAAATATTGAAAATGTGATTTTATGTAAAGAGACAATATATTTCTGGTAGCGAGGCCGTGTTGTTTTGTTAAAAGCTGGCTACCCGCTGGGAAACCGTCAGATGACCGCGGACACCCTTTAGGTGTGGAAGTGAACCGAACGAGGCTTTTTATTCTTTCTATACGGTTTTACAGTCTTCTTTCATCGACTCTTCACTACACTGGCTATCAATATCCCTCAAATATACACCGATTTACTGGATTAAAGGTACAGCGCTCATTCAACCTCAAGGATACTTAATATTCAAACCCCGAGATTTACTCGGCTATGGTGTTGAATTCTATTCTAAAAATTGCTATAGCAGTTAAAGAGGTCACAAACCTGTTTACATGTTGAACTGAATTTTCTAAATATTTTCTTTGTTTACCAAAGCAATCAAAATATCTTCATGACAAAATATATGTTGTTGTTTATGAAAATCTGAATATTGTGATTGATTATTTTCAAAAAATATGTTTATCATATATGCTTGTTTGTTTACAAATAATGATATTTATATTGTGGTAAAATCTAGATTGTATATTTGTTGTAATGAAAAACTTTGATATTCAGATTTACAAAAGTATTTTTAAATTTTAAATTATATAATATTCAATGACATCTGTATTTAACAATTTTGAATTATCCAAATATATTTCCGATTTTTTCGTTGATAGCATGTTAACTGTAGATTTCTCATATTTCATTTAATGAGGGGTTACTGAAGTAATGAATGTTATCATGTGCTGGTTAATAAAAACACATTCTAAAATCACAGTATCGAATTTCAAGTGATTATGCACGTGTATAATTAACGCAATCACGAGAAAAATCCAACACCAGCGTTTCATTGCATAATAATGTCACCCTGTAAATAACAGTATTTAAATTATTACATAAAATATTCATAGTATACGATATTTTACATTAATTCATATAGTCATAAATATCAAGTTATACATGATGATAATTTTAGTATATTCCTACGGCAATTCTCTAATAACGTAATAAGTTGTGGAAGCGACCACTCACCTTTTGCCGGCATGGTATCGTCAAACCCAGTGCTATCCAGTTTGTCGTAAGAAGGTCGTTCCAAGCGTCGGTTCCTCTCGAGATATATCCGGCCAGGTCCTCACTGCTTGTCCATATACTGACCACTAGATGACCACAGGACTGAAGTCTGAAGGGGGAAAATAGTCCGGAATGTATTGGAGCTATAAGGGACGATACAGTATGAGTGTGATATAGGGTCGGTATTAAAACACAACATCCCGCGGTCTATACGCTCGTAGTAAACATGGCCGACGTTTGAGCTGAACACTTACGGACAAATCAGTCTTGTTTTTAGCCCTAAGGAGACGAGATTCCCTGTAAAGTGTTTGTAATATCGGGTGTTGGAGACTTCAACTCACAGAGTAAGGCTTGGTACGGAGTAATTCCCTCTCGCTCACTCGCTAAACCCTCCCCGAGGTGGGCCGGCTGAATATTAATAATTACCGGATTATATCAGCAATTTGTCCTGGATAAGCCGTCATTGGCATAAAATGCTGGTTTATGCAATGTAATACAAGGGCCCATCAGATCTGAATGCTATTTATTAAGAGTCAAACTTGACCGTGACCAGGGGTGTGAAGTGGCGGACCTCAACAGTCCATTGCAAAGCACAGACCAGGCTTGTCTCACACCGGAGTCACAAAAAAGACAATTACACCTGAGTGGAGTGTCCGAGTTGGTGAAAGATGTCCTAACGTCACTGAGTGAAGTCGCTGAGTCTAGGTGTGATGTGACACATATCGCTGAAGCTCGCGCTCTCTTGCCCGCTACCATGAAGCACGCTAGTTTATCACAGTGACAGTTCACTCCTTACTTCACACGACAAAATAATCTTTCTACATCGCGCTCTGTCCGTGGACTGGGTAGCTGCTGGTTTAAGGACAGACACAAGACTATAGAACACCCGTGCCGGAGTTGTGGCACCTCCATACCAGAGAAAGATGATATGCTCTAGAACGGGGGTTGCCCCGTAAGCTCGTCGCTGATTGGCCCGGCAACAATATCTCATGACTTAACAGCGACGCAGCAGCCCATGCAAGCCAATCGTTCATGGTCGACAAGGGCAGCTCAATAGGGTTCAGCTTGCTTTGCAATGTGTTTAAACTTATTTTAAAATGCACACAATATTTTGTCCCCGCGTCGCGATAAAGGGGAATTATGAACAAAATGATCTAACCAATACTGTGATCACTGCATTGATCTTGTCCCGATCTCTAGTCACAGCACAAAGAAGACACAAACTTTTTAAAAGTCTGAATTTATGAGTGGTCATACAGACATCAACAACCCAGGCGCGGTTCAATGAACACTCCAGCGGCATTTCAATGTACTAAATCGGCCCTCGTAACCATCAAACCATTTGTATTTTGACAGAAATAGAATTTAGTTTTGAAATGAGGAATATGGGTCACCGACACAAAGCAACATGGTACAAGATTGATAAGTTTACTGTACGTGGACAATTGGGCTTAAGGGAAGGTAAAGTGGTTGTTTACAAGCATAACTATGGTATTATGGTAGACTGCTCACTGAAACTGATTGCCGTAGAGAAGAGACCAAACAGCTACACTGCCATAAAGCACACGTGTAGAGAGTAATGTGTCAGTTATCATATGGTGTCATCGCTGCTATGAAGCAATTTCCAGTTATTTAATTATCAATGGTATGTTCATATGGATAAATTAGCTTACGTTTTCGATCTCATTCCTTTAAATTGCTAGTTATTTTGATAATTAATCATATAAGTGTTTATAAATTTGTTAGAGTATATATACTACATTTTGAAAAGTGTTTCAAGTGAGCTGACATTTATCGACAATAACGTTGATGTCTATCATTATTGTAATACAAGACCATATCATTATGGACATACGAAAAGCCTTTATACTCCTGGTAAAGTCTTTAAGATGCCAATTGGATGCCTATCAGATGCCAATATAATGCATTTCTGATGACAAGTACAATCAGATGAATGCCTTATGAGTATCAATAATGTTTATGTAAGGCGATTTTGTATTTATGCATTGCCAATGATATGCCTACTCGATGACAATGATATGCTAATATATGCCTTTGGTAATGCCTACATGTGTCTAAAAGGTGCCAATAATGTTTATAAATTTCAGATATATGGGAAAATGGGGACACAATACAATTAACAAATAGACAATGAGTTATTATATATTACTGCAAATAATGTCTAAAATGGTAATGATGAGTGGAGGTAAACACAGCAAAAAATTCATACTTAAGGCAAAAATTAGGTATCAATACAATGGCTACGACATTCATTATAAGTTGTCATTGACATGCAAGTGACCGTCAAAACCATACGATTTTGGAAAGAGACGACACTGAATATTGAGAGAGAGAAAAACAGGAACGACATCCAGCAAATGAGAGAGATATTTGACAAGTTATGGAGAGAGACAGAGTATAAGACAGAGAGAGAGAGGGGGGGAGGGAGAGAGAGAGTGAGAGAGAGAGATAGAGAGATAGAGAGAGGGGGAGAGAGGGAGAAAGAGAGAGACAGACAGAGAGAGACAGAGATGGGGTAAGAAAAAGAAACAAAGATAGGGACAGGGACAGATGGATAGAGAGACAGAGACAGACACAGAGAGAGACAGAGAGACAGGTAAAGCGACACAGATAAGGATAGAGAGAGTGAGAGAGAGAGGTGAATGTGTCTATGTAATGTCATCGATCTGCTGATCGATAAAACGAGCGTTCCATACAGATGACATTGGTGAGCAGTTCAATACCCCTGCACAAAGATTCCAACATGCTCCACTCCTCTTCATAAAAAGCTTGTTTTGTGAATAAATAGTCCCAGAACTTAAGTACTATGGATCTGTTTGACCGCGTCATTTGGTACGCTGGGCAACTTGAAAGGGAAAATAATTTTATTTTTAATTTTACTTTTTACGATTGAGATTTGTATGATGACGGTGTAAAAGTCGTGGTATGCGTTTTAAATTGCTCTGGGTGTCAGCCAGGGTGCTGCTTTGCCAAGATAAATTTCAGGTTAGGTGTAAAAATGAAATAAATCTTCCCTATAAGTTGCAGTTTCTTTATATAAAGCTGATATGTTGGCTCTAAAAGTCGTGTTCATTAGAAGCATTCTATATTATAGCTTAAATATCTCGATGTTGCAATTGATAATCTTATCTTTATGTCTTTACGGTGTTAAATCTTCAGGTTGATGTGTATCAATCAACCACTGGGTGTGATGAATTATGTTTGAGTAGAAATCTTGTTTAAATTTCAGTATTGACATTACCCATAGAGTAGGAATTTGAACATAATTCTAAATATTTTCGCGTTCTTACATTCATTGTATAGACAATATTTATTACTTATTTAGTTCTATTAAAACAATACTCACATGTAAAATTGATATAAAGATTAAATTAAACAAGTTAAAAGGCCTAGTTTAGCTTATCAAAATGGGGAGAAATTCAGTTTGAATTCAGCTTATTTGGAAACATGGATGTTTAGGTTAGATTCCATGTTTACCAAACGTTTTGATGAGTTGATTAGCAAAGTGGCGGTCGTCTGGCGAGGTTAATTTACAAATATCTCCCAAATTATTGGTTTGAAAATGGTGGGTATTATTTTTGTAAGAGAGACGGGAGTTACACAGGACGGCAGATGGAGCCAGCGTTGGATTGCGAAGCCTCATGGGGAGGGGAAGGGGGACGCTCTGTGCCCCGGGCTAACTCCTCGCTAATTTGGGGGAAAGTGTGAAAGATTTACTCCTCTGAATCTGAGCTTCATCATCCACTGGTCTTTGTTTTCACTTCATGATTGTTCATCATGAAGTCGCTTGTTTATTTCTGGTTTTTAGATTTCCACGGCTTTCATACGAAATATATTTTTTATGAATTTGTTTATATCTAATGCATTATTGTTAATCAACCTGATATTGAAAAATCCTTTCCATCTCTGTTTGTTTGATTTAAAAAGAGGTGGCTTTTGATTTTAAAAAATAAACCTTGATTTATTCTTTAAATTGGGTTTTAAAGGCTTCATATATTTTCTGTTGTTTAGATTATGGAAGGACAGTTTAAATGCATGTGAATATAAATTTGTTATCCTGAATTGGTAACATTTAATCTACATTGTTCTTGATATGCAAATATTAGCCTCAACTGGTATATGATTTACAAAATTATCAAAATTTTCAATTATCATATTCACTCGTATTTATATTACCCTTGTGCATCTTGCCTTTTTAATGTAAGTTTCACATTCTAAACACATAAATTCATCAGAATAGTGTTTGCATAAAAGCAGAAATATTTATGTCTTCTTGTGTAGAGTTTACTGGATTCAATTTTATATTTACCGGCAATATGCATTTCTTGTTTTCAAAATTCAACATTGACAGTTAACACTTGCATAATTCTTTATGTATAATACATTTTAATATTTTCCATGATATGTAGTTTAAATATATTTCGCCGTACTTTATTTTGACAGTGTAGTCAGTGTAATTTCGATATTTATGAAATTGTATACAAAATAAAATAGTGGTTTTACATGAAGGCAAAATGTTCTGATTTCTTGAATCTGTTATTAGAGCGCTTAGAAATATTTCCCGTTTGCTGTCATATTATGAAATATATGGAATCTTAACACGACTAGTTGACATTGTTATTTAGATTGAAATAAATAACATATAATACGCACAAAAGTTTGATTTGATTTATATGAATATTAATATTTTAAAAACTGATTTCATGTTCAAAGTATAAACATTATTCAGCGCATTATGAAGACAAAACCTTTAATAAGAACAGAGAACAGATTTTATACCTTGTGGCGTGGGAGATTTTCTCAGATTTTCATAATATTCTCTTATAACCACCAAATTAAAACATAAGCTTTTTATGACAGATTAATGATAAAGAATATTTGGCGCATTTCATGTGCATGAACCCAATTGTGATTAATTCGAAATATTGAAACGTGAAAAATGGAACATAATATCTCAACAACGTAAGACGAAAGATGCAATTTATGATATTCATTTTGCCCGAAGTGCTTATGCATATATCTGGGTTATCCGATGATCACCAGTTATCGTAGGTGCTTATAGCAATATACGGCATGAAGAGAAGCTCTTATCATAACTGATAAATATTAGTGGATAGGAAGATGGCAATCTTGATGAATGATTTGTGTCAATTTCACGGATAAAGGGAAGGAATAGCTTACAGGGACGAAATCAGACTATGGCCTTATAGCTTGGCGTTGTGTTTCCTGTGAGGGGTAAAAGTGCTCGAAGCAACTTTAGCTTTAATACGAGTATTTGTCTGTTCTCCGTGATTAGGTCATCTTGATCGTTGCGGTTGAAACACTTAGTACACACTTAGCGAACTCTTTACGAATAAACTTAATCAGTGGTAATGTTTGATCAAAGATCTAGTGTTTATTTATTCAATAGATGATGTGCATACTGAAGTTTTAATTCATCCTTTATTGTCCGATGTTTACAGATTGAAATGACATTGAAAATGGTTTGGGTGTAAACAATCATTATTTGTTAACCGTTTTATAAATAGTTTTAAAATAATATATTTGCTGATATCATCAATGCTTTGTCAAAGCGTTACAAATTTGATAGTTTAACAATAAAAATATTTTGATAATGAATAAACAACGATAAAATACTAAACGAACATGGTTATCAATTGTATTAATCATTGGTTTGAATAACGAGGATATCTTGTCATGATTTCAATTTAAAGTAAAAAGTTTCAATTTAAATATTCAAATGCTGGGAGAGTTGTCATTACATATTGGTCAATTAAAGTTAAAGTATTAAACGGCGACGTTCACGGTCCTATACAAGCGTGAGAAATTAGGTGATATACTTTAGTTCCTTCATTAGGCGCCCTGACAAGTCAACGACTGAAAGAATTGTTAAGAGATAGTGGAATTAATATAGGCATATTTTATACGGTACGAGCGATTAAGCGGCTGGTCAAGTGGATTAAATGCACAGATTTGCTTCAACTATAAAACCATGCACTTGCAGAGCACCGATTCATTTTTTCATTCGGTTAAGGAATGCATTGTCTGAGGGAAGAATGAGAGAAGAGGAGAGAATGAGAGAAGAGAGTAGAAACACTGGACGTACCTTGTAGAGATCAGCCCTTAAGCATCACTGCCCGCCAGTTCCTGACTAAACAAGGTCCTTGTCGCTGAGAAATTACGGACTTATTTGGCAGAAAACACAATTTTGACAGGAGGTTTTGAAGCGTTTATGGAACGATAGATCCAAGGAAATTTCCCGTACAGTCGGTATACTACAGTACAGTGTAGTATAGGTAGTCACCAAGTGTCACACAAGACACTGTCGTTTGTCAACACTAGAAAAAACTCTCTGAGGAAGTAGCGTACAGAGGTAGTCAAGTGTTAAGCTTTAATGCCATCCGAATGCCATCACCATCGGTTATGGAAGCTCCACTAAACCTCGGGATACCCTTTCGTTTCATCGAGTCCTTCCACGAAAACATGTGTTTAATAAAATACTATGGGCGGAGTTAGCGCTGCATCGCGTGCTGGCGCAGAACGGCGAAAAGTGGGCGGGGCTTGTTAGAGACAGAAGGCGCTAGAGTGCGTGCAAGACGTGCCGTGTTGACACTAGACCTTGCTCTCACGGCCTATAACACACAGCTTGTCGGAGCAGCGAACCGGAGGCTCATTAGCATAAGTAGGCGGATCGGCTCCGACCAACAGGAGGCCTCGACAGTACGAAGCCGCGCCCTCTTACGGGAGATGTGCTAGGTGATCAGATCAGGTTTCAAGCAATCAGATCTCTCTGTCAATCAACTGTCAGGCTGACAGTGGCGGATAATGGCAGTCTCTAAACGCTTGTGATGATCTGATCGTGGAGGCTATTGTCGTAAACATTACAATAAACATTAATTGAAGAGTAACGCTAATGGCAAGGACCTGTTTTAAGACCGGGCTCAGTTTACCTCGGAATCTCGGCCGTATTCAATGGTTTCTAAAACTGGCGTAACTGAAGAGAGATAGTACAAGAATACACTACGTTTATCCCTGAAGCCTGGGCTAAAGAAAGCTAGCGCGTCTGGCGCTCTACAATGGAAGTTCTACACGACGAGCTGTGAGACAGGGTATCCGCTCTGTACCCGGGTACATGGTACAACACCACTGACTCGGAAAGGGGGTAAAAGGAGATGAAATAATCCATGGTCCAAGAAAGCCCCCATGGTGTAAGCCCTGCACAATATTGCCTTCACTCCGGGGACCGTTTGGATCCTATATACCATGCTATTAGACTGTCCGCACTATAGTTGAGATGTTTGCTTCTTAATGGTAGTGACCAGTGGGCAGTTAATGGTAGGGGAGGATCCTTGGACAGTGGTCAGGCCGATAATTACACCCTGTCCGAACCCAAACCTCTCATTTACAGCAGATAAAACTCAGCACAAGATTTCACCTCTCACATTCCATGACGGTGCGCTCCAAACTTGAGAAGATTATAGAAATCTAGGGATCAGCTTCGCTAAGCTTCGACTTAGCAGCAGCAACCTTTCACACCGATAGGAACGAGGGATTCAGATATAAACGGATGCAATCATTTCAATTATGTATAAACTATTTAGCGTAACCTTAAGGAGCTCAATGACTCATGGGGTAAATGAAATATGTGGCTTGGTTGAAACGAACAGTAAAATAAAGAAATTGTAGATTATATTGAAAACTTTACTTTTTGCCGATATACTATAAATGTGTTGGTTGTAGTAATGTACATTTATATATGACTAAAGATATTTTTCAAAACATATTATTTTGGGAATATATTGTGGTTGTGTTTGAAATGTAGGATAGGAATATGAGATATCTTTAAGAAATATTAATATTTCGGATACGTAAACCAATGTTTATGTGCACATGAAGATATATAATACATATAATCACAAATAATTGATACAGTAGTTGGATGGTGATAAACCTTTCACAGCAAATACATACTGGTGCATATAAAGAGGGATTTTGACGTAAAAACAAAATATGAAATTTTCGAAATTACTATTCCAGTAAGCACCTTCACTTCAATAATATTCCTGATGTGCCAAAATACAATATAACAATTTAAAGTAGGTGACTTTCAAGTATTTTGATGAATACTTTTAGGGCTTAAAACATCTCTATTTCTATGTTCAAAAGTAAGGCTATCCCCGAACAACTCATAAACGTGTACATAGCGCAACTTACGACGATACAAACTATAAATCATAAATATGTTAATGCTACAAGGTGAATTAAGCAATCATTTATCCATTATTATTGTTATTTCAAAAAGAGTTGTCAACTTCCAAGAATAAATATACCATACACTTTCAACATACAATCCAACATGAAGAAGTAATTTCGGAACATAAATTTTATTTCAACAACTATAGATTGTTAATATATTTGTGATAAAACATAAATCATTTTATCAAACCAGATACTCATTCAACATTATTATTATATTTATATTTATTTATATATAAACAATGAAAACAGCAAGACTGATATATGTTACTAATTTTTGATTTTCCAACTACAAACATTCAATAATAACACTGTACGTAGAGCATTTCCCCTCGTATATAAGCAAGGCAATATAAACATCTTGGTATGTGGTCTTTGATGTATGTAATAACATACAATTCACTAAAACATCCTCTTTCATTAAGTTTTTTCTTATGTTTTTTATTTCCAAAATCCTTACAAAACTATCAAATCTATAAAACACGAACAAGTGTTTTAACATGTTTTTCGTGTTTATGTTTCTGCATATTCCAAAAATGTAGTTATAGTAGAATCAACTCAAGGAAACATGTTTATAATATCAAGTTGTCTGTATGTTTGTGTTTTGTCTATAACTTCAATCTCACGAAAGATTCTTTGTTGTAATTTGAAAGGAAATTGTGTTCTTTATAAGCGAAACATATAAACGAAGAAAATTCGTAAATCAAACACAGAAGTCAGTTAGCAATTTAATGATGAATAATGTGATGACATATGAAAAAGATGAACATATATATTCATATGATATTTATTATGATATTATAATACGATATGCAAATCGCTAACAATTTCCTTAAAAATGAAAATAATTTTGTTTCATATATGATTCACCATTCACTGTGATCTAGACAAATCTGTGCATATCATAAAACGTGTGTAATAGTCATAAAAGTGAATATTTAATTTTAACATGTAAACACAAACAAAGGAGACAACAATTTCATTCGATAAATGAATGCATAACCTTCATAATTATTTGATACAAATATTCATATTATTTAAAAAGATCACTGCAACAAAAAATGAGCTTAAATATTTCTACAATGATTTGGTCGTAGTTTTCTCCTTTGATAAATCAGACTGTGATATATCAAAACACAGACTAGTAGTTCAGTGTTCCCGTAAATAATAATTGACGATAAAAATATTATTTTGATAACAAAACGTGTACATTCGATGTAAAAATAAATCAAAAGCATCCCTACCACGTAAGAGCAATAAATATAATTGTGAAAAGTCAGTTTAATGTACAAACTGGTCATAAATATCATTGGGATAAGCCAGTTTATTGTACAAACGGGTTGAATAAGTACAACTATCTTGATACAACATAAAACGAGTTAATCTCTCACTATGACACTGTCAACTATAAAACTTGCAATCAACTCTGTATCTAAAACACAACCCATTTGTTAATTCGACAAGAATGGTAGCATACGAGCTACTTAGAGGGAATCATAAACACGAGGTTTATCTGACAACTCGCCTATTCCTTGCTTTGTTTCACCGTCAGTTTTACATTACTCGTCCAGATTTAATGAGGACTTTATGGAGAGATAATATTGCTGTTATCCCATCTGTGACCACTGTGTATATGGCAGTATTAACACATGGTGAGAATACCCCTGGAAGTTTTTACCAAGCTCTCGTCAAAACAGGCGGCATTACTCATACGCTATTAAATACGCGATAATTGTCAGGAGAAAATGTAGTTTTGTTGATAAATTATTTCAGCTGAGCTGTAAGATGGCGATAAACTTTCTAACTAGTATGCTTCAACGATTGTTGTGAAAGGAAATATGGTACATTCATACATATATCATTTTATAATATTTGTACCTTGATTCAAACGTATGACGAAACCACCGAGGCGGATATTACTTATCATTGGGAAATTGTACTCCAACACTTTCGATAGTAATAAAAGGTATGTACAATTTTAACAAAAGAATATCGTACGTGTGATTTTAAGAGGGATAGATAATTTGATAAATAATGAAATTTGTCTTTGGATAAGATACTATCTTTAGTTTATCATGAAATATGTAGCACATTATAAATAATAAATATGATGTTTTGGGGGAAATACATCTTCATTAATGACATCGATTTTGTGATTTCATTTTTGCTATATGTACAAATGCTGTACAGAACTACTCCAACTAGGTAAACTATTTCCATGACGTAAATATATGGTTAAAAAACTCTTTAAGTCCATAACGTCAAATTTCAGTATATGATTAAATTACTAACCAAAATAACCAAAAACTCACATATTAACTGATTCCAGAAAGTGGTAGCAAACTTAATCCTGATGGGAAGACGAGAGAATAATTTAATGTCACATAACAATTTGCCGCCATCTAGCCACTCTATACGGGAAGGTTATACCATGAAACATCTAAATTCACAACATGAAACCGACGCTAGATGCGCCCATAATGCGTACAATGCCAGTTTGCAGAAATCAATGTCTATAGCCGTCACTCAAATGTCAGTGCTGCATGGCGCTTGTCTGTCAAAAGGCTCATAATTAATGAATATTTTGTAATTATAATAACTCCACCTCTTACTGCATCGCCCGCCCGATACCGCCATATACGGCGGGAGTAATTCACATGGCTTGAGGCGGCGTCTTCGCTCCATTGTCGTTAAACGTGGCAACAAAATGAGTTGGAAATATCGTGTTTTACGCAACTTGGACGTTGAACAATGAAGCGAGTTGGGCTCACTAGGTTTATACGCATATTTCACTCCTTTCCGTATGATACAGGCCTTTTCTCATTATTAGAATGTGACTTGGCCTCGAAGGGGGCTGTAGTATTGGGATGAACCAAGTGGGACGTTATATAAATCAAAATTGTTTTGTAAAGAAACACTTTTAGATAGCTATGAATATGAATTATGTATGGGCAGATTAAAAAATGTACATAACAATTTTATTGGCGTGATTTACAAGTAGTGTTGTAATTGGCCAATTATTTACTACAAAAGAATGAATGATGAATTTGATATTTTCGATATTCGTAACATGATACGATTTTCCCACTGAAATGAATTTATAGGGATGCAAATATATGTTATTATATTTTTTCATGATTGAATATAATGTAGCACATAGGTAATTTAGTAAATACTGGGTTAATGGATGTGCAAAAAAGACTTTAGGTAGTGAATTATCAAGTCTATACAAAAGATCTCACTAAACGTTATACATGTAGGGTATTTCTTTTCTTCGTATTTCGTGTTTCTGTCTTGTTTCAGATTCGATATGTATTTATCATGTTGATCATTATTTTAGTTTTCAAGAACAGTTTTGAATGCTTTATAATTCATTATCATTTTTTAAAAACATCATTTCTATTTTTTATTTCATTAAACAACAATACTTTTATTGAATGTTGAATTTTAAGTAATTTGGTTTCTGAGTTAAAAGGTCTTAACATCCAATGGTTTTTGAATGAAAATATCTCATATTCCATAGTCTATTTATCTAGTGATATGATATAATTGAAATGAGATGTTTTCGATTTCAATGATATCAATATTGCATGTAGAAACAATATTTTGACATACTGCTTCTTTAATTTATTTTAGAAGATGTAGTTTTATCAATGTGACCACTAGTTTTGGAAAAAAAGAATCACTAATTATTATATTTATAGTAACCTTGCGATCAACACATTTTCAAAAGTTTAACATGAAACATGTTTGTTGTCAACAGTATTTGGTTCAGACATCACGATATAGTTGTCTAAACTTCAAAAAACCAAAGTTCCAAACAATCTCTTTGGAAAGAAACTGTGTATAAACATGTTGTGTAAGCGAAGACATTTAACTAGGTTAGTTGGGTCCCCATCTGCACCTAATAACATCAAAAAGAAAACTTTAAACGCCGTCAGTAGAATTACGAAAGGATATACAAGAAAATTACTCTCTGTGTCTGTTCAGAAAGCACCAAGCCTCATGAAGAAAAAGAGGAAGTACCTATTACACAGTAGCAGGACTACTGCAAAAATAGGCATTTCAATCAAAGATAAGGTAGCAATCGTATTACTATTGGATTATGGAGAGCTTAGCGGTGCTTAAAACTCCTTACACTGGATCAGCTCCCTGCAGCGGCTCTCTTTGGTGTACAGTTCAGAGCTCAGTCTTCTTGGAGATCAAGTATCTGAAAGCTCGTATGTTTTATTTGTTTCCATCTAACGTATCCTCTAAGCAGTAATTAGTTTGGTAAACTTTAACAGCTAATCACGGCATAATGAAATCCATAGGGCGACAAACAAGCTGTGTATTGAAGGGGTGTTAAGTTTGCTAACTTCCCCGCCCCCGAGTTCGACTCCCTGCTTTAATACCACGTGTACAAACAGTACATATTGACTGGTTGCAGAGAGTAAACACTGATTCACACATCTTCCTAAATAAAAACGCGGATCACAAAAACCTACACTGTACACAGATGTCCCTAAACTTCCTTAGATACAAGATCAAATGCACATAAATTTTGTTTTAATTATG
Organism: Steromphala cineraria; assembly: GCA_916613615.1. Classification (NCBI taxonomy): domain Eukaryota; kingdom Metazoa; phylum Mollusca; class Gastropoda; order Trochida; family Trochidae; genus Steromphala; species Steromphala cineraria. Next base: position 22,046,626 of record OU744736.1, on the reverse strand, counting down.
TATTAGCAATCTTTTCAAATCTCATACCGATATCTGAAAACGCAGTCTCAGTTTGACGTGCTCATAAACAGAGAGACATGGTCATATAGCAAGAGAGTATAGACAAGGTCGCACACTTTCTCCCTCACAATTGTCATTGAAACAACAAGCTCTCCCTGTCCGAAACAGTGTCTCCACATCTTCTACCCAATTTACTCAAATCAGATTTTCATCTGATTTAGAATTAACTCAGTCGTCTACCTATATTCCGTATTTGGTTTTACGTAGAATTGAAACCCATCTAATCTAAACCCCATATACTGACAAATCGCTGGCTCATTATTTACTCCTCATCTGCATATAAGTATTGCCATAAACATGTTTACTTGGTGTAAATATTGGTATTTTTTTTTCTTTTCTCATGTTCTAAATGAAATGAAAATTTCAAATGTTTTACTTATAAAGACTATATACAACATTCCCTCATTCAAAAAAATATCGGAAATCAAAATGACTCCTACTCTAAAGGAGATACTTTTTTATACTTCTTTATTTGTCAAAATCTTAATACAAACCCTCTATCGCCAATCACAGTATCATAATGACTTCCCTTGAATGCTATCTGATTCCTATTTCTCTATACATGCTTCTGTGCAAACTTCACACAGCTCGCTACCGGTTAAGTAGCAAGTAAGTGTCAGGTTAAGGGCCCTTCACATACCGTGTCGCTGTACGGAGTCGTTTGGATAGCGCAATAGAAAAGGCATAGGTGTAATATTAACGTTGTACGTTCCCACTTGAACACTGTCTTTCTATTTGTATGTGCTTGTTATTACGAGCTCTTGGCATAGAATAGCGCATGTTTGTTAGCATATTAACCTCTCTCCATTAACATGTTGATCTCTGCGACGGCTGAGATATTTCTTACACAAATATATGTCTGTCATAAATTATCGTTTAACTTGTATTGAGACTGCTGACAATGCTAGGTTCGTCTTGGTGCACACTGGGAGAGCGTCTTGGAATGGTTCCACACAAACAGGAATGATAGACTTATATAGATCTGAATTTCAGAAAAACTTAGAAGATAACAAAACAAAAACTCATTTTTTGTTATGGGGATGTTTAATTTGGATTCTCCTTCTTAGTGAATTTATTCGTAACCTCTTGAAAATATTGAAGTGAAATCATAAGCATTCTCTCCACACAAATTCCTAAAACAATAGTCTGGCAAAGAGTTACTTATCTTTGATATCAACCATTTACACCTCAGACCATTCTTGGGCAAGAGTTCCTAATCCGCTTCCCAAAGATCAACCCCCTAAGAAGTACCCAATATGAATTCTGAACTTAAAAAAATATTCACCATCAATCCACAACCAAAAAATTCAAAACTATCTGTATCCCACCAACCAGGCGCCTGAACCTTCTAGTATTAAATACCCACCCATTGTATATTGTTTTACTGTACCTCTACTGTATAATTTTATATATCGTGACTTATATCTGCTATGTTTTTATGTACCGTCTCTCATAAATCGCTGTGCGATTGGTTGTATACAGTTTTAAGCAATTTTAGTTTGTATATATGTTTTAAGATACTCTCTGTGTACAAGTGAGACGCAAATAAAATATTCTTCTTCTTCTTCTTCTTCCCCACCCACCACCAATCTAAACCCATCTTGTACCCCCAATCAACTATCCGTATCTCACCTCCCAACCATCCTGACCCAGTACCTGTCTGGTATCAATTACCCAATCAAGCAGCGAGCATGTAAACCTACCTGTCTCACAGACTCCGAGGCATGTTAACCACCGGCTTAAGGAGCATAAATAACAACATTTGCTGATAGCCCAATGTCAAGTAACAACGAACAGAAGCTGTTGAAAAAAGACAATACAATAGCAGAAAACAGTGTTTAAAACATCCCTCGCCAATCGACAATTTCAGTCATAGCACCTGTGGAAGATATGGTCTGTGATATGGCTTTCCTCCTATTGCTAAATGTTACGGGGGAAATTGGAGTTTAACCTTTGACTTTTCGCGGGAACGATAGCATGTGTTTCCTGAATTCGATAACACTTCTAACAATGTATCGGATTTCTTGTAGTGTTTTTCACAAGCAGGTTATAGAGAGATGAAGGGAGGACTCGAAAGACTCGTACCCTATTGGTGAGAGAATAGGACCCTGTCTAATCACCGCCCCATGGAGGGAGAGGAATCACATGAGATAATTGCATCCCCACCGAGGAGAAATTCCGATGACAAATAACTAATACGACGTTGCTTTGGAACAACGTAAGCTCCAAGCCTAGAATCAAAACTCAGGGTTTAAGGGGACAGTTAGAGGATTGAGTTTCGTCGCTTCGTCTAAAGTTCTAATTAGTGGTCTTAATACGAAAATAATGAATTCAGGATGCTTTCTTTAATGTGCCGGCTAAACACAGCAGGACCCTGTCTAGGTCGCCCTAAGGTAGAGGAAACTCTAACCCGTCCCTCCCTCATTCATCCCACCCTACCCCTCACTGGGCCGCATCTCTACCCCTCGTTACGGCTTTCTTAAGAAAGACCTTACGTCGCTATCGCTTCCGAACTTTTCATAAGCGACAAATCCGCTTAATTGTTATTTTATGAGTTGATTCGGTTTTTTTCTCTGCAGAGCTTTGAAATATGGCACTTTTGCTAACATTTGTCCAAGGAGTGTGCGCGTTAGTCTCCATTCATTCATACACCACGACCGTGTCATTGTCAAAGTTTTCTCGCCGTGAGTAGGCGAAGTGTAGTGGTCCCCCAAGATCAGGACTACCTGAATCTTCTCCACCACCGTGGTCTGAGGCGGGGGAGAAGAAAGCCCGAGCTTTGCCCCAACTTGACTCCCTCAGCGAACAGAGCATTCGCACTTGTATACGTTTACATTGGGATTTCAATACTTCGTCTGCGCTACGAGTGCCTTCCTTTTAAAACGGGACTTGAAAACATCTAGGTTGGCGTCAGACGAGCGTTTCATCTTCAATGCCAATGGTGTTGATAGTAGCTCGCTCTATGGCAGCACAATGAGTCGTCTGCCTCAAGTCAGTGGCATGACGTCTACCCATAGAATGCTAGCGACAGACGACAGATGCTTTCAAACTGGGCAGGCAAAAAAGGACGTTTGCAATTGAGATGTGGGGGTGAAACAGAAGTAGGAATTTGGCCTCTTCTGTGATCAAAGTATTGTACGATTTCTCCCCGAGACGGCCAAAAGAACAGCGAGTCGATTTATACTAAGATTTGGGCAATAAACCTTTATGTCTTCTTATTGTACCTGTCCACAACAATGTACTAATATGATCACAAATCTGGCCCCAAGCAGATGACTGACGGTTTAATGCTCTCAAATCACACGGTGTTGTTCACAGTCAGTTCCGTGGTGCCAGAAGTATTGGGCGAGGTCAGACGATAGGACTCCTTGGAGCGGAGACATGATCGGTATTTGAAACACTTCCCATGTCAAAAGTCCACCCTTTTGTCATCAGAAGCAAGAATTTCCCTATGCCTCTTTTATTGAACCAATTGTGGAATGTCTTTATGTATCATAACATATCTATATTGGACACTTACAGCTGTAATACTGTGGTAAACTCAGGTAAACAACAACAACAATAACAATAACAACAACTCACTCACTCATATCAGTATTTGATAATTTGCTCCAAGCAGGTTCAATCACTAAGATTATGCAGCTTTCTCATGAAATAAAATCACTCGGTAAAAGTAAGGTTTGATTCTGAAAGTGACGTATTGCATTCTAAGTGCCCGTATCTTAAAGTGATGTCGTATTGTACTAACTGAACACACCATTCTCTCTAACATTCTCCCTTGTCGAGCTAGTTTCTGGCTGATCAAACCTATTATTAAGTGAACTTGGCTCCTTGTCCTGGCATTACCTAGAACGTTGTTCAATTCAATTTATTTCATTTCCGTTTTGATGACCATTTGCCCGTGTGCAATTGGGATATCATATGCAAAATGATAGTCTGTCATCCAGACCCTAAAGCAAAAATATTTAATTGATGACCAACCAAGTCTAGAAAAGTACATCAAGTCTAGATCGCTCATTTTAAAGATAAAGCATCTTCTGGGCTTCATTTTGTTATAATACATGATTTATATTGTCAATCTTGAAGAAAATACTTCTGAGACTAAATGTTAGTCTAAAAACATCTGAGTAGCAAATAAGAGTACATGTATACTCAACTGTTAACTTACAGGAGACATAGCACGCTTTCTAAGAGCAAGCGCTTCCCAAACATATTTTGCACGTTTACACCATGAAAATGTGCAACCAATGGTAGCCTATAAAGGTTCAATACGGGCTACATGAAATGTAGACAACTGAACATAAACAGTTTATGTGTGAACTTATAACGAATGTTGAAGTTAGCGGATAAAGATGATTCTTACCAAATACTGGAACAGAGGCGTTGTCTTTGCTTCCCTCGATCATCAGACCTAAAACATCAACACAGTTTTTTGATGTTTCTGATGATTACGAAAATACAAAATATATTGTTTTCAATACGTATCATGAAACTGCTATGTGTAAATAAAAAATGATGTTCAATAGTTATATCAGTTCTACCTGAGAATATCATAAAGTTCAATTATGACGAATATATCGTAATTGTTTTATTGCAACTTTCCTGATATAATCAAAATCATAACCATAGTTGTATTATACTTATAGTTGACAATGCACTGAGTTGTTTTTCCAACTTTCAGGTAATGTGTTCACGCATTGGAATAAAATCCATTTATTGACGACGTCTTTTGTTGTTCTGTATTTCTACATCATGACTTTCAAATAAACAAACAATAAATACTGCCCATTCGTCTACAACTCAAGAAACATTGACCTCGACCATGATGATCTCTGCATAATAGCCTATAACAACGTTAACTTACAACAAGTCAACAATTCTGATGAGACAACAAATGAAAGCGCGCCACCTGGTGTTTAAGCCGTGTGTTAATCTCCGGGAGTTTGTCAACTACAACATGAAGGAGATTGGACCTCTGTATTTGTTTCCATTGTCCGAATCAAGTGCACTTCGATGGGCTTAAACAATGACCTGAGAGTTATCTGCCCTTGTCCTGTCGATGTCAAGGACTCTAAGATGTAGGGCAAGACCCGCCGATCAGACGGTACTTTAAGAGTTTGTTACAGATCTTATGAGTTCTTTAACTGTTACTGAAGGTCAATTAAGTGTTCAATCGTCAAGTGTGGACTAAATCCTCTTCTCTTTACCTGTAAGCGGCTTATCATCAAATACAAGCTACTGCCGACATAGGATGAAACCATAGCAGCTTAGTCCGCCCCGCAGATTATGAAGTAAGCCCACACTCCGGTCTCGGTAGGTAGATAATTCCCCAGGTAACAGTATATCTAACATCTTATGAAACTAGTAGTTGGTAAGTGTGGTTACGGAAACTACAAATGGATGGCTTATCCTGCGAAGGTTATAACTAACCACTTTGTGGCTTTGTCGTAACGAACATTTAAACTTATACATTATCTCTGAAATAATCAAAGGTATTTTGCTTTTACTTTGAAGATAGGGGTCGGTCTAGGATAATGACAATCTATGGTAAGTCTGTGGTAATGTCATTATTTAGGAATGGATTGACCGCGGACTGCCCTGTTTTTTAAACATAATCATTATCGTTTACCTATTTCGTTGTCGGTTTTAATCTTTATCATTTACAAAAGAATATATATGTTAATTAGAATATATTTATGTAATTAAATAACAAAAATGTTTTTCTGTACCGGACTCGCATGACATCCAGATACGACAGGAAACTTGTTACTGTCAAGATCGGCAAGTACAAAACTTCTTATTCTTTCAACAAAGTGTAATAACCCTCAACGTAATAATATAAGTATGGTTGCGTTAAAGGGGCAGTAGCACGTTTTTTGAAAAATTTATATTTTAATTTTTTTAATGATAATTGTACGTTAATGCTAAATGTATTATTTTGATAGCGTCAAAAATCTCAATACACAAACCAATCATCCGTAGTCAGAGAACACATAATGAGGTTACACAAAGAATCAATTGGTTGCAATTTTTGTGTGAACACCTTTAATTAATTGTAAGAATAAGGAATCGCATGGCTGAACTTTACATTATATTTTGATTTACTGTATTACTACTTCATTAAGTTTAAATACATTGTCTTTCAATTGGAACCACTTATTTCAATTTTCTTGACAACACCTTACATTCCCCCTAACAACGTACTACTGCCCCTTTAAACGGTGGATCATAACAATCTAATGACAGGCATGTACCGATATTAGACATCATTGTATGTAACACAATGTAAACGTCATACAATACGAAATATTCTCACCATCAACTTTAACTTCTCTAAATGCAAAACACTTACTCTATTTTCCCAATTTCTATTGAATCCTACTTCTAAATCTTTTCAATTCCCTCTTTGATATCACCTACATGTACAAGTGTGTCACATTATTTCAATTTCAATTATGGAACTGTTGCATTCGATTTGAAAACATATATAAATCTGTCAAAAAGAATCAAATCTTTAATCTAGATAATTGAATTTCTATATATGAAAGGTCGAAAACGATTACAGATATTAAAAGGGATGAACAAAATGACAAACAATCGATTATTGATCGATAATACAAATGGCGTGAAATGTAAAACGATCTAACACATCGACATTAATGGAAGAAAAGAAGAAAGAAGAAAAACATTTTTCACAATATGAATTAACAGTCAGAATGAATAAACATCTGTTGAGTAAATCGATTTGAGAACATATTGTTGGGCAAAACATGTAATTTTTTTCATATTATCAATTACAAAGAGTATTAATAACTTTATCATTTTTATATTTACGAACCTATTTTAACCGACATAGCTCTTTCAATAATACCAAATCAAAATCTCCTGCTTTTGTATAAACTGAACACCAAAAGAAATGTTACACCTCTTTGAATTTGAATATCATAAAAAGTGACGTGTTCAGAGGAAATTGCTTTGTTGTGTTGTAACACTCCATTAGTTTAGTGTTTTGTGCTAAAACAGCAGACCTGTAACTTTAATGGTAAATAAGTTATCGCCAATTCTTCATTGGTGGGGTCAATTGTCCTATTTCCGATCATGTGTGTACCGAAAATATATTGTTTGTGTCATGTCTGACCAAATATATGAAATGAATTATGTTCATTGGTTAGTAATATACGTACTGTGATCTATTCCTTTCAATAGATTTGTAGACATTAATTTATGTATTAACTTTTTGGTGGCCCTACATAACGAAAACTTGAATGTTCTTTTTATGATTTTAATGAATTCGAACAACTCATTCTTTCACCTATCTCATGCTAAAGGTAAACGTCCACTTGGTAAACTCCTAACCCTATATTTGAATGAGTAAACTAAACTCAAAAGAAAAAGAAAGTTACCAAACATAAAGGGCTAGAAGTTTACAAAAATTAGACTAGGATATCACGTATTCTAAAAGAATGAAAAATGTTTTTTTGACATGCTAGGTTGTGAACGTCAAAGAGGCGAGGGATATTTTTTCTCCAAATTTGAGAATTTTACACTCAAAATTTTGCAAGAAAAGATTACATATGACCCTAATATGCTCAAGATGAGTGAAAACATAAAAACAACCTGAGCGAAAATTTAAAGGATTTTGTGACATCATCATATGGCTCTTCTAGTTGTCCTATCAGACCTTACTCGAGGCCTGTTCATGAATGGGATGATGAGAATTGACTTAAACATGCATTTTGGAAGACTAAGTGTTCTTCAATCAGTGACAAACCTTACGACCTTTGCAATCATCATTCAAAGTTTTTCGTTCAAGATTATTTCAGACATTTGCAATTAATCAAATGGTTGAAAGGATAATGTATGATCTTTGATTAATCATCGGGGATCTGACAGACAGACGGATCTGACTCCATTGAGGATCTGACTTGTTCAAGGCCTCTTTGTACTAACTTACATAACGCTATACAGAACTTTAAGTTGATGAGTTAAAAGGTTTGTGATTGCCACCTTTTCACGTTGAAAGACTTTTTTAACACATGCAAAAACCCAAACAGTATTAATTTATTTATGCTTAAAGAGAGCGCCATCTCGCAAAGAAGATACAAAACCTCAAACATATAAACATTTCGTACAGTTATTATACATCCAATGCCACTAGGATACCCGAAGAACTACTGAAACAACATTAAATAAACAATGATATAAAACATCCCAAAGAAGATATATCCTTAAACGCTACATCCGTATATAGTATGGTATGATTTTGATCATACCATATCATAAACTATACCACGATCCCAAATGTACAGTGTAACAACAATGAATCTTTAACGTTACATCCGTATAGTATGGTATGATTTTGACGTTATCATATCATAAACTACACCATGATTCCAAACGTACAGGTAAAGATAACAACAATTAATAAAGGGCAATGTATAAAACCCTTCCCCATGATTCAAAGGTGAACTGATCACATATCAAACGAAAATGTTACAACCATTTAACACCTGCTGATCGTTGTCAAACCATGCTGAGAGAGAACACTCCATCAATCTTTTTTTAAGGGGAGGGGTTAAACAGATGAGAGTGTATCACACCCTAACAAGAGGTATAAATGATGAGTGTTTCACTACAGCAAGAGTGACACATCCTACAAAACTTCGGCTCAACTTGAAACAGCCAAGATCCTCTTGAGGGATATTTATTATCTCTAATCACCATAGAAACCTTAATCGGGTGACCTCATAAGAGGCGATGTATGTTGATATCGAGTCGTATATCACTGTTTCTACAAGGTACCGTTTCTGCTCCATTAGGTGCCCACCAAACAAGGGATGATCTGGGGCACAAACAGGAGCACTTGTCGTCAGATGTGCTCCAAGGAAAAGACCTTTGCCAATTATTATACGGCTATCTGAGGTTAATAGGCACCGCGAACTATGTGAAGTATTTGTGCGAACAATAGTTTGCTTTCCTTATGCTCTACCGCTCAACATCACAGTACTTGGTCAGAAACACCGTAACATCATTACAAGTCAAATCTTCAGGAAGATTTATACCTTGTTACCAATGAGGCGAAATCACCACTGTGTATCGGATTCTTTATCTATAACTATAACATGTTAAGTTAAAGGGAAGAAGCACGTTCTGAGATAAATAAAATGATCTCAAGAAACAAAATAAAATTTTGTGTCAAACGAAGAGCAAAGCATTTAAATCAAATAATGCAGTTTTAAAACTAACATCAATGTAAAGTAAAGTTACGCGAATCTCAACTTTAATGGATAAATGTTCACACAAAATGGCCGCCAGTGTTTTTTAATACGTGATATTTTTTACCGCGATTTCGCATTATCGGGTTTAGCAAGGAGATGTGCGCCACAAACTAATAATTAATTATCAATTCGAGGACATTTTTAAAGAAAATTAAACAAATTTATTCTGCACGTTTAACAATAACATTCAGAATATGTCATGTTAGTGAAAATGATAGATATTTCTATACACTGCATCATCTATGTGATATGGTGACAGTTACGTCTGTTTGCTGCTTGTAAGTATTTAGAGACAAGATACATAAAAGGGCTCCACTACAAAATTAGATAAAATCGACACTTATCGAATGCGTCTTGAGTCCAATTTTTATTATATTAAAATCGTGATATAACAGAGAATTGTTGTTCTAAGATAAAAAATTTGAAAATGATCCAATCATATAAAACACGTTATTTCATTCATCTTGGGACAACTATTAGGAAGATAACCAATACGTCGTTTCATTTCAAAGAATGTCAATTCTTCAAAGGAGATTTTAGATATATTAAGGCAACATTTATATCTATTACATTCATCGTAACATCATGATTTTTCAAATGAGATTTTAAATGTATTGATTCAACATTTTTATCTATTTTATTCGATTTTTGTCTCGTTAATCAAGTTATAACTCAAGAACTGCGATTCAAGAACTGATTGCGTTCCTTTTCTTTCTGCTTGGATGGATGTCCATCCCTCCGTAAACCCGCTCTGCCCTGTCTCAATGTCTTCTATTAGTTCACTTCAGTTTTCGGCTTTTTTCTCTGGACAGAAAATTGATTTACGGAGTTTGTTATTAAAACGTTAACTGATTTAAAACAGTGATTAGATCGCTTAGTTATTAACAGTAACAATGCGACCAATCGATGCGTAATTTGTGCTAAGATATGGCGGCAAATGGGAGACTGATTTAACAAATTCCTATGAAATTATAGTTTTAACATAGCATTTGAGGACAATGGTTTATCAGAAAGTTTTCACTAATCACTTCCTTATAATGGTAATAAAGATTCGTCAAGTCATTTTCGTCTTAAGCCAATAGGAAGCGGGAGTTGACTTGCTTCACTAGAATTTTTTAAGAATGAAAATGTCTTTGTCCGTCTAAAAAGTTTCCACTCAAAATATTTTGTTTGATATTTGTTTTTGGAAAGGTACACAGTCATGTTCGTTGCTGTGCCATTGTCCTTCTGAGTTAAGTTTCAAGGTTAAAAGGTTCAAGCTATTTTCTTTGCAAAAACGTATATTTTACAAACGTTTCCACTCAAAATATTTTGATTAATATTTTTTTGGAAAGGTATACATTCATGTTCGTTGTAGTGCCATTGTCTTTCTGAGCTAAGTTTCAAGGTTAAAAGGTTCAAACTATTTTCTTTGCAAAACTTATATTTTTACAATGTTAAAAACTATCATAGTCATAATCATAATAAAGGCAAGTTCCTTGGTGGAATAAATTAAAATTTATTTCATTGCAACTGTCAGCGTCCTTCAACTATAATGTCTTCTATCAACAAAATATTTTTATTTTGAAAAACGTAACAATTATAATTCTTTGATTAACGTCTGTGGACACATGTTCACATAACGTTCATTGATTTATATCTATAGCATAATAGTAAGTAGTTAGTTGGAATGAATAAACCTAACTTCCTGTTTCGATTATATTTACAAATACAGTGTATACAAAAAAATAAATTCTTAATGGAATCCTACTCGACAGCTGCATTTAACGGTCATCGATTCCTGTGTACTATTGATTCATAGATAATTATCACCCTTTAAAGGGACAGTAGCACGTTTTGAGGGGAAATATAAGGTGATGTCAGGAAAATGAAAGTTAATGGTTCCAATTGAAAGACAATGTATTTAAACTAAATGAAGCAGTAATAATTCAAATATATAACGTAAAGTATAGCCATGCCATTGCTTTTTCTTAGACAAAATGAATTAAAGGTGTTCACACAAAATGGCCGCCAGTAGATTTTATGTTAATCTTCAAACTTTTTCCTCTGACTATGAATGATTGGTTTGTGTAATGAGATTTTTGTCACTGTCAAAATAATACATTTAGCATCAACTTACAATTATCAGTGAAAATTTTAAAATGTAAAATTATCAAAAAACGTGCTACTGCCCCTTTAAATCGACAGAAGCACGTTTTGAAAACATTTTATTCCCAATTTTTCACTGATAATTGTACGTTTATGCAAAATTTATTCTTTTGATAGTGTCAAACCTCTCATTTCACAAACTAATCATCCATATCCAAAAACAAATAATATAGATTCACATAAAGTGCATTGGTGACAATTTTTATGTGAACACCTTTTATTCATTTTGTGTAATAAAAAAGAATCGCTTCCTAAAAATTACATCATATATTTATTTAGTCTAAATACACTGTCTTTCAATTGAAACAATTTTTTAAATTTCCTGACACCAACGAATATTCCCCCTTAAACGTGCTACTGTCCTTTTAAGATAATAATTAACAAGTGCTTTGAATTTAATAGTCTCCAAAGAATAAGAAATAGGATGTCAATATTTGAAAACACTCAAATAATAAACAATATTAAATAGTTCGATCACACAATATCATACTTGAAGAGAAGACATATCATACACTGTACTTGTACCATGATATATATATGATTGAATTACAATCAAAATGTCGGTGTCAAACTATATACACGAATTACCGAAAATACCAAAGTGCAGACAACGTTTATTACTTTCTCTGTTGCCTTTTAGACATTGTTATTCGCGCTGACCTTTATGTATAAATCAATTTTCAAGTCATGATATCAACTAACTAAAAGGAGAAGAGGAAGAAAAAGGATTAAAGGGGAAGACAAAAGAAGAAGAAGAAAAAGAAGAATAAGCTGAAGAAGACGTAGAAGAAGAAAGAAAGAGGACAACAAGAAGAAAAATACAAGAAAAGGGAATATTTCACATAAGTCATGATATCACGGGGGAAGAGGAAGAAAAAAAATAAAAGAAGAAGACAAAGCAAGAAGAAGAAGAAGAATAAAGAGAAGAAGCAGGAGAAGACAAAAGAAGAAGAAGAAAAAGAAGAAGAAGCACAAGAAGACGTAGAAGAAGAAAGGAAGAAGACAACAAGAAGAAAAATACAAGAAAAGGAAATATTTCACATAAGTGTCACATTTCTCTGCATATTCATCTGATGGTTGACCTGGAATCGATAAGAACATGAACTAAGAAAATTGATAAAAACATAAATAAGTCCATGTTTGGTGTTTAATTACCACTTCACAGACATGTATACAGTGTACAAGCCTTTCTCTATAAGTCTATGCATATTCATCTGATGGTCGACCTGGAGTCTATAAGTACATGAACTACGAAAATTGATAAAAACATAAATAAGTCCATGTCTGGTGTTTAATTACCACTTCACAGACATGTATACAGTGTATAGAAGCCTGTCTGCGTGACGTTAATCAATCTCTGAACAAATACAACATTGATCCTCTAACTTATTCACGCAGTAACTACAGTGTAGACTGGTCAACTTCACTTCGTTATGTTTAATGCATGACTTTCCTCTCGCTCAATTTTACGACTCTTTTTATGACTGGCTTATTTCACCTCATACTCCGGCCTGTGTTGATATAAACATCCCTTCATACGATCGTCTCACCGTAACAAAGATTACTTTCCTTTTTTTTACAAAATGAATTATTTACAACATTTGGCATTGATTTCTTTGTTTGTATATCTGTGTTCTTGTTGTTTTGTTATTTGGAATCTTATTTACAACTAAAAAAATTAAATAGTAATTAGAATTATCAGAACTGAAATTCATAAATATACAATCATCGGAAAGATTTAAAGTTTATATGGTAATTTCTAATATTTTAGATGAATAATTGATATATTGTAATATAATGATTAAAAGTCGTGTTGCAGTGACCTAATATCTGGAAAACGACATGATAAAGTTTGAAAATTAAGGTGAAAATCCTTGATGTAATGAGTCAAATTTTAGAAAATATTTTTCATCTTTTTCGCAATGGATTCAAAATATCAATTGAAGGGATTCACTTTTCGTTCTGAAGGACAATAGGAAAACGGTTAAAACTATACTTTGCACAAGATCCTTATAAACGTTTCTATTCTGTCCCTTGTGCCAGTTTTAGATTTCATGTTTATCTCGGAATTGCCACAGTTACATGTTACGACTTGTAATACATTTACGTTATTCTCAGTGACTTAAGCCTCTAGGGAATTGGATCCAAATCGAGGCTGGCTAAACCACATTTTCAGTCAATTTCCCTGACAATTTGAAGAATGAGAAATGGATTCTTGAGTTTCAAATAATCCCTACGTCTATTTCTCAGTGGTAACTGCCGGGTAATCTGAGGTGTCATCGCTTCGAATCAAGTGAGAGACTTCTTCTCCATCTTGATTCGGAAACCTGGCGTATTGGCCACTAATTTATATCTCTGGAAGACCAGAAGGGCAATGTTTTAGCGGTTCTAGGAGACTAGGTCGGATGGTGACGTGGAAGGGTAGGGACTGCTCATCTTGCATGAAGAACGAGCCCGTAAACTGCCTATCAATTACCACCCAGCTCCAGTGGTCCGATGAAAAATTTCGCCGAAAAGAAATGAGAGCTATGCGCCCGAGGTGATTATTTTATTATCGCTTGTGTCACATTAAAAAAGCTCAAAACGAAGATAGATTGCTAGTGACGAAAAAAGACCAGGAATAGGAATGGCTTACTCGGGGCACATAACGTGCGGAAGAGTTGCCGGTGTAATTACTGAAGACTGCCATGGCCGGGGCAACTCGGTCCTGACCATTGAAGCGTATATGGTACGTGCAGAGCAAGAGACAGCGGATATCAATCTCTTTCATTACGAGCAGAATTTTCCGTCTTATTAGAGACGGGCTTGGAATTAAATTGTCTCTACTGTGCGGAAAATTTTGGCTCCTCTGTCCCCCCGATCGGACCAGTTTCCGCAATTTGACAAAATTCAATTTTCAGTTTAATCACTCGCTCCGACATGAAAACGCATTCTAAGTGTGTTTGATCTCCCATCAGAAGGGGGAAAAACGACGACCGAAAATTTAATTTTGGATAGTTGAGTACTGCAAGGAAACCAATTTAGTCCGCGACCCTTAACGTATTTGGCCTTCGTAAAACAGTCGGCTAGATATTTCATTACGCGAACGTTACTTGCCTGTAAACTGTTTTACGATCATACTTCGTTCGCTGCGTTCGATTCCTGCAATCAGAAACGTATAACACAACACGGTCACGTTAACCCTTGACCCTGAAGAAATAACCCTCAAACAGAACACCCTAAAACAAATAATTCAACATTTATGTCTGCTGGCATTTACGTCTTTGTCTTCAGTTTTATTTGACCGTTAAGATCATAACATCATTGGGCGCAATTTGTGGGTATGATTCGATGTTTTGACTGAATGGGCGATTTCCATGGCCAGTTTATGAAGGCCATTCACGTGCAAAGAGGCGTTCTTCATCGGCTAATGGTCCTAGAACTGCATCTTGTGCTCAGTGACTTCAGAAAATAGATACCCCATACATACTGGCAGAGACAGTTTTCATCGACTCCTTAGGGGTTTCGTTATATTAGGTTACGAACTGCTACCTTTCAGTTTCCATATTGGGGCTGTCAAGAATCTTGTGTTATGATAATAAACATACTATGCGCTAAATGATTAATTTTGGAATTTCAGTTCAACAGTTCTCATTTACTCCTAAGTGGTTGATACTACGTTAAGTTGAACTATTTTTCAGTTTCGATATTTGAACTGTCAAGAACCTTCTAGCAACCTTTTGCTTTGGTTATATATACACATACTATGTACAAAATGATTAAGTTTGGAATTCCAGTTCTACAGTTCTCATTTACTCCTTAGTGGTTGCTAAAACTACGCTACGTTAAACTATTTTCAGTTTCCACATTTGAACTGACAAGAATCTTCTAGCAACCTTTTGCTATGGTTGTACATATACTATGCACACATTGTTTTATTTTTGAATTTTAGTTCTTTTGGAAAACAGATGTTGTATAGCCTCACAAATACGTTTTGAAAAATCATTTTCGTTTCACTTCTTTTATCTCATTTTCTGTTAGTTTGATATGTTGATTGTTTTTCAATTACATGTATATATTTTTTCTTTAACGTTGGCAACAATGTCATCATGTACTATATTATATTTTTCGTGTTTCAATTTGCGTTTACAGTTTTCTGTGTATATTATATTTATTTATAAATGTATATTTCTTAATAAAAGTATAAAAAATGATAAGTAAATTTATTAATTTATTAGATGTTGTAATTGCTTTACATAATCACAACGGACTTTCTACACATATTTACAAACATTCATGTAAATATTGATTTTAATTATAATGCATGATCAAATCTTAAAAACGCATACTTGTGGATTTTCACAAACAAACACACGAACTGCACAGAAATTATAATTCAAGAAATAATTTTTATCAACAAAATGAGAATACACCTAAGTGGCTTAGTAACTTTAACACGTGTCATCTCTACATGTTTAAATTAATCATAACTTAATATGATGTTCATTTCATCTCTGAAATTAAGTACTGAAGCAATAATATTCATTCGAACAACTCAACTTTGTTACCATTATTTATTTCTAAAGGGAAAAGCTTCATGATTATAATAATCATTGGTCTCTTCTTCTTAGTGCCCGGAAGGAACAGGGAAAAGAACCTTTTTGTTCCTAAATGTTTGCATTTTAACATAACCTAATTGTTTTCATTTTTAAGAAGTTAATAAACAAAATTTCAACGTATTCGTCCAATTTTCATAAAAGGAGAATTCGTTGAAAGAAAAAACATTTCCTTAGATATAATTAATGTTGCAAGCACCATAATCTGCCATGGCGAGAAGTTACAATACCTGTTCAAAACGTAAAATATGTAAAAATCGTGGAGTAAAAAATATATCCGTAAAATACTGTGCTCTTTGTTGTTTAATCACCCTCTTTCAATTAATAGCCATACCCCGCTATAAAAAGTACATGCGTTAAAACTGCAGATTTCTGTGCACGGATGCAATTTGCTCATAGCAAAGTCACGTGACCAAGAGAATGGGCAAAACATGAGTATCTGGCGATTTTATTGGATTCCGCCAGAAGTTCATCACATAAGCCGAGCCGATGAGTGAAAAAGCTGCATGAATTAGCGACCAGGGATCCATACACATTTGTGTGACAATTGAGATACGGCACGATAAAAGAGAGAAACATAATTACGGCTTCCAGCCATTGATTGGTATGTGATTTATGGCTAAAACGCTCTTCTTGTGTTTTAATGGTGTCAAACAAGAAATTTAACTCAAAAGGAATGTTTGTGAAAAAACTAATTTACACCATATGCAGTCACGTGACCATCTCCCCCCGGAATTTCTGGAGAAACTATGGTATAAATTCTTGTTTCACATATAAGAAATGCATGTTAATCGATATCGACTGAGCTGAGTAGCTGCACTGTTGGTTATATATGGGCATCGATGCTTTTTAGAGTAGCTAGGGAATGAATTAATGTTGTGAAGTTAGGCAGATTCACTATGTTACATTGTAACCACAAAAAGAGTTAAAAGTTTCATGTGAAAAATGTTTAAATGTATAAATTTCGCAAATCTAAAGTACATTTGTTTCAATTTTCAAAACAACCATTGATCTTCATGTCTATTTAACATGTAAACCTATTTTTGTAATAATTAATTTTACAGAAATAACACATACTCTTAAAGGGGCAGTAGCACGTTTGTATATATATATATTTATTTTTTACTGACAATTGTACGTCAATGCTACATGTATTATGTTGATAGTGTCAAAAATCTCATGATACAAACCAATTATCCATAGTCAGAGGACAAATGATAAAGATTCACATAAAGTGTATTGGCGGCCATATTGGGTGAACACCTTTAATTCATTTTGTGTAAGAAAAGGGAATGGCATGGTTGAACTTCACATTATATATTTGAATTTTTACTGCTTCATTTAGTTTAAAGACATTGTCTTGCAAATGGAACTATTTATTTTCATTTTCCTGACATCACATAAAATTCCCCCTAAAAACGTGCTACTGCCCCTTTAAATAGTATCTAATAATCTAAAGTAATAGTATCCGCAAAGTTATCAAGCACAATGTTGCTTCATATATTGTCAACCAAGGAGTTATAAACAGTTTTATCAAAATAAAAAATGAGATATGTTTTTTCATTTGTTACATTACAGCTTCCTAAACAGTAGTATTCTTAAAAATAACTTTTAGTTTATATTTGTTGTTAATATTTTACAAAGATGCAGACTAAACTATTTCCCTTTGATAGAATTTTCTTTATGTTCTGAAGTGTGGTAAAATTGTACGTTTATATTTCGTTGCCATTTCTTTAAATGAGCCTCAAAGAGCCGTTAAAGTAAATACATGTATTCACTATGATTAATTCACGAAATTGTAAATAAAAACGGATAATAAAACTGATTGATAATTTTTGTTAGAGAATTTTGTGAAGAAAATGTTGAAACACATCAAATGTTTCAATATGAATAATTGCAAAGATTTTCATTTACACTGCGAAGAGAAACAAGTTTGTTACAGAATCAACGTTAATTGATGCCTTTATATGTCTAAGACTAAATACAAAATTATCTCTACTTGAACCAAATCAAAAGACTAAAGTACATGATTTTAGTAGAAAATTATATGGCCAAGGTATCGAACGGATTAACTTCATAAATCTTCTTAAGGGGGATAGATAGTAAAACTACTTGCATAAGACGATTGGTTGATCGCTCTATTATGAAGAAGGCCCATGTTGGTATGCGGATTAACATAGGATGGGCAAGGAGCCACTTGACTGTACAAAACAGTATTACAACTGAATACTTGACCGTACAGAACATTACTTCAATACAAGACCATACACTAACATATTTGGCTAGCAAAACATCAAACCGCGGAGGGCATTACTGAACAGGCTGTACATAATAATTGATATTGGTATAAGCAGTAATTAAATGTACAAAAGTACAAGTGAATACTTGACCGTACTAAACAGTATTTCTATCAAAGATCATACATAAATATATTTGACCAACAAAACATTAAACCGCGGAGGGCATTATTGACCAAGGTGTACTTAATAGTTAATATTAGTTCAAAAATATTTAAATGTACAAAATTACAAGTGAATACTTGACCGTACAAAAATTATTTCAGTCAAAGATCATACATAAATATACTACTTGCAAGACATTAATCCGTGGAGGGCATTATTGACCAGGCTGTACTTAATAGTTAATATTAGTACAAAATATATTTGAATGTACAAAAGTACAAGTGAATACTTGACCATACATAACATAAGTCCAACCAAAGATAATACATGAAAATACTTAGCTTGCAAAACATTAAACTTCGCAGGGTAATTTGACTGTATTTAGCAGTTAATATAAGTATACAAAAATACTTGAATGTAAAATTTACAAGTAAATACTTGACACTACAAAACATTATCTTAATCAAATATCAGACATGAATATATTTGACTAGCAAAACATTAAACCGCGGAGAGTATAAATGTACAAACAAACATACAGGTGAAACACTTGACTGCACAACACACTTGTTGAAATAAATATGAAACATATATTTCTATCTCAACGGAACGAGAAAATATTTAAACTGCTTAATCGCGAGATTCACCGTACAAAACATTAATATATTAGTAGAACCAAAATACTGGGGTGTATAGAACAAGTGGAATTCATAACTTCATAAAAACAATATAGTTGAAAAAAGAATCATAAAACATATTTCTGTCCAGATGAAACGATTAAATATTAAAACCGATTATATTGATGTATTTTGATCAACATAACGATAGAACATATGTAAATTAATCATTTAACTGTACAACAATGATGAACAAAACGATAGAATATATATGAAAATTGAAATTTGACTTAAAATAATAGTTTAACAAATATGCAGTTCAGAAGGAGCGTTTGTTCAAATTAATATATATCAACTCCCTAAAACGATACACAGTGGATGCAGAACATAAATATCGTAATATATATATTTAACAACGAAAATTATCCAATATGAAACTAAAAGACCAGGACATGAACATTTAAAGCGTTTCCCTATTCATTAAAAAACATTTCATAGACCAAATTTTAGTCTCTGGAACCAATGAAAAATCAATTCAAAGATAAATAGAATTTATTCACATTAGAGCCAATGATATATTATAATGAAGAGGAATATAGATTGGCAACGTTTTGTCATGGTAATCGACATTGAGAACCTGTATCGAAACTTCGCATATCATGTATAAAGAAGTTGTCATCCATATATTCCTTTTCATTATTGTCATTCAAACTTCTAAAATGCCTCTCAAAGAAGTTAAATGAGATATAGTCCTCTGACTGTCAAACAAAGATACATTTGCTTGAAAAGCATCTTCGATTTTGGTTCAATTAATGGTGTTCTTTTTAAACAACATCTTCTCGTAACATGTTCCGTTCTTAACGTAAATAATCCGTCTTCACAAAACAGCCAATGGCGTAGAGGAAAGAGGCAAAAGAACGAATCAAGGAAACGAGGGTCCTAGGGGCTAATATACTTCAAACAGACTGCTGATGAACGGGTAATTGGGGTTAATCACTTTAGTCTTAGCTCATAAGTAGAAACATGGGAGCTTTATTAAGTACCGGACATTTTAAGAATAGGTTGAAATTCTATCTTAATCCTATCAGTGAGAGATTGGTGCTCGCTGCGTCTCTCCAAGACCCCCATTCCGTCAAATCCCAGTCCCCCATTCCTTCAAACCCCATCCCCCATTGCTTCAAACCCCAGTACTCTAATCTCTCTTGAAAGGCAAGCAAGCACTGTGATCGGGATGCGGAAACTATCTCATCGTACCTTCTGGTCTTAATAAGAGGCTAGTGGAGAAGAAAATACGAACTCATTCATGTGACAGTACATGGTAAATGTTGTGTAATACTTAGTTGGAAACCTGACCTTACCAAGAGATGCCCTGTTGGAGTCTGGCGAGGAGTTACGGGATAAGAAAATAACGTTTCTGTTTGGACAAAAGAAAAACATCAAACTGCATCAGTATAATTGAGGAAAACGTGCCTTAAAGAGATTTAACATGATTATTTAGTAATTTTAGTCTAATCTTTTTGAAGGCCAGAAATAGAAACGTATCTTTCGGTACATTTGATATTTTATACCATTTGTGTATGTTTGTTATATCAAGGAATTACATCTGTATAAAAATCCTTGGTTATATTCAAAATGAGCTTTCTCCCACGCATTTTCTGTAATTTTATTATATATATTAAACATTCTTTTCAATCCTTAAGTACTTTAAATGTACATCTATAGTATAAATATCCTAAGTTAAATCATTATAAACTCGAAAATCATTTTGTAAAGACATAATGTCAAATTTGGTATGTTTATTGAGAAATCACATCCTGTCTAAAGTGATATAAAATGCTATTTAATATTTTATTTGCTATTTATTTTTTTTAGTAAATAAATTTGAAGATAATAAATTGATAAGTGACATAAATGAAATCAAAATTTGAAGAAAACGTTTAACATATTATGATTATGAAGAATGATAAATCAATCAATCCTTTCAGTTGCTGTTTCACGTAAAATGGATCGACACGATATTCAACGTATGATACATCAATTTTATGGTCCGTATTTGTTTATGTATCATTAAAATACATCTTAACATATGGATATCACTCAAGCTGATAATATCGTTGAAACTGTCTCATTTATCTAATATTGAAAAAAATTGAACATCTCAATATATCTTGTTCTCAATATTTTGTAATGGAGACTAATGAAACGATTTTAACTTATATTTTGATAATTATGTTTTGACTAAGGATATCAACATACAAAATACTATCATTCAAAAATGAACATCATGATGTCTGAAATCATGATCTTAACATTGATCGTCAAAATTACGATTAAAATCCACCGTGAATGTTGTCCGCGTTATATAAATTGCAACAAATTTACAAAATGTTTAGATAACATTTCCCCCAATTTTAAAACAATATCTCTGGTAAAACCATGTTCTGAAAATACAATTTATATGAAATATCGTCAGTTTTAATGTTTTTGTATTCCATCTTAGTCTTCGTGTATATTCCATAATATAATATTTTTCATAGACGTCAAAATAGATAGATTTTTTTTTATCTTACTCTATAATAATTTTCCATATCAAATTTGGTTCCAAGGAATTTAATCATCTAAAATATTTAAAAGGTAGTCGTTCCATACAAAAATATAGATATCAATTTAGCACCAAACTCACCCCAAACAAGAGTGACGATGAAGATGTAGGACAATTACACAGCACTAAGTTGGGTATCCAGGGTATGTATCAGTTATCACCTCAAATCTAATCTCATCTAGAAACTGACGCGTTAGATGTGTACAAACTCACATTTAATTTGTCTACCATGTTTAAAGCTTATTATTAGGTGCTACCCCCTTTGAAGAAGGAAAGCTCGAACCCTCTGATGTGTAGTAATGAACGCTCGTGGGTACAGTACCTACACAACACAGCGTTCGCGGCACCCTCTATACCCATCCTTCGCTTCGTTAGACAATTTCTTTTGTTCCTAGCAGATTTCCAATGGCAATTTTTGCCGAAAATCTTTAGAACCAGGATGGAAAATTGAAGTGTTTTTGATAAAACGCATTCATTAGAAAAGACTGGTTTGTGTCCGACTATCGTGTTGTAAAATTGGCTTTGATTCATCAGTATGAGAAGAGCGGTGTCGGGCAACCCCCTGCTGGGGGGAACATAGCCCCTCCCGAGCGTCCCCCTTGATCCTACCGGGCTGTATTGTTCGGGGGGAGAGATCACTGACACGTCTTTCTCAAAATACCAAATCGTTTGTTTGGGACCATTAATTTACACCAAGCCTTCTCCATATCGTAGTTTAATCGCACTTTTTTTCTCCCGATCTTCTGATATCCAACTGGGATGATGTTTGATGGCGAATAATACAACCTGGTTATCTCCCAGTCTCCCTCTGTCGCACATCGTCTTTCTCTTCTATCCTTACTCGCGCTTTCTCTCATTTTCCGTCTCTTCCGCGCCTCTCTCTTCCTCTTGGTTTCTATTCTCGTTCCTAATTTTCTCTCTCTCTCTCTCTGTGTTTTTTTAACCCCTTTTCTAACTCCACGTAGATCATTCACACACTCTCCCCTCAACCCTGTCAATCTCTCCCCCCTCTCTAAATATCTCTCATTTTCTCTCTCCCTCTCTCTCTCTCTCTGTGTTTTTTACCCTTTTTCTAACTCCACGTAGATCATTCACACACTCTCCTCTCAACCCTGTCAATCTCTCCCCCCTCTCTAAATATCTCTCATTTTCTCTCTCCCTCTCTCTCTCTCTGTATGTGTTTTTTTACCCCTTTTCTAACTCCACGTAGATCATTCACACACTCTCCTCTCAACCCTGTCAATCTCTCCCCATCTCTCAATTTCTCTATCTCTAGCTCTCTGTCTCTTTCCTCTATCTCTCTCTCTCTCTCTCTCTCTGTCTGTCTACCCCCTCTCTTTCTCTCTCTCTCTCTGTCTACCACTCTCTCTACCCTCTCTCACTCTCGTTCTCCTTTCTCAATATTTCAAGAATTGTTTACTTTTTCGGTCACTCTCTCTCTTCCTCCCCCTCTCTCTCTCTCTCTCTGACGTCTCTGTCTAAAATCTTATTGATAATTGACAGTCACTTGCATGTCAATGTCATCATGTTGGTATATTGTTCATATAGGCATTTTTAATGATATCTTTCGCCTATGATATTTAGCTTGATGGCGGCGTTTAGATCCATCAATTCTAGGCATTTTTTTTAAATCCTCATTTCCAAGTGTATACTCTATCGCGTTGTCCAAATATCACTTTTCCGCTCTCCTTAATTTTCTTTCATTCCTCTCTGTTTCCCCCCTAAAACTTTCCCTTCTCTGTTTTTGAACTACTTAGATCTTCACAAACTTCTCAAAAAACTTTCATCACTTGTAACTTAAATGTTTGTTGTCACTAAAATACATGTCATTTTCTAGTTGCATTTTCTTCCTTTTCGAGTTTTCGTATTTTACTCGCTTTAAACTTACATTTATGATACGATTTCTTTAGATATATTTTTGTAATAACAAACATTTAAAGTTATGCTTCAGATAATTTTTTGTTTTTGTTATGTATATTTGTGTATTTTTTACGAACTAATGAATATAAATTGTCAAACTTTGCAATTATATCCTAGTTTCATACCTATGTATCATATATCATATGTATCATAAAAAATATTTCTTGAAATTGTGTATATTTCATACTTAATTTGAGATATATAATTCAGTAACTAATTTATTTTTATTTCTTCTGCATGTCCTATCACATTATGTCGATAGCATTAATGATCTTAACATGATCATCTTTTCCTTTTTCCTCATTGATTGCGATGCACTCTTTTATGTTTACTGTATACTTTTTTACAGGTACTTTATTACTGTAGTATATCATCACACATTTGCATTAATTGTTCTATGGTTGCACAATTAGTAATCAAAAAAAGGTATCGAAAAGGCAAATTTGCAAGGGGATAAAATAGCTATAATCAAAACATGCATTGTTTAAAAAGTATTTTTGCAAAATGAATATGCATAAAGAAACAACCCAATCGTTCCCTTACATAACTCGAAGGAAACATATATAAAACTACAAAATGCACTGAATACAGATATCCTTTTACAATACTGTTACTGTAATAGATCAAGTTAAGGATATTATTCATCACACGTGAAGAGTAAGTGCATATCTAGTTGAATAAATAACCCGGAGATTTTGTTTACATTTTAATGTTGTTGTGTGTATATATATTATAGTCAAATCTAGCTATCAACTTGATTGGCTACAAATAATTACATAGACAACATGGAATAAATGTATTTTACAAAATGTTTTATTAAATTAGTAACTATATGATAATGTATTTACTTTCCACATTAAAACTAAAAGAAAAGACTACTTTTTATCTTAAAAAAACTTGTTTGGTAATTTTGAATTAAAATTAAATTGATTTTTTTAAGTATAACAGAGTTGATTGCTATTAAAACACCAAAAATATTACTTTTCATTTGTATTAAATTATTCACCCTTGTTTTATAATCTTTAAACAATCTCTTTTAGAAACTCTTCGAGAAATATACGATCGAGGTATTTAAGTTATAAACAATTCTTTACAAGAAGTGATCGTTCAGAAATTTCCCCGACAATTTAAGTATAAAGTGAAAAATATGTTGTGTACTTAAGTTATACTTGCTTACGAATACAAAGTTAAGAACTGAATACCATTTCCATAAAATTATGATATTTGTTCTATTTTGGAGTAAACAAATTATCAAAACTACGAAGACTTGATAAACATAGGGCTTATAAATCCATACAACCGTGTAACATTTCATATCAGAATGTCGATTAAAACCTTTACAAAATTAGTTAAGAAACACTTGAATGAAATTTAAAATAGATATTATTCGAATTTGTACAAATGTTATATGACAGTTTAAAAGTTTTGATAAAGGCAATCAAACCGAATGATTTGGAAAATATATGATTTCTTTGTTTATTCACGAAACTTCTTAGCAGCATGTATGAAGTAGAGCAAAATATGACTTTTTGCGACATTATGCACGAGGGAAACATTTAAAATGTAAAAGAATCATATTTCGTTGAACGAATCTATCAAATGTATAAGCATTAATTTACATTTTTCTCGTTGGTGAAATAGACTGATTTTTTCTTTGAAAATTGGAGTAATATTTTCCTTGAAATTAAGTAATTTGAAATACAAATCATTGTAGAATGAACATTTGATGATAACGTTTCGATGGTTTAACATAATATTTACTACATTAGAAGATTAAAAACATCAGAATCCGTCATTGTTGTCAACCTCAGTAGAGACGAAACTTCAGTCTAAATTTCAAGATATTTAATTAAGGAAAGTGAACAAGAATTGGGAGAAAAGTCGTTAATTGCCTTTCAGTTAACGATAGATTATTCGCTATGGAATCCCTTTAAGGTTGAGTATATCCTAGCTTGAATAATGGACGATCCTTGATGATGGTTTGAACCCCGACAGAACAGAGCGTGTGAGATGGTCCGTGATACTGTGATCAGTACGCATAACTAAGGAAATAACCAGTCTAAAAGGTATGATCTATTTCCTAACCGGCTCATTACCCCATAGTGCATTATCAATATTGTCGTCTTCCCTCATCAGAGATTTCCAATTGTCCCAAGCAGGCTCGACCAGAATGGACAAACATCACACATTGTCTGTAGATGCATCAATGCTCTGAATTATGATGCATAAAAATTACCAAACTCTGATCGTATCGTACCCACAAAAGGCGAGAGCTTTCTCATTAAGGCCTATCTTGTGTTAATGTTTGATATAAAGCATCACAAGAGACGACCAGAAGGGGGAGGGGGAGGGAGGGGTACAGCGTCCCCTTCATCTCTCTGGTCAACTCATTAGACCATCACTAATTAAAGACTCAAGACAATCGCTAAATCAGTTGTCGATCATTACGAGTAATTAAACACCACAGAAGTCCTTAGTAGTCCGGTGGGGTCTTGATCGCTTTACACTCTCCGTGTGAAAGTTTGTAACCAGCCAATATTGCATAGCTAGCCTAAGGCGATGGAACAATGTCTTAATCGAATGTATACCAAAACCCTTAGTGCGTATATCCTTTCGTTGTCTCGGGTGCTAAGCCTGTATGGGCCTAATGTTCTGGTTGGTTTTGTTGTCCCAATGTTACCTTACTATGTATCCTAGATGGGCCACGCGTAGAAAAGACCTATTGTGTGATTAGCAAAGCTATTGAGTGTTTTGGCTGGAAATAAAAGTGATATATTTATCCTCTTTATTCTGTAAAGCCCGGATAGCTCAAGAAAATCCGTCTGGGCGACATGGTGGCGCCTTGCTCAATGACCAGGAGGAACAATGCCAAGAGTCGCCCTCAGCCGGTTGTTCAGGACATTCCGTAAGCATTGTGTTGGCTTCTTACAATGCAGTAGGTCTAAAACAACTGGACAAATACAGCGCCCTTGAGGTACACCACTACATAACCCTATAACGTGGTAATTGACGTTTAAGCTGGAGAGGCCCTTGGCGTAAGGCTGTCTTTCCCGTCAGCTTACAATCTACCTGAACAATAACACTGACCATTGGCTAGTTGATGGTCCACTGCACCCTCCGTCCACACAAAACATGGGGTCAAGTGCCTTTTTACAAGATGAGGACTGTATAGAAATCGTTTTGATTAAACACCTTTTAGCCGCTAAAAGAATGTTTGCGACATCGATGAGCGCCCCTGTGTTATGAGAGTCCAGGACTGAAGATACTCGACCAGAACTTGATCTTCTTGTAACAATTGTCCACGAAGAGCGGACTGTCAAGTGTTGCTTCGTTTGTACACCTCTCCACATCAAAGTTCTTTCATAATTGAACAAAGTTTAGGCCTGTTTATGACAGTTTTATGAAGATCTTGCCAATAGAATTTATTGTACTTTTGCTGAATGTGAATTATTTTATTGGACTATGCTAACAAGACGTCTGTACATGGCTATGGAAGCAACCGCTTTATTTTAAAGGTCTTTGATATCTTAAGTGTCCTTTAATCTTTTATAGTTTTTGAAATTGAATTACATAAATTGAAAATAACTTAGGTGAGGTGTCGATGAGATACCCCGCATAATATCAATGTAATTTATAATATATATCTTCTGATATTCCTAGATCAAAGACTGTTTGGATGACCCTGTATAAGAAGAGTCTCTTAAACTACAAATTGTTATTTTGCATTTTACAAGCATGCAGTCCTTATTTCGCCATTAAGGATAATACGAGAAAACGAATTCTATTTTGCTATCTTTGAACTGTTCAAACTGTTCCCCTTAAAGTTTGCATCTTCAAACGATTTTCCAACATCGTCGATATAGTGTATATTGGGTGTTATAAAACAATCGAAGACAACAATTATTTTGCCAAATAGAGAGCATAATTCGGACAATTGAGATTCTGAATTCAAAAATCTTTTCCTACGTTTTTACAACTTAACTGTACGTACATGTACACGGACAATTACTACATATTGTAGCCATGTTTATTTTAGTTGTTATGATTATGGTTCTTAAGCAACTGTTTACATAAAATATTATGATGATGATTTTGACATCCTTTACTACTATAATATCAGAAAAGATTGATGTTAATTTAGTAATTTTCTTTCAATGTTTCAATTTACAAAAATTAAGCAACTCGTATACTAAGCTTCTGTCATGGTTTCTTTCACTTTTCAATGGTTAAATATATCCTTTATGCAAATGTGATGAAACTTGTTAAGCATACGAAGTAATATCCAGGAAGTGAGTTAAACAAGTGATGACAGATGCATGGAGGACATTGTCCCATTCTCTGTAAGTATAAGCCATTATTTTACATCCGGGCCTCCAGATATGCCCGGAGAAAGCAGACGAGAAGGGAAGACGAACAGACGACATGTTATTGTCTTGTACAGATGTGGAACATACAAATAATACAAGTGACCTTGTACAATCGTGACAGATGGAGTCGGCATCGATTGGTGTGATCAAGAGTGTACAGATGACGAGGTGAGCTCTGCGCAGGGTGTTATAAGCAGAGATTAGCTACAAGAAAACAATAACGACACTGTTTGGAGCTGAGTTGATCGTATCAGTTACTTCATACCTGGACCTTTTGTCACGCCACGTGAGGAGTTCTTATAGATATTGTCCCGTATATGGCATGACACACAAAAGAAATGTGTCAATAATTTCTGATATACCATTGATTCATCCATGAGTACTATATCTTGACGGAAATGTCGGCAAAACGTGTTGACACGTTCAATGACTTTATGTCAAGAATGGCGATTACTTTATTACGTTGACGCAGATCATTTTTTTTGAAGATACTTGGTGACGTACTCTCCATTTAATTTCAAATTTTATTTCAGATAACATTATTTCAAAATCAGCGTTTAAGACAAAAGAATATGCGCATCAATGCATTTTACAATAGACGTGAATTTGAAACAATGAACAGAGAGATTTATTCATTAAATATTTAAACTAAAATTTAATTTATTTTTTTTTCACTTTGGAAAACATAATCTGAGAGATATTTAAATCTAATTAACGTTATCTATATGCAAATGACATAATTTCTAATCATTTTAAGGTTTCAAGGTTTTAATTATTTTCATTTAACGAGCTGCCTCTTTTCACAATATCTCAGCATTTTGAACTTCACAAAACATGACAAGTCCACAATAAAAATTTATGAGTTTCAAAGGTGATCTGGTTCTGAGTTTAAACAGTTTTACCCCGGAAATAATACAGCATTGTCAACAACCAAAATCGCTTTAATGTGCATTGAAAACACTTTAAGATAAACAAACAAAAGGCAAGGAAGCAGTTGGCGAGATTTAGATGACAAGAGTGGGGCACAAGATTAGCGGTTCCTCGGTGGAACTCGTCATGGGCAGAGTCGTGAGTCACCCCCACAAACTTTCCCCCTTTCTAATAGCGCCAAGAGGAATAAAACTTCGTATTATTACGCACCATTGCTTTTAGTCTTTTAATGGTTTTCACAATTGGAATTCATCAGAAATATCTAGTTATAAATCAGTTCGGGTGATTGATGGAACGGACTTGGGATGGGAAATTGGAAGAATATGCTTGGTGGATCGACCATAGTGGTAATGACGTTGGTCAAATTTGCCTTCTAATTGATACATAATTGATGTATGTTTTCCTCTCATAGTAATGCAAGTATGATATGTCAGCGACAGTTTTAATTGATTGTCGACATCAGAACGCCTTTCATTGTCCGTCTGTGGTCACCTCCATGGCATGTCCTTACAATGACCACACGAAGCCTTCCACTTGATAACTCAAAAACACTGAGCGGCTCTTAACGTCATCTCGAAATGGAAAAGTGTGATAGTACCCCGCGGTTTCTTGTGCGCAACAATATGCCCGGCGTTTATAGCCCCCCTCTGCAGCGGTCGGGCTACTATATGGACAGGGGGAATCGTTCTGTCTTCTAGACTAATGGGGATTTAATAGTAACTATTATAAACGTGCAATGGAGAGCGGAAGTGAAAAGACTCGATTGGATTTCTAAAGCTGAAAACCAAAGCTAGATGAATTGTAAGAGATGGACAATGGCGCGGTGCAATGGGTCCCCGCCCTTACGAAAGGACCCGATACATCTAGAGGCCATCAAATTTTTGACAATTGCAATGTGAGGCGCAGTGGTATTGTGCGGACTGCGGGAACCGATTTATTAATAAGTCTATCATTTATACTGGCGTCAGGCTGACTGCGTGCTACAAAGTGTCTTTCACACTTACAACAAGTTTTACTGCGAGTATCGACTACTCACTAAGGCCGACTGAAGTACGTATTTACAAGACACGCGCCTTTCTGGCCGCATGGGGCTCGCCTTTTGAAATAAACATGAAAAATGGTTCTAAAATGACGATTTAGGAAGAGGTATGGCAACAATTTCACCGCTTTATAGAGGTTTATCAAAGTTTTATTCAAGGCTTGAAAGCCTTGTTTAGTAGTTACTCGAGGTCATTTAGTTCGTATAAAGTTGCATAATGGCTGACAGGGGTTTAAATGAAGACGTGGGCAGGTACCAAGGTACCCCGTTCTATAGTCGTGATTAGACGCGGTACTCTCTTCTATAGCCGTGTTTACCCTTTGGCAAAACGGCTTCAACGATATCAGTTTTCCGTGAAAAGATACTAGGATTTCTGAATATATACGAAAAGTTATATTGTTTTTTATTTAACATAGTTTAAAATTTAAAATCAAAATTATTGTCTTACATCTGTATAGAGTGTATTTCTTAGCCAAGATAAATTTATGTAGAAAGTTCATCAATATTTGGTTACTAGGCCTTTTAAAAGTAAGATTATTATTCGTGGTTGTTATTTTCATCCTTTAATACTATAGGAAGTATTTCTGAACCAGTTTACATGTGATGATATTATTTATATCATTATTATATAGTAGAAAGGGCAACAACTGTCTCTATAATGATAATTTCAAGTCTTAACCTATTTGAATATAATAATTACATTGGTAAAATATCATCATGTTGCAATTACAGACTTGTACATAAATTGTCATTGTAAAATAGATTAATGAAACTTTGAAAAAATATTTCATCATATGCATCGCAATAATTTTCGAGTTAAAACTCCAACTATGTGAATAACAAGAAACGTGGTACAATATGGAGTTAAGCACACAGACAAATAAATGATGGCCATTTAAAATTCAGGAAGCATGTCAATGCAAATAAAAAACAGACAATTCTTAGGACAAAGTAAGGACAATAAACACTTGATATTAGGATCTCACTATTTCAAAATATATATTGTTTTCAATATAGGTATATCTTGCACAGAACCATATACTTCTTCTCACAGACAAAAGGGTAAAAATATATCTTAAGCTTATATTTATGCAAATCGAAGTCATCGATATTCAACAATCAAATAACAATTGCAATATATTATAAATATCCTGAGAAACAAGCATTGAAAAATCACCAAAATTGGTAATTAAAAGCACATTATCGTTAGATAAACTAGCTTATATTTATGAAATATTGATATTCAACAATCAAAAATTATTGCAATATATTATGAATATCTTAATAAACCAGTACTGAAAAATAACAAAATGGGTAATTAAAAACACATTTATCGTAAGGTAAACTAGCTTATGACAACCAGGGGTCTAAATGGCATATAATTGCAGCTAGGCTAGCTCTCTCATCATTTATCATAAATGTTGACGGACAATTAGCCCTAATACAAGCAGCACGGGACGGCCGATCTGTCACAACGCTGTCAAGATATTTAGTCCGCAAGATTGCTCATAACACTGAGAGACGTGAACTTCATAACACATTGAAATAAACAGACTTTTGTACTGAAAATGGAAATATAATTTTTTTTTTTATAGAATTTTTACCTTGAGACTCTAAACTATGTTGGTTATATGTTTACTTCAAGTTTAGGGGAAGCATTCACTTACATGTAACTTAGCCTGTTTATTGACCATTTCTGCTTTAAGTTTGTATATCAATTGTGACAGTTCATTTTGTTATAACTGTTTTATTTTTGAAATAAAATACTGTTGAAATTAAGTAAACTAAACAATGTTATGTTCTCATGCATTATTATGACATATAGAATCTATGGAATCTCCGTTAAATTTAATCTACGTTATTTAATTGAATATAAACATTGACTTACGGTATGGGATATTAAATAATTTGATAAGTCGATAAATATAAATACGAAAAACAAAATGAACACCTTAATTTTGAGCTTATAACAACATCGCATTACTAATGTATAGAGTGGACGTATTGAAAATATGAACAAATATCATAGCAACTCAAAACGGTATTGAGATAAAATATTTCCTCTCGGGTTTTGAAAATACCCTTTGATATGATTCATTGTAGTATATTAAATGAAGAAACATAGTTTTCGAATGTTAAATAACGTACAAGGTGTATTACTGACACCGCTAATAATAACATACTTCAGTGAAAATGCTTTTCGTGAAACTCAAAGTAAGACAAACCATGAATCCTTACTGTAATGCACGATGAACATCAATGACACATTGATACGATATTGATGATATAAACATTATTCAAATAAATTTGAATATATATCTGCTAATCTCATGGTGATACGAAATGTTAAATTTTAAGTTACTGTTAGTTTCTAAATGATACACCTAGCTTTTTTCACAATTAAAACCAACACGATCTTCTTTGGATTTCTTGAAATATTCAAGTGAGTGAATTAATATTTAAATATAAATGTCTTAGCTTTAATATCGGGTTTACGTCAAACGAAATTAAAATTAATAGTCTATCTATGAAAATAAGCTGTCAGTAAGTCATTTAAATGTTTTAAGGCGGAAATATTATAATAGTGTTTTATAATATTACAATATATGAGTTATTTAGACAGAATATACAATGCATTGTATGCTTCTGTCGGTTATCATATTCTTTGAAATACAATTACCACAGACTTATATATTCGTGACCTTACTTCATATTCATATTTTCGAAAAAAGGTATAACATTTTTAAATATTTGAGAAGAAATAGAAGTAGTAAAGGAGGTGTCATATTTTGAAAAGTCTTCTTAGTGTTTACTTTTATACTGACTTCAAACGTTACCTCTTTTGAAACTGGTCGTCGAAATATTAAATATATCAAACATTATACAGTATCATGTACATGTATAGTGTGAAATTTATAATGGTTTTGTTTTGAAAAATTAAAACATTGAATTTAACACAAATCAAAAATATTTCTCCCTCTGAAACTGACGTATTTTAACAAACATGTTTTCTTTCGAAAGATAACAAAACCATTTTGTGAAAAAGAGAAAAAATCATTACATGGTAGGCAAATATTTATGAAGAAAAATGTTTTGAAGAAAACATATTTGATGAGAGGAAATATGTTTTTCATTCAAGGGGAACGCAAAATTATAATACAAATAATCAAACTTCTGTAGTTCGTTCAAGAAGATTTACGTTTACATATGCTTGTTTTGTTCATATACAAATTTAGAATTTTATAAAAAATTCTTAAATAAAACGGCAATTTTTCATGAATTTTTTCATCATTAGAAAAAAAACTAGTTGGACACTAACAAAATGCATTTGTATGAAAATATTGAAACAAATGAACAATACCTTTATTGGTGTCGATTCAGCCATGAGTTAAAAGCAAAATATTTGCATCTTTGTCGAGAGAGTTACATGTATCGTTCCGAAAAAGTGTAACCATTTATATTAACTGATAAAAAAGGAGAACAGAATTAAACTGAACATCAAGGCATTAGTTAAAATTAATAATATTACGATTTAAAAATTTCAAATACGAAAGTTTAGTAAACAAGGTATGACTATCATAATCAAAGACAGCCTCGCTGTTGGGCTGGGCTATAATATCCGCGAGTCAATAAGATACATCGACTTGTGGACCAAGGGAGACAACTCCAAATAACAGTTTCAAGAACTTCAAATAAGAGACCATACGTTTTAGAGATGAAAACCTAAAAATCTTCTTTCAAACGTAATCGTGCTTTTGTTATCATACTTAGGAACCAGTTTACGAGAAAGACTTGAAAAGAATGAAACATGAGATTTAAGAAAACGTGCAAAATCCGCAAATTAATTTATTCCATTTACCAAGAATTTCCATGAATGTGAAAATCCAAGTGGAAACTATCCGTCATTCAGAGATCCCCAACACAAGATTTCAAACTGACAGCACGAAGAGAGCGCACGGCCCGGACAAAAGCGCGTTACATCTACAAGCACGTAAGAAGGTTGGTAACAGAGGAATTGAGTCACATGATCTGTGAAATAAACAATGCAGCTTCCTCTCTTCAAAGTACAGAGTGTGACAAGATAATGGCCGTGGTCCGCTCATGCATCGTGCTCAATTCCTCCCCGAGAAATTGTCCAATCGGAACCCAAACCATTCTGCCAAGACTGAAGAATTAATCCCCTGTTCCTAATACGGATGGTCACTTATACGCTTGTCGGAGGCACCCCTCTGTACGCCTCATCTGGGACTCAAATGCAGCATTAATGTATTATTTATGCCTTCCTAGGTATGCTCAATGGGTTTGCTTGTGAATTTAATTGGTAAGTGTACCCCTGCCCGCTCTTGCCATCCAATCCGTATTACCAGCCTGATTACACCTTTCCAAGATCCGAATTCTCTTATACATCACCTGCATCTGCGTCAAAACAATACAATTCTGCCTGCTTATCAAACACCATATTGTTGAAATGGTAAAATGAAAATGAGAGGTTTACCTGCTGGAGTTTCGCATCAGCTTCGTTTGTTCAGATTATCAAGGCTTCCCTACAAGCTGTTCCGATGACGATCCAAATCACAAGGCAGTACGGTTCGAACGTCACCTTAACTCAGGCGAAAGTCAGCCGGATTGGTTGAATAACAAGGCGGTGCGTCTGTGGAGGATAAAAAACACCTTTTAGAGCAGATTCTACCGCGTTCCATCTCTAGTTAGGCAAATAATTGGATCAAAATTGGCAGATTTACGTTTTGAAGATGTAGCCATAGCGTTCTTGAGGCCTCGGCCTTAACAGAGTAAGACAAGCGAATGAGCCAGGATCTAAATCGAAATTAGGAATACGCGTTAGATTGGAAGATTTTAGCCGGCAGAAATGACATTATTTCTAGACGGAAATATGAAAGAATGAAGGTAATGTTAAGATTTTGTGAAATCATTCAATGGACGTAAAACGAACATAAATAGACATATTGAATTAAACGGTTACCTTTGATCTGAAAACACCATGCGACCATCATGTATATTTGTCATGAAATATATACTGCCTGTATGTTTGTCTTCTGTATCTAACGCAGATCAGAAATGG
This sequence comes from Steromphala cineraria, assembly GCA_916613615.1. Taxonomy (NCBI): domain Eukaryota; kingdom Metazoa; phylum Mollusca; class Gastropoda; order Trochida; family Trochidae; genus Steromphala; species Steromphala cineraria. The sequence continues at coordinate 22,011,588 of OU744736.1, read as the reverse complement.
AAGCTAATACCCAAATGAAAAATGCTTCTTACTTGTTCCTTCAAGTTCCGGGGAGGGTCAGTGTTATGATGTATTCGATTTCAAGCTGTCGGTGTTTTCTGTACCCAGCGCCACCATAATGTGGTTTATTTTAAAAAAGAATGGGCATTCTACTTGAGTAAGTTGGTTGGATAATAATTATTCCCCGTATATCGACTGAGACGCCAGGAACAAAACCATTCTGGGAGAGTTCTCCTCTATTGGTTCGGGCTTTGTAGTGGATGATGCTTCGCACCGAAACAGGAGCCATAATGTTTGCACGATTTATCAGTTGGGGGTAATGACTGTAAAATCAATAAGCACGGATTATGGATTTGTGATTATTGAATAAAAACGCGTTGCAAGTGGCTCGATTATCTCCGGACGATTAGTAAGGAGTCCTCGTGGATGGAAAGGGGGAGAGGAGGCGGCGCCGGGGGATATCGCCAGACTTTGGGGGCATAATCAGGACTCGCCCAAACTGAAGGGCAGAAGATTCATGCCTCATTTACAAATAAAGTCTTGTTACTCTTATGGCGGAAAATTTCCCTCCTTTGATCCCAAAGAATATCTGCACAACATTCGACAATCGCTCTGAAGAACAAAGACGGCCGAGGACCGGGGCCCTGTTAAAATTTCACGGCCAATGCTTCCGCGAAAGTCTCTCTACAGTTGTGTAGAATCGCAGCCAGAGGACACCTTTACTTAAATATTCCCCCACTGGGCCATAAGATGTTCTCTTGGCTTATACCAAGTACAATTAGCGTTATCCAAAACGTGGCAATTAAGATTTTTTTCTGAATTTAATCCGTTTTCTTGCCCGTACAGTGAAGCAGAAAATGCGATTGTAGATGCCGCTTGTTCGAAGGCTGTTAGAGCAACGGTTCCCTTCTGTAAGGCCCGTGACTTTAGGCCTGCAGGCCCCCGCGCACGCACCATGCATGTTGACTTGGTTTATTGGTGGCAAAAGTCTACCGTGTTGCGTCGCTGACACGCTCACGTAGTAGGCAGCCACCCCCAGGACACACTTGGACACCGTCGGATGTCAGAGAGCAGGGGATTAAACGTCATCTCCATCAGCCCTTGTTGGGGCTGTTTTGTTTAAGCGTCGACTCCTGAAAACCCAATAAAGTCAAGAGGTTTATAACATGGAGGTCCCCTGCACAAAGCTCCGAGATTTGGTCGTTTTGTGCCTAACGGTTTTCCGAAAAAAACACTCTTATATGAAACTGTACACTCAGGGGCAAAAGAAATTTACCATATAAAATTCATGATAGGTTAAGCTATACGAGTGATAGTTAAGACTGAAACAGGCCTAGGGTTATTTCATGTCTTCAAAAGCCATCTGAATTAAGTTTTTAATTTCAAAGCTGTATCTGTTAAAGCTGTTGGAAACACGCTGTTTAAAAATCCCCTTCACTAGACGTAATAGGATAGTGAAAATGGCCCGTTTGCTTTGCCAACTTACAGACAAAACGCATGAATAAAGTAAATTCTATCAAGTTTTTTAAATATTAATAACATCTTTTATTTCTAAAATTATATATTTCTATTTCAATTCCAAAGATAATGACCAAAATAACATTGAAAAAGCTGTTTTGTGACCCTCGTGTATTTGAACTGTCATATAATTATAAGTTTCATACTTCGATGTTTTGAAATTTGATAACTGATATGCCTATCACAAGGGATCGTAGTCGCATTTCATTTACAACAGGATTTTGTTTTGTACTCTTTTGAAAAGTTGTTATCGTTTCTTTTGAACCTGAGTGTATATACAGTCATTTAAGGTCCATTATAGACTCTAGTACATTCACTGTAAGACTAAAATAGCTGGATCATGTCAGTTCGTGATATCTTTTGAACTTATTTAGTCAATGTAAATTTAAATCTTATTCAAAATAATCGTTCCCGACCGTGTGACATACCGAATGATAAGGGCTGTAGATTTAACTCCATGGTAATCTTTGTTCTGTATTTTTTGCCCAGATAAACCGTTTTTTTAAAACTTCTTACACATATAGAAGTCATCCTAATGGCACTTATTGAAGAAAGTAGACAGTGTAATTTATTGAGAAATATAAAACGAATCTTCTGATGTTTGACGGTTCATAATTATGAGAAAGCACTGCTTCCAATCATTTTATTTCTTCCCTATTTCCTTTGCATAGAACTTTGTTTCATTCAGTCATTGTTAACCATTTATCAGGAAGCAATCCCATAGTTGATTGCACATGAAGCTGTAGATGACAGTCAATACCATTTTAAATAAAAAAAGAACATATCATTATATCTCAAGAGTGTGGTGCCCGTTTCATGACAAATGTAATTTCATACTCAATACTATTCGTTTGTATTTTTATTTTTGGCTCATATCATGACGAAGAGGATGACGTTACTCGTTATAACCTCAGATGATTTCAACTGATGCTGAAGTTGTTATCGTTTTATTCTCTCAATTTAATTGCGCATCAAATAGATGTAAGTTCCTGAATTTCCTCGCCACTGCATTAGAAATATACACCATCTTTCCTGTTTTCTCAATTATACTGAATTGTATTTGAATTTCATGTATATCTCTGATACGAAGATTCAGCGTTGTTTTCTTCCCATTCGTGCAAGGTGTTCCATAAAGGCGTTTCTGATATCCACTGTATGCACAAACTAACCACTGACCTGCTGTTCTCGTAAAGTGTTCACAATTAAGGTAATAAAACAATAAACTGTGTTTCATTTATATCTACCACAAACGTTTTAATTTTGAAATGTTTGTCCTAGCAAGTCCTGACTTCCTCTTATAAGTCCTTAAAGTATTTATGAAATATATCATGGATTAGATATATGTGTAAATTAACTGTGTTTAAAGAACTCCTAAATCGGTGTATTAAATAGCTTATTTTCTACATTTAGAGATGCAGACAATGGTTTCAAACTTCTTGATTGGGCCATACTAGAAATTCTTGACATACACCATCAACCACGACAAGGAAATCAAAAGCACAAGGATCAATTCTACCGTTGATGACTTTATCCCTAGTCAATTATGATACTAATGAAATGATACAATTGCGTCTTAGATTCATTAACTGGCTTGTAGCTTTTATTAGATGTTTGCAACAGTTTAATATGAAATCGTGCTCACACAGTCGCTACACTTAACCAGTGCCCACTGGAACCGGCCAATTCATGAATATCAATGGAACGACTGTCTTAAACGAGCCATTTCATTGAAGAACTTGTGTTAGCAAATCAAAACAAATTAGAGCTGTGGCGATCAAACAGGGTGGATAATTTGGCCCGGGTCCCTTGGCGATGCGCTGTGACATGCTTCCCCGATCTGGTGAAGAGAACGGGAAGAGACAAGATAGAACGCAGGGGTATGAAGCGGGGACGATCACCGCGTTATTATTTGTATCCATTTAAGATCTCTGCGGTCACGTTAATTAACGTTAAAGTCCCGCTGCGATGACGTAGCGGCGAGATTTGCACACAGTAGATTTGATGGCCACGTGGCGACTCAAGTGGAGGTGACAACGCGTGCTCACGAGCACGTGCAAGATGAAATGAATATGATTGGTTAAATTGAGGTAATTACCAAAGTTTGACCTCAGGCGCTGGAAGAACATGTCTGATTGAAGTTGTGCTCTCTCCACGTCACGCTGCCCCCTACAGAGAAGGGTAACTGTCCCTTTTAGAACAATGTAGAAGCCAGGAACTGCAAACTGAAGGCTTGTTTACGGCAAGCTTAACAAGGATCCCCTAGGTGCCATTAGATCGTCATCTGCGGCCCATAGTCTGCTTAAAAGTGTCCACACTGGATTAATACTCTATGAACAAGCTATAAATCCTCCAGACTTGCTCAGATTAGCCACTCATGGGATATTAATCAAATAAAACGTAAAACGGCACATCAAAAAGCGATGACCAAAGAATCATTTTGAAAAAAATCAAAAGACTGGATTACATCGCTAACTGACCGTACAAAAAGGCTTCGTTCGAGCTTCAACTGTCGTAAACCCGTCATTCCAGATTTGTGGAATGTTCCTTTCGTATTGATCGTGTGAATTTATTACAAGACTCTTCGCTGATCCCTTTATGACTGCATGTGTTATGTGTCTGTCGATTTGGGGCAATTGCTGTGACACTAGAGATATTGCACATAAGTAGCAGTTACGTTTTTATTTAGTCAATTTATCATTGATTTTGCCATAAAACTCGTTAAGCCGATACGTTTTATCTTGTGAATACCAAAATTATTTTTTTAATTTCCAAACGATTTTTCCTTAATGTATGCTTTGTTAAGAGACAGAGCTCGAGATCGTGACATAAAATGGAACACTGCCTATTTGTTAATGGAAAACAAATGTTTCATTTAGAATACCTTTAAATTGGCAATTGAAGCTTCTGAATGGTGAGTTCAAAGAATATTATCATGCCCTCGAAGAATGTTCCAAATATAATGATATATTATTTGATAATTTTGTATTTCATTTCTAACAAAGTACAGTAAATAGGTGAAGGATTATACACAGGAGCACCGTTGATAATTTATTCTTTATAGTGGATTCTACCATTTTGCTTTTCGCAGAATTCTTGGTTTGTCCGAAATGTCATGAACATCTCAACTTTTGAAATTATTATTCAAGCATACATTGTTATTAACGTTATGTTTGAAATCAATTTTAAGATATTTTGTCTTGAATCGATAGTTATTATACTCCTTTGAGGCAATTTAGTAACTGGTTTGATGAAGAACAAGGATAATCATTGCATTTCGTGCATCCATTAGAACTTATCTTTCTTCAATTATTATATTTGAAGGCTTGAAACCGTATCCTTGCCGAAATTTCACCTTTTACACACAAATATAAAGAACACCATTAGCCAATATCATTACAACTTACGTATTGTCACCTTTGGCTAAGGGACATACAAGATTTTTTTTCAAGTTTTGTTACCTATTTTTCAATAGTTTTCTTTGTGAATATTGTACAGTCACATGTCTCACAAATCCCACATCTCCACATATGAGAATATATGCAACTATCATCTATAAATATGCTGGTTTATGTTTTATATTTGATAGCTTAGAAGAAAACAATCATGTTTTTGCTCTGTGTGATGTCCCCTTTCTCTATTCGTAAACAGGTTTCAATCGTGTTCATATGTTCGTTTTAAATGTCTAAAGTTGTCTCAGTTGCATGATAGTAATACATAGTATTGTTATTGTAACAATTTACACAGGATAAAAACTTCAAACGATCTTTAACATTGACTTATTCACCTTATTAACACATGACTTTATCGTGAGAATTATGTTGTATATAAGACTCCAAGGACAAATGTCTTGAAGATATTTACTGTAACTCATCATTTCCTTAACGTTAGATACTTTTAGTAGATTGTTTGAGAATATCAGATCGGTTTTCGTCCTGACGAAGACAAGACTAAATGTTAAGTTGTAGAACAGTAAATGTTTTGGGTAACAAGGGAAATTATCGCAAAATACCATTGAAGCATTAGCATATCAATTAGTGTCAGATAATTTCTTATAGTTCGTTTAAGAAGATCAGATCCCTTTTTAGCCCTGAATCCTTTTGACCCTGATGAAGAAAAGACATATGGCAAAGGACACGGGCAAGGATTCCAACTCCCTTGAGTTGAATCATCATCTGCATTTCCTGATAAGGCTATTTCTTTGAAGAACAACTGTCATCTCAACTCGCAGAGATTCTACCATATATCGTTCCATCTTCTCCATGATAACAGTTCCGCTATCTCTCTAGCACCATAACAATGAGAGTCGTCATAGAAGGAAGCTTTAGAAGGAGCTGATGCATTATCTGGTGTGCTGATGAATTATCTGATGACATGGTAATTGCCCTGGCTGGACAAGGGGGTTCGGGGTCAGTGGATAATGAGACATTCTCGGACATCAGCTGATGAGGCATCGATTAGGGGTGAGTTGATGAGAAGATGGCTTTATTGGTAACGTGGACAAGAATTACTTTAATTTATTATGATTTGAAATTCGTGATTTGAATATTCATTTATTTTTTATAGGATTGCATTATGATGAAACAATTTTAAGAACGTTTTTCGTTTACAGTGGAAAGTAGTGATACTATTAGTAGTTATGAAGTTAAGATAACGGAATCCACTTTTGATAACGTTTTGTTTATAAAATAAATTCAAAGGTATCATGTAAATAATAATGATGTTTGGAATGTTAGTCAGTCTTATTTATCATGATTTGAAGATTCATATTGAAATCTAAATAATTTGTTGAAAGCAATACCCGTTTCTAATGTTTAGTTTTGATAATACGTTCAAAGGTACATGTATCACGTCGGTAAAACTATGAATAATAATATTTTGTTTAATTTATAATTATTTGACAATCGTGATTTTAATATTCAAACCATTTGTCTTAAGATTTCATTAAGATGAAACCTCTTTAAACAAGTTTTCTGTTTAATTTCAAGTATTGTTATTACACTTATGAGTTGAGGAAATAAAGTTTATTTTGGCAATACATTCAAAGGTATCATGTATGTGAATCTGAATAATGATTTGAATTTTATGAAAACTTTGACGATATTCATACATTTTGTTAACTTGTTTGTATAGACGGATTAATCAAATACTACTGATAATCCGGTTAATTTAAAAGAGGTTTTGAACTTTATTTTTGGGAAGTTATAGAAATATGAACGTTCAAAAAAATTGCTAGTGTCCCTTTTATTATGTTGCTTTCTTAGGTGTTTGTTGAGATGAAATCTAGGATCTTGCCCTCTCATTTTCAGAAAACGAATAGTGATATTTTCACATTTGAAGAATGAAGATCTGTTGATGAACAAGAACAAACTGTCGATGAGTAGTTTTACTAGTTTTGTTTAAAGGGGCAGTAGCACGTTTTTTGACAATTTTATATTTTAAATGTTTCACTGAAAATTGTAAGTAAATGCTCAATGTATTATTTTGACAGTGACAAAAAGCACATTACACAAACCAATCATCCATAGTCAGAGGGCAGAGTATGAAGATTCACCTAAAATCCACTGGCGGCCATTTTGTGTGAACACCTTTTACTCATTTTGTGTAAGAAAAAGGAGTCGCATGCCTAACCTTTATGTTATATATTTGAATTAGTACTGCTTCATTTTCTGCAAATACATTGTCTTTCAATTGGAACCGTTTATTTTCATTTTCCTGACATCACCTTATATTCCCCCTAAAAACGTGCTACTGCCCCTTTAAAAGCTTTCAGTTACTGGAATTGTTACACGGACGATGGTGTAACGAACGAAATTTCGAATATACAATTGAAGAATTGAAAACAGATATTTAATGAAGTCATAAATACGGAATCGTGACAATTTCCTTAATTGGAATAAGTTTGATATCTAAGCGTTCTGGTTTTTAACATTCATAAGCATTTTAAACCTTTTTCTTTGAAATTTGAAGTTTGCTGAACCATATTGTTGTATGATGGCGAAAACTTCACAAATTCCAAGTGTTAAAATGTCTTCTCAAAGAGAAGGATATGTGGACACATCGAATGTTTGTCTGACCATGGACATATTGCTCTAACTTATTCCTTTACAATTAACATTTATTCTATACAAATTTGAGTTGAACTTTATCGCATGTTAAACATATTAATTTGTTTTTTAAGGAATTGCAACGTTAACAACAACATTCGTAATTATCCAAACTGGAAAACGAGAATACAAAATTCTTTGATCATTTTTGAAAAAAAGTTGATTAAAAATTAAAAATTCTTTACGGTGATTTTATTTCATCATCAAAATCTTTTGAATTATTTCCTATATAGTGATATCGATGTTGGAACCCGAATCGAACGATCTGTATCAGTACCCTACTGTGCACAGTGAGATCCTGAATTATCTTGTCAGACTCTCGTTATCTTCTCGTGATCGCGAGACGAGATTTCGCGAGGTCGGCCATCTGTTTCCTTGCGGGTTATCCTCAGAGGAAGGTAACGGGAGAAATTACACTGACAGCTTAAACTCGTAACAACTTCCTCAGGATCTTGCCTTGTTTGCTTTGTAACATCTTCTGAAATATAAGACGTCAAATTAAACTTTTTTAAATAAAGAGAAACGAATTTGTAAATCAAAACTTATCGAAAAGTGTATTCTATAACATTGTGTTTCATTTTAATTATGTGAATTATATTTTGATTATTATTTTTCTGTAATGTTCTTTTGAATTTTGTAACATATTCCCAATGTCAGGTATACATTTTTCTCGTTACTTCCTAAGGAAAATATATGAGTAAAATGATAAGTCACTTTGTCACAGTTATAATTATCAATTTAAGTAAGACAACTATCTGAAGTGTATACACATAATAAATATGTTCTTCTACACTTGAGTACATATTATGTACAAATTTAGATTAAAAGAAATGATTTTCTTCTGGTTTCTGTAAAAGGCGAACTAAAACTAAAACTGAAAAAAAACTAATATGACAACCTTTTCTCGCAATTAATTTCCTATCAGAAGCATATAGAAATATATATGTATGTGCAACAAAACTGCTAAAGCTAACCGTAGCTAATTTGACAGGGCATTGAAATGACCAGGGGTCAAAATTTCAAAAACACTATTTTGTATTTTTTCATACAAAATCCTTCATTAGAGATCAATAGCTTTAGACCTAAGTCATATTTGTTCCTTTGCATTAAAGCAATGTAATTGTACTGATTCCTTCTTACAAAGTGTATATGGAATATTTAAATCGAAATTTAAGAAAATATGAATTTCACAAATAATACCCCATCTTTCTATTTAATCATGCCAAATATATAAATTCAGTACCAGTGACGAGACGATCCCGAAATATGGTTTGGGAATGATTATCTTACTAATGGAAAATTGGTTGTCGTTTGTAGGTGCTCCTGGAGTACTAGTTATTTCATGGTCGTCAAAATGAAACCCAATTTATATGATATTTGCACAAAGATACACAAGCAAGGGAACAAACTTAAGGAACGCAGCTGTATATAAAACGTGGAGATAATTTTAAGGATTACATTTCATTTTTCTGGTAAATATCGTGTTGGAAAGTCTCAGATACAATTTATTCATAAAAAGAAGGGATACATGTTTATGCTTTTTTATTTGATACATTATGAAACCAATTCTGAATTCGAAATGACACAGGCAAAAGGTACTTTCAGTTATTACAAGAAGATATCTTTATTTGACTACGATTAACTGTATGTAAAGAACTTCAATAAAATCAATGGCTTAATTTGAATTCTATTCGTTTCCAACGTTTGATAATATTAATATTGAGACGACAGTGAATAATGTAACCCAAAAGGAGCATAGCTTTAAACCTTCTTTAATTTGAATTTAAATTGATTTATATTTAGTTAATTCCTATTCAACGTCTCCATTAATTTTGCTTTATTATCAACTGAACTGATTTTTGAATTTGAACATGCATTTATATTTTATATTTATATTCATATGTTTGAACAGTAAATACAATTGTACAATATACGTCAAGAAAACCAACGGGAAAAACCAACAATAGCAACATAAAAACATCAACAAATAACGGGTGTAAAAGAGAAAGTAAACGAAATATTTTTGAAATTCTAAAAGCAAAGCGTTGAATAAATTATGTTACTGTTAAGTAATGATCTAATAAATACGTGTTTACGCTTATGAAATGAAAAATAATTAAACGTTACTATCTATAAGAGTTTACATTAATTAAAATATTAAAAGAAATTTAACTGACGAGTTACCAGAAAACAAATTAGAAAAGAAACCATATTAGACAAGCTGCAGATGGAGTTGGATATCAAGTTTCGATTTGGTACATGTAACAAAATGACGGAGATAAAAATAGCCGCTTCATAAACCGACCAATAGGGTGAATCACTCAAATCCTTACCAATTGTAAGACACCTTAATTAAAATCGTCGACCTTTTTTTTTAAACAAAAAATATGGCTTTGTTTTGAATTTCATTAACAGTCAAAATTCGAAAGAGATAAACTAGTTATGCATTAACATCGTTATGTTTTTTAACGTAAAGTTCTCACGTGTCGACAATTAAGATCTTTGAAATGTTTATATTTAACAATAATTTACAATGTACATGTATGTGTTGCAAATGATATGTTGAAATTGTTCACTACCATGAAAAAAACAAAAAAACAAGAAGACATTTTGTCCTGGTTTTACAATGCAATACAAAATCCAAAACAATGAAACCCATCTTTTGTTTTCATTTAGTTATTGATAGACGTACTATCAGATTTTTAGAAATGTTAGAAAAATAGATTTACTTTCAGGGGGATAGTAACGAATATGATACAATGTCCCTGTTCTATTTTTGACGGCTAGACGTTTATGATTTCGTTGTCTTAAAATAACTGTATATGTTAATTTGTTATCTTGAGGAAATTGCATTTTTTTTCTCATGAGATTACTTTTCTATCCTTATCTATTTTTCCTTTCCCTTTTCTCTTAATTGGATTCAAATCCCTGCAATAAAATGAAATTGAAGTCTTTTGAGTGTGCTAGTTGAATATCCCTACTTTAAACAGGTAAATATCAAAACTATCTATGTAATATTAAAGTTTCAAAAAGTATCGCCTTTCAATGTGAGCAAGCCATATTCGTTCTTGTCAAATACCTTTCTCTTCAAGATGCGATTTTCTAAATTAAAATGGTCATTTCAAATGCTTTTCTATTTCTCTTGAAGAAAAGTTTTCTCTCCCTTTCATTTTTACATAAAAATACCTTATGATGCACAATATTCCCTGTTTCAAAGATGTTTTATATTGAAGGAGTTCCATTTCTACTTTCAGGAAGAAGTTTCTTCTCATCCATTTGATCTCTTCCCTGAAGAAAATACTACTCGTAGTGAGATTTATTTATCAAAAATCAAAATGTTATTTTCAGGATTTCTGGTTACAAAAGGATAACCAGGCCAAGGGTAGCATGAATCATTTGCTATGACGAATGAAGACATTTCTGAGATTTTCCCTTTACTTATAAATTTTTCATTAACTATTAAACTCTTCTTTAAGGAGAACGTCTCTCTTCTGTAGACATGACATATAACATTTCCCTTTTATCCCCATTCCGTTTTTCCTCCCCTTTTTAAGTAGACATTTGGAAGGGGGAATTATTCTCTTCTTTAAGAATATCTCATTCTACTTCTCCTGAGGAAACCTTTGCCTTGCTGGAAGCAACATCACTTAATTTAATTGAACATTTCCCTTTGCAGTAGTTTCTCTTGAAGCAGATTATATTTCCACTTTCAGGAAGCATTATTGTACTTTATTTGAAATACTATTCTCATTCCCCTTTACCAGAAGTTTCTCTTAAAGCAACTTAAATTCATTTCCACTTTCTGGAAGCATTATTGTACTTTATTTGAAACAGTATTCTCCTTCCATTTTACCAGTAATTTCTCTTAAAACATCTTCATTCCCACTTTCTTAAAACATATCATTTTACTTTATTCGAAACAACATTCGTCTTCCCTTTTGCCAGTAGTTTCTCTTGAAGCATCTTCATTTTCACTTTCTGGGAGCATCATTTTTCATTATTCGAAACATTATTCTCCTTTCCTTTACAGTAGTTTCTCTAAAAGCAATTTCATTCCCACTTTTTTGAAGGATCATTTAACTTATTTTAAACATTATTCTACATTCCTCTTTAACAGAAGTTTTTGTTAACGCATCTTCATTCCCACTTTCTGGTAGCATCATTTTACTTTATTTGAAACATTCTTCTCCTTTCCTCTTACCAGTAGTTTCCTTTGAAGCATTTTCATTTCCACTTTCTGAAATCATCATTTTACTTTATTTGAAACATTATTCCTCTTCCCTTTACCGGTGTTTTCCCTTAAAACATCGTCATTTCTACTTTCTGAGAGCATAATTTTTAATTAATTTCAAACAGTATTCTCTCGACCCCCTTTTCCAGTAGTTTCTCTTAAGCATCTTCATTTCTACTTTCTGAGAGCAGCATTTTACTTAATTTAAAACATTATCCCCCTCCCCTTTTACCAGTAGTCTCCCTTAAAGCATACCACTTTCTGGAAGCATTATTTTACTTTATTTAAACCAGTTTCCCCCCTTCCTTTTCTCTTTAATTGTCATTCTATTGAAGCATAATTTTACTTTAGGAATCAGTCGAATTCTCTTTACTGTGATTGACTAGGTGAGCCCTTCTACACGTAAGTTCATGTTCCGGGTTCACACCGTCAAACTTACTAAATTAATTGCTCACATTTCATAACACAAGACATTGTCTAATTCATCAAATTATTGACCCCTTGTCAGCCTCATACAGACAAGTAAATGGGTCCTGTAGGGCGTATGATGGGGCCAAACTGACGTTAAATGAACAGACCTTCAAAGGGAAAAGGTTGCAAAAGTTGATATGGATTTGACAACGTGGAAACTCTTGATTAAATATGTTATGACGACGTGTGTTTGTATTAGACAAATACGAAGATAACCCAAATCTCACTGCTAAGTTATATATGAAAATCGTGAATAGAAGAATAAGATAAATTTCTGTTAAATTAATATCCACAATTCACAATGTTTTGGTATTTCTTTGAATAATTTCACAATAACGTTAACGAAATTTTCGGAAATCTCTCATGAAATATATTTAAAAATATGTAATTAAATTATCATAGATGTTACGAAGAGTTCTGTAGTTATATGTGGTAAAAAAAGTCACCAGTTTAATTCAACAAGTTAAATCTATCATAAAAGAGAAAATTAAGAAAGCTTTGATATCCCTTAAAAAATTCAATCAACACATTTGACATAAATGGTCTGTAACACAAGGACTCAATCGATGATTGAATGGTGGATGATCTGATCTGTGCTCTTTGATCTGTGTCTACGTGAGATGAAAGGCTCCCCTCCCCAATCCCCCTCCCCGGTCCCCCATCACCGAGTCACCATCCTCGGCATTCCTGTCGCCCTCATCACAGTGTGATTCGTCAAGTCTCCATAACCCCTAGTCCTAATATTTCCCCCTTACACCGCTAAGTCTTGATAACCCCAGCCCTAATATTTCCCCTCTAGCACCATCAAGTCTCGGGGTCAAAGCAGAGGGCACGTTTGTATCCGGTCTGTGAGTCAGACAGGTTTAACTGTGTTCAGAGTGCCTGTCGCAAGACTCCTCCACTCCACCTTCACAAGAATTGTGCCAGTTTGGACGGCGGAAAATTCGACTTGATCGACGGTGCGAGATTTTCTTACACGTCGCCGTCCGTACTGACAGTTCGTTATTACCTTAGTGGGGTGAATCTGTGCCCTTTAAAATTATCTTTCTCCTTGACTTGCGTTCAATCAGTGTGCGTTTGATTGCGTGTTTACATTAATATCGCATGTCAAGTTGGCTCGGCATGCGAGCGCATTGCAGCGTATACCATCCCACAACGTTGAGCACTGTAGCAGAAGGAACTCCTGATCACACTGGGGTCGGAGAGGCTGTGAGGAGTTTGATTGACAGATACTGTTTCACATGTGCATTACATCAATTCCATATCACGTCCAGGATCCTGTGTAGTAATGTTGTCTCCAACACAGTATGCTATGACGTATAAGACGCTGTTTCACGTTACCGCTGTACTCAAGCGTACGGGACGTTGCGATTACGTTAGAATGACGTTCCTTTCACACATATGCTTTGATGAGCCGTCTGAAGTCGCTGTGTGATTAAATCTAATTCCATCAAGTTTGCTTCATTTGGAGATTATCAGATATGCCTCATTTCAGCCAGCCTCGTTTGTCATTTCCAGACAGATTTAGAAGTAATATTTGGCCGTGTGATGATGTTAAAACAAACGTAAAATTGTCTAGAAGTAAACCTATGCTTGAAAAACCGAGCGACAGAATTTAATATTGTTACCCATTCGTAAATGGTGTGGAATAACATTTAACGGCTCTTAACATAAATGTGTGTTGAGAATGTAAACAGAAAGTATCGGGAGGGGAACTGAGGTTGTTGTTTTCAACCAATGAATGTCAGAAATGATTAAATTAAGACACGGATGGCGACTCACGATCTATGGAACAGACTTGAGAGTAAAGTCTGCACCGAAATGAGTTCACCCAAGTTTGCAAGTTAAGTAGAAGTTTCTCTTTCTTCCTGTGATGAAACAGCTTAATAGCTTTATACGATATCCAATAGGAAACGAGGGATCAGGTTGTTGTAAAGTTTCCCAAACTCTGTTTAATGTTTAATTTCTTGTTCGTTGTGCATAGCCACTTCAAGTGCATACATAAAAAAAGTTTTTTTTTTAATTTAAAAAAGAAAGAAAAAGGAAGATTTTGTGCTCATCAAGTAAAGACAAATTTCTTGAGAGGTATCATGTCAAAAAAATATCGTCATATCAAAATGAAATAAATTTTATTGTCAATAGAGTCCACATCATTTCGGTTTTACTCGTTCGTTTTGTAGTATTAATTAATAACTCATAACTAAAGTGTAATGTATCTAGCAATTTTGAAGCAGAAATGACTTCCAAAATGCTTTCATTGAAACGTTTGTCAATAATAACGATTCATAAACTTTAACGACTGAAACATTTTATTAATGCGTTGATGTCAAATTTTATTTTGCTAGACTATTTATGAAAACAGATCAAGGATATGAATATATTTTTCCCCAAAAAGTGATTTTGACTTCGCACCCTACATATCGAAAATTTCACAAAACTTTTTATTTACAGATAGATATATCTGGTTATCATATTTTTCCATAGATCTTACCTATAACCTTGTCATTGCTTTTTTGTCAGGCCGCTATATTGCAAATATCAGATACATGAATGTGCACCCCGGCATCACTATTGTGACTATACCACTATATATTTACTTATATCTACGTTTATCTATTTCTGTTTCAAAGTTTGATTTATGTTATAATCGTCACCATCATGAACACGTCTTCCATCTGGAAAAGAAAAGAATACTCATGTACATGGAAAGGCAAAATGTGTAAATAAAACTGTTATATTATAGACAAACAGGTTAAATAATTTTTTGTATCCAAATTTATTTGTCCATATCAGTTGCAAAGCTATAAGCATGTATCCTCTAATGCAAAGTTGTCATCAAGACATAATTTTACACATTATATCTAAAAATTGAAAGTTGATTTTTTTCGAATTGAATGGAATATGCTGAATGAATAATTGATATGAGGTATTTTTCTGATTAGATGATTGGAATATTAAAACCTATTCCTGTTAACAATTTTGGACAATCCGAATGATATTGTGAAGTCACTGAATCTAACGGAAAGTAAAGGTTGCATTTTTTTGTAACTCTACGATAGGCAATGGGACTTCTTTTCAACAATAGGTTTCATGTCAACACCATCTCATAACCAGTTGATTTCACATAACCCAAAATGTATATCCTGCTCAGATATGATTTCTAAAATTTCTAAAGGTCTTGAAATTAACGCTACAGTCATACGGCCAAAAAACTTTTGAATTACTAAGACTTCAATCCCTCAAGTACAAAAATGTCCATATTTCAAGAGAGTCAATTGAAGTTTGGCCGGACGACTAGATTGTTTAATAACATCTTGGTTTTTATTTAACGACTTCTGTGAGAGTAAGAAGGTGTCAAAGTATTTCACCAGTGACGTTCTCTGAAGGTTTTGTTACTAAATATTGTAACATTTTCACTCAAAATAATACCTTTACTCATTTTATACAGAGGAATATTGACATTCGTGATTCAGTGTTACTTTGCTTGTTTCCTGGAAATTGTTAAGGTTTTTAGACTAATGACGATCATACAATTTCCAACATTTTTAGAAAATTGAAATGTTTTATGAAGGCAACTAATCAATGGATTATTCAGTTATTGTGTTTTTGATAATGTTAATTGTAGCATCCACACTGCAAAAATGGTGTTTTGACTTTAAACATGTTCCGTACGTGTTTTACTCAAAACATGTTTTGAAAAGTGTTTATATGCCAAACACATGAATTTGTATGTGTTGTAACTCAAAACATGTTGCGATTTTAAACATGTTGCATTATGGTAACCAAATGGCCTTTTTAACTCTAAACATGTTGTAACTCGCAACATGTTTTGAAATGTGTTTATATGCTAAACACATGAATTTGTATGTGTTGTAACTCAGAACATGTTGCGACTCGCAACATGTTTTGAAATGTGTTTATATGTTAAACATATAAATTTGTATGTGTTTTAACTCAAAAAATGTTTCGATTTTAAAGACATTGCGTAATGATATCGTGATTATAACACATGATTCCGAACTCATTTAAGTAGAGTCATGACATTATACATGTGGAACATATACATGTTTCTGTCACGGTTAGTTCAAGTAGATTGTACTTTTGTACTTTTTCCATTGTCATTTTACAACTGATTTCACTTATTTATTTCAGAATTAATTTTAAAAATGTTTTAAGAAAATAATCTTTTTATTTTGGCAAGCAACGATTTCTCAATATAAAGATCAAGAGTATTGACAGAATTTGAATTGGAAAGCATTTTTACAAAAGGAAAACAAACTTCTTATCCATTAAACACATGCTGTCAAAAATATACTTACAAAATAGGGGTGGGGGAGTGATATTGTGCACTCTAATTAAGCTTAATGATCTCATTATATCATTTTGATTCATGGCAAAAGTAGAGTTTAAACAATTTTATTTTATTTTACTTTATTATTCTTAAAAATATTATGACAGTGTTATTTCAAATATGTACGCTAACAATTACAGATAAGTTGCATAATATTGCATCCCAGGATTTACACTCCAAAAAAATAAGAATAGACATGTTCTATTCGTGTTTTAAAACTCAAAAGATGTATTGAAATGTGTTTATATGTGAACGGGAACGTGTACGTGTTTTGAATTTAAACACATTCAATCGTGCAATTAGAGTTACGGGCCCTTGTCCCGAAAGCGCGGGAAAACACCTTCGTTCTCTTTGTTTTATGATCTGATATAAAAGCGCCCTGTTTCCTTGAATTTGAGTCTTCAAAGTCAGTAAGAAGATTATTTACGACAGGACACTATTGTATAACATCGACGACAGAAGTAAGACCCATTTAGCAACATATTTGAAGGTAAGAACCCGTTGAATATGACATATTTTAGCAATTGAACAACTGTGATAGTCATTACCAGCTATAAGAGTTCTGAAATTATCTGCCCTTAGCTCGTTCAGCAGTTTAGTGTGACGTTCGGCTGACCTGTGCTATAGACATGCACCGCATGAGGTTTGACCTTGTTGCGTCATTGAAACTAAGTATTCCCACATGGCTATCACTATTTAACAGGTCAAGCTGAGCTACTGATTTCGGTCAGTGGAAATTTTTGCCCTGGTCCATAACCGTGGAAAAACCAGGATCCCTCAATACTGTCTACCTCCTCAATTAGCAAGTCTAGAGTTTACAATTATACAACTTAAATATTAAGAAAAAAATCTAGAAAAACCGTTCAATTATTTAAAGAAATATTTCATATATATAATACGTCGACGAGGGTGGTTTCTTCTTCGACCGTGCCAGTAACAGAACAGTTATTTTAAAATGTAGAAAATTAAAGATGATCAAAAGATAGATGACAACATTGAACGCATCTTGTCTGATGGCTTAAAAATCGCAAACCATTATCAATAGTATCATTTACAGGAAAGTCTAATTCTAAAAGGTAACCTACGTTGTATAGTGACCATAGGGAGGTTTGAACTCTTAGCTTGACCGAAAACCCGACAGTTATATGCGCGGCAATCAGTAAAACGTAATGCTGAAAACTTTTACGCTATATTATAAGTTTCTTTGTAAATTTGACGTGTTTTTATTATGAATCGATGTTTACTTTTGAAACTTTCATGTTCATATCAAGGCAAATCAATATAGGATGAATGTCACGAAATTGCTCTTTAATCACATCTTTTATTGATAGAGATAATAAAATTTGGATCCGCCCTTTACAAATTTTAGTAAAGAATTAATCTTAATAGCAAATATTAAATCAGTAATGCTTTAGCAACTAAGTTATACATCTGGGAATACTTTGGCTAGGAAGGGAATCATTTCAAGCTTATATTACAATGCAAACATAATTAAAGACCTCCCACTGTTACGAATTACCACCATTTAAGCAGATACTGGTGATCAGCCAAGCATGTCACAGAATTCCTCAGTTTTTCGCTATTTTCAAACGCTGCAGGAACAATAGGTAATTGTGTTAAAGTAAATGTGAATACATTTCTGTAAAGAAGAGAATTTCGTCTCTTTAACGCGAACCTTGAATCTTGGAACACATAACTAGAAATAATTTAATTCGCCTATGAAAGCTACTCTGTTCGGCAAGATCTGATCATCATATACATGTTTGTAAGGGCCGAAATGTATTTGGAAATGCAATTTTTAAAAACGACCAGGAACAAACACATGTTAATTTATAACGAAATAAAAAATATAATCGTAAAGAGGATATATCAATCTTTCTACTTTGAACCTTGAATTTTGGGTAGCTGCAAGAGTTATTTAGCCTAAAGATCAATTCCAATCTACAAACTTATTTCTCTATCCAGAGAGTTTCTCGCGCATGCGGGGGATAGTATAATAGCTGGTAATGTTGTTTACACGTTAACATAACTACTATGTCATTCCATTTTGTAACATGTTCAACTCATTGTTTTCGTCAACAAATAGTATTGTACTCCATAATCATGCAAAATATATTTGTCTAGCTCAAAAGAAACCTTCATCATGCATCAAAATTAGCATGTCCTCCGTCTGTACATAATATATTATGGAGCTTCGGCAGTTCTATGGTTCATCAATTAACTCTATCTCCCTCTCCCTCTCTCTCTCTCTCACTCTCCTCTCTTTCTCTCTCTCCCTCCACTCTCTCTCTCCCTCTCTCTCTCTTTCTCTCTCTCTCTCTCTCTCCCCTCTCTCTCTCTCCCCTCTCTCTCCCCCTCTCTCTCTCTTTCTCTCTCTCTCCCTCTCTCTCTTTCCCTCTCCCTCTCTCTCTCTCATGAATCCTGATTTATACATTTTATCATTGTTTATCGTTGACAAATAAAACGAGAGAATGAGTGGTTACTTGAACTTTAAAAGTGTCTGTTTTATTTGAATCATTTGTTGAATAGCATAACAAATATAAGCTTGTTTAATTCTTATGATATTTATTTTCTTTTGTATAGGACGATCAAGTCATGTGATACCATTGAGTCTTTTCGCTCGGAAACTGCTCAAAGAAACAGAGGTCAAATAGGTTCTCAGAAAAAAGGTTAGATAATTTGCCAAACAATTTTGTCTATAAAAATTGGATGTAATAGCCATGTATTTCATGATGTATAGCATAACAACTGTTTTTAGTTTAAGGCTGCAAGCAACATCTTAAATTTCTTTCACTAAGCCATTTTTTTAATTAAACAATGATTGCTTATTTACTGAATATGAATGTATGTAATAGAAACATAGTTGGGGACCTTTTTTTTCACTTGCATTAAATCTCTCTGTCTTTTTATAAGTAACTGAAGCATTTTGAATTTGTTCTTGATAGGGTCAGGACATCTCATCCATGAAAAAGAAGCTCCCAGACAGCTGGTGGTGACCAAAAGAGAAGTTGTTAGAAGCTGCTGTGATGTTGATAAAGCATACATATGACATTGTCAACTATAGGATGAAGAAGGTTGCCCTGTCAAGAAGTTTTTCCATGATTTTATGGGATCTAATTTAGCCAAAACATTTGCTTTTGCAGTTGTGGGCATCCTTTAAATATATAAGTGATATCAGCCCTTATTAATGAATTAATGGGTGTTAGCTGACATAAATTATTCACTGTAACGTGTTCTTATTTTCTCCATGTGTGATTATTTTTAAAAAAATGGACTATGTTACGGAATGCCTTGTTTATTGAAAAGCAATAAACTTTTGTTTTACTTTAGAACTGCCTTCGTCTTTTCTTGTGCGTTATAAAATATATAATTATATTCCAGCATGTTAAAGGGCAGTAGCACGCGTTTTTAAAATTGTATAATTTTACTAATAGTTTTACGTTAATGCAAAAACCATTTTCCTGACATCATCCTAAACACGTACTACTACCCCTTTAAAGCATAATGATACGTGATGTATGCTCACATGGCAGTGTATTTTGGTGGCCTTCTTTGTACATTTTTCTATGGATTTGCGCGATATTTACTGGACAAAATAATTGTTTACCTAACACTAAACAGCCTTTAATGCATTAACTACAAGTGCTAAAAGAGGCGTTTACAACAATATGTTCAAACTCTAAACATATTTCACAACATATTTACAATAAAACACTTTCCACAACACGTTTAAGATTAAAACACTTTCCACAACACATTTCAGATTAAAACACTTTCCACAACACGTTTTAGATTAGAACACTTTCCACAACACATTTTAGATTAAAACACTTTCCACAACACGTTTTAGATTAAAACACTTTCCACAACATGTTCTAAACCAGAACATGTTTTGATATTAAACACTTTAACTTATGTGTTTAGGATTTAAACATGTTTAGATAATTTATGTGTTTAAAAAACAGGACAAGCTATGTGTTTGGCTTTGTGTTTAATATTAAAACACCATTTTTGCAGTGCAGATATATCAGATACTAAGAAATTTAAACCTTAAACAATACATCAGTCAGTGAATCCTTTCCTTTCATCAACTTCCAAGCGACATTTCTTTTACCACTTGAGGTTTGTATGAAAACGTTACAGAATTCTGGAAATTACTTTAACTAATGTTTCCACGTTTTTAAATGAGTTGTATTTCATGTTTGTGTCTGCATGAGGTCACGTTTACCATTCTGCGTGATATATGGGATGATACATGTATAATTATATGATTTATCAAGACTGTTATGTACAAATGATGTGTTTGCAATGTTTGCAGTGTCGATATGGAAACCTTTGAGCTAACATTACCCGATATTATACCTTAGGCTTATAGAAAAGTTTAGCATTTTTAGCGTCTTCTTTCATTTGATAAAGGAGAAAAATTATTTGACGTATGTCCACTGAAGCCTTTCGATATTACATGTCATTCTGACTGGATAAGTTTGGTTTAGTTTTGTTTAAACATATTTCATTCACAAACAAAGGGACTGGGACAAATAATACAACATATCGTAGTGTGTACAAATTTGGTTTATTTGATAATTTAAAAAATTCAAATAAAAAATAACAGAAAGTAAACAGAGGAAGAGTATGGGTATTAAGAAAGAACAAAGAATAAAACTATTTATTTTCGTTTTAGATTGGTTTATTTCATATTGACAATTATAATTATAGTAAAATGTAAACATATTGTAATTATGGACATACAAGGTTTGTTGTATAAAGGCAAAAAGATAAATTTTTACAACGATAAAACGATATGTTTACACCGAGAAGACATTGACTACACTCTGATTAGAATGGTATTTAGGATTCAGATGTTTTCTTATTTAATTTTTTGAAGGCATCACATACGAACAAAAACTATATTCATTTTCAACTGTGTATTTTCCTATAAATCGTAGGCACTAGGTACAATTCTCTTGTTCAAAGTTAAAGCGTTCTTTCTTTCTAAATCATCAGAGAATGGCAAAAACAACAAAATCTCTGAAGGGCTTGAATGAAGATAAATTGATCAACGTTTAGGAGATAATACAAGACAATGCTATATATGGATGTCAACTTCTTTGTTTATTTCACCCGACGTTTCTGGGCTAGTTCTTGTCCCTTCTTCAGGTGGGCTATGGGCATAGAGGTAGATGCAGAATATATAGTTGCAGGAATTCAATAATATACAAACATATTTAGATGACAAGGTTTGTCAATTATAAAAACATTGAAAGGGGATAATGAGTGTTTTTACAATACAGACATATACAATGTTTACATAGTTAAATGGTGCAGCTGATTGGTAATTGTGGTTCTTTGATGATGGCCTAGGCGGTTTTTGATTTGCAGAGTTTCTCTGTTAACATTTCCCGATAGAAAAATGTCTTATGTCCAACGTTCTGGTAGATCAACGTATATCCAAATCCATATTTTGAACGCCTGTAGCCCATGAGCTTGAGCCGACACCATTCTGTATCAACATATTGTAGTTCTGTAAGTAACATAATAGTTTAAACAAATTGTTTTGTTTTCACTATTACAAGTTTATACCAAAAATAAATTATACTTTTGTAGCAAACACAGTTTCGATTGCAAATACGGTATCCTTCACACCGTTGTATATATTACTTTCTCATTGCTATGTATTCAAGACATCAACGTCCCTATTTTTTCAGCTTGAGGTCGCTAAGTAAAATGGCTTGGATCCAACTGATATTCAACAATATGTGTATATATTCCAATTGAGTATAAAATAAACAAAATGTGTTTAATGATAACAGTTT
Organism: Steromphala cineraria; assembly: GCA_916613615.1. Lineage (NCBI taxonomy): Eukaryota > Metazoa > Mollusca > Gastropoda > Trochida > Trochidae > Steromphala > Steromphala cineraria. The sequence goes on along the minus strand of OU744736.1, from coordinate 21,989,100 downwards.
ACTTACATGAATATTCTTAGTTTTTAAATGCATGAACAAGCTATGCTTAATATAGCAAAATAGCCGTCATCTACACATAAACTAATATTACGATATGTTTTAGTTAAATCAGGAAATGCAATTTAACCTTACGTTACTGTAAATAATATAAATGAAATGTGTTTTGTATGTGTGTAAATGTTTACGTCGAAAGAGAGAAACAAGTAAAGAATTGCAGATGATCGCCACGAAATCATGTTTTAATTGCTGTAACAAGTACCTAAGAAGAGATATCGACAATCACATTACACGTTACATATAACAGATGATTTCAGAACAACTGAATCCAACGACATGTCCAGCTTTGGTGATCCTTACTGATGAATTCAAGCCATAATTAAGCATTGAGACAAGTGTTGGAAATGACGACGATATTGTGGAATCATCATGGTTTCTAGTCGTCAGACTCAGTAGCAGCAGTGATGCCAAGTGCTTTTGATCAACAGCAGTCTGATTATATTCTGCCTAGTTCCGAGGAATAAAACATTAAAAATATCAACTGCACGTAGATATTGAATCCTCTACATCAGGACTCAGCGGAGAGGACACCTATCGAAGTAACATGTTCGATTCCCATAAAGTTAATTTTTAAAAACTTTTATTCCACGGAACTAGGCAGATTTTAATCAGACTGGATCAACCGTATCGTATCGTATTTATAATGCTCACGAGTTGTGCTGCTATCTTACTCATTTTCTGTTCGTTCATGCAAATTGTATAACTGAAGACTTTATACTAAGTTAGTAAATTTAGAAAATATATATCTGAAAAAATATAGTTCACATATATGGCTGATTGAAGACTTTCAACAAAAACTTAAATGATTCTCTTCACATTTTCAAAGGATCATTAAATTCAAATACTACGTAATAATGCCAAATCTCATCCGTACTATGTGAATCTGCATTCTGACAAAATAAAACAGAATTGACATAGATGAGTACAAAAGATATGCATACATGATCGTGTATGAGGCAACATTTGGTATCATTAAACATGTTTTGTGGCTATAACGATCAACCATTCTTACAATACAACGGTGTTGGATGGAACAAACCCAACAACGTGCTGAAATATTTTAGAATTTTTAAATCAATATTTACACTGGTTCAAATAAAGTATAAAATATTTCCTCAAGAAGTGAAAGAAGCACTATATCATTTTTATTTTTCTCCACAATATTTTTTCACAAATAAAAAAGAAGGAAATGTTTTCTTACAGATGTCATTCTTTTGATTCAGTGATTTCATTCTCAGCAAATAGTGAGTTTATATGTTATTATTTCGTAACTTTAATTGAGAATGCAGATGGTAAGAACGAGTCTTCATTTGAAACAGTATGAAAAATATGAATTTCGAATTTACTCAAACAATGTTAAACTTTAAATATGTTTAATAATACCTACTTCAGCATTTCAGAATGCATTTTTCTAAGGTAATTATTAAGGTTTCCAGAGAATGACTTGAATCTGAAAGGGCAATGAACAAATATATTTTTCTTCTTTTAGTTTGTATCAAAACAATGACAGGTAATTTTGAATCTGTGGTACAAGGGAAACAACCCCGTTTTGACTCTCTCGAAGCTGTCGCTTCTGTGTCGTTTTTTGTTGTTGTGTGTGTTGAAAACCCCATTGTTTTGTTACTAAAGGTTCATATTTCATTGTTAAACTATCAAATTGACAATTATAAGCGATATTGTAACATTCAAGTTCAATCAGTAGTTTATTTTTCTGCTTTCTAACAAACACTCCATAATTCTCGAGTTATGCTGACTCCAGAGAGGCAGAAAAAATGGTTATTTTAAGCGCGCTTCATTGTGAAAACCCTTCAACGAATTGTTGCACTAAACATGTTTGATGTTTTTATTTAGCTGACCTTGTTCTTTCTCTTTCAAGATTTGACATTAAATAATTGAATTTTACTCAAATTTCATGAGCTTGGTGATATGAACTTTATATAAGGAAACCGAAATCAAGCATATCAATGTTACATTTGTTCACTATCTAAATGTCATTTAATTCCAAGAACCAAGAAATTAGGAAAAACTGACAAATAACTGTTAAGAGTTCATGAAGTGAATCGTCAGTAAAATCCCTGTTTCGTCATCTAATCTCAGAAACAAATAATTGAATATTTTGTAGATATTGCTGTTAACAATATGCTGTCCCAGGGTTGAAATCAGGGTTCTTTTCTATTAAAAATATCTAAAAGCATAAGACTATGTATAATTTTAGAGAGTGTGATCGTATGCATTAGCAATTACATTTGCAAATAGTTTAAAGACTGAAAGAATATCAACTAAAGTGAAACATTACTGCTCACTACAAAAATTGCCTTTGTTATCGATTTGTAACAATTCATCAACGAAAACACGAGATTCAAGATCCTCGTTTATCATCCAGAGGAATTATATCTTCGTACAAAGCTTTGCAAGACTTACATTTATAAATACTGTGTGCGCTGTGTTTTAAATCTTCAAAGATGTTTCTTTTTGTTTCAGATTGCAGAATTGTATACTTAAACAATTCTCTGATGTTGATCCTTTGGGAACATAATCGATAAATGTTGCTGTTGTTGCTTTCCTATTCCCATTAGACTATAAAAGCGAAATAAGCTTCAGTATAGCCTACTAGTAAAAAGGTCATATCATATTTTTCAAGCGAAATATAATGCAAATGAATCCTGTAAGATGAATCAACAACGGTTCGATGGAAAATAATATTCAATATCAGGTCCAGGACGAAGCTTATTTGCGTAATGAGGGGATAGGGATCACATTGCATATATGATTAATTATTATTTCAATTTACGAAAAGTCGATAAATGGGGACATTATTTATAAAGAGAAAGATAAAAATACAAGAAGAGATGTGATTTTGGGTTTTGGCTTTCAAGAGTATTTCACTCAAGCCAGGCTGCTAGTAATCATAGCCAGGAGAAAGTCTGCAACACTATTGTGACCATGCATTGCGGTGAAACCTTTGAGCGTAGGCAGTGGATTCTGCGCTGAAATTCAGTGTAGCATTGCACAAAAAGTACTGCGTGTAGAACAGTTCTCTGTTGCACACAAACTTGCCGAGCCCCTGGAGGGATTCGAACCCCGGACCTAGAGCAAACGCGGTAGCCATTGCACTATCCCTCCTCTTAAATCATACCAAGTAGATCTGTAGTTTCCTTACAAGTATATATAAACATACCATAATTGTATTCATTCCATTGAAACAGAGTACCATCAATATGATAATAATATTAAGGCAAAAGATGTAAAACATTAAAATAATATAAAGGGAGAAAATATGATGGCAATAACTATAGAGAGTCTTACTAAGAAGCACTTCTATTTCAAGTATTGCACTCCAAGCAAACGTTAACGTCAGTGACCGCCCTGAGGGCCTAAGGTTTACAAAACAACAAGTTTCAAAGAACAAAGGAGTATTATAGAAAACTTATAATCAAGAAAATGCTCGTACAACTTTTTGATATTTCACCCTTTATCAAGTCGTTTTTATGTAAATTTCAACTGAGAAAAATAGCTTAAAACTCATGAATATGTAAACATTACATGCTAGCTGAAAGCATGATAAAGATATAATCTTAGTTAGACTTGTAGTTACATAATCACAATATTCAAAGTATTACCATTTCTTGTGTCAAACAAATAATGTTATATATAAACTCATCGGCAAAAGAAAATTATCACTTTTTGACTGAAATCATAATTTTTTATTTATATTTTGACAGTAATCATCGCAATGAAATCACAATATCCCATATTTGTTAATAGAACAAATGTTGATGCCTTATGGGAAAAAAAAAAAAAAGGTGAAATCACGTGACTTTGCCATTGGCACCAAGTCACGTGACACAAATGTCAAACTAATGCTCATAGTGGATCACGATCATCACCACTGTAGAAAGAGCACATAAAACCATCAAAAGTCATACCATTAAACCGTAAGAAACCATTGAAAGTTGACAAATACTGTCCACGGATAACAACTTTTGAAGAATTGACATATATATAGTTCTTAGATTTGTATCTACAAATTGTTTTCTCAATACAGATAAGATATCAAGATGCTGGACAATCCCAAAACAGTAAAAACAAGTGTCTTTTTACCATATGAAGACATACACTCGTTTGCATTTGACCATCGTCAACACTTTTTTAAAGTGACGTCATGAACACCAAGTGCATTTTGGACGTACGTACTAGGAGACCAAGGACAAATGAAATCAGAGCTCTTCGATTCCTCAGTGGTCCTACATTAACCACTAAAGTGCTAAATGGCAAGAAAAGTCTTAAAATTTAAAGATAAACAGCTTTTGTTAAAGTCATATGCCTTGTCACTGATTGAAGAACATTAAATCTTTCAAAAAACATGCTTTAGTCAAATCTGTTTCATCAATTTATGAACAAGCCACGATTAAAGTTCAACAGGAATATTGAAAGAACCATAAGGTGACGTCACCCAATTCGTCTAATTTTAGATCAATTATTATTTTGTGTGTGCTTACACTTGTATTGAGCATATTTAAGTCTGCTCCAATGTTTTCTTTCCAATATTCATGATTGTAGATTTTAAAAAAATTATCCAAATGATTGTCTGTAAATTTTGGTTTTGACCCCTTCTCACTTAAAATTTTGAGCGCACAACGGTTTATGTCAAATATCATTTTCTGTTGTTCCATGTTTTGGGATAGATTGATATACTTGACTGACTTATTTCAACCTTCTAGAGCTTTTCGTATATAATGAGAGTCATTTAAATTGAATGATTACTTCTTTTGCGATGAATATGTATATAAATGAAGAAACATTGGTTTTTGAGAATACATGCATTATAAATTTGACATACTTTGTTTATGAAGTAAATGCCTTTAGAATTAAAATTAACAAAAAGTATATATACAACAATACTGAACACAATTATTTGAATAACGTTACTATCATTCAGAGAGCACTTATGGATTCAAATATGTATATTGTCACCATTCAGATTGATTTGAGAAGATTATTTTAAGTGGTCATTTGGGTCATCACATCCGATAAGCATTCGCCGTTTTATATTTATACTCAAGAGAGTTGAACCTATTCCATCATTGACGAAATATTTATGTGTAAAACTACTTATCGTAAAATAACATTTATCCATAATCTTAAATGTAAATGAAATGAATAAATTACTTAGTAAAACAGGAATTTACGGTATTTGATTCCATATTAGATGCTAAAGGGAACTAGGCAACGATAATTTGTAAAATTTAGGCCAATTCGAGAACGTTTTATATAAAACGTAAAGAAAAGTGATACGTTATATTTATGAAATAACCCTTCAATGAAGCTTGAGTAACCTCTGACGGACTAAAACGGTTATCATCATAGAATTAATTACTTAAGGGGCGAAGTTTGACAATTTCACGGCAGCTTTTAGTGTCTGTATGAGTCCATTTAAACAGCAAACACCGAAATTGTGATAAAATGGAATTGATATAGGTTTTTGTTTGAAAAACGTTTCATCTCATCCTTTGAGGCACTTAATTTTATATTTCACTTAGAAAAATCAATGTCGTGCTTCACTCAATGAAATAGGATGATATTTATCTTAGGTAATATCTATATCTCAAATACAGTAGACTATTTGAACATGATATCGTGCACGTACATGTATCCTCGATGAAAGCAAGCCTAAGGCGTTTTTACCAAGTGCTTTGACCTAAATTGCTAATTTATACGACAGAAGGAACAGTGATATCATATGCAATGTTTTTACCCCAGAATAACCACTGAACAAAATGAGGATTTTTGATTTTTACATTTCAACGTTGAAAAACGGAATGACAACGTATTTTATTAGAAATAAAAATAAGATTTTCCCAATATTTTGCATTTTTTCTCGCCAGAGTCAGTTCTTATTGTTCATGTCCCAATACGATCGTAAACCATGCTAAAAAGGTATCATAGACCTGTTATCATTGGCTGCAAATAAGGGAGATATCTTGTGTTGCAACTTTATGATATGCCGCTACGGAAATCGTTTGGAACCCTGGGACTTTGGTTAATTTGCACAGAGGCTAGATCGGATTGATACGAATGAGCAGCCTCTGTGGGGAAAATATGATATTATTGTGTACTTGATTAGATTGAAACAATTGAATAGTTATCAGTTCCTTCGAATATAAAGATATAGAAAATGGGAAATCATTGTGTCTTCAGAAGAAATGTTTCAAACAAGCCATATGGTACCAATGGGTACCGATGAACAATAAATCATTAATAATCAAGACAATATCGATCAAGCTTTTAAGTGCCTTCATCGAAGAAACATTTATCAAACTCAGTTATTAGAGTAAGTCACTTTCACAAAATGAGTTCACCAATAAGGCAATAAGGGAGAGTAAACTTCATTTTGCAAGCAATAGCGCCAATGCCTGCCAACTTTCATAACTTTCACTTAGTCATATAGCCATTGCCGGATTTTCACTATTATTGATAACGTATGTTAGTCATTGGTATGAAAATTGGCATCCGTGATGCAATTTACCTTAAGATTAGAAATCTGACCACATCCATTTTTTCACTGCGATGTGTTTAATGTGGATTATTTTCATATATATATGCCTACATGTACAAATGGTAACCAATACATAAGCAGCGCAATACTCACACAAATCGCATATAAATGACCAAACACTACTTGTGCAGTCTTTAACACTCTCTGCAAGTCCGATGTACAAACAATCACAATACAAATCGACCATGCTCTGTAGTGCGTTGACAGAGGAGGTCAAACCGACATGTGTCTTACAAGAAACAAAGATTACGTTTCTATTTTCTTTGCCTCTAGGCAGGTGTTTTTACCACTAATAGCCTTGGAAGCGTCCCTTTGGTATCAATGCCAAACAAATATTTTAGTTTATGGACATACGTTGTTAACGTTACAAATAACTAAAAAATTTCTTCCACATAATCAAAACACAATATGTTGATTGTTGTAAAATTTGAGAGTTATTTCTTATTATAAAACGACGTCTTACTTTTGTTTTCTCTTATGACATAAGTATTACCTATGCACAAAACAGCGATATTTGTAACATTTAAAAAAAATCATGTTAATGTATTTGAACATGTTTGTATATTCAAATATGGTTTCTTGACGTACGCTTTGGGTTTAAACTTGATTTTGTTTGACATTCACATAAATTCAAGGTATAGATATGTACATATCTTTCATCAAAATTGACATTTCGTACATCAGACATATACTTGAAAGTAGACGCATTGTCTCCTGATGATATTATGTAAGCTTTTTATGTAAAATGGGAACATGCAAATTTCAAACTGAGATGTCTTGCATATGAAAATAAGCAAAACGTGTCATTTACTTAGTGTTTATGGCAGATATGTGTTGTATATTATAAATCACATGTACATCAGTCTCAGACGGTGTAATACATTTTTTAAAAGTAAAAAACTTGCTTATCAACTTGAACTTTTCTTACTATAGATCATCTTGTTATGTGTAGAAAGAATGCTGAAAAAGAAAAATCTGCGTCATAGAATCAGTTTGGTCTGTCTGTAAAGAACAGACACATTTGATTTTTTTGGACCAAACATGTAAAAGTAATATAAACATGTTGCAATGTATTTTTCACGTTTTTGTGTATTTGATAATGTTAACGATAATGCATTATATGTTTAATGATCATCGTAATGCAATAGTGTTGATGCGATGATCGTGGCAACTGTTAAAACACATTGATAGGGTCTAAGAATGAAGGTACCCAAAATAATCTTTAGCATTTCAGTAAATAAAAAAGTTCCTTATTTATTTTACGATTGTGGTCTTATGTTCAGATTGATAATGAACAAAGGGATGTTGTTCAGTTACTCACATATTTGGTAACCTGAGAGCAATGATTCTGACATGGTGTAAGAGGAGAAAAAGTGATTTGAGGTTTATCGTCGCTCTCAAGAGTATTTCATTTATATCGCGGCTGCTAGTATTATTGCAGAGAAGAAGCCCGCAACACTATTATGGTTTTGCATTGCGGTGAAACATGCGAGCATTGGATGATACTAGCGAAACAAGTATGGTACTGCGATGAAATTCAGTGTAGCATTGTCTTGTTGCATAGTCTTGTTCAAGCAGCTAAGACGATGAGTATTGAGCACATACACTGTAGCTGATTGCACAACTAACTTTGGATCCAATTAGGCTTCTTTATGTCTAGCCCACACGATAGGCTTATTAAAACAGAGGTTGGATCAATATGACCTCTGTGGGGAGAAAATCGAAATCATTTTTCTTCTATTCTTTGTTTGTACCATGCATAATTGCTATTCATATTTCTAACCGACGATAGGTAAACATTTGCCAAGAGTTATAAAAAAGTTTTATTTTTTCTAGCTGGAAATGTTTTTCTTCAGTCCTTACATGTATCTCGTATGTAAGTTAAATAGTACTATCACTCACTAGTGATATAAGCTAATTTAGAGCAATCGAATTAGATCTCTATAGGTACATTGATTCTCTTAAAAAGACATTACTTTAACACATTTTCGAAGTCCATGTTGATTCTTTAATATTCCTTAGGCAGTCTACTTTAACAAAACATTTGCACAAAAAGTTTCTCAAACATTTCTTATTTTCTTTTTCGTTACTTTGATTTTTATCCCCAGAGAAATGTTTGTTTTAATCTGTAAAATACCCTATTTAATTCACCCTTTTAACATTTTTGTAATTGGTAATCATTCTTTATCAAAATACGATAATGTCAAAGGTGTTGGATAAATAAGTAAATGCATCCTATTCACACTACATATATATGTTACAGATATGTGGTATGTGAAAATGCATGGGGTAAACTTTGACAATGAAGATTGTCGTCTTTTTGCGATAATGTATTCATTGGAGACATTTCCTGCCAAGTTTTAGTCTATATTATATATCATATATATCGAATTTCGAAATAGCAATTATTAAAGAAAATTCCAGACATTTGATTTTGTGCATGTTATACTCCATCGTGACATTAATCAATACCAAATGTTTTTTCTGTAAAACTCTTGATATCAGCCTACGTACATTTTTATGTGACGAGAAAAGGATTTCATCTTCTTGCAAAACTACTTTAATGAGTCGAACTAAAGCCAACATCACAATACATGATATTTGCTCAAAAGTAGTGCAACAAATTTTGATAAGATGCTGTTTATCCTGTTTAGCCCAGATATTGACTACGATATACTGAAAATAAAGTACTTATATAATATTTGACACACATTAATACTGGAAAATCTTGGGAAAGACACGCAAGTGTGAATGTCCAAGAAAACAGAATATTTCGTCAAAATTAATTCTTAGTTAGTGACATCTTTGGTAAGAACAATCTCTTTGATAAACTGCAAGAATCAATTTCGAAGACTTGAACTTAATCAGATATTGAAGGTAAACATATGTCTATGAGTTTTTCATTTAACTTTCATTCTTTAGTCGGAACATATACACTTACTAATTGCTATTTCAAATTAAAAAAAAAGAAGTTTTTCTTAGCTTATTAACTAGCTTCCATTTTAGGTCACGGATATCGAAAAGATAAGATGACGAGTTAATATGATAGTACTTATAGGTATCATTTATATTTGAATACGAAATGTATACATGTAAAACATTTATGTAATAAGTTTTCAGATGTTTTTGAATAAACAAATCTACAAGCGAATTAAAACAATCTGATTGTCTACTGTCTAACCTGTAATACAATAGAGACTCGAGCTATTCTTTATAACATGAAACATAACAGCTAGCGTTGACGAGATTGGATGTGATATTTATAATTTATAGAGGTATTATTTCTTATAGAACAAAGGTTTCTTTTTTTGGATTAAAATATAAATAGGATGATTATATTACTTACTAAGTTTGTTGCTTTACACGCGCGAGGTATTGCAAAATAAGTGTTGCAAAATTATTTTTGCAGGTGTATGCGCAATGCAATGCTGAACTCATATGCCTGTTTGTGACATTTGTTGAAAGTTCGTAGCTTATTATGAAGTTAATCGTATTTCTAACTTGTTCTGTACCTGCTAGTACTGCTATCCATAGGATCAATGACAGTTTGGAAGCCGATCCGTGATGGATTCATTACAAACCAATTAACGAGTTTAAGAGACATACACATGTCAAAGATTCGATTTCAAGTCAAGTTACAACGCCTAAGAATGCATAGATTTGGTTACCGCTTTTTACATCAGGAGATCAAGAATTTGCTACAAAGTTAAATGGAGCAGTTGAGTACTCAACGAAATGATTCCGACTCAACTGACTCCTCAAATCTCTTATTCCCGACTCATCGTCGAGAACTTCCTAGAGTGTCGAGGTATTGGAGGTTTTCGGGTGTATGTATGAATCCAACTCACTAAGATGAAGAGTAACGTATAATTAATATGTATTAATGATAATAATAATGCATTTATAGAGCGCCTATCTTCCATCTGAAGCTGCTCAGCGGCGCTATGAGAGTCAGTCTAGAAAGCTTTTCTGAAGAGATGAGTTTTCCGATTTTCTCTAAATATCTTGAATGATGTGGCAGACATTAGTTCAGGAGGCAAGGAGTTCCATAGTTTTGGTGCAATGATCTTTCTGCCAATTTTGATTTTGTGTTTGGTAAGACCGGCCTTTGACTGTGAGTAGACCTGAGAGTACGAGTGGGTTGGTAGACTTGGATCACTTCTTTGAGGTATCGTCGTTAAGAGCAGAATATGTATGAGAAAGGACTTTGTACTGAATCCTCTCCTTGACCGGAAGCCAGTGGAACTTCTTCAAGACGGGAGTGATGTGGTCAACTCCTGATGTGGTATTCTGGTGCCTTCGTTAGTACATTCCCTCCCACACACACTTAGCAAGGTGTGATAACAATATTCAGGTCAGCAACCATTGTATGTATGATTTATAAGTACTTCAGACACATACTGTAGAATAGCGTGACACCAAACGGTAGCATTAAACACACCTCCGTAGTCCCAAACTGAAGGTATTGCTGTCTGAACCTGAATACACTCTGTGTACTCAAAACAACTAGAAGCTATAGCACTGAGCTCATTTGAATAAGGTTTCATGTATTCATACTTTTTAGAACATTGTATTAGATTCAAGTAATTGTATATTTATGAAATAAACAATAGCTGCTTCTAATCCTGTACATCATAAAAGAAGATAATAATTCGGATATGTAAAAATTAGTAGAGTTTTGAATATTTAGATCGAAAATATGATACTTACTTCAGGCTTGTTTGTCGCAATAAGTTTGTTCTGTCATTCTGTATAATCATGAAACACATTATAAACTTGGTCATACAAAAAACTTTTTTTAATATAGTTTCGTTGTTTGTGCCTGTTTTTCTCCAGAATGTTGGAACTGAAAATGAAAAATAATGAAATGTAGAAATTTCATAGATACAAGACAATATAAGAAACCTTTATTCAAATTAATTTGTTAACGCATCTTTTCTGTAGGGCTCTATGAAACACGAAAAAATGCATTTTTAAAACGCGTGATTTTCACAAACATAAATATTTTCATAAAATTCATACCTTAGTTCAGATGGCTGCTAAATACACGAAGTAAACGTGTTCCTCTTTTGTATGTCGTAAGAATTCACCCGAAATCAGGGAAATATTCCTCATGGGACTCAAATAAAAACTAGAATATGTCTCTTGTCTTCAAAGATTAACAGCAAAGTGTTATTTATGACAAATGTTCATTGATATGTGTAAGCTTTTAATCCTTAGGAACCCGAAGCTTTGTCAAAAACATATATGTTTTTCTTGCCTATGTTACTGATTTGATTATAATTTTGAACTTTATATGTTAGTTTCGGGTAATACAATGTGACTCACCAATAACTTTATAGGGTATTATTTCTACAGATTTATGTGTGAATATTTGAGATATATAAACCAATGAAAGATTTCTCCAATAATATCACATTGTTGATAAACATCACATCACATGCACATTCCATTCCACTTTCAACACAAAACAGGCATAATGTGCGTCAAGTAGTCTGAAAAATATGTCCAAGTGCCATAGATTTGAAACAACTTTAACTGCCTACTGACATGGTTAGACAGCATTTCTATTCAAAGCATGACCATATTACTGTGTAAAAAACATTTACGAAGGCTTTCAAATATGACACAAGAAATCAATTCTAAGTTACTTAAACATCTTAAAGAACAGTCTCTTTGAAAACCCTGCACGATTCAAATTCGAAAAGGTATTACATAGCTGAAAAATTGCTGACAACACGTTAAACTCCAAGTCACTCACTCACTCAAATTCTAAGACCTGTCCGTTGTCATAAACTTAACAATAAACTGATTGAAAGTAAACCCCTTTGTCCATGGGTTACTTTTATCTTTTCATTTCATTTTCATTCTTTAGCCTGAACATATACACTTACTAATTGCTTTTTCAAATTTAAAAAATAAATGCTTAAGTTTCTGTTATCTAATTAACTATCTCCCATCTTAGGTCACGGAAATCGAAAATATCAGATGACGAGCTGATATGATAGTACTTAGGTACTTGCTTTTTTCGTGAACTTAACCAGAATTTGAAAGTAAACCCCCTTGTTCATGAGTTACCTTTCATTTTCATTCTTTAGTCTTATCTATATACAGTTACTAATTGCTATTTCAAAGAAAAGTTTGTTAAACTGACTAAGTTTCTCTTAGCTTGCATATCAATCTTAGGTCACGGCAATAGAAAAGATTACATGACGAGCTAATATGATATTACTTAGGTATCATTTATATTTGTAAATGAAAGTATACCTTTACAAAAGTTATGTTATAAGTTTTCAGATGTTTTTGAATAAACAAACCTACAAGCGAATTAAAACAACCCGATTGTCTACTGTTTTCCCTTTAATACAATAGAGACTCGAGCTTTTCTTTATAACATGAAACTTTACAGCTAGCGTTGACGAGATTGGATGTGATATTTATCAGTTAGGTAGTATTTCTTATAGAACATTAAATGATGGTTGAATGTCAGATTTTGATTGTCTATAGGCAACTTCATCAGCCTTGATCAAGTGCATTGATTAGATAGAACCAACGCTTGTGACGTCTACAGGGTTAAATTTGAAATCAAATAACACACGAATAGCGTAGATCTCAGTATCTCAAATTCTTCAATTTCAATTTCTTTCTCATCAGAAATTGTGTGCTCATATGAATCTTATTAGTATATCACTACATCAAGATTATGTTTTCTTATGATTCTTATAATTTCAAGATGATAACAAAACTAAGTTTTAAGTACTTCTGTGGTTTCAGGTAATCATCTAATCAGATGTGTATTCTTGGTTTAACATCATTGTGCTCTAAAACTTAAATAATAACCCGTTTGCCTCGGGTTATGGAAATAACCTCTATTCGGGCTACGCCCTCGCGAAGTAATTTTCCATAACCCCTTGGTACCGGGTTATTATTTACTACAGAACTACGACGACGCATCATTAAGTTGCCCTTTATGTTGTGTGATGCATGTTCATTTTTCCAACAGGTATTTTGAACCTAATCACACATAAAGTACATTTGTAGTTTGTTCAGGATATAGTTTAGAAACGGTGCTTGACATATCGATTGTAACTTACGTGTAAGCAATCCCTTAATTAAATCGATAGCACATGTTTTAACAATTAAAATTATGTCAACACAACGCATGTTTATCTCTTTGTATTCTTCGAAACTATCTTGAAAAGCATTTATTCGAAACTCACTGTATTTTTTATTCGGATTCAAACGTTATTCTTCATTTTTGAATTTGTTTCTTTGAAGCCTGTAGATGTATAGGTCACGTATTCAGATCACGAGAGAGACGTTTCCTTTTTGATGATTCCTAATGTTTGTCCTTTACAAAATAAAAATACACAAACGACATGGTTTAGGGTGATAATGCACGATAGTTATTATGTTTCAAAGGAATATTTTAATGAAATCGTGATTGCTTCTAGCCGGTAGATTAAAGTATCAGGAGTGAACCTTTGATAATCAAGTCAGTCTTTGAAATATTATAGGGTGGTGTACTAAGTGCTGAAGAAGTGAAATGTCCCATTTGCTTAGTAAAAAAAATCACATACTGATAACACAAACTTACATTCGATACTTTCCACCAAATCACCATTTCTACAATTCAGAATATCTGTGTTTGTATTTAATGCTCTCGTATTAAGAAGAGACTCATTGTAAAGCATGTTGTATACATTGTAAATATTATTGTTTAAGTATTTATTGTATATGGGCCTGTGACTTACGTGCAGAAATAAACTGATTGATTGATTAGTAAGTAGTCAAAAACAATAAATTCCAAATTGTCCTTTAGTCGTCTTTAGGTTTCGCAATCATGATTTGGTGAGTTATCATGGATCGGCGGCAGTTGATTGTCCTGATATCCATCGGGCCAAAACCCTTATATCGCTTTATATAGCTAGCAAATCATATGATGCCCTTGCAAACAAAAGCGGCACAAACTCGGGTGCGAATTCATAATAATGTGATTCAAATTTATTAATGGAAGTTGTATTAGATTATATATCTCAGGTCACGCCGCTGCCGCTTCTGCCTGTTGTGTAAAATTATGCACGAGTGGCAGAAAACAGTATACATGTATGGAGTTCGAAAAAGTTTGGCTTAGATATACAGGCTATGAATAGTGTTGAGTTACCTGGTATAAAGGACACGAGGCCTTTAGCCCGATGGATATCAGGGGATATGTTGGAACTAAACGCGGAGACGTATGCGCTGATAAAGTAGGGCACAAACAGATGTCGTAAATATCCCTTGCCGTTATTGTGCCGAAAACAATATCCATAACATGATAAAATTGTTATGAATATACTCGATAGTTTTTGTACATAAGGATCGTATCATTACGTAACAAATGATTACATATATGTGAAAATTGAATGTATGACAGTTGCTTGAGGAAGGAAAAGAAATGGTGAAATTTTATCATTTTCAAGTCATTAAAAAGTCATTAATGCTAAAACTAAGTCATTGTAAATCACAATTTTTAAAAAGTTTTCTCTATGTAAACCACATCGAAAGAGTCATGCAAAGAGTTATATAAAGTTTGTTTTTATAAATCGGTAAGACATTGTGAATATTCAGCATAAAACTTTTAATAAGATTGCAGTTAGGCGGTGGAGACATGGATATGTTTTGATCAATGTTGAAAATGGGATAATTAAAACGCGTCAAAAACCGTCTTAACCGTTTTAATTCTTTCTCACGCACTCGTAATCCCCATTGCCGTCATTTAAATGTACATTTTAAGCCTGCAGTTTTAAGCCTATGTTAAGGACAATATATATCATATGTGGAATATTGACATCGAATGGTTTTATTTTTAAGCTGTCAAGCATGTTTCCAAGAAACATGCAAGTGAAGATAGACATACCAAGGACTTCAATCACCCAAATGTATAAAAAAAGGAAAGAAAAATGTTTTAGACAGAATGTCCCAAGATCAATCTTTGAACTATAGTAAACTCTTTAAAGTAAAACTATTAAAGTAAAACCAGTACACATTTCATCATTACTTAGTTGCAACATTTATGTTGGATAAGTTGTAACCTATTCATAATGCATTGACTTGTTAGGACTGCTTAGATATACGTCAGGAAGAGACTTCCTGTTCTTCAAACGTTAATTTCAAAACGTGCATCTTATGACGTCATTCCGGTAAAAAAATGGTTTGACTGTAGTAAACATTTGTCAACATTTACTTACATGTTACCACATAGAAAAAAATCGTTGTCACCTTGAGGAAATATATTACTCCTAAAAGCCTGAAATTAGCCTTTGTCCTTGTGAGAGGGCGCTAGTACTGTTATTAATTGAATCACGTTTTTATCAACAGGATGCCAATTAAAAGACAGAAACAAAGAGGATTCTTCAAGGGTGGGTTTCTCCTGCCAAGGTTAGGTCTATATCAAGACGTTCATGTTTTGCATGTGTGACTATTTCACGTTATTTGAGTGAGTTTGTTATAAATCTGATGTTCATCATGGTAAAGAAGCAACAATTTATCTTGTTGTGACATTGTTGAGAGGTCATAGTGATTTAGGAGATAAACCTACTGCGTTTTTTAGTTTCCGTGGTCTAACGTAGATTCGATACCTGTTGAGGCTTCGAATGTAACATCAACGGTATCGATTCTACGTTAAACCACGAAAATTAAAAAACACAGTAGGTTTATCTCCATTCTACCATGACGAGTATATCTAGCGTTTTAAATGTCATTTCTTTTTACCGCGTAACGTCAGTTGTGTTCGGTCTATACTGTGACGTCATAATGTCTTGTGCTTATGACGTCAAAAGTTGACGTCACAGTTGACATCACTTAAACCAAAACCGGTTGCGGTAGCTTATTGATCTAAATTCAGCCTTTCGCTTAAAATTACAATATTTCCTAGACATTAACATGCATGATATTGATGCGAACATAAATCTACTTATATAAAAGAACGGATAGTACAATAATAAAAGACTTTTAGTTAGTATTCAGACGAAGCAACTCCCGAAGCGTACGATGGCTGTATGCATGTCAACTCGTTCGTTTCTATGGCAGTGTGTATCAAACCGAGGTGAACGGCCCGTCATAAAAATCGTGTTCGAACGTAGGTTCGACCATAGAAATAACCCAATAAAATTCGAGGATTTTGAAATGTCATGGTAGAATTTTATTTATCCCTTCTCCCAATCGTGCAATCCATATGAAGTCATGGCAGGGATTTGTTTATAAATGTGATGTCCAACATCGCTGGCAGACATTCAATAACCAACATTTGTCATGCTTGCAAAATCATGGGGTTTTTATTCATCATTTTCTCCCAGTCATGCAATTATTGTAAACAGTTTATGCTTTTGAAGTTAAATGAGTGATATGTTTTAAAAACCAACATCGCTAAAACGCATTTGTTTACCTAAATCTGTAAGGTTATGGTGACTTTTATTCATCCGTCTCTCAATTATGCAGTTATAATGAATACTTCATCCATATGAGGTCATGTCAGTGATTTGTTAATAATTGAAATAAAATTAAATTTGTTAAATAACTAATTAATGAATTTAATGTCCAACAACGCTAAGAATATTCATTTACCTAGTGAGGTCATAGTCATTTTCATTAATCGATTTCATTCATTCATTTAATTTTGATTAATATTTCATCCATATGAAGTTATGCATGCGAGTGATATGATTATAGACCTGATATCCATCAACGCAGAAGCCTCATTTACCAAGCTTTGACGTGGTTGAGAGCTAATTTCCACCACCCCCCCCTTTTTTTTTAATCATGCAATTAAAATGAATATTTCACCATATTAAGTGATTTGTTTATAAACCTGATGTCCAATATCGCTTAAATAATTCATAGAACTAGATTTGACGTGGTTCCTAGGTCATGATGATTTTTGTTCATCCCCTTTTCTCTATAATGCGATTGTAATGAAACTTTCATCCAAATGAAGTTTACATAATATGTCAGACGATTTCCAACATATCCATAATTAAATGAGTTAATGGTTTACTTAAGTCATTCAAAATATACTGAGTATCTATTTTTCAGTTGAAACTATCAAACATGTATTGTATGCTTGTAAAAATGCAAAAATCATTTGACAATTGGCAGAATATCTTATTTTGCCTATCGTAAGGAAAATTTCCCTCGTTGATATTTTAAGTGTATGCTATCTTTGATTTGAAAGGTATCGTATTGTATCATATTTTGCAAACAGTGGATTGGCAAGGTAATTTTTGTCAAAAGCAAGTCATTTCTACATCGGACCACTATCATAGGTATACATATGAAACATTAGTATCTGATATTGGGAAAATGTAATATCATACAGACACTATTTGATTGCTATTTTAGTTTGTTCATTTGAAATACTAATGAGATTACATTTTTTTGATGAGAGTTTCATAAAACTAGTCGAAGGCTGAACAAAGTAAACATAAAACCCTGTTGATTTTCATACAAAATATATCTTTCACGTTGTTGTTTTGTCAGATTCGCTTCTTCGATATAAATCGATACTTTGTAATGATATCAGATTACTTAATCTAAGAAATCTAGAAGAATGAATTTGGAAAATGAATTTCTATCGCGAATATTAATTGGAAGGTACACTCCATTACTCGTGTTTTATATGAGTGTTCAAAAGGTGGCTACAAACATGGACAATCATAAAAGCGGATATACCCTTTCAAAATTGCTTGGTGGCAATGTCCTGGCCTACCCGGGAGATCTATTTGCTCAAAGATCAAACTGGACTGTTGAGAAATTGCTGATAAATCGAAAAGTATGGTATGGCAATTTTCTTATTTAATATGGATTAGATCAAGAAGTTTTTATATTTATCATCTGTATGACCTGATGTGATTTTAGCTTTAAATACCATATTCAATTTACAAGACAATGAACTTATACAAAAGGTTAAAATAGGTCTTTCAATATATTGTAATTGATTATGAATTTATAAATTCGTAAAACTATCTTTAATAATAAATTTAAAATGCGACATTTTCCATAACATGTTTCAGGTTGCCAGAAAGGTTGCCAGATTCAACTGAAATTACCTTGACAGATATGTGATATGAGATTTAATAACAAATTCATTTGAGCAAATCATTGATCAAAGATTTCATAGATTAAATATTTCAAATAAAGCTTCGATTAAGTGTTAGAAACAGACACCGCTCATCATCAAAGCTTGTTAAAGATGTGTTATATGACAAACGTACGAAGAACTATTTGATACTTTGCATGATGGTTATTGGAATCAGTAAAGATACTTATCTTGCTTTCACATAAAGGGGCAGTAGCACGTTTTTAGAGGGAATATAAGGTGATATCAGGAAAATGAAAAATCATGGATCCAATTGAAAGACAATGTATTTAAACTAAATGGAACAGTAATTCAAATATATAACGTAAAGTTTAGCAATGCGATTGCTTTTTCTTACACAAAATGAATTAAAGGTGTTCACACAAAATGGCCGCCAATTGATTTTATGTAAATCTTAATATTTTGTCCTTTGACTATGAATGCTTGGTTTGTGTAATGAGATTTTTGTCATTGTCAAAATAATGCATTTAGCATTAACTTATGATTATCAGTGAAAAATTCAAAATATAAAACTATAAAAAAACGTGCTACTGCCCCTTTAATGTCCTAATTGACATTTGTTCTGGAACCATAAAGCCTTAGTTTTAACACAATCTACCTTATTTAGCATATGATAACATTATTTTTGTTATTTGACCACAGATCATAAAACAGGTTATGGCATGAGAGTTGTTGGTGTTCTATGGGTAAAAAAAAGAAAGAGAAAAAAAAACTAATATGAGGTTTTATAGGGATTAAGGGAGTTTTATTCAACACCTTTCAAACATTTTAATTATCTGCAAAGAGACGTTTGCGCCATAAAGTGACTCTAAATCTATACTTGAAAAAAGCAATGAATGTGAAAAGAAGAACTAACATATGTTTAAAGGTATTTTACCTGAATAAAGAGGATCAACATAGCACAAGTATAAA
Organism: Steromphala cineraria; assembly: GCA_916613615.1. Lineage (NCBI taxonomy): Eukaryota > Metazoa > Mollusca > Gastropoda > Trochida > Trochidae > Steromphala > Steromphala cineraria. Next base: position 21,969,439 of record OU744736.1, on the reverse strand, counting down.
CTTATTATTAATGGAATTTGATTCTTAATAATGAATCTGATACATGATACATGTTAATTGTAGTTGTAATTATTTTTACAGTTATTGTTCTTGACTAAACTGGAAGATGATTTTAATCTTAGCAAAGCAATTGTCCACGTGTAAAATAACCATCCCCAAACTATATTTCGGGATCATCTTATCACTGGTGCTGATTGTCGATATTTGGCATTGTTAAATAGACAGATGTTGTCATATTTGTGAAATTAAGATTAACTCAAATTTCAATTAAAATCATCCATGTAAATTTTGTAGGAAAAAATCAGCACAGTTACGTTGCCTTAGCGCAAAGGAACGCATATGAATAAGATATAAAGCTGTTGATCACTTATGAAGGATTTTGTAGAGCTAAATAGAAATCAGTGTTTTCGCAATTTTGACCCCTGGTCACTTCAATGACCTGCTAAATTTGTTACAGCTATCTGCTAGTTACATGTATGACATACGAATATGTCAACGCAAACTGAATCCTAACTTATGCAGTGAAATTTCATCATTATCGGTTTCGTTTTCACAATGATATGATGTCTCAAAGACGTTACAAATTACATGATATTTGTACTAGAATACGAAGGTAAGTGAACAAACTTAAGGTACGCAGCTGTATTTGAAAACAAAATGATGAGATATTAGAATTAATGTTGTTAAACATACAGCTAGTTCACTGATTTGCATCTTGTATAGTATATATTTCACCTATAAAGTTAAAGTAGGAAATTATCAATTAAAACCTTTGGGGAGTTATTTCCTTTAATTACTTAATATTGAATGATTACTATTGAATGAATACATATATTATAAACCTATGGTATTGAAATCTTACATTACATTTAGGCGAATAAATTAATAAAAAGGTTCCAAACCTTTCCCTAAAAGTATATTTTAAAGTTTAACATAATCTTGTTCATGTGAAGAAAACTATTTACGTATAATCAGTTTCTTTCGTTTTTTTATGAGAGGCTTCAATAGTTTAGGCTAATAAACAAAATGGTTTTAAAAGTATAAAATTCAATGTGTGTGAGTCGTCAATATCCTTTATCTTAAACAAAAATATTAAAAAAAAACACCTTGCAAAGTTCCTTAGTATTCTGGATCAATAACTCTTTTTCTCTCCCCTAAGACTAACTCCTTTAGAGAATTCACAAATAATAAATTTCATAAATACAGCAAATTGAATTATCTTTTTGTTCATAGTTCAAATTATTAAAACAGTCATCAATTATCAAAGTAAGAAGTACTGTTTCGGTCCTGGTTTTGCTGTATGTAAAACAAACACGTTTTACAGTCTCCAACCTTTGACGAATCATAACGTTTCGATCTACATCAAACCCTGGTTATAATGCTCCTGGTTATAATACTAAACTGGTAATAATGCCATGTTTTTGCGAGAAGTGATTTCCTGCCCTTATAGCTAACTGGTTATAATGCCAAACTTGATATAGTGCCATTTGCCATTGATTTCAGGAACAGACGTCATTTTGACTATACTGCCAATGAAACCACACTATTTATTTTTCTTACATGTGAAACTCATATACAAACAACAACAACATACAAACTTAGGTACATACACAATGGGGATTTACGAGAGATGTTCATTATCAGTGCATTATTATTTTGAGAAAATGATGCACTTCATGAGTGCTTTATCATTTTCACATCAATCAAGGAAGTATTCAAATAACATAACACTCGCGTAATCAAATAAAGGAAAACATATTTTCTTTAAGCTCATGGAAATTGTGAATATCAATGACTACTTTGTATGATCTATGACCTACAGTACATAAGGGAACGGTTTTCATTTCAGAACACAATTGAAGGCTTTTTGACTGAACACACGTACGCATTCGACCCAATTGATGATATTGATTACTCTAAACTCTTTAAATTTTAGATATTGATTTGATTCGTTTGAGTTTCTAAGACTTATATAACGCCTTCGTGACACTCTTCCTCGTTATAGAAAGCAATCAATCATGACCAAGAATGTGAGAAGGTTGAGGGTACATATCACCACATATCAAAATGAAGATATGAAATACGAGATGTTCGATGGGATATAGGTCAGGGGTTTTAAAGCTAATGTTTCATGCAATTAAATAAACAGGCGAACAGTCAGGTTAGTGAGTGAAACAAATCAAGAATTAAAATATAAAATATATGCAATCAAATCAATATAAAAAAAGATTAAAAAAGGGTAATCTGTTAAATATATTCATTTTATATGTGCAGTTTTATTTGATTTGTTCCTTAACAAAAGTCATTTCCCTACTGTAAGATATTAATCATACAAAATAGTAGTTGATATTCACACTGAGATATTAAAGATTTCGTTTCTCCTTCCACAAGTGTTATTAAATACGTCGATGGTTGATACACTCACAGTCATACATTTAGAGGTACTTCATTACGTTTAATGAGTTGTAAATCCGACGACGACTATGATACTAAGACTTTACATTTCATATTGGGAATTTATGGAATTGGGTCTCATTAATACATTGTTACATTAGTATAGTTATGAAATTGCGCAATTTTGAACTCTGCACGTCACATTATAGAAATTGGATTGATATACACAAGCCCAAATAACATGCACATAATGACGAGTATTTGATTAAGAAAATGAATTTTATTTTGTTTTACCTTTGAGAATATGTTTTCTGCAAGCAGCTGTACGCTATTGTAAAATGTAGATAAAATGGATGCTTTTTGATGTTTTTCAGAAGCCTTGGAATGTTGTCGGAACTAAAGAAATATCAAATGGCTCGACTAACACTTAACTTATAACTCTGTAGCATGTATATCCATAAAATACAGCTGCATTAGTGATATGTGAATTTCAACTACCGGAACGTCTAGGTAACTAGTTTGACATTTAAGATCATGCATAATTTCAATTTGTTTCTAAACTGCAATGAAGAGCGTTCAATTCCAGTTTTATTTACTACGACTTTAAGTACCTTTCAAATATAATGTAATGAAGAAGGATGCCACCTAGTGTGAAATCATTGATTTCTATGTTATAATATTATAAAAATTGGTGAAGGATGTCATCCGTCCTTTCAAATATGTCAACAGGCATTTAGAAACACAGCAGTGTCAATTCTCTTCATACTTCTGTCATTTGAATTTGATGTGAGCAAGACAGTCAAACCTTACAATATTCTTCAGACACAATGGTTTGCACGTGTTCCCCCTGATTGTATTAAGTATAAAACGTGCCGTCGATACGTCAAGTCAATTTATGTACTCGAAATATAGCTTTTGAACATACATATTTTCAAAGGAACAGCAACATGCATCTATACCATTCTGTATCGTCTCTATATGTTTAGCATTAAAGGGGCAGTAGCACGTTTTTTTGATAATTTTATATTTTAAAATTTTCACTAAAATTTGTAATTTAATGGTAAATGTATTATTTTGACAGTGTCAACAACCTCTAGTCAGGGGACAAAGTATGAAGATTCACATAAAATCCACTGGCGGCCATTTTGTGTGAACACCTTTAATTCATTTTGTGTAAGAAAAAGGAATCGCATGGCTAAACTTTAACATTATATATTTGAATTATTACTGGTCCATTTAGTTTAAATACGTGGTCTTTTAATTGGTACCATTAATTTTCATTTTCCTGACATCACCTTATATTCCCCCTTAAAACGTGCTACTGCCCCTTTAAGGTAATGTAAATCGTTAGAATTGTCTACATGAATAACATTTTAGGCAAATCTAACTTTGTGTATGGGACATCATTTGTGCGAGAATTCATATCTTATTAAGTGTCGTCATCAATTAGAAATGTGATACATAACTCACTGTCGAAATATTGACACTGCGTGAATAATTGGCAAAAATGGTGACAAGAGAATACACCCTTGGGAGTAGTTTAATCGCATTGCAAGTAAGTACAATAGAAGCGACCCTTAAGACCAATTATTCCTGTCATAGCACAGTACTATATATTAATTACAGTTCCAAAGACTTCTTTTGTAAGTATTAAATTCAATTTCATAACTTCCTATTATAAATTACCAGTTAAAAAGGTCGTTAGACAAATACACCACCATAAAAAAGAACCTGTCACCTACGTTATAATTTATCATCTGTTACAGATAAAAGATAACAGTTTGCCTAACTAAAATAATTAATATCTTAAAAAACGAACTATTCGCTCGGATCACTATTCTCATCTCATCTTATCACCATCTCATCTCATCAAGCAAGTAACAGGACTGAAATATTAAGCTAAATTCATAAATATTTTTGTGAGCACCTTTCTCTCCAAATTATGAATATGCTGTATTATATAAGTTTCATCTCTATCTCTATTGCATGTTTTCTAAACACAAACTCACAAAGTCATATTTTGTCAGGAAAGTCATGATATTTGGAAATCAATGTTCCGACAACAGTGTGCATTGTAGATCTGAATCAAGAATAGTTGCGATTGATTGTCCAGTTTTCTGAAGACAGACAGTTTAACAAAGGAAATATTGTGTGCGACAGCAGTCATCTTACTAATAAGCATTAACAGGCCTTCAAGCTAATGATGCTATTCGACTTGGTACTTCTGTCTGGAATCTCCGTCGTTATTGCCGTAGGTTCTTTGTCAACATTTCTCCTAACTTTTGTGATGACCAATGCATAGTGCATGTTGTTTGTGTTCGAATGTTTCAAAAAGTCTTTTGTTTTTTAAAATATCCAAATAAAGTTTTAAAACCACAAATATATTTTGGTGACCTTTCTTTTACCATTAAGTATACCACGGAAAGTAATCATATGTCACCACAAGATTATGCTCTCCTTTTGATCTCATTCAAACATCTATTAAATCAGTTTGTTTCTTGAACCTTTCAATTTGTGGATAACATCGATTTAAGCATTTAAGGATTGCAGTTTTAATCAAAGAACAACCGTGTGCTTACTGGGGAGGATATAAATTGCAATCACGCTTTGATAGTTTGTGCGATCTTTCTATCTTCTCAAGAAACGATTTGTCTGTAAAACTGTACTAAACATTTAATGCGTAATGGTTTAATTCTCTAGACTAGATCAAACTAACATGACAAATACATGCTTACTATTGATTCACATGAAAAGATACAATTCACCAAAAACAGTTTTTTTCACAAATCACATTTATATCGTTACCGTATGTTATTGTATATGATTGAAACATTAATGAATATGAATAACGAAAATACATTTGTATGGGGTAGGAACATTAAATCATTGGAGGCCTTAAGGACCAGAGAGATACCGAATATACAAGTTATGATCCATTGGCCAAGATACATGTACACAAGATTGCAGTTTTACATCCATATTATTTGGATCAGAAATGGAAAAAGATGTTAAGGTTTTATTACGTTCTGACTCATAAATGAACGGACAGACGCTATGCCATAAGAAACATACATATTGATACACATGTACATACATGTATGGTTGATAAAAAGCATATATAGTCAATATCTCCCCGATGAATTATACTGTTACTCAAAAACAAATGATCTCAAATAATCGGCCAAAACAGCACCAAAGTAAACAGAAAGATTTACAGCTCTGAATTTATATTTTTGTATATTGGTAAGAGACATGAAACGGTTGTCTGACAAGCCATTTATGTTGTGATTAGATATACTGCGCATCATGTGACATGGGTAAAGTGACTTTTTCAGAAGACTGATATTAGTAAATGAGCCAAAGCCAAGTTGTTCTCACTAGAAATTATATAAGGACATTGTTTTAGTTAGGAAACTGCAATGTTCATGAAGCGAATGTTTATTGTTTCAGTGACAAATGCCCTTGAAACCATTGAAATTTTCTAAATACAACAAAACGTCAATCTGAAAGATGCCTATATCTGATTTATGCTATGAAGCAAAACCATCAATTTAGTTGAATTAAAGACAATTTGACAAAGCAGAACATGTGACATTATAATTATCCGAAATAAAAATAATTGTGTTAACAGTGTTTAAAATATAGCCCGTCGGCCAGTCCTTGACTGGCTACTTTATGCAGGGATTGGTTACTTTTTGTAAGGACTGGTAACTTTTTAATTTTTTTTCTTTATTTTCCCCTTAGGAATTGACCAATTAATTTCAGGACAGGCTAAATTTCTAATCTATTTTATACACTGGTGTTAACAATTGAAAGAAGAATCAATCACGATTCCGATTATTTATTTGAAACAATATCGACCAATAGCATGCTTCAAGATCTTAACTCAAAGCATATCTGTCAGCAAACAAGATTTGGTAAACACGGGTTTTCTCTGATGATGTGATAACATGGAGGCTTCCAACAAAATTCAAAAAGTAAATTTGTTTTGAAAACTACAAAATTACATTTTTGATTCGTGAATGAATGATTTTAAATCTAAGATCAATTCTTATCCGAACGGTTGCAGCACTTATCTGAAGTATGCGTACTTGTCTAGGGTCTTAAAGAAATGGTGAAATTGACAGTAAAGTCGTTATTGTTACAGAAATGGAATGTTCTGTTGTCAGTCGGGAAACTACTGTTATTGTTAAAAAGGCGTGGGATCAAGTTTGGTTAATATCGGCACCTTTTATCCAATAAAAAAATCAATCAATAGCTTCAACAAATGTGTTAATATAAATTTTTCAGATTTTTTTATTATTGAGAATAACAAGCTATACCTACAAGTTTTCTTCGTGCATTTTGGATATTTTGAAACAGAGTGTTATATTTTCATAGAAAAACATTTTCATATCTCTATTGCAAATAGTTTTGTACATTTCATAGGATAAAAATACTTTTTACATTTCATCAGTTCAAACAAATGCACTTTTGTTGTATTATGTTTTAACCTAAAAAAAACCCAAACATGTCATCATATACATCATACCACTACAATGGTATGTAACTACTTCGTGATATATTGTAAAACGTCTACCAACTCTTATGATATTAAACTATACGACATATATAAACACAATATACAATTTTACTATTTACCAGGTTGATGTTAAAACAAGACATCAGGACATTAAACTATCTCCATTGCTTATGTGAAAGTAGTTTACATGAATGCAACAATAAAGGAAGGACACTTTTGATTAAAGCAGAACAGCAGCAAATAGCACAAAGGAATCTCCTTGCATTAAATTTCTGAAACATTGTATATCCAAAAACTCTTAGTACCAGTGACTAATTTGCAAAAGTTAAAACACGTAAACCCGTAATCAAGAATATTATCATTATGACAAACCAATGATACACAAAATAGCCCCCAGAACAAGATCAAATCAACCACCGTCTTTGTCCAATCTGTCGAATGCCGTGTCTATAGTTATATGTTTCGATCTCAAACTAGTAGGTGTCTGCCTTGTCTGCAAGTAAATTACTACGCAATATATCGATGAACGTTTTCTTCTTTCAATTTCTTGTCTGTAGATTCTCTCTTACATGAAACAAAACAGATCATTTGACAAATCAGAAAGTTTAAGCTTCTCACAACAGACAGCTCTTTTGAACTAATTCTGGCAAATCTCTCAAAATGATATGTCATACAAGGGGTTTTAATATGACATCAATACCAATAGCCGTCTCTTTTAAAAAAGATGTTTCGCGTGTCATGTCGAAAAAAATCCATTTTGCAGGTTTTCGCTTATTATCAATGATCATTGTACAGCAGAATTTTTAGAGACTATGAGAAGGTGAACATATTTCTTCACTTCAAGCGACTCCCAGTCCTGCATCGGTTGCAATTGTAAAACATAGTATTTCATGTACTGTTCATATGCATATTTTATAAATTGAAATTTGTCTTTTTGAAATCATTCAGATATGTTTTTCGTTAGATTAAATGTAACGTGAACAGCACAGTGTCTCTGTGTATCAATTCAATAATAAAAACAAATTATGATTTTTTAAATCATTTTTAATCTATATATCAAATGATGTTCTCCTTTGATATTGAGATTTATTTTATTTCAATAAAGTACTCGATCAACTGATCTACTTTGTTAACCAAATTATGCACATATATGTTCTTGTTTATTAAGATTTACTCGTGTCTCAAATATGACGAACACTAATGTTGCTGATTAATAAATCTCATGTGTATTATTTGCTTTTAAAGGGACAGGTGCACGTTTTAGCATGAATATAAGGTGATGTCAAAAAATTAAAATAAATGGTTCCAATTGAAAGACAATGTATTCAAACTAATTAAAGCAGTAATAAATCAAATACATAATGTAAAGTTACGCCATGCAATTCTTTTTTCTTACACAAAATGAATTTAAGGTGGTCAAACAAAAATTGCCGCCAATGGACTTTATGTGAATCTTTAAAATTGTTCTCTCACTATGGATGATTTGTTCGTGTAATGAGTTTTTTTCAAAATAATTATTTTAGAATGATCATACAATTATCAGTTAAAAGTTGAAAACATACAATTTAAAAAAAAAACGTGCTACTGTCTCTTTAAATATATAGACAACGTTAGCTTTAAGATATATTTCGTGTACAGAGTCCCACCTCATTCAATCTAGTTAAAACTAGCTGTAATGTTATCGTCCCCTAAGTCCTCACGTTACATGTAGCTACTAACCCACCTGGTCCGTGTCGCGCATGCGCGGAAATCAGCCAATGGAAAAAGAACTGGCTGATCTCTTTGAATCGGGCGTCGTTAGGATTTATATTGCATTTTACACATTATGAACATAACTATCAATGAGTTAATGTATGACTTTTTGGACATAATCATTAGAGCTAGTTTTAACTAGATTGACCGATTTTAACAGCTTGTATTAACTAGATTGTCCGATTCAATGATCAGCCAGTTCCTTTTCTATTGGTTGATTTCCGCGCATGCGCGACACGGACCAGGTGGTTTCGTAGCTAGATGTAACGTAAGGACTTAGGGGACGATAACATTACAGCTAGTTTTAACTAGATTGCACCTCTTTATGCAAAAGGTCATAAACGTCTTCACATCTAAACTGCTCTATTATGATATTTGAAGGAGTTGGTGGATACATTGTACATTAAAACAATTTCCAGTTCTATTCTCAAATATAGCCAAATGATATTTCTATTACACATGAGGATCATTTAATTTCCATTGTCTACTGGAACTACTTTGTGAACAAATTTATCACATAGCTGCTGTTTTTGATTTATGAATATGTACAAGACAAGACTCATTATAATTATTATTATGCTTCATTATATCGAATTTCCAGACATTACCACATAGCTCTTTTGGGTTATGAATATGTTCAAGACTAGAATAAATATTACTTAAACAATTATTATAATAAAAAACATAATGATTAACATATTTCATGTGCATTATAATATCGGTTTTCAGGACAATTTATTCAGCCTGATAGCTTCAGGGTATATGATTTATTGGTTCACACTTAGAGATTATGGGAATGCGTTTAGCAATACGATATCGTGCCGTGATATTCTATACACATGCGTCTGAATAACTGATTAACGTCACATCTACAAATTGTTGACCTGAATATTATCATCACTTACGTGAGTGGGAGAGATTGAAACAGCTGAAATGTTCACTGGAATATACTTCTGTTCTGCTATATATGAATTGTTAAAATGATTTCAGGAATATATATTCTCAAACATTTACAGAATAAAAACATAGTTAACATTGATTAACACACAGGGTTGTCCCGCCTAAAGTCAAGGTTTGCAAAACATTATTGATACTAATATTTGTGACCTATGCTATGCTTTGACCGGTAAAGGGCACTTCATCCACATTTCTTTCAGCTGAACATGCTGTACAAATGGTATTCTGTACACGCAATACTATGGAACCCGTTCTTAGCGTTAATAGTTAAAGAGACACAGAGTATGTTGATTGGATCACATATGTCAAATTTTGAAACCGATGTTATTACACTAACTGTTACTGAAAATAACAAGTTAAAGGTCAATCAGTACATTAGAGCGGAAATACGGCCATTCAAAGTCTGGATTTTGATCGAAAACCGGACAATGTGGCTGGAGTGGCGGCGCAAATTTGTCAATCTTAATTTTGAAACCTTGTCATAAGCTGACAGGAAGATATATTCGATTCGATAGTGTTTATTAGGTATTTTAACTAATAGGTAGATTAATTGGATGTATTATTTCGAATATTAAACGTATTTGAGATGTTTTCTTGAATTTTCCATTTAATCAAGCACTTTAGAGATATTATGCATAAATAGAGGTTATCATGCGAGTGTGTTTTGGGATCGTAAATATCCTGCTTTAGGAATAAACATTGTATTTTGCGAGCCTTGGCGAGCTAAATACATAGTGTTTATTCCTAATGCAGGATATTTACGATCCCAAAACAGACGAGCATGATAACTTCTTTATCATACAATGTCATTTTAAAATTTAATTCGAAAAAATGCCTGATAATACTATTTTAATAGTTGAAATTGTTTCAAGATTCGCGCATTGATATATGCAAATGAATAGAGCAATGACTCTGACGGTGAATTGACAAAATATAATTCCTCCTTATATATACCTTTTATTGCCGTTTGAGTTATTTTGTCACGACTCCAAAGTTTTGAAATTTTAAAAATCTATAAAATACGATGATTTTAAAAAGTAGACACATTTTAAATGGTCTTTGGCGGGATAGAACTGACGTTCTTTAGTCCGACGTCATCGAGAGGACGAGTCAATCTCACCAAGGGGCAAGAGTTGCTTCCCTTCGCCTACGTGACAATGGCAGCTTGCGTTGAGACAGCGATTGAACGAACATTGATGGCCGGAGAGCTAAACTAGATGATAGTAAGTGGATTTCCGAATCGAAACTAAACAATATAAAAGTAAAGAACACCGAAGATGGGTAAATGACGTGTTTGAACATGAGACTTGAACTGCCTTTGGTACCTGTGAGTAAAATTGTTCGGTCGGTTTTATTCAAATCGTGATGACAGTGTTTTAGCACTTTTAAGTCATACATATGGCTCAAGACCCATACAGTTTTGTTGTTATTTCTGAGATTTATGTTTATGCAATGTATCATTCATATTGTAATTCCTCTCTCCGTTATTAAAGGCGTTCAAAATGTTAACGCTTGTGACGTCATCGGAATTTTCGAAAGAAGTTCCGACCTTGACCTTTTAAATTTGCATCGGTATCCGTATATGACCCTTAGCCACGCCAAACGGATATCGAAAATATCCGTTGGCTTTATTATGCCGAGAACACTGTCCATTGTATGATAAATGGATATATTTGCAAGTCCAGTGATGAGATATGAACTTCAATCAGCATAGTAGATTTTTTGTAGCTTATCAAAACCAAATCAAATTTTAAGAAAGATACTCTGTGTCACTTTAAATAAAATTACTCGTTTAATAAAGGATTAGGAAGAAAGTTGTATAACTTAGACACTATCTTTGGTATATGTACTTGGTGATTTGAATGTACAGTTAATCGACAAGGAAAGAAGATACAGCGTCTTTCAACACATTGACATTTAGTCCCAGTTCAATTAGTAACCTGATATAGCTGACATTGCCCATCTCAGCCTCGTAAATTGTTTTACGGAACATGATCAGTTGGATCGTTTATCAAGTTTGTATGGCTTAAGCTATATTCTATATTTGATGACGTTGACAACAAAAGGAATTGTTTCTATGGATATTTTGCCTTCAGCTTTAATTCAAAATAGTATATCGTGTCCCTATAGTTTAACATTGTATCAATTTTCTGTGTGGTTTTGTTCATACTAAACCGTGCGCAAAGTATATGAGATCATCGCTTCAGCAATATGCCTTTGTAGGAATTGTACATGCTATCGCCATAAACAGACATGTGATCTTCCAGGTCCTACATGTATGCGTAGATGTGATCGCCCAGGTCCTATGCGTAGCGTATTGTTAATGATTTCACCATAAACAGACATGTGATCTTCCAGGTCCTATGCGTAGCGTATTGTTAATGATTTCACCATAAACAGACATGTGATCGCCCAGGTCCTATGCGTAGCGTATTGTTAATGATTTCACCATAAACAGACATGTGATCGCCCAGGTCCCATGCGTAGCGTATTGTTAATGATTTCACCATAAACAGACATGTGATCTTCCAGGTCCTATGCGTAGCGTATTGTTAATGATTTCACCATAAACAGACATGTGATCTTCCAGGTCCTATGCGTAGCGTATTGTTAATGATTTCACCATAAACAGACATGTGATTTTCCAGGTCCTATGCGTATTGTTAATGATTTCACCATAAACAGACATGTGATCTTCCAGGTCCTATGCGTAGCGTATTGTTAATGATTTCACCATAAACAGACATGTGATCGCCCAGGTCCTATGCGTAGCGTATTGTTAATGATTTCACCATAAACAGACATGTGATCTTCCAGGTCCTATGCGTAGCGTATTGTTAATGATTTCACCATAAACAGACATGTGATCGCCCAGGTCCTATGCGTAGCGTATTGTTAATGATTTCACCATAAACAGACATGTGATCTCCCAGGTCCTATGCGTAGCGTATTGTTAATGATTTCACCATAAACAGACATGTGATCGCCCAAGGTCCTATGCGTAGCGTATTGTTAATGATTTCACCATAAACAGACATGTGATCGCCCAGGTCCTATGCGTAGCGTATTGTTAATGATTTCACCATAAACAGACATGTGATCGCCCAGGTCCTATGCGTAGCGTATTGTTAATGATTTCACCATAAACTGACATGTGATCTCCCAGGTCCTATGCGTGGCGTATTGTAAATGATTTCACCATAAACAAACACATGTGACAACGTCAACGTCGATCTAGACCAAAGTAAGCTTTATTGTTTTATGAATACTCAATACTCAGACTAAGACTACTTTGCATTTCGATATTTTGCGTTACAATTGTACTCCAAGTGAACAAAAAGGTTTTTTTACCCATATGGTTGAAAATAAGTAGTGACATATTTTCAACATGAGCATTAGTGCACATATCGTTTTTGCCTAGCAACGATTGTTATAGCGCGAATTCTCGTATTTTTTCGCATGTGACGTCATTACACAATTGTTCGTGACGTCATAAGCCGGTCGTCGCAAGAGAAGCGGCTTGTTTCTTGGATATTTCTAAAATGGTAAAATGTAATTATTACCCTCGGAGGTGTGTCATATGACTTTTACGAAAATCGCTCTCGCTCGGGTTAAATCATGCTCGTTTCGTAAAAGTCATATGACACACTTCCGTGGGTATCAATCTCTACATATAACATGTCAAATAGAAAAAATAGCGGTGTACAATATCGAAATGTAGCTTAGAGTTAATAAAGTGCTGTATAAAGCCAGCTCACCAACACATGCAACGTTGACAAAGATCTTACAAATATTTAGTGCCATTTGATGAATATATCAAATGGGGATATCATACATTGTAGTTTTAATAATTTCTCTTTAAACGAAACTGATGTCAGGCATGTACTTGTTGTCAACACATTTAGACATTACTGGATTAGTATTTACACCTTTTAACCCCAACAAAACATTTCACAGGAAAATTAATATTTACATGTATCGATTGACGACAATGTGCGACTTCGGGCCATATTGTTTTACAGTTCATAGTTGATATACTGTTTCAAGTTCTTTTTTACACAATCATCAAAGAAAATGAATGTGTATTTCTTCTGTTAAAGACACATTTTGTTGAAAGAATGTCATGAACAATTCTGTATTTTGTAACAACCTAAGCTCAGTTCATTACTTTCATTTAGTTTGAAATACATGTAAGATTAAAAACTACATATGCATTTTTCTATATTCCGACAGTGAAACTTGCATCTAAGATTCGTGTAGCATATATATTTTTCATGCATTCGATTTGTCTGACCCGGATCCGTTTTTGCACATTTGTAACGAATCCACTTGGCTACAACCTCATAATTTCTGTTTCTGTTTTATTGTGTATCTTAAGAACGACATTTGTCATCATTATTATAATGGTTATCTCTGGGAAGCGTCTCCTAATTTTGTACAATTTCAATGTTACATGTTTTACGTACAATGACAAGAACTACATGTATCTTCATAAAAAATATGAACGCTACACTATTTCAACCTATGGACATAATGTCACCGTCCGTATATAACTGAAACGGGTCTGTGCGTCCGCTACTACATATATGTCATATGTTAGTGCCAGTACGAAGAGAAGGCTCGAGTACACTGACAATTCTATGGGAGTGTTACAGTACTAAAGAGTGTCAAGTTATTCTACATTAATGCGTGTTAATGACTGATGAACACTATTTCAATGGGTTGTTGATCCGAATAGTAAGCTTTCGTGAAATGAGTGTTTTTAGGTCAACTAATGACCTCATTAGAACACAATTGACTTACTTTAGTTGTCGATCGCGATTTCTAGCCTTTCCAGAGAAATGGGAGAATATAAAAGCAATTGGGGGTATTCAGAGAGGCGGTAGAAATCTTTTGGACTTCTGTTAACGGATGGATTAGTAATAATCGTTTAATAGTTTGAAGGAAGTATAACCTGTAATGCGAGAACTTAGAGTCGTTTTCATTCTAAATTACATATCCATATGGTGAAAGTGAAAATAGTTTCTAATGCATAAACAGATTTAGATAACGTTGGCCAATGAACAAATTTACCTGAAACGTTGTTGTTAATAATTTGCTTTAGTTTTTGTCAAAGAAAACAAACCTTTCATTCCTGACCTATTTCATCTTAATGTCTTAATGTCCAAATCAGATACTACTGCTGAAAGGTAACACTAATAACTCTAAATTTCATTTAATGACAAGGTTAACAAAATACGATTGGAGAGAAGTACGTAATGCTATGCCTGAATTGATGTTGTGATGAACTATGTACATTTCTATTCATAAGAATGGATTGTTATATGTGTTTGTGGCGCAACATCTTTAAAATGTAAAACTATGTATTGTAAAATGGGCCTGTGGCCTGATTTACTGAAATAAACTACTACTAAATAAGAATGATTGTAAAGTTTCTGTATAAAATTTAATTAGATGAGAAATTATGAGGTACTCTCTACAATTTATGTTTATGTTGAATAGAATTGCAGTTGTCTAAGGCAGCAGTATACATGGCATTGATATCAATATTTATCAATAAGTTTTACAGCAATTGTCTGAACATCTGGAAAATTGTTACAGTAATCCCTGGATTTATGTTCATCATCTTGAAAATTTTGACTTTGTACCAAAAAAGCAAAAAAAGTAAGTTGTATGGTTTTGTTCTGTTTTCTTAAACTTTATACAAAGGAGGTATCATGATTTTTAAGAAAAAAATGGAAGTATCAACATGTACTCAACCAACTTCAACGCATCGGTGCATAGTATAGAGGTATGGGCAATTTCAATTACGTTAAGGCGTCTTTGATTGTTGGTTAAATGGTTATTATTGATACAAAATGCTTTAAACATATAGCCAAAATTCATACCAGAGGAAATAACCCACCGTAACATAGAAAATGATCAAGATTAGCGATGATATGAAATATGCAGAAATTTAACATTTTAAGTTTGTATTTGTCTAAAGACATTTTAAGTGATTTCCAGCACTTGTACAAGCAATTTCAAGATTTTCTAGGAGTAATTTCTGTCATATATGAAACCAAAGAGTTTGTCAAGTATGATGATAAATGCTACAAAGTGTGCTTTTGTCATCTGTTTTGTGTATTCCCTTTAAAATAAATCTATTGACATTACCTGTGCGTCAAAGTATACACGGCTACTTACTTGTATATGTATATGTCTAATATGGTAAACAGTGTGCAAAATTTGTGAAATTATTTTATGACATTTACTCTAAGTAAGTGTGGGTCATTTACACAAAACATTGTAATGAAATTTTGAACATTGTATTTAATTTGCCTATGATTGTTTATATCAAATGCATCATATAAGAAGCAGAATAGTACTTCTTTTCTCATGAAAAGAACAAAGATAAAAGGACTTCAAACCCAACTTTAACCAACTTATAAACTAAATTTAACCTATCGGCTTATAAATAATACAGTAAACCTTTATTGCAACATAATGCCAAGTTAACGATAATGGTATTAAGGGCAGTCACATATAATACTTTGAAATGATTTGATTGATATAAAAAAGTACGATTTCAAGGTCATTTGTTTTAAAATCATCTGCCTCATTTAAGTAGAGGAAATAGAACTGTCATCTGTTTTCTTGACAAGCATCTACCTTAGCCTACTTTGTCGGGGCTCCTAGGAGGATTTGTATTGTGGTAAAGATGAACGGCTTCAGTGAAGAGCCATTTTCAAATGCACCAGTGTTTGTTAGCTTGTGGATGATTGGGATGATAGTTTTATTTGAATTAACTTCCCCATCATTAATGTCCTTTTATATTCAGCTGTTAAGTACATTCCAACACCGCATCAGCGATTACTCCATCAATGAAATATGTACAATACCCTAAGCCAACATTCATGAAAAAAACACATTGCGTGATGAAATCTAAGTTGTGACACCATTATATCGCTAACAAACTTACCCTTAAAGGGGCAATAGCTTGTTTATTTTGTGAACTTTGTCACAATAAATAACAGTTTATGTCAAATGTATTATCTTCAGAGGGAAGCGGAAATCGCTTCGCGAAACTTTTTCTGAACATGGTAAGTTAGTTGCATTCCTTGATTGTCTAGCAATTTGTCACAGTTATTTTCGTTTTCATGAGATAATGTTAATTTACCTTAAAACGTACTGTCCATACAAGACCAAACTGTCAAATTATGAGTGGTCAATGGCCAATGTATACGAAATTGTTACAATGTTACAGATTCATTACGACTTGAAAAAACCTTTAAGTGTTCTCTGCTGTTAGCGAACATTTTTCTGCAAGACCAGACGGTGGCAACATGAACAATTAATTTGACTTTTGATAATTATTTTCAGTGGTCACTTTAAAATTTGGCTCAGTTTTTTTGACAAAATGAATTGTTTCCACATTTGTAAGGGTTGATTTTTTTATCTTTGACATGTTGCATTATTCTGATAGCGTTTTAGAGAAATTAATAAATTGAATTATAGGTTTATTATTCATGTTGCTATTCATGATTAGAAGCACTAGAACGTTTAAAACATCGTTAATGATAATTCGATAACAACACGATAGCGATCATTTATAGAAAACCTGATGAATTTATTATCAGTATATTCATCTACCGTATCCAAGACCTTGAATTAAGACATAAGAATGGTTTGTCCGACGACTTCGTCCTCGGTCAATATTGTTTTCCTTGGGTCTTTTAAAACAGGTCCTCGGTCGTTTTCCTTGGGTCTATAAAACAGGTATTGACCGAATGCAGTAGTCAATAATTGTATAGTATCCACTTCATATTTTAGATATCTCCCCATATCTTGACGCACGATTGTTGGAGATATTGTCTTGGTGATACTCGGTTCTATACTTGAGGATTAAAACTGACCATTTCGTCATGAAAGTTCATCATTTCCGAAAGAAAACATTACACGGTATAAGCTAAACAATATGTTCTATGTAACACCAAGTTCAAAATTATTGGTAGAAGTAAGTGCGTTGTAATAATGATTTTGCGTCTCGATGTCTCTTTGCAAACATAAATTAACCATTTCTGTACCAAGAACTTGTAAAAACTCAAAAGTACTGTTAACACAGTTGACAGAGCCTGTTTTTCTTATAATGTTTGAGGGGCATTTTCTAAAACTTAAGCGAATTCAAACATACTGCACCTCCTTATAAATACTAAAAAACGAAAATGCATAATTCGAGAAAAACATATATTTGAATGGTGTTTTAAACGATACCGAATTGTTTGTATTTTTTATGGCTAAGGAGACAAATGACTTGTTCAATAGTCTTGACGTGCGTTTTACATTTTTACGTTCTAAATCTATTTCATTATATTTTTTATAATATTATGTTAATATCTGTTCTTCCTACATGAGTATCGTTTAACGTGGGTATGATCTTCATATACACCACGTGGTGTGGTTATCAGGTCAATAACAGAGGTTAACTATTTCGTATAACCAGGCGTGCGATGGTTATATTGTATAACCTTACCTCTCACATCCAATGCGCGTTTGGTCGATGTGTTCTCGGTTCGATACCACAAAGAAGTTCGGCTTCGCCTCACTTCTTTGTGGTATCGCACCTCGAGAGAACTTAAAACCACTGTGTTTTAGGGTACGTCTAGGTACCCAACACCTTGAATGCTGACTTTGTATCAAAGACATATATACGAAAGAATACATAATATCAAACATTTTTTGAAAAGTAGTTTATTTAAAGATTTATAGCTTTTTTAACTATAAAATGCACCACATGGTGATATCATTTTGTGCTTTGTGCTTATCCATGATGAATGCAGACCTCAAGATCTCCTAGTATTTTCATCATAACACTCACACACACATTTACGTCGTTCTCGGTTAGATGAAACGCTTCAGCAAGTAGGACACATAATTCAAGTGAACAATGTTTCCAATCCTTTGACAAGCTAAACTCTGTTCAATCCATATGGTCTTTGTTGAATTGTCCATAATAAGGTCGACTTTAATGGTTTTTGGATAGTCAATCAAATGTCCATATGTAGTCCCGGAAACAAACGTGTAACGTCAGTTGTTGAAATTTAACACTGGTGATCTTTGTAAATTGCTTATCGAGGTTTGACTTATTGCTTAGTGTTGATCTCTCTCTAGGTATGAATGTTTTTTCTGTTATTATTTCTAAACATTTTGAATCTGACTTTTGAATATTGTTAGAGTATACTTTTTAATGGACCAATCATATTTTAAAAATAATTGTCGAATAATGGGATTAATTGTAAGAAAGAAACATGCAAAATTAATTTAGAGTAATAAGCTTATAAGCACCTTGTTACAATATTTATCAATATTATGTACACATTGCTTTATACATTACATAAATAGTTACATTAACATTCATTTTTCAACAGCAAAATGCTTAAATATCAATTTGGTTGTTGACAGCTTGTTTTATACCGTGTAAACCCTCTGTAACATACTTCAGCATTTTCATAGATCCACGCATAAATAACATTCAACAGCAAATACATGAATATACTTAAAAGTTCAACTCACCTTTACTTCCTCCTGACAAAAACTTGAAACGCGGCCATAAATTTGTTAAAAACAAGAGACCACTTTATTTTCGTCTCCACCTTCAAACCATGTGCTTTCGATTGTGTACAGCTCGTGCGATATGACATTTACCTTAAAATCCGTGCATCGCAAGATGAAATTGACAACGTCCGTGTAGCAACACCTTTTGCTTCACATAGAGGGAAATATTTGATGGACTGAATAGTCTATTAAACATAAGAATATTATCATTTGCCGTAAGTCACAATTTCGGTGACGTTTTTGACAAAATCGAATTCACATTATTTAATTTCAGTTCAATGTAGAATTTTGGTGTTTTTTATAAGTCGAAACGACTAAAACAGATTGCTTCTTGCTCAGATTTGTCTGACATCTTCGCCATGACATGCTCAATCTGCACGTGAAATTCGCGTATTGTGCAAATGGAATGTTAAGAAGTTGAGTGTATTTAAGTTTTACCCAATAACAACAACTATTAAATACATTGTTACTAAATATTTGGATGGCGTTCTACTTTTGTTAAAATGCAAATTGGTAAAGCCATGTGGTGTATGCGAGATAATGACCACATCCTCGTAGCTATCGAATATAACCTTCTCGCTGTCGCTTGAAGGTTATATTACGATACCTACTCGGCTGTAGGTCATTATCTCAACCATATTTTATGTTTTTGGAAGACTGTTACTCACAAGCATACGGAGTTATTAAAGTATATACAAAATAGTGCATGACGAGAATGTAAGTTAATTGTCTGTCATGCATTTAAAGATAATATTAAGTTCAAAATTTTAAACATGATCATTGACAATGGAATAGATTGAGGATTTTAAACAAATCAGAGTGATGCAAGAAAAATAAACTTTAACATTAAAGATCATGAGTTCCAATGGTTGAACTTTCGGTTCAGTAGACTGTTATCATGTCTTCAATAGCCAACTGAACAAGATGTGTAATGATTTCAAGAGATAAAACACATTTGAGAAAATCGTCGTTTCTTAAGTTCCTTGAGTATAGAAGGGAGAGTAAGTAATTCCTTTTTGGTTTATTCTTATACGGTATTGTTTCCCTAAAACATTTACAAAATGTTTTACATTTACAATTATCTTTTTTAAAAATTGAACCAGACATTCAGACCAAAAGGTTATTTCATGACTTCAGGTGTATCTAAACAGACATGAAAGGTATCATACATGTACTCTGCTGTATGAAATCGTGTTCACTTCTTTACAACTATGTTCCTATTAAATATCAAGTCGCTTTTTTCGTTCCTTACTTATATCACCCATAAAACGCGGATTTGTGTGCGAAGACAGTAATGAATCACAATATTTGTTCATTTAAGTACAGCCGATTTTGTAACCCTTGGGAACGAATTAAAGAAAATAAGAAAAAAGTACAGCCATACGCACAGCAGTTCTAATCATGTTAAAGTTTTATGAATAGGCCTAAAAAACACGCATTTATCTTTTTAGTTTCATATTTTGGTACAAGCTTCCTTCCATTTAGGAAAGGGAATCATGAATGCACGTTATTCTTTGTAACCTGGAATCCAATCGTTACTGACCTGATATTTAACACATTGTACATTAAGCTTTAGCTGATTTAAGTTGTTTACTTTCAAATTTGGTTTTAGGGACAATTCATTTCTAGTTTAGATCTCATTAAAACTCAATTGGTATAACACGATCGGAATTGAAAATATCAGAATTGTTTATGTGCCTAGATGTTTGAAGTGTTTTTATTGACAAGAAAATTCGAGATTTTCAAGAAGTAATTTGTGTCATATCTTGAACAAGTTTGTCAAATATAATTTCCAAAATAATACAATGCATTAAATAACATCGTTTTTCATTTGTTTTGTCGAAAATGCGACATATGTTAACTTTTACTTCAAACCTGTTTGAAATAAAAGTCGAAAAACGGTTTTTGGCTTCATGACACTAATAATAAAATATACCATTCAAACAAATGATTTTATACTAAATGCTGGACCCTCAACGATATTATTATTTATAACATTACCATCGTTGAAACTTGCTAAATAGTCTGGTTAAACATGATACAAGATATTAACTATTCAACAGTGTTTATGTAAATAACAATTAAGGCAATGAATGAGTAAACAAATATAAATCCTTACACTGCAAGTTCTGTCATCAATTTAAGAAAAGCACATTTAATTTTATGTTGTATAATAATGTTATTGTTAAGGGTGGGTCTTAAAAATAAAGGCAACCCTTTAAATATTTGAAGCGCCGGAAACCACGGATTTAGTCTAATTAGAACAGAGATAAGGTAAACATTTTATGATCTGATGGGTGGGTGGAAGAAGGAACACATAAGATTTTACCCACTGTACATTGTTGTTACGTATAGAGATTATTACTTGAGGACAAATTATTATTGATTTTGATTTTATGTCATGTCACGTCATACCAAGACTTCAATTTCCATCGGAGTAAAATCATTTGAAAATTGTATCATACAATCTCAGTTGAGAAACTAAACGCCAATTGCATGATGATGTGATAAAATGAAAATGAATATGATAGTTGGAAACGATTTGATTGATGATAAAGAAGAACGCGTTCAAGGTCATTTGTTAAAAAAACCACCTGCCTTTCTACAACTCAATGAAGTAGAGGAAATAGAAATGGCATCTGGTTCGTTTGTTTGAGAAGTGTTTGCTTTGGTCTACTGTGTCAATACACACACAGAGGTAGAAGACCTTTGGCAGATTTGTATTTATGATATAAATAAATGGCTCAAGTGAAGAGCCCTTTTATATATACCCAAATTATTTTGATCTTTTAAAAGACTTTAATGGCATCTATGTCCATAGTTGACTGTATTTCCATTTAAGTTAGAACGTTCATACTTTACGTATATGAGGAATTTCCAATTGATATATATACATGTTCAATACCCATTACAAACATCATTGGAGGGGCAGGATAGCACAGTGATTATTCGTTCGACTTTGTATCATGAGGTCCAGGTTTCAAATCCTGCAAGGGGCTCGACAACCGTGTTTGCAGTTGAGAATTGTTCTACACGCATAAAGGTTTAGGTTCAACATTACACTGAATCTCAGCGCAGTAACATCCATGGTTGGCTAGGTCCAGGCGATACCTACACGTTTCAACGAAATGAATAGTCAAAATAGTGCTGCGCAGTCGGGCTTTCTCCTGCAATAATACTAGCAATGGTTCAAGTGAAACTCTCATAAAAGTGGCGTTAATCCCTATCTGACCAACATCATTGCTAAAAAACGTAATAAGTTATGAAATTACCCAAGTGGCACTTAATTTGTGACTTCGAAAGTTTGAATACGCACATAATAACAGTTTATCTGCTTAGTCAATAGCAAATGTCTACGAAATTATGTAGGTGGGATAACCAAGCATATGACCTTTTGGGAACTAAAAGGTTCACTCGGGTGACCTTAGCCAAAGTTAAACGGCTGTTTGGCTTGCATTTGTAGAATCAAACAAGCATCGGTAGTGAGATTTCAGTGTATAATGAATGATGTCCATATTTGATCAATATTTTCTTTAAAGTTAAGAACGTTCGAGTTCCATGTCTGTGATGATTACTCAATGAAATATTAATATAAACTTTAACCAAAAGGACCAAAGAGGCAATTAAATTGTGACTTCTTAAAAATTATTACAATAACTCAAAAAACAAATTTGGCCAATTCTGATTGGTCAATAACCAATGCAACAATGTACATGGTTTTGCAACGGTGTATCGTAACATATTCCATTGCAGAATAAAGGCCTCAAAATTCTAGTTAATCTGCAATAATAAACAGCTTTAAATCATTTCACCAAAAACTGTAACGACAGCCTCTTAGCAAGGCTGCCGTCCCCTACTATTTTAAACGACCATACATTTTCTATATTAAACATAAGAGAAAATATTTTGTAGCTAATCAGGGTAATATAATGTATGTGATGACACTTTAAACAACATCAACAAGCATTAAATACATTTTCGCTTACAAATAGAAGGTAAAGATAACTTGCTGTAAACATATCAAGATATTACATATGGAACCAAGTTTATATTTCGTATTTTAAAAGTCACGGTATAGGTAAGTATGATGCATTTGTGACAGCACATTTAGTCTCTTTACAAAGACATTTCAATATTTCTTTGAATGTAAAATTGATATCAAGCTTGTCTTGCAAAAACGCCAAAGTGCAGTTGAAATTATATGGCACAACCCGTTTTTCCTTTTTAAAAAACGTCTGAGAAGCATGACCTAAAACTAAAACATTTAAAAACATATAGTCAGCATCCACATAATGTAGTTATCAAAGTTCGAAAAACGCATGCATGACTTAAACGTTAGAAAAAAAAAATGTAATTGAATTAAATTTTTGTTGAGTTTGTTGTTTTTATGTACTTTTAGGAAACAATTGACTTATTCAACTGCGAAAGATTTTACGATTTTTTAGAAAGAATCATTGGATGAAAAATGATTAAAACTAGATAAATACATGTAAAGTTTATATCTTAATGGTTTCTGTAAGGGGTTGGGAAATGGCTAATTACATGTAGATAAGATGTTTTCGTGATCGGAATTAAGAATTTTGGGTCGTCTGGGAGGGTGTCAGTTGGTAGATTGCCAGAAAGATTTGCAATTACGCGATTCTAAAGCTAAAAACATACTCTGACCAAGGAAGGACCTAACCAAATAGAACGGTTTAAAGGGGCAATAAGCCGTTTTTAGGGGGAATATAAGGTGATGTCAGGAAAATAAAAATTAATGGTCCCAATTGAAAGACAATGTATTGAAACTAAATGGAGCAGTAACAATTAAGATATATAATCTGAAGTTTAGCCATGAGGTTCCCTTTCTTACTCAAATGGAATTAAAGGTTTTCACACAAAATGGCCGACAATGGATATTATGTGAATCTTCATACTTTGTTCTCTGGCTATGGATGATTGGCTTGTGTAATGAAATTTTCGACACTATCAAAATAATACCTTTAGCATGTATGTACAATACTCAGTGAAAAATTTGAAATATAAAATTATCAAAAAAAGTGCTTCTGCCCCTTTAAAGCTTTTTGGTTAGAATTATTCTGAATTATTAATTGGAGTATTTATAATTTGATTGTAACCAAAATTAAAGTTTTGTGATCAAGGTTTAGGATTATGTGATGAAATAAGTAACTGGTAACCATGTCTTTAAGTAGAGAGATTAAACAATTCTAGAAGTAAAATGAAAATCTTTAAATACAAGTACAGGTCTGTTACATAACATGATTTAATCAAGAAGGAAATATATATAAATCTATTACGTTAATGGAACTCAAAATGTGATGAATATCTCTGTGTAAATATGTGCTATAATTTATATGTGATTTGTTGATTGAAAATTTTGAGAAACTAAGTTTTTTCATGAAGATAGTTCAAACGTTATGATAAGTGCTAATTCATTAAAAAATATTGAGAATTGTCATTTCATTTTTAAATAATCGGTAAATTTGTACTTTGTAAGTTATCAGGAAAAATGCGTGCAAAGAAATGTCTTAAAGGGGCAGTAGCACTTTTTTGATAATTTTATATTTTATATTTTACATTGTTCATTAATAATTGTAAGTTAATGTTAAATGTATTATTTTGACAGTATAAAAAATCTCATTACACAAGTCAATCACCCATAGTCAGAGGACAAAGTATGAAGATTTACATAAAATCCATTGGCGGCCATTTTTTTGAACACCTTTAATTCACTTTGTGTAAGAAAAAGAAATCGCATGGCCAACCTTTGTGTTAAATATATTAATATTTATTACTGCTCCATTTAGTTTAAATACATTGTCTTTAATTTAGAACAATTAATTTTCATTTTCCCGACATCACCTTATATTCCCCCTAAAAACGTGCTACTGTCCCTTTAAAGTCTTGCACGGATAAATTTAGTGACAGTTACAAGAAAAGCATTGACAATTCTATCTATCCGAATATTTTTAAATAACAGTAAGCTTAAGCTGTATCATCTGACATATCGCTAATTATCAAAATCACCCCAATAAACGTTTGTATGAAATTGTTGATGGTTCTCCTCCCTAAACTTATATTTCAGTAGGAAGGTTCAAATGTCTTCGTTTTGATATGTTGAAACTCTCCATGTGATATCATTATACTCACAATAATGAACGTTCTCAAGTTGCAGACTTTATCTATTTTAGTTTCCTACTGAAGACTAGTTTCATACCGGCTTAAAGACCGGGTCGTATCGGCTGGCTGTCACTGGTCTCGTTAGTTTCCGAAAATGTTGCATATGTAAATATCTATATTTAAAAAATTTTTTTACTTATCTTTGTTAAAGGTAAACTATATTCATTAAAACAAAATCTAAACATTTATATGTATTAATGATTTAACTAAACAACAATGCCGTAACAAGATGCTTTATTGAAAATTGTTGTTGTCTTTTGGCTGAGCGTGCACTCTTAATAATCAAGTTGTTAGATATGAGAAACAAAAACGTTGCCCAGAATAAAATGTTTCAATTGGGTTGTGTAATACTGTAGTTATGTTCTGGTGTATGAACCGAAACATCCACTAGTCTTGCATTTCGTCTCTACACAATGATCACGATAGGACTTCCCTTTAAGCAATATCTAAAACACTTCACGAGTATTTCATACACACTACAGTTATTCCGTACTAATCGGTGTTATCGCTAAATAGAGACTATTTCATTGTTTTTGCCGAGTGGAGTGAAAATGACACTTTCTCACTTTACGAGATGAGATAGAAATGATATTCGGCGTAACAATGAATTAGTCTATTTATTATATAATTCTAAGATTATAAAACAGAGTTGTCAGACATCGGAAGGCAAAGTTTTGCTGTTTTGATAAATGACAGTCTAGCAACTCCATTTATCCTTTCTCGGTAAAAATAACTTCTATAGAAATAATTCGATATTTGATAGGACATAGTTTTTTGAAAAATGTTTAATGTGTGAATGTTAAATGATATCAGATCCACAATATGTTTTTGGTTATTACTAGGTGAAACAAAGGCTCCTTATCTATTTGGGGAAGTCCGTTTTGACGCGAACGGATACAATGAGTGAAGCGCTATGTCGGTGAGACAGATCTCTCGCTTCGTAAATTTATTTTGCGATGAAATGAATTTCTTCAACTACATCAACAAGATATGAACTTCGGGTAGCTTTTTGATATCGAAGGATAGATTAGCACTGCAAAATGAAATCCTAACCAACGCCTTGACGCGAGGCAGGCGTTCGATTTCCTCAAAGGGACATAATCGTGTATCAAAGGGAGATAATAGGTTCGGTCTTACTTTTCTCACTGCATCGAACATATAGATTATATTTTATGAATTAAATAAACGTATACGTCAACGTAAAAATACACCACAGACACAACAACGACTGGTCATTGCATTGCAGAAAGAGTGGGGAAGAATTGCATTAAAGAGACTCAATCAATATGTCCATTCGTTTTAAAAGGGATTTCAAGCAAGAATTCTTGCAAATGGCAGAAATTCCTTAGACAGACTTCAACGCCATCTTGTAGATAACAAAACACAGAAACAAACATAAAACTAGTGTTTTCGTCAAGGCTTACACTTTGTCTTAAGACATGTAAGACATATCGTTTGATACCATTGAAATTATGTGAAATATTTGATCTTAAAGGTGAAGCAATAAATTCTATGAAAAAAATGCATATGCGTGTCTTTTTTGGGATAGTTTATATTTCACTCAAATCACGACCTATATGTCTATCCAATTACGGATTGGAGTCAGTAAGTGAGAGTAGTGTCTGTAATTTATAAGAAACAAATCCATCATCCAAGAAAAAACTTTAAATGAACACGAGCATAATAAAGATCCAATCTATAGAACATCCTATTCATATTACTCCAATGTCACTTCAAAGAGATTTCTATTTATGATTAAAAACATTTGTGAACATCTGAAGAATTAGCTTTTGCCCGATGTGATCTTATTGTCTTTCTAAAGGACCTGGTGCCTCACTGATGGAGACTCTACAGACCATATCCTACACACATTCTTTTATTTCCTGTTCGCAATTTTGCAATAACAAAAACTACGACAAGGCAACTGCTGTTAAATCTCCTGGATCCTATATAACCATTCTGCAAGTACAAATGAATTATTTGTCATTATCATCAAATGAAGTTGATTTTACTTTTTCATTCCATATTTATATACTTTGACGACATAATCAATATATTTCCAATTTTACAAATATACAGATAAATTCTTTTCAAATTGATGTGGTGTAATCTTTGCCACTTTCCTAAATAAGAGCAAACCTTACATTTTCATTCCATTTAAAAAGATTGAAACAATATAGCTTCAACTTAACAAAGCATTTGGTTTTAGGGGTACTCGTATCACGTACTCGTTGTGTCAATATTCATCTGTCACGCCTCAAAGAAGAGTAGATCAAAGGAATTCAAGGAATGGTCGTTCTTCATCTGTACATAAGAAATCGTGAGAGTAAAAGCTCACTTATTTCATTTCTGTTAAATTAGTCTTTGAAACGTTTATCACAATCCGACGTGAGATGTGAAATAGCAATGTTACACGTAGCAATGTTCTTCATAACAATTTTAAGTTTCTGCATTTAAAAAAAAATTTCGTTGCAGTTGTGGAATAAACACGTTAAAAATTATTCTGAACAAGGACAAATCTGTAAATTCATCAAAAATATATTGATGACAAAAAACTAAATACGCTTTTGTATAGTGTATATTGTACGCTTTTTTACGTTTTTATTATTGTCTTAAGAATCAGAAACAGGCATAGTTTCGTTGGATGTCTTTAACAATAACGACATTGATACATTACTGTGTCACTTAAACTGATCACAACTATGTACAATAATCGTTATAGGGAACGACGTTTTACAGAGCACTTCTTTCGTTAATGTCAAGGTTGGATTAGAAAATTTTATTAAGAGGATTATATGGTTTGACAGAGATAGGTGTCTGAGTCAAGATGATCTACGTTTAGGTAAAGTAATGTCATTTCTATTTATCTATAATCTATTCATGTTTCTATGTGAAACGAATGACAAACAACGATATCAATTGATCTTTAAAGGAATTCGTCTTCGTATTTTTGGTGACATTATGAATGTATCAAAATGTTCTCGCAAGAGTTTTGCAGCACCTAAATCACCACAATTCGACGTCGAGAGAATAAGTATGTTCATTGTGCATCGTTTTAAGGGGCAGTTCTATCGTCTTTTGTTGGAACCGATTCGAGAGGATACATTGATGCATTCTTTTCTTTGTCAAGTTGTTAAATCTAGATCAAATAAAAGGTTGCCCTCACTGACAAGAATGAAAATAAGTTTGAAATAATCATGTTATAAACTTATAAATAAGTAAAGGGAAGTGCTCATAAATTCTGTTTCAATAAAAATTACCTCGATAGGTATGTCACTTTAAATGAAAGGATGACGCTTACAATTCTTTAACATTATTGTCAGGGTTTCATTTTTATTTCCAAAAAGCGCGACTGTATAGGTCAATACTTCCCCCTTGTTCAGGTACCCATTTGTACAGTTGGGTGAACTGGGTGTAATGTGGATGAAGTGTCTTGCCAAGGCACACAAAATAAAACTAAGTTTTCAAAGCAAAGACGATTTATGATCTGCTGAAATATTTATCCATAGGACAAATGCCATGATCATTTCATTCTCGAACTGATTAATGCCTGTGTTGCAAAATTTTTACAAAAATCCTTAGTAAAATCAATGTTTGAAAATAATCGTACTCTGAAGTGTAGATGTAATCTTTAGTCAATTCAAATAAAGTGTCGTTCCTTTATAGAAACGATTGCCCTCACAATAACACTTGACTGTTAGGGAATTAAAGGACACGTCTTGTACGGTACGTGTCAGATGCCCAGACTAAATGGATTGGAATTGTGATGAGATTAAATCGAGGATGAACTTGTGTTAGGGTAATCAACTATAGATGGAAGTATGTCATTGAAAGAAGTCAATCCAATACATCGCCAACACCTTATTCGTTTCAAATCTGTTACTACATATTGTATATCTGTTTATTAAACATACGTCGGAAATAATGTGTAATATATTTATAAATCACATGCGTACATATACCATTTTTACAATAATAATTGTTGTAGCGCTACTACACTTCTGTCTTCGTCTGTGACGTCATAAAAACAATTTTTGTGACGTTACTGTATCCGGCTGTCGCATAGAATGCAATCGTTTTTCTTGATATGTTTTGATATTGTTGAAAAAATGTTAAGAGGGAATAATCACCCTTGGGAATGTGTCATAACAGTTGTATGAAACCCATGTGCAAATGCTCTCGCTCGAGTTACACCGTTTACACTTGTTTTGTAAAAGTAAAATGACTTTTCGGGTATTGATATTACAGAGAATGTATAGTCGGTCTTTGGAAAATGATTTCAATTAGGTCATCTACAAAACTGTCCCTCAGACGTTCATTAATGATAATGTAATTGTTGGAGGAATTGTGCTATTTAATCATTGAATTATATTCAACTCAGAGACAATAAAGAACGTGTATCTTCTAGTCACACAAATCTAGCCTTTCTATTATAATCTTCTAATAGTGATGCTTTAGATTCACATTCGTCCCTGTCACAACACTTTGTAAAACATACTTTGGGGGAAATTCGTCAATTATTCCCTGACAGCTATGCTGTGAAAACGAAAACACTGTTAATTTAGAACGCATTCATCTGAAATTTTAAAAATATAATTGAAGGTTAAAACATCAACTCCAGATTTAATGGTTAACTTTAGATACCAAGTTAGTATTTTTATCAAATTAAGATTTTCATCAAGTACCAAGTATTTCCAAGCATTCTGTAAAATGTAATATTCGCCCTGAACAGTCAAATGCCCTCCATATATATTGATTT
Organism: Steromphala cineraria; assembly: GCA_916613615.1. NCBI lineage: Eukaryota > Metazoa > Mollusca > Gastropoda > Trochida > Trochidae > Steromphala > Steromphala cineraria. Next base: position 21,939,281 of record OU744736.1, on the reverse strand, counting down.
ACTTTATTTATTAACGTTCACATTTCAGATTGCCCTATAAATTGTCCGATCAGATGAATATTATGTAGTTTATCTACATTATTGAGGTCGCAAACTTACTGGCTTTAAGATACTGTTTTTTTGTTTCCTATGGTTTCGAATTCAAGACATACATATTGCGTTGTAATGGTCCTCTATAAAATGGCAAAAAATTCCCTTAAGGATACACACAAATTCTTGTGTTTATTTGTCAGAAAATTCTATGCTAACGTCTTCTGTAATTTGAGCATAAATCAGACTAGAAATGGCCTAAAAATGCATTCAAAGTAACATTTGCAATAAACCTTTTCATACGTTATCTTTCGAAAAATCTGAGTCATTTTTATATGTTTCGGGAAACATTCGGCTTTGCGCTTTGCACTTCCACACCCTTTATTCCGGGTTATAGAATATTGTTATGTTATAAAGCGAGGAATGTTTGAATGATCTTGATGAAGACAAGAAAATCTTCCATGCAAGATGTGCTTTTGTTCGGTGCAAATGTTACAGTTGGTTGCAGTATTTTGTCATTATCGATAAATACCGGGAAGGCACGAGTAAAATACACCCTAATGAAGGAGCTTATGACTTGACAAGAAACATACATTTCAAATATCAATTTTAATTTTGTCTTAAAAGCGCAAAAGGAGTCAATCATTAAGAGTCCATTTTTACTGTTTGGATATTGGACACAATTGACTCAAATTCAAGAAAACAACATAAAGTATACTGTCCTTATTTATTGTGTTAAAAAGTGCTTAAGTTGTTCAAAACATTAACAAGACAGCGTGTCAAGAAATAATAAATAACTTGTTTATCACAAACACCAAGATTCACTGAATGCAAATAGTAACTAGTTCAATTTGACACTTCAAATCTTCTTCATTGGCTTTCTTTGTAGGATTTAATTTCGAACAGCAAATCAACGCTTCATTTGAAATATTAAATCTCTGAATTCTTTGATCTATTATTTCCTTCTGGCATTCGAATTAATAATAAATGAATTAGTCGATCACATTTCACATATCTGTGAAGTACAATAACGTTTATTAGATATGTCATCACATTTGCGAAAATAGTGAGGAAGATAACATCAATATTCTGACTTTATTGATAAAATTTGGTATTGCAAAGTTAGGACTGCCTTATCAGTTATCTCTATCTCGGATAAAAATGTTTAACCAATTTTTTTCTCTTTAAAAAAAAAAAGAAAAGTGTCCATGTCCATTTGTAACGGATAAAAACACACAATTCAGAGAGTGTTTTGGTTTTTGATAAGTTTCTAAAAAACACCACTGCATCATTATTGCTGTGTGATTTCCTTCACGTGACCTGAATATGTCTCGAGATGTTATGTACCTATATAAAGGCAAGGGAAACATTTGCAATAAATACCATCTACTTTGAAAATAGAACATAATGAGATTGTTTGAAAATGCATTGGCATGCATATGAGTAAAAGCAATTTGAACAGGTGGATATTGTACACCTCTAAAGTGATATTGTTCAAACGATTGATTATAAACCCTTCTTCAGAAGTATTTGCTGGAGATGTAGTTGAATTAGCAGGAAGGGGAAATACATTGAAGGCCTTTTAAAAAAAATATATTAATTCTCTCCGCATGAAACAAACAAACCCTAAATGCTTTCACTCAACAGATGAAAGCTTCGATATTTTCAAAGTAATTTCTTCCTTTAATCTTTAGTAATGTAATGAATAAATCAACAGACCATGTCACTATTGGTCACGATTGTAAATCTGTTCACAAAGTGTTTGACTCGTTTGCATTAAAATTTATGAACGTGTTTCAGAAATGTAACAATATCGATGTATTAAATGTTTTCGGAGAACTGACAAATGATATCTAAACTGATTTTCTTTTATCATTGTTTGATGATACAAAATTATGTTCAAGAAGTGATGTTAAAGCATTGAGACCAAACATTTTAAACAAACACACACCACGTTCTATCCCATAGTAGTAGTAGTAGTAGTTGTAGTAGTAGTAGTAGTAGTTGTTGTTTTTATAGAAAAAGTAGTAGTAGCAGGGGCAGTAGCAGCAACTGCAATAGTAGTTGATATAGTAGTAGTTGTGGTTATAATGATGATCACAATAAAAATATTAACATTAAGTTGCAATACAGTTAATATAATTATATTAGTACAACTATCACTAACCATCTGTATTCTAGCGTTGGACACTGCTTAAATATATGGTTACACACATGTTATTGCTAGTAATTTGATATTACAAAGGTCATGTAACAATGAAGTGATTCAGGTCTTATTATCTACTATAATGAAATCGAACTAGAAAGTCAGAGAAAATTAAAATTGGTTCAGATTTAAATGGGCAGTAGCACGTCTTTGGGGTGCATATAAGGTGATGTCAGGAAAATGAAAATTATTGGTCCCAATTGAAAGACAACGTCTTTAAACTAAATGGAGCAGTAATAATTCAAATATATAATGTAAAGTTTAGCCATGTGATTCCTTTTTCGTACACAAAATGAATTAAAGGTGTTCACACAAAATGGCCGCTAGTAGATTTTATGTGAATCTTCATACTTTGTCCTCTGACTATGGATGATTGGCTAGTGTAACGAGATTTTTGACATTGTCAAAATGATACATTTAGCATTGACTTACTTTTATCAGTGAAAATTTTGAAATGTAAAATTATCAAAAAACGTGCTACTGTCCCTTTAATCTCTTTGGATGTTGGCCATATTTCTACACAAAATCTTATCAAGGTAAATATACATTCATTAGTATCTAAGATGTCAAAGCAATCTTACTACTTAAGTTTCTGTAAAAATTATTAGAAATTGATAATATTTTCAAACATCTTTAGTTTCTGTAATAGATTTCTCGAGTATTATTGTTACGGAGTTTATGAAGACAATTATTTCAAAATAGAACTCAAATTCTACACTGACTAACTCACCCAAACTTACATGCAAAACTTAAATCTCAAAATGTACAATATTCTTTCTCTAAATGTGATCAGAAAGTTTACTTTTGATATCCATTCTTAAAAACATGAAAAGGACACTCAAAATGTGGTAGGAACTATTTAAATGATATCAAAACTGACTACAACCTTTCTCTTTGTAATGTTTAAAAGCCAAATTATCATTTGCTTAGCACTCATATTGTTCTTGGGGAAGTTGAAACTATTTTATTTTACATTTTAAAATCATTCAAATGTACAATAACCATGTTAAAAGGTCGTTAAATATTTACATGAAAAGATCAGTGTCTATTAACATGACAAAAGTAAGCAGGGCTAACATATCCCTTGAACTGCAATACGAAGAGATCGGTAAGTCAATGAAACATAATTTCTGATCTCAGGAACATCTTCAGGACTATGGAATTCGGAAATTTGGCCTCCTTATGTAAAGATCAATGAAGTAAACTTACCACAGGTTCAATCACATATCCAAGGACAATAACTCGAAACTATCAACTACATGTAACTCAACCTTACCTACGTTATTTACGAAAGTTGACGCTATTACCTCGTTATTTTAGGTAGCTTATCAGTAATCTAATTCATTAAATAATAATGTCAATGTATAAACATGCTCACCATGTCCATCTGACTTCTGCATGCTTTGTTTATTGTAATAACAACCAATCAGTATGTACATCAACATATTACTTTGCATAAACCTAGTAATTTATGTCTTAGTACATGTACATAAAACTACTCATTTGTATAAACTATTCTTAACTATGTATATAATTTATTCTCTCCAACAATCATGTCCAGCATCACTTGCTTGATAACGGTGTTAGTATCTACACCCAAACGTCGCATTTCATGCAATAAAGAAGTTGACTATCCATAAGAACTTGTTCTTCTTGTTTTGTCAAAAATGACATCAAATAGTAAGCTTAGTCAAATACTTGTCATGTACGTTTAAAGGGGCAGTATCACGTTTTAGGGGGTAAAGAAGGTGATGTCAGGAAAATAAATGGTTAATATTGAAATACAATCTATTTAAACTAAATGAAGCAGGACTAAATCAAATAAATATATTAAAGTTTCGCCTTGCGATTCCTTTGTCTTTCCCAAAATAAATTAAAGGTGTTCACGCAAAAATGGCCGCCAATAGACTTTAAATGATACTTAATAATTTTTGTACTGAGATTTTTGACGCTATCAAATTAATACATTTAACATTAATGTACAATCATCAGTAACCATTTGAAAATAGAAAAAAAGTGCTACTGCCCCTTTAAGAACACAAAATAAAGAATTTAGATTTTTTAAATGATTTAGGTTTCTATACGGACTATTGAATCATAGATTGTTTTTTTTATCTTATATTGATATATTTGATAAAAGTAGAAGACAACATGTTCTGATACTTACAGATGAAATGTAACAAGTACGTCAAGATTTTCGAACATTTTTCTGGTAGAAATTAGTTTTTGGCATTATTGTTGAATTTGACATTTATCCCACTTTAACTTCAATATGTATTCACGAATCATAGCCTTTAAACATTCTTTACGTTAAATGTTTTATTCTTATTTCTTGCTTTATCTAAAAATAAAAAACCCAACCAGAATCTTCAGATATTAATATAAACATAACGTGTCAATGAGTTATACTGAATGTCAGACGTTGACATTGTGATAGAAATTCAAAATAAAAATATGCAAAGGAAGGACTGGCTATTGTCAAAATCTATCATTTGCAGAATATTTATAAAAACCTTATGAGCATGCTCATCACACTGAAGTTTATATGAACATAAAACATGGAAGACAAACTTCAATATATGAGGACATTACCTCTGTTTTCCAAAAATTTTGAAAATATTTACTTCCACTGAAAGCTAGAAAAGGAAAAGAAACGTTATAAATATAGCGTATACTGAAAATGTTTAGTTCGAAAATTTAACCTATTGCCAAAAACGGTCACAGGAAACACAACAACATGTCTAAATAACGCCTACAGCGTTACTGTTGGCTTATATTCCAGTGTTGGTGCTTTATGTGACCTAACACTGTTTTTTTCTTCCCCTTTTTCTTAACCCGTCTTATGGAAGTCCCATGACTTCCATAACAAAATTGACGTTGTGAGTGTGATTGTGAATCAACAATCAAGTTATATAAATGCAGTCGAATACTTTCTAAAGTCACAAATCTTAAAAGTCCCCCGTGTATAAAAAAGGTCACAAATTATGTTTTGATTCATTTTTCCGAAAATCAAACTCTCCTTCGTTGTCGTGGCAAAATATTTGTCGAGATCAGAGCATTACATTTTAGAATGGAATCAATGTGTTTCACAGTAATGACATTTTACGGATAACCAAATTGTATGATGAATCAAAGTGACAGATATTTCGTTATATTTGTAAAAGTATTGTGTTTCAGGAAAAACAGATGCACAAATCGAGTATGATACAGCTATGGTAAGGAGGATAATGATACAGCCCTTGTTTATATGAAAGGAGAAGTAAAGGTTACTGTTTGCATGATGAGTATGATATAGTTCATCTATGTCTGTCTGATAAATATGAATGATGTTTTATCGTTATTTATAAGAGACAATATAGTGATAATTCATTTGACGAAATAACTATGATGGCAATTCTTGAATTCGACATGAATCGAATATCCAATAAATGTAGATGATATTAAACACAATGAGATATATAAAGGAGTAAATTACTCTTAAGATACGAATAAATGCAACTGCCTTCAGTATTATTGTGCGTTCCGTATTTGACCTACAAACACGTTCTTGTTAAGTGCTTTTGGGAACCCAGTTTAATACCAGGGAATTAGGCAAATTGAAAATGTTGTATTTGTTTCTTTTAGAGTCATGTATTGAAATTAATCAAAATTCGATCTAAGTGAACTCCTTTTTTATATAATCTTCATTACAACGATTAAGACCATATACAAAGCTTCTTTTGAAGAGATCAAGTATAAATCATTTCAGTAATAAATACGGAATTTTGTACATTCGTATAGCTGCATATTTAGGACTCTATACCATTAATCCTCTGAAAGAGCGTCAAGCGTGATTATTATACATGGACATATGCTATAGTTATATCTGAACTCCAATTGGCCTTCCGTATTGTTTCTGAAGTTAAGTCTCTTAAGAATATTAATTAGAGGTAACACACTTCGACATAAGTCTTTTAAATGTCTCAAATGATCATGCAGTTCCCAAATGGTATTTAATTACGTTAAGAAACCACAAGAGAGGAAGCGTGTCCGTCTAATTCACTTTGACTATCACTTCTTCTAGACGTACAATTGTACCTGCAGATGGTACAATGGCAGTATTAGGAAAAGAAATAGCAACTGCATCTGAGTAATTAAAAAGAACCTTCTACTGCTTTAACCACTTAAGGAATTGCGTTTGTTGTCAATGTGATTTGACATCAACAAAAGCTTCGTCTCGACGTACAATGGTACCTGCAGATGGTATAATTGCAGTATTAGGAAAAGAAATAGCAACGTCTTCTGAGTAATTAATAAGAAAATTCTACTGCTTTAAACACTTAAGGAATTGCGTTTGTTGTCAATATGATTTGACATCAACAAAAGCTTATCTGAAGTCTATAATTACTAATTTGTTGCTTTAGGTAGTTTTACAATATTTCAGAAATCTGATTTTTGTTGTTTGGTAAATAGTGAGTGCTATCTGTACAGTCAATGTATTTAATTGATTTCGTTCTTTAGAACACGTTTTGTATAGACTTTGACGTTCTATCTGAAGATAATTAACTCGATGTGTTTGCAATTGTAATTTATTTGTTTGTATACCCTGTCAGGAATTAATACTGTATCTCCAATATCATAGCTTTTAAAGAAGAATACTGAAGATTTAAAGTTCAATATACACTTTAACTTTCAAGAATAAAGAAATAAGATTGTCTTATCTGTTGGTTTGTATATATAATGCTGTTCATTGACGATTCTAATTTTCCATGATTCCATTTTAAGTACTATATATACAAGCAGTGTAGACAACCTATAATGACTTAGATACTTTAACCTCTCTAATTGATTATTTTAAGTAATGGAATGTATACGGTACGTGTAATTAGATATTTATTGATGTCATATGAGAATTATTGAACTGTCGATCCTGATATTCGTAGTATTGAAACAGAGAATGTTGAAACTTTCTCTAAAAATAAGACATTTTGAGATTTTAAATTGAGTGTAAGTGTTTAATTTCAGAAACAGTGAAGGATTCATTGCACTTCAATGTATAGGCCATTTACATGAAAGATGTTGGTTGAGAATGAATACAACCTTTGTCAACTATAATGTTAAAGATTTATTTCATGAAGATTAAAACTATTAAAGGATTAAAGAGCTGGAGTAAAGTTCAATAAACTAACCGAACTCACAAGAATCTAAGAATAATAAAAAAATAACTTTAGTATAACCTTTTTCAAAAATGATTGTCAATAATTATCCGTCATCATAAGGTAACTCACTGTCAACTAAAATGTTTTGCTTAATTGTGTATTAAGATGCACTGATATCCTTTAAGGATTAAAAAACTTGCAAAGGTAAGATACGTTTGTAGGTCAAAAAGTATATGTTTAGTTAAACAACACAGCGAATTAGGCATATAGGTAACGGAGAAAAAAGATTGATATATAACCAAATGACAGTTGGCAAGAAAAACAGCATTTATCCATATTAATTTTCATACATTGCTTTTTGCATATGTCATTTTTAAATGAATATGCATGAATCATTATTGAATAATTGCATCATAGGTATTCCTGCATTTCATTAACTAAAAGTTTGTCAAAGATATTGAAAACTGTTATTTATACTGTGTATATGGTTTTCATCTCACTGAATAAACACACGAAAAAGATAATAATGGACATTGGGCACACACGAAATTAGAATTAAGAATTAGTTGCTATGCAATGTGAGATTGTGATGCATATTGATGCAAAGTAATGACATACATGACGTTCTGATCCATTACAAGGTTTTGGACATTTGCCAAATTTACAAATTCCAATTTCCCCAACTGAACCATGGAAAATCGAGATTTACACACAGGTTAAATATGAAACAGTATGGTAATAATTTTTTTACCTTCCTGTGTAATGATGTATTAGTTAATGTTCACATAAACAGTGTTAATATTTTGATTATACTCTATAACGGTATATGAGAGCATGAACAGGGTAAAAACGCAGTGTAAGTAAACCTAGCCTCAGTATTATCCGTTTCATTCCATACCGAGTCTATAAAGGTCTTGTAGAGGGCCGGGTCGCGTCAGACCAATCAGCACTTTTCTTACCAAGCCACAATAGTCTACCTTCGCACGTATAACGTTGGAGGGTCATAGGTCGCAGAAAGGTCGGCTGACGCGACCCTTTACCAGGCCTTTCTAGACACGGTATAGGAGTGAAACGGATAATATTGAGGCTAGGTTAACTTAGACTGGGTAAAAACGGTACCAAAGGTATAACGTGCATTTTCGAAATGTAGCCACTTAAAGGGACAGTAGCACGTTTTTAAAAACTTATATTTTAAATTTTTCACTGATAATTGTACGTTAATGCAAAATATATTATTTTGAAAGTGTGAAAAATCTCATTACACGAACCAATCATCCATAGTAAGAGAACAAATAATAAAGATTCCTGTAAAGTTCATTGGCGGCCATTTTTGTATGAAAACCTTTAATTCATTTTGTGTAAGAAAAAGGAATCGAATAGCTCAACATTACATTATATATTTGATTTTTTACTACTCCATTTAGTCTAAATATATCGTTTTTCAATTGGAACCATTTATTTTAATTTTATCATACATCACCTTATATTCCCCCTAAAAACGTGCTACTGCCCCTTTAAAGGACAGTCCAATCAGGGTATTTTTACAGAAACAAAATTCAAGGGACGTTTCATTTTATACATTAAATGTGTTTCTGCCCCTTTAACAAACCGTTTCTTTTCTTAAAAACATTGCAAACAGTGACACTTACTGACATTTACTATATGTATTTAACAGCAAGATAATACAGAAAGAAACGACAATTAATGAAAGCTTCTTCTAAAAAAATCGATGGGTAAGACGTTATTACTTTAAGTACTACAACTTGAACATGCACCAGGTAAGAATTAAAATCACAACATGTCATGACGTGAAGCACATGTTATTTCAATACCATCCAAGAGTTCAGTGACATGCTGGTAAAAATTCAGTCCATCGTCATAAACTTCTTTAAAATAACATATCAACAACATAAACTCACGAGCAAAAGAAAGTATAACACTCAGTTGTATTTATCATATGTAAAATTTTCAAAGTCAGATATCTCGAGTTTTTGACGTCGTTTTCCAAAAATGACTTGTTTGGAAAATTAGTCCAAAACATTAAATAAATAAAAGAATACCTCTACGCGGTTTTTTAAATTTAAAAAAACAAATTTAAAAATTCAATATTAAAATTTCCCTAAATTTATTTTGACAATACACAACTTTTCAACGACATATAACACATACCCTGTGTGAAAATCAATAAATGTTCATCGTCATGCACACATTTACAACATTTTGAACATGGTAGGGGTCATGTTGGTGTAAATTTCATTTCTTACCCTAGTCTACTTTAAATGATGACATTTAAGTGAAAATATAAAACAGTCATCAATAAAGCCATTCAAACTACAGCCGAAAGGTGTTATTGTCTGCTTCCATAATCAAATGCATCTTATTTCTTTAAAATATTGAATTAATGGAAAACAAGTGAGTGTTATACTTTCTTTTGCTCGTTAGTTTAGAACAACATCATGCGTGTGTCTGACGAAGACTCGAGTACAAAATAGATAGACATTGGATACTCTAGGGCGATTAGTCTAGGGTTTACTTTCTAAAGTATCAAATTTTTAAAGATAGCTCAGATGTTTATCAATTTACTCAGGTTGTTGTTGTTGACAATCCCTTATAATTTGATGCTTCAGGTTAAGTAGATGTTTGGCTGGTTAACTTCTTCCAACGAAAATTCTTGATCGTCAAAAAAAGTGATAAAGTAGATTCTATGATATATTGAATGTATTTTTCTCTAATTTGTCAATAGACAATGTTCCAAATAACTCTAATAAAACTCTTGAAAAGTCAGGAAGTAGATTGAAAAAGTAATGACATCGAGTTTGTGATCAACGTCAGTTATGTATTTCAGAAAACAGGCCTGTTTCAAAGGATTGTAAGAAGATGGTATCAATGACATAAGACTTTTGTCTGTTGATGAACATGAATCCTGTTATCACAAGATGTTTACACTGACTGATTATGGATTCTTGTTAGCGTAACTCTTAGCTAAGGCCTATCGGTGCCTTAATACTATTGTAAAAATTGACCAATGACAGAAAATTGCACAAAAAAGTGATGACATCATTAACGTTTAAATAAAAAAAGACGATCAATTATTGCTTTATTTATGACCACTGTAACCTATGGAATGGCGCGCAAACAAATTGTAAATCTAAAATAACAGTTTAATGTATTTATTTTCACAATACTTGGAAATCATATCTGAGGTAAACAACTTAATCATATTGCGTGCAGATGTTTTAAAAAATGACAAGTGTTTATTGTCAAATATTACGTCAAACGTGAAGAAAGGCTACTTAAAAGAGATAATCGATGACACTCCTCTAGTATTGTTGTTTGTTGTCATTATTTCCTAGACATCATCCACATAACGAAAACAAGCATTATAGAATAGATTGATTAAGGAAACCATCTGAATTATGTTGAGTGATCAATGCATTATATCAAAATTACTACATGCCAATGATAAACATATTGCTAATGTCATTATAATAATTGAATACATAACAATTATTTTAGGATTAAAGACAATGCTGAATCAATATGTGCGATACAGTTGTTTTTCAAGTTGAAAGTGTAAATATTTGAAGGAGTGTCACTGTCAACTCTATGTAAAGCAGATATCGAAGCCACGATAATCCTTGAAATTGAAAGAAAATCAGGGAACACGTGCAGAGATATTAGGCCTTAAAAGGAGTTTTTCTAATGTTTTTCATACATCTTTGTTTTATTAGTTCTTCTGTAAGTGTTAATTAAGAAATCCACATCTACTTACATATAATGAGTATTGATAGTAGGAGAAATACACAAGCTGAATCTAAAACAGACTAAAACGGATGTTTACGAAAATTACGAAAATTACGAAAAATTAAAACCATATGGCGAAAAAGGCAAGCATGCTTAATGTGACCAGCAGGCTTCTTGATATAATCATTTTGTAAGTATGGTCATTTAATGGTCCAGTGCCTAGATTGTCGAAGCTCTCTTAGTAATAAGATGGTCGTAGACCAATGTTAGTTTATCCTTGCGAATATATTAGCACTAAGAGCACCTTTAAATAGTAGTAATGGGAACCTGCTCAGTGATATTATATATGAGATGACATTTGCGTTCTTTTGTTTTGTATAATCTTATGACAATGTCATCTGTCTTCAGTGATATACATCACGTATTTGTCTCTTTATTCAGGTTACTCTGCTTTTCTTTATCAAGAACTGCTGCAAATAACTAACATAACTAGATTAGCGTTTGCGGGACACCACAAAAGCAGACAAGCTCCTAAATTGGAGTTTCGACTTCCCCTGTTCCGCTTTCTAAAGGCCTCCGCAAAATTTTCTTATGACCTTGACCTTTGACATTCACAAATCAATGATCACTTTTCAATAAGTATAAATATAATAAATAAATTTCAACTGTTTATAGTTAGAATAAAGCATGTTTATTAAGTCTTGAGCTTGCTTTGACCTTGACCTTTGTCGAATTGTAACCTAAACCTTTCCTAAAATCTTTTACTTTTTCAAAAATGATATATACCAAGTAAGAGCTTCGTAGCACAACAAGTTTTTAACATATCACATTTACAATAATGTATTAGTGATTTTATTACTTGTGACCTTGACCTTCGATCTTGAATGTGAACACGTCAAAATATTTCCAAAAAGGTGTTAACACATGTACATCAGTTCTGAAAAGCTTAATGGGATAATGTTATACCCAATTTTGATGTAAATTGCAGTTACTCATATTTCACAACCTTGACCTTTGACACAATCAATGAACACTTTTCATTGAGTATAACAATCAAGTAATAATAGTGAAGATAAAGCATTTCGCTAACCCAAGTCCCGACCTTGTTCTGTGTTTGATTGTAGCGGAAACCTGTTTTGAAAGATGATATATATCAAGCTTAATATGGACAAAGACTTTTCAAGTTATAGTGTTTACAAGGGATGTTTGAGTGATTTTATAACTCGTGACCTTTGACCTTGAAAGTGCACATGTCAAAATAGTTCCCCCGAATTATAAACAGTAAGTTATGATTAAAAGTTCTGGAAATCTTAGTGAAAAAAAGTTATAGGCAGCGGCGGTTGAAGCTGCACAAAAACTTATAACAGTCCCGACCTTAGTTGGGGCTACTAAAGATTCATTCATGGTCATTCGATAATGTCCTATTGTTCTTTTGGTCATGGCAGTAAAGAGTGAAGAAAACAATACCAAGGGAATCAATTTTACACTCTTTATTCGATTTAGTCAGTCAAGGTCGAAATACGTATATCGCAAACAGCCTTTAATTTACTGGACAATAACACTAAGCTCTGATACAATGAACTTCTGCAATGTTAGTCAGTCGTTAATTCACCACACAGAATGGTTAAACTGTTTTCTTTGAGGGGAAAACAACCGTTTCTCTTGATGTTCTGAAATTCTCTAATTTTCCTTCATATTGTGCTTAAACAACATTATTTCGAAAGATCTTCATTTTTTTAGCGAACGTAATTTATATATGTACAATAATTGAATATGATAATTTCAATTGCTGTCTTAATACTGAGAGAACTTAGTTTTGACACCACGAGCAATAGTAAATCAAGCAATCAGGGTAGCAGATGACATTTAATAATTTCACAATAACCAAAGCACTGAGGACAATTGTCATTTACAACGTGAGTTGATCATTTTAATTAACACAAAAATTATTGAAACCTGTTACTCCTGACATAAAACTTTCATGAAAAATAAACTGTTTATGCTTTGAATCTTCTTCTTAAGTACACTTTTTTATTATCTATAATAGTTTTATATATATTTCACAACATGTTATCTTGTCACTTGTGTGAATTCATAAGTTACGCCCAATATGTATCACAATTGCAAATTACAACTTGTAATCAAGAATGTGTGAAAAGTTGTGTGTGTAGACGTTTACGGAAGCCACGACTCTGAAAATATAATATATTTGGAATTTTCTTGGGAAGAGTGCACCCTGCAAACCAGATCCCCCTCCCTAAGACCCGCCAATCAACGTTTGAACTAATTTATTTATTTTCATTCCAAAGTGCCTCTCTGTAAAAAAAACCAGCACAAAACGAGCATGTCAGTCTCAGACGTTTCATCCAAGAAGTAAGTCATTTTAACAAGTCAATGTACACAAAGACCATCCAAATCTTTACTTCCTTTAAAACGACTTACTTAATATGTATTTTTTCAAGAGGTCCTTGAGACCAGCATGTAACCGGACTCTGCCATGTAGGTTAAGAAGGAATGAACTGTCACAGAGATCACGAAAGCAGTATAGAGTTCTTAACTAGGACACCATTTATAACCACCTGATCAGAACAGGACATCGAGAGGATTCTTACACCCAGAATGGACACAAGATGTCTGAAGACCAACCTTGAAGTACAATATTTCCAATGAAAAGTTGTTTTCGAAAAGTGTACATGTATGTTTATGTAAACAAACCGTCAAAATTATTGCATGATTCTTATGTACTGACTGTTGTTTTGTTACTGAAAGTATATAGTACGGCTCATAGAAGATTTAAACCTAGTCATTGATTTGCAACTGATATTTCAAATCAATGATTAACTTCTAAAGCAATCACAATGGTCAACATGATAGATGTGCTGCTTTAACGAAACAAAAATTATTCGCTCAACAAATTTTAAAGTTAAATTTTAAATCCAACTTCTACAAAGGTTTCAAATTATTCTAAATAACGTTTTATGTGTATGGTTCAAAAAAGGAGAGCAAAAACTCGAAGTGAAAAAGATATTAAGATAGTCTACTTTACATCTTTACCCAATATGAAGAGTTTTGAGTGCTATGACTATTCCGATGTTGAAACCTTAAATCTAGATTGTTCATTTCAGGGGTATCATCTAACCTTAGATACAAAATCGAATAAATGATAGTTCAATCAAGCTTTAAATTATTTATATTTTTTATATTATTATTCAGTTACTTATATACGTATATGAGATTATTGGAAATCAATATACACAGTCATAAAGTGTACGCAATAGAATGGCAATAGACCCAATTATCACTCAGCACATATGTGATGTGAGTCAAGAACAATGTGTGAATTTGTTCCTTTTATGAGACACCTTTGTAGAGAATCCATACATTCATGAGACACCAGATTGCTAAGGTCGTAGAGGAAGTGACAATATGCATATTGAAGTCACTCAAGGGAACTCACTTGATAGATAAACGCACAAGACGTCTTAAACCCGACGGGTTAGAGAATATTAAGCCTTTTAAGGAAAGTTACTGATCAAATTTCTCCATAACATGATACGTGTTGCCATATTTTGATATCTATGTGAATGTTACATCAACACTTACTCTTTTAAGATATCATGGGAATTGTGAGTGTTACTAGAAAAGTAGGTCATTTTAAAATTTTATAAGACATATATTATCCAATGGAAATGTTATATTTAAAGAACTCCAAAGGGCTTTAATTTTGAGTTTAAGTTAGGTAAATTCACATATGGACTATTTATGCAGATGAATGTTATTGTGCATTTGAAAGTATGTAATAGAAGCATTGAATGCATTTTTTAATCTGTGATTCACAATTACATGCTCATGTGCTTAGTCTTTTGAAAAAAATAATAAATGTGAAAATAGTCTTTAAAAATAAGAAATATTTTCCTTGTCAATATTATACAAACTTTACAAAAGCATTAAATCGAAGACCAACATCTTCTTCATGTCAAAATTGGCAATATTAGATGTGCATATTTCGCATATACTCACATAAGTTGATAAGATTATCTTGTGCAAATGCAGTAAATAAGATAGATAAAGTTGGTTATGGCCGTAAAAAAAGTTACGCTTTCAGGATTAAATGTGAATTCTGGAGAAATTCTATAGTGATTTAATTAGTTGAACTTTCTCCCTCATAGATATGTCATATAATTGGAAGCCAATGCAAAAAAGAGAATTTTAAATGAAAAAAGTTATACATATACATATACAGCATAAAGTTGAATGGAAGCACATGCCAAAAGATATCTTAAAAATGCAAATCATATGCCTTAAAAAAATTCTTCAAGATATCGGGTTTTTATATGCTCTTTATCCAAAGGTCCCTTTTCATGAACTTCATTTTGGGGAACTAATAGACCATTATCTGTCTTAAAAAATTCCCCTATTGATATTAAGTTTTTTAGTTCTACCGTATTTTATGATAAGGGAGCAATTCATTTGCTCGTAAAATCTCATGTTCTTCAAAAAAAGATGATAATTTATATAGTTTTTTTGTTAATTGCTGGTGATATACTACACAGAAAAATTTCTTAAAATGTCAACAGATGCGATTATAATCAATAACAGAGAACCTTCATCGTAAAATGAGTACTACTATGTAACCTATGTAAACTATGTACAATGATTTTTTTCTTCTGCACACGCTTTTGGAAAATGACAAAGGTCGCAACTGTATTGTCAAGCATGGGTGACTTTAACATCCTTGTACAGAAGAAGGAAAAGGGGTTTATTTTATATAAAGGCCAAAAAACACAGTTTACAAGATGAGGAAAGCATTATCCATTGGGTTACTAAATTGTTTCTAACAACAGAAGTTAATTATGTAAAAATTATCGTTTGTTCTTACGGCATAAACAACAAGAATTTACAGGTAACATTATCATCATGCTAAAAGACATTATCTCTCCGAACATGTCAGGCACCAAGTGAATGAAATCCTGATCTGAGCAAAGTACATTATGTGTGAGACAGAATATGTTAAAGTGCAAGCAATTTATACAACTTCACTGATGTCTTGGTAAATTAAGGATCGCAAAAGGGGGAAGATCATGGTTACAAATATCACATAATTTTTTCTTGCAATCTCCAATGGTTTTATCCTTTAAATCTTGTAAATATGTTCTTCTTCAACTTAGACATCATCTATTTCACGCTATGAAACAAATTCAGAAGAAAAAATACCATTTAATAACAATTATTCATATGTCATTTGTTGATTGATTGTATATGCAATGCTTGCATTCTAAATGACATTTATTGTATCTCAGGGACTCTAAAATGTCCAAACTCTGTGAGAAATATCAATTTTTTTTATTTTATACGGCATGCGACGGAATATCATGGTTTTCCTCTCACTGAATAAACATATATGACGTAATAATGAACATTAAGCACGAGAGAAATGACAGTATAAAACACTATAAAGATTATGCAGTGTTATGTCTTGATGCAAATTCGTGATTATTCAGCGAATAGAATATAGGGTCAGATTCATATAAATGTTGGAATTTGTCAAGATAACATATGTAGGTGCAGTTGAACCAGAAGAGGTCGCTATGTACACATTGGGCTAATATAATAATGGATTTGTTATACAATCAGGGGCAAAAGAAACGATACCATATAAAATACATGATAGGTTAAGCAACGAGTGATAGTTACGGCTGAAACTGGCTTAATTCGTGTCTTCAAGAGCTAACTGAACTGCGTTTTTAATTTCAAAGCTATATCTGTTAACGCTTTTGAAATACAGGCCTTTCAAAAAACGCCGTTTAAAAATCTCCTAACTAGACGAGATAGGAAAGCGAAAATGGCCCTTTTGTGTGTTTTTAAACCAACATACAGGCAAAATGCGTGAACCAATTAACTTTTACCCGGGTTATTTATATTGATAACATCTTATATTTATAAGATTTTTACATTTCATAATTTTTGAATTCCAATTCAAAAGATTATGACAGAAAAAAACATTGAAAAAGCTGTTTTTGGACCCCTCGTGTATTTGAACAGTCATACAGTTATACATATCATACTTTGATGTTTGAAATTGTGAGTACTTCTGTACAACTGATGTGCCTATCACAAGGGTTCGTAGTCGCATTTCATTTGCAACAGGATTTTGTTCTGTACTCGTACTGTACTGTACTTGGTATCGTTTCTTTTGCCCCTGAGTGTAAACATCTTCTTTTTCTGTGTTCTTATACACTTATTTTCTTACAAACAGTTTACATGTTTAAACCTACAAACTACAGCAATGGTTCCAAAGACAAAAAGACATAAAAATACAACTCGTAATTTGTGTTTGATGTTTATATTGAATCAACAATCAGAAAACCTTATTTTTCATACAGTTTCATTCTTACAGTCAGTTCAGTTCTGTTGTAGACCACTTTAATAAGGATCACTAACTGTTCCGGTTTCATTATGTGATGAACATGTCGACAGATGGTTCATCCTTCAGTAGTCAATCATGACATTTACAACAAAAACACTTTCACCACATTAAATAACTATGCACTTATTTTTAATAGTTTGTCAAGACAATAGGATGTATAATGCAACATTCGTACTTCAGGACTGGTTTTGAGGTGAATTTTAAATTCGTGTAGATAGTATTCATAGAGGCTTTATAGAGAATAATTAAACAACAACAAATTCTTTTATGAAAGCTTGTTATACTAAATCCGATGTCTTAAACTTTATTACCTTAAGTTCTGTTCTTTGCACATGCGTCAAACATGATTGAATATAACAACATTTTATCACTGGGAAGCACATGACCAGTTCATTGATGTCTCGAAGGTTAGTGACTTTAAGTTTTAAATTTAGCCTTAGGTTCTTAAAGGTGATGTTCAAAACAAGATATTATCAAATCAGAATAAATATCAACTGTTTGACTGATTGTGAAAACAGTAAATGTGCTCTATAAGGACAGTTTGTAAATGTCATGTTTTAGTCCAGGGCCTGTATTTTCGAAGCTCTCTTAGTCCTAAGAAAGTCGTAGGCCAATGTGAGCGGCCCGTACATGCTACTATCTTAGCGCTTCCAGCCCTTAAAAAATCTAAGCTCGGATAACTGGTCAATGATGTCATAAATGAGATGGCATTGGCCTTCTTATTATCTTATGACACAGTCACCTATCTACTATGATGTCATTCAAGCTAACGTCAATATAATGATTTCTACAAATGACATCACCTGCAATAACTAACACAATGGTTCATTCATGGTTATTCATTTATGTCAATTTGCGATTTTTGGCCCTGACAGTAATGAGTCAAGAAAACAATACCAAAGGAACCAATTTCATTCAATTTATTTGAGTAACTTAGTCAAGGTTCGTGACTGGAGGCAGTAACGAATTTAGATTAGTATCGCAAATGGCATCTAATTACTTTACACTTACCCTTAGCACTGAGGACAATGAACTTCTGCTAAGGTTAGTTTAGCGATTCAATACAAAGAAGTGTAAAACTGTTCTCTTTGATTTTAAGTAAATATCATGACTCAATTGCTGTCTTTTCAGAGAGAGAACTTAGTTGTACTTTTGCCATTACGAGAAATTATATCAATTAAGCATTAAGGATCACAAATGACATTTAATAACTTCACATTAGCCAAATCCCTGAGGAAAATTGTCATTTACAACGAGAGTTCATAGTTTTTAATTTATGCATAAATGTTGAAACCTGTTTTTCCTGACTTCATTTAACTTTCAAGAAAAATACACTGTATATGCTAATTTTGAACCTTTTTCAAATAAGATTAGCACATGTAGGTAAAATCTATTACCCTTTTTATATATTTCAAATAATGTTATCTCATAACTCATTTACATTTCCGTACTTTTGCAGCACGACACAGAGATTCCTGTCACAAAGCACTAAGGTACGCCCTATGGGTATAATGTGCAAATTACAACTTTATATCAATGTGTCAATGTGTGTGTAAACGTTTACTGAAGCCACGACCTTGAACATTTAATATATTTTGAAATTCTTTTGGGAAGAATGCACCCTGCAAACAAACCACCTCCCGAGGATCCGCCAAATAAACCACTTATTTATTTTCATCCTCAAGTGCGTCTCTGTAATGTAAAAAAGCACACAACAAGCATGTCAGTCTTAGTCTGTACGCCCAAGAAGTAAGTCATTTTAACAAATCAAATTAATGACAAAGACACCATCCTAATCTGTACTTCCTTTAAAACGACTTATGTACTTTATAAGTATTTTTCAAGAGGTTCTCAAGACCAGCATGTCAACTGGACTCATCCATGTTGGTTAAGAAGGACTGAAATCACGAGTTTATCCAAAAGGCATTATTTATAACCGCCTGATCAACAGGATATTGAGAGGATTTTCACATCCGAAATGGACACAATATGTCTGAAGATCCAGCTAGAAGCACAATATTACTCTCGAAAGGTTGTTTATCGAGAATTGTAAAAGTATGTTTATGTAGACAAACTGCTAAAATTATTGCATTGCCAGACTTTTTCTGGGCTGATTGTACGTACTACTTAGATTTCAAATCAATGATTATCCCATGAAGTAATCACCATGGTCAATATGACAAATTACCTGCTTTAATGGAACAAAGATTACTCGCTAACAAAAGGTTATTTAAAATCCAACTTCTACTAAATTTTCAAACTAATCAGGAGAAATGTTATGTGTGTGATTCACAATAGGAAAACGATAACTCGAAGTGAAAACGATCTTAAGATAAAAGGAGGGTTGAGTGCTGCGAGTATTCAGATGTTGAAACCTTAAATCTAAATTATTCATTTCAGTGGTATCATCTAGCCTTAGATAAGAAAAAACGAATGAATGACATTTCAATCAAGTATTCACTTTGTGTTAATTTTTTTTACTGGAGTTTTATTTTAGATACTCAGTTACTTATATACGAATATGACTCCATTGGAAATCAACGTTAACATTCACAGTCATGAAATGTAAGCGATAGAATGACAATGGACCCAATTATCACTCAACACATATATGACGTGAGTCAAGAACAACATTCATAAATGGCTATAAGGTTCTTAATGAGACACCTTTGCAAAGAATCCATACATTCATGAGACAACAGACTTATAAGGTCGTCATTTCTGGCAGGAAACCGAAGGACTTAGAAGAGGAAGTGACAATATGCATATTGAAGTCACTCCAGGGAACTTGCTCCATGGATAAATGCACACGACGTCTTAAATCCGATGGGTTGGAGTATATCAAACCTTTTAAAGGGGCAGTAGCACGTTTTTAGGGGGAATATAAGGTGATGTCAGGAAAATGAAAATAAATGGTTCCAATTGAAAGACAATGTATTCAAACTAAATGGAGCAGTAATTATTCAGATATATAATGTAAAGTTTAACCATGCGATTCATTTTTCTTACGCAAAATGAATTAAAGGTGTTCACACAAAAATGGCCGCCAATGGATTTTATGTGAATCTTCATACTTCGTCCTCTGACTACGGATGATTGGCTTCTGTAATGAGATTGTTAACACTGTCAATGTAACACATTTAACAATAACTTACAATTATCAGTGAAATATTTAAAATATAAAATTATCAAAAAACGTGCTACTGCCCCTTTAAGGAAGGTAACTGATCAAATATGGTGAATTTCTCCTTAATGTTATACCTGTTGCCATATTTTGATATGGTTGGAGAATATTTAGCCTTTTAAGGAAGGTTGCTGATCAAATATGGCAAATTTCTCCTTAACATGATACATGTACCTTAATGATGAGGAATAAATGGATGACAACTTCTTTATTCATGTTAGGCGACGTGTGTCAAAACGTCGCCTAACATAAATAAAGAAGTTGTCATCCATATAATCCTCATTGTTATTGTATTCTCAACTTCTAAAAAAACCAAAAGAAATATGATACATGTTGCCATATTGTGATATCTACGTGAGTGTTGAATTAACACTTACCCTTTCATAGATATCATTGGAATTGCATGTGCAACTCGAAAAGTAGGTCATATTAATTTTTAGGGCAAATATCGTCCAACGGAAAGGTTATATTTAATGAACCTCAAAGGGCTTAAATGTTGAATATAAGTTAGATTAACATTTAGACAATTAATGCACTGGAATGGGATTGGTATGTTTAAGAAGTCGGAGAAGAACTACAAGGTTTTTGGATATTAATAGACAAAATTTTAAACAAATTGCATTCACATTAATATTCCTTAGGTTATCATTACATTTATACTATACCTGACTCCTCTCAATTTCTCTCCAAATATAACATGTTGATGCCAGGAATGCTAAAGTCGGAACATATTCAAATATTTGCATAAACTTGATGTTAAATTTTGAATATCCCTTCAGTGCCCAGAAACCTTATACTGTGATAATGATGTATAGGACAGAAGTTCGATGCATTGTTTGTATTTTGTGACTCATAATTACGTGATTAAGTGCTTAGTCTTTGAGAAAATACAATTAATGCGTCATTTGATAAATAGTTTTCAGAAAATAGAAATATTTTACTTGTCAACAATTATGTAAACTTTTACTTTATAAAAAAGGAATGCCAAACTTTACTGAAAAGTAATTAATCGAAGGCCAACATATGCATCGGAATATCCTTCCGGAGAACAGGTAGACTAAATTCTGGTGCCTGCTAAAAATGGTAATGTTACATGTGCATATTTCGCATATATTTCCAAGTTGTTAGGAGTTGTCTTGTACACATGCAGTGAATAAGTTAGATTAAGTTGGTTATGGTCGTAAAAAATAACGACGTCAGGATTTTATGTGCATATTGTAGAATTTATACGATCTTATTCAATTATCATATTCACGGAGTTAAATATATGCTGTCTCATAGATATGTCATATAGAATTAAGCCAATACAAAAGTAGGATTTTTAATACTTCATGTTTTAATGTATTTCATAAAACGAGAAAGTTGCAAGGGGGCACGTGCCTTTTT
The DNA here is from genome assembly GCA_916613615.1 of Steromphala cineraria. Taxonomy (NCBI): domain Eukaryota; kingdom Metazoa; phylum Mollusca; class Gastropoda; order Trochida; family Trochidae; genus Steromphala; species Steromphala cineraria. The sequence goes on along the minus strand of OU744736.1, from coordinate 21,917,166 downwards.
GTCTTAGAAACGCTAATCATATACTTAAACGGGCAGTAGCACCTATTAGTAGGAATATGAGGTGATGTCAGGAAAATGAAAATAAAAAGTTTCAATTGAAAGATAATGTATTTAAACTAAATGAAGCATTAAGAAATCAAATATATAATGTAAAGTTCACCAATGGTATTCCTGCCAAAATGGCCGCCAATATAATTTATTTATTCTTTATAATTTGTTCTCTGACTATGGATGATTGGTTTCTGAAATGCGAATTTTGACACTATCAAAATGATAAACTTAGCATTAACGTAAATTATCAATGAAAATTAAAAATATAAAACTTTAAAAACGTGGTACTGTCCCTTGAAAGAAAATAATTATTCTGAATATCGGTTTTTATATGTGTATAGGGGTTGTTGTTTATCCAAAGGTCCCTTTTTCGTGAACATCATGTTTTGGGAAATAATATATCATCTGTCTTAAAAAATTCCCCTATTGATATTTTATTTCTCATCTGGTTCAAGTTCTTCCGTATTTTACGATAAGGAAGCAATTCATTTGCTCGTAAAATCTCATGTTCTTCAAATAGTGGAGGATAGTTTATATCTTTCTTGTTAACTTCTGGTGAAATACTACACAGAAAGAATTCTCGAAATGTCAACAGATCCGAATATAATAAATCATATGGGGCATTAGACATACCTTCATCATCGATACTTTTTAATGTTTACACGTGACGATACCATCATGAAGAGAGGAAATATTTCTTAAAACATATCCGACACCAAGTACATGACATTCTTATCTGAACAATGTGAACAGACAATAATTTATCCAAGATAAAATATTATTTTCGACAGTTGTTACAAATTCTTATATAGAATGAACCAAATTATAAAATTATTTTGAAGATTTTCTTACGTTGGACCTTCCAAACCCGACACCGCCTTCCCAATATCTCTAATTGTTAATGCAGTGTCAGGTATATGCATAGGACAATCTGACGGCAACGCCAAATAATGTGAATTATCTTTTATATTTTCTATCAATTTTATTGTCATATGAATGATATGATCAGTAATTTGACACAAAAAGAGATAAGCTATATGCAGCGAGTTTTGGACTTGAATTTATATATCCATTTTGTAGAGTTCTTTTCGCTGTTTAATATATACGTGCCATACAGTTCTTCACAGGTAATAGCTACTTCATCAAACATGACTATGTACGTGATTCAAAATACCTTTCAAATATACTATCATTATTTTTAAATACAAATAATAAATGTTTTTAAAATGACATATTTACGCCGATATGACGACATGAAGCTTATTTTGTTCTGAAAAAGGTTAGTACAACATCATTCTCTCCCCACAGAGGCAACTCAGTTATACCGGAATTAGCCTCTGTTCTATTACGCCTAGATCCTGGGGTTCCGGCAGATTGCCCTAGCGGCAAAAAGTTGTAACTTGAGATAGCTCCCTTATCTGCAGCCAATGAAAACACCTTTTGGATATCAACGACTTTGGGAATTCTCAACGGTCGTACAGTGACTTTCGAAAGCATCATGCCTTTAGGTTTATTTTTCATTAACAGTGTGAGAGGGAAAATATTTAAAAATCAGATATGGATAGGGTTTTTCATTAGAAACATACTGTTTTAAAATTGTGTAAATTGTTCTTTGTTTTATGATAAATTTTATTTCAATAATTTACCAAATAAAAACTAATGAGAAGGTAAAAAAGCGATGTTTTGTAGAAGGAAGAGTTATCTCCCCTGAATGCCGAACCACCGGGAATAGCCGGGAGTAGCCGAGCATTTGCGAATGACCCCTTTTGAAACGGCGTCGCTGATTGCATAACTAACTTCGATTGCCTCCAATCAGATTTCTACTTTTCTGTCCCGTGTACTAGCCGTAATAGAACAGAGGCTAATTCAGGTATGACTGAGTTGCCTCTGTGGGGAGAGAATGCTACAACATGTGTAGTTTTTAAAGAGCATGACAACCCTGTTATTCAAACAAGATGATTAGTCTTGAAGCAGCACTTAAAGCAAACAGTCGAGGCGACTAAACATAAACTGATGTATAAACTGTATTAATTCAAGTAAACCTTTATCCTTTATAAATACCTTTTGTTCAACGTGGTTCTAAAACAGACATTATTATTGAGCAAATTTCATTTTATTGTATTATAAATTATTGTACTTTTCTTGCAGGACCTTTTTACAGCAGGATGGGTTTATTCTGGTTGTTGTGTAAAAACAGCTTATTTTAATGTAACACACTAATTGTCAAGAGCTAAATAAAACAGCATTTCAAAAAGTCCTCATATTACATTATTATCAAAAGGATAAGGTTCGATTATAGTTAATTAACTTTCATCTAACGTAAGATAAATTAAGATCATAAGAAATAAAACTTGGGCTTGATTTTCGTCATTTTTGTTCACTTATTTGCGTATTCTAGGGCAAATACATGTATCATGTAATTTAGAATGTCTTTGGGGTACCCTAAGATTGCGAAATGAAACGGATAAAGTTGAAATTTCACTACATAAGTAAAGACACATTTTGCCTTACCATATTACCGTACAGTTATCCGTAATAATTTTGGCAGGTTATTGAAGTGACCAGCGGTAAAAATTTTGAAAACTATTTATATTTGTGTTTATAAAATCCTTCATAAGTGTATTAAGCAACAGCTTTCGGCCTAAGTAATATTTGTTCCTCTGAAGTAAGTCATGATCATGTAATGTTGCTGTTAATATTCTCAGAGAGTCTATATGGAATGTTGTAATTGAAATTTAAGAAAATCGGAATTTCAAAACTATGACCCCATCATTTAAAACCATGCCAAATTTTAAAATTCTTCAAACATTCAAAATTCAAAAATAAGGTTTAAGATAAGTAATTTTACACATGGACAATTAGTGATTATTTGTCAGCATTGATGGAGGTATTTGACTGACGTCCAAACGAAACCCAAAGTACATATGTTTGCACTAATATACACTAGCATATTAACAAACTTAAGGTTCAAAGCTGTATTGCTTTGCCTTCATATGTAACTGGCATACTTCATCATATGAATTATAAAAAATCTCACAGACACATACACCTCAACTTATTGGTCTTTGTGTGTCTTAATAATGCTTATATTCCGTTGCATTGACACAATTTTCTTTCAATCACTTTTTAAAACAATTTTTACATGTATAATTGAATCAAAATGTCAGCGCTCAATTTCAACTTTACTAGATTCGTTTGATTAGATTTCACCTCAGACATGTTGAAGAACTACAAGATTTAAGATTTCAAAGTTGACAATATATTAAACGATCAGCTTTACGATTTTACGACATTTGGTAATATCATCTTGTCTATGAAGATATAAAGAACTCTGGTTACATTAAGTAAATACGGTAAACTACATTTAGAATGTCACAGTCTAAGTAAATGTAATCTCAATAATACTCGCTAAACTCCCGATATTGAGTCTAGCCAGATACAGTAGCTACCATATTATTACATTTAAGAATAGATGACATCATTAACGTTGCTTTTCCGAAAATAATAACCGAATTCTATGATCTTTTATTTATTCGCCCCATCTCTCATTAAGGGGGTAAATACGTAAAGAAATAAGGTTTGTTCCATGTTATGTAAAAACAACGGTGAATTCAGAAACCGACAATCCTATTACTATGCTGTTTCACGGCCGATCATGAGTGAGCGGAATAGTGGATCGTTTGCGCTGTCAGCTGATGTTATTTGTCCAACGTTATCATTTTATGTAAACAACATGTGTACATCAAAGTGCAAATATATATGAACTGGTGATAAGATTACTTATATATTATTGTCCCTAATGAGCACACATGTTAAAGAGATGGTGATATAAATGTTTCTTCATGGATTTAAGGTAAACTTCTTTTTACTCTTTTTGAATTTAAATGAAAATGTAAACAAAATATGTTCTTAAGAAACCAACCAATGAAATACTTGCATGAGAGATTATGAAGCGTCTATTTCTTACTGTGATGATTTTCGATCAATATATTAACTGTCTTTTTTATTCAATTTTGTGTTTGACACAATGTTATAAATTTTATTTTGTAAATAGTTAGTATCTACATGACATTAAATGATTTTTGACATTATTCACATACACATGTATAATGAACCCTTTCTGCCCGATATCAGTCGGTATACATGTGGTCACAAATTGAATGTAATAAATTTTATTTTGTAAATCGTTAATATCACGATGACATTAATTGCTTTTTGATATTATTCACATATAATGAACCCCTTTTACCCGAAAATATCATTCGGTGTACATATGGTCTCTGAAGTTAACACTTTTAAAGATCAACTTATTAACTAATCTCAATTTCTCAAAATAAATAACATTGAAGCTATTTAACGTCCCAACCTTTTAATGTCTAGAAATATAGTGATCGAGATAAATATATGAATATCAACTATCCATATATTTCTCTTGATACTTAACAATCCATGTTCTAAATTGCCGCTCACAGAAGTATGAGAAGTTACCAGATGCATTTTGTTTACGTCTATGACCATAAAAATCTCAACATTAAGGTTGATTGTTATATGACTTGTTATTATATATACATAATTTGTTATAGATAAAACATATTCTGTTATTTAAAGTGTCACGGCTATAATTGCCCAGTACTTTTTAAAATGAAAGCAATAAAAAACATTGCAACAATATTCTTGATGGCAGTAATAGCCTAAAAACGTAAGAAAATGAAAAATGAAGATTTGTCTCGTATCAATAGCTACAATTTGTTAAGAAACTCAACTTTGAATTCAAGACAGGGACATATTTTACATTATTGATCTATATACCTGACAGACACAACAATTTGAATGGAAATGCTGTTTTGAACGAATTTGTTTAGACGTAAATCGAGGAAACATAGCGCAAGCAGCAACCCTACAAATTATTTCAGTTATGTATACTCACGAGCAGAAGAAAGTTACCACATATTCAACAACAAATACTTTAGTCAGAGGAGGGCGACACTAAATCACAATGAAACCCACGTTTCTTGTAAATGAAAACTATTTTTTTAATGTCACATATATTTTAAAGTCAGTTCAAATAATTCTGAGTTTTGAAAAAGCTTTTACAAAATAATTTGATGTCGAAATAACTGAAATAGAAGTTAAAATTTTGTTATGAAGTGTAAAAATTTAATTGATACAATTTGTCAAAATATGAATAACCTCGATAATCAATTTTTTAATATTCCACGACAAGCAACGTGTTTTACTCTCCTAAACCCTTGGGCAAAAGAAACGCTGGGTATTTTTCAAACAAAGGATAAACAAATAATGCATGTCGTGTAATTGCAATGTCGAATGTGTTTCATAAAAGAGTATTTTGAGAATTATCTCTCATAATTTCAGCCATGATTGCATGACGTTTTTTGTACTGTGGTTGTCTAAACACTGTTAGGGTGCGAAAATCGCTGTTTTCAAGTACTTTTTTTGTAATAAATATTGAAATTAAATTTGAATTTTGGAAATGTATATGAGAAGGTTATTTGAGATGTTGTTAATGAAAAACATCCACTTTGACATGTATGCACTTACGTGTTTTCGTTATATAACGTCTACAAATATGCAAAAATGACCACATTCGCTCTCCTATCTCGCTTAGTTTGGAAAGGCGCCATGCAAAGTCATCAACAGAAAATGATTCAAACAAGGCAAATATAATATAGTTGACTTCTAAGGAAACTTTGCCACTTTCTTTCATTCATATTTATGTTACATGAAATAAAACATCAAGACATTTATGTTACCAGCGTTTCTTTTGCCTGTGAGTTTATCTCATCTAGCTTAGGAAGTCTTAAAAAGAAGTTTTTTCTTAGAAACTATTGTTTTAAGATCTATTAGTTACATGTTATATAGTTGGCTTCTAGACAGCACTGTAGGCTTGTGCCAGCAGGATATATCACGCATGAATTGAGTTTGGAGGGACTTTCTTTTACTCGTGAGTGTATATTTATTAAGTTTAACAACATATATTTACGACTGGACTATTATATGTGTATACGACAACCCTCTTCTAATGTGTACACTATTTACGACTGTCCATATGTACAATAAACGTTATGGTTAAAATGGTCTAACAGTAACCTTACTTGAAGTCGAGAGTTAAAATACAAAAAACAACTAAAATTCAAAAGATAAGAAAATTTCATGAATACATCAATCCCTTTTTGAGGGGACAATTAAAGTTAGGTTGTGCAATCATAGTTTTGGCTACTGAATCATTCCACTAAACTCTCCCCAAAGAAGCAGATCAAGTCATAAAAAATGTTGATTAAGCCTCTGTTATATTACGCCAACTTTGTGGGATAGAATGTGAGATGCTTGATTTGGGACAGTCAGTGTTAGTTGTGCAATCAGCGACGCTGTTCTTAAATCATCAATTTGGCTACTGAATGATGGCAATGGCATTATTATATAAACAACCCTTTCCATGCGAGAAGCGTTGTCATTTGATAAAGAAATGCAAATGGATTTTGATGCAATTTTCTTCCGCCAGGGAAAACGGCGCAATAGAACAGAGGCTATCAACATTTTATGACTTGATCTGCCTCAGAAAAAGTAACAATTATCTTTTGTTTAAATAAACATTCCGGTTTTTTTTCTGAACATTTTATTGTATTTATATGAAAATCTTTAATTTTGACCCTATGCCCCTTAAGGGCCATGTTTCCACTATACCATACACAATTAAATTTTTATATATTGTATAGATATTAGTCCTAAAAAGCTTATTTCAACAATGTATTCTGTTAAAAAATTATGTTAGAAATAATGATTTTAGATAGAGGATTATGAGGAGCAGTCTAACAAACTTCTGTTAATCAGCTTTATTTCATTACTCAAACAACATCTAGAACGAATGCCACCTTAAGTGATCATCAATGTAAGCTAGGATATGCTGTTCATTATCAACCAACTGTTCCGATCTTTGTCTTTGTTCTGTATTATAGTATCGATCCTTTCTATGCAGGGATTCCACAGTTGATTCAAGTAACAACGGTTTTCATGATATCTTCAATATTGTTTATTTTATTCTTCACAATTTATCGATTCTAAATTGCAACCTCTTTTGACAGAAAGATCATAACCATTAAACGCCATTATTGTACTACCAAAGGGCCCTTTCTGTCAAAGAGCAATAAAAGAGGTGTTGGTTGTGTATACAGAGATAATTAACCACGCAAATAATTCTCCTACCCACCAAACACTTTCCTCTTCTTCATCATTCAAGACATCTATCAACACCCACATTTGGGTCACGTGATGCGGGGACGGCGTCAAGCGTTGTTTGTTAAACTGCTCCTGCAGCCTCAAAGATATCTCCAGAATAGCTTATATTATAAAGCTTGGTGAGTGGACAGCCTTTCTGCGCCAATACCGTACACGTGCCGGACACCAAGGTAAGATGTTCACTTGCTCCTTGCTGGTGTTTGCTTTCAGTGCTGTAAGATGCTTTTCGTTAAGGTTGACTTTGCTCTTGGTATCTGCTGAATGGTATATATTTTGATGGTGTTTTTACGATTTATTAGGAGGGTGTGGTACGTTTGATTGTAAGCAGGGTCAGAGGGCTCAAGGAATCAATAGTATTTGCCTAGATATTTTCTGTTATCGGCATTGTTCTTATTGTGGATTAAACCTGATATATTTCTTATGTTAAACCCAAATTGTCATATTTGCATATTGTCATTTCAAACGTATATTTGAACAATAATATGAGTAAAACATTTGATATGAAATACGTTTAGAAAAGTTTTATACCATTTAAAGTAAAGGATATGTGTAAAATGTAAAATCGTGAAAAAGGCTCATAACATGCAAGCGGGAGACTTTTGCAACCAGTTCTTATGAGGCAAGTTACCCGTTGATTTAGTTGTTTTTATGTTTTAAGTTAAATAAATATTTCATGTAAAATTGTGTTTGTAGAATGTCAAACAAGGGTCAAGAATATTTCTAATTTGTTGCTAAATTTGTTAGTCACCTTGACAAACTACAAAATTCTTCAATTGGTCGACATCAGTATGATATACCTGTTGTGAGGAATTTGCATATGTGGTATGTATAAAAAAGATAGGGGTATTGCAGAATTGTAGATAGAAGGTTAAGTGACATTTGTTAATTGTTGATTCATACAATTAAGAAAAACTTACTGTAGCAAGAAGAATGAAGGGAAAGAAGCCATGGGCAACTTGTTGAATATGACACGATTATTGTATGACAATGTATCGACATGGCATCAATCATGATTTTATCCTGCGAGAGCGTTGGTGATGGCGTGTCTATTCTGTTGAACGAATTCTGACCAGAATTCATGTATGTAGGAATGATTTACATCTTTTTGAATACTGTAAGATAACTGAGAATATGAGAAACTAGGACAAAATACATTACTTTTTTCAAATATCAGGCTACTATCAATTTTAAATTATGATAATGTTCAACAATATGTTTTTAAATTTGACGGAATTTGTTTATTAGGAAAATTATTTGTTTAATACGTAATTGAATCTGTGTAATATATTTATACATTAAACTTATTTATTAATCATTATTAAGATGATAGGCTAATGCTTTATACCACACTACTACCGTACATCTCAACCTAAATTCGTGTTGTGTAAACATAACTGTACCTCAAATAAATACATACATTTCTACTGGATAGAAGTCATATGCCTGACTCTTCCTGTTGCATATCCTCCACATGTTCCAATGGCCTTGCAATCAAATTGTCTGTTATTACAATTGTAGATATACCCACACTTTCTTAGGTGTATCGCTCAATACACCTCCTCTTTGAATCGTGGGTCTTCGAGGCGTAGCGTAAACATTCTTAATTTTACCATTCTCTCCCCACAGAGGCAGATCAAGTCATGTTGATTTAGCCTCTGTTCTATTACGCCGAAATCCGTGGGTTCCAGCAGTTTCCCTGGCGGAAAAAACTTTCATCTCAATACATTTGAATTTCTTTATCAAATGACAAGGCTTCTCGCGTGGTAAGGGTGGTTCATATCAAAGTGCCTTTGCCTTATTTCAGTAGACAAAATGATGATTTAAGAACAGTGTCGCTGATTGCACAACTAATTCTGATTGCCTCTAATCAGGCATCTCCCATTCTATCCCACAAACTCGTCGTAATATAACAGAGGCTTAATCAACATGACTTGATCTGCCTCTGTGGGGAGAGAATTTAATTTTACAAGTCCGTTAAATTGCAAACGTTGAAGATAACTTCAACTGATTAAGTGTAGGTTTACAATAAACGGCAGGTTTATTAGAAAAGTAGAGGTGTACGGTCTTTACACTTACAGTTAGAACAATAAATACATTAGCAACGAGGTCGGAAGTAGGATATACTTGTAAAACTACACTTGTAGATTACATAAGGTAATTTGATTGATGAATATATGCCATGAAATGTTTTATACATGTAGGTGCGTGTGTCACTAATAAACCGAATGAATTGTAGATGTGGATGCACATAACTATGCATAATTATCTGCTTACATTGCATTTCTCCCAGTATTGAATACAAACTCTTTGGAAATTATGTAATCCAAGGACATATTTTGAACATCAGATTTACCTTAACCCTTAGCATTTTCATCTTTGTTTCAATTAAGAATAGTGTGCTTAACTTGACAAATGAAAATGTCTAACTACAAAATCCTTTTAAGTTTAAGTTTAAATTTGTATGTGTCGGGCGTGAATTCCAAATTGACACAAAAATTAATTCTATTATGAATTGCATTATTGAAACTCGTTGTCACAACAAAAACAAAATTATTCTGTATAAGTTATACCATGTATCATGCACATTGTAAGAGATTATTCTTAGTGCTCGACTGTAAAATGGTGTTTGATCTTAGTCAACACGTTAATAAAGGACAAGAAACTCAAAAGTTGAAAACAAATTGAAAATGTGATATATTTAGTTATTGTCTTCACGCCTATGTTAGCTTAGATTAAGAGCGCTTTCATTTTTTTTCCACTTATAACGCTGAGCATGCGATGAAACTCGTAGGTACATGTACCTGATTGAACTGCGAACCATCTGTGATACTGCACTGCATTTAATGGTAGCATTTGACCAAAGTACACTCCATGTAGATGTTACGTGGGGTTCGAACCCAGGACCCGAATTTCAAATCTGCCACTTTATTATCGACCTTCATTTTCAATCACGATTAATAGAAAAAGAATCGACTGACATGTATGCGAAACATGTTACTGTAAATCAACTTACTTATTCAACTGTATTGCTGAAAATTTTGAAACAATTGAGAACGATTTTTTAAAATTTCAATTTTTGTGTTATTTCTGCATTAATTATTTATACATCATTTATAAGCACCAAACATCTCAAAATGAAGCGTTAATAATTAATATCCATAAGTTAAGTAATCCTCATCATATTTCATCCGGTGAGGTGAAGGCCACGGTAATATGACTGTATAATGTAAAACAAGGATAAACCTATAGAAATATGCTGTACCTCCAGTGGATCAATATAAAGTAACGATGCCAATTAGAAAGGTTCGAGTAGCACGCTAGTACTCTCCATATAGCATATATCATTAACTATATGGAATGTCGTAACTGGCATATGTAGTTCTTCTATCATGTTAATAATGTTGAGTTAAGATGTAGCATATAGGGATTGTGTTGAGTTGCGGTTAAGTAAGTGAGTGAGTTGCGGTTAAGCGCCGGTTGGGTAGTAATGCAGCTATTAGCGTCGATAATATACGGATTTAGATTACTTATTATTACAAACTGTGTGCAACTTAATTCAAACTATTTCAACAATTTAGAGTTTATGCTGTTGAAAGATATGTCTAAAGTGCTAATAAATCGACCAATTCCAGCTTTTGATAAAAATACAACCATAATAATAAGGAAATAAATAATTATAAGGGCCCATTTGATTTGAACTAATTGATCAATAGACACGCTTAAAGCGCACAAATTCTAAGATTGGATAGACTGACTGCAATGTGGATGAGGTGCCTTTTCCAATACAACATAGTGAACAACAACAGTATCCGTCCAGGTCGAAATTGTATTACCTCCCGAATGATTCCGACCCCGGGCCATTATTGCGGGAAAACAGCTTGCCAACTACTAAACTGCTTCAAATAAGATTTCAAATGATAATCGTACTTGATTTGTGATGGTTTAGAGTTGCAGCATTAACATCAATATAGGAGGAAAGCCTGCAACCCAATTTTGTTAATGCATTGTGGTGAAACCTCCGAGCACCGGGTGGGACAAACGATTTATGGTGCTACTACTACATAAGGCATACCGTGCCAGATGTAGAATAGTCCCTCATAGCAGAAAATGGGACTATGAAACCGAACGCCTTGTCTGAACTGAACTGAACTTTATACATATATGAATGCATGAGGTGAGGTTAAATAGGGTTTATCGCCCCTTTCAAGAGTATTTCCCTTATATCGTGGCGGCTACTATTTTTGCAGAGAGAAAGCCAGCAACACTATTGTGACTATCTATCGTGGTGAAACCTGCGAGCATCGGCTGGAAGTAGCCAACCATTGACGGTACTACGCTGAAAGTCAGTGTAGCATTGCACCCAAACCTGACTCCGTGTAGAACAGTTTTGAATACATGAATATATATATACATTATTACATGACACAGTATCATACAATGAAAAGCTGACTTATCATTTTAAGGTTAAACATGCTAGTTCTTAAAATAGGACAAATAATTTTACAAAAAAATGAAAATTTTCTTGAACTTCCTAGCCTATTGGTATTGAAAAGAGTGTTCATTTTGTACAAATGTGGTCTAATATAAACATATTTTTTAAACTTTTACTTTCTAACTATAATTTCGGACATTAAAAAAAAGAAAGAAATTAATTCCCAACATTAGTATAATTACAAAGGATACATATCCTGTCATTTACAGGGATTCGTCGCTGTGCTATCCCTTTTTCATGTGATAAATCCATACAACCACGAAACCACAAAAACGTCTATGCCAAGATGTTCATCGTATAACAAATTATTACATATAAAATATGAGAAATTAGTTTTTGTTAAATCTGTTTTAGATCAATCAATGAATACAACTGTATTGATGATATAGATGAATTCATGTAATAAAATGTCCCCCACAATTCTATCGTAGCACGTTATTTGTCATTCTCTCCCCACAGAGGCAGATCAAGTCATGTTGATTTAGCCTCTGTTCTATTACGACGAGTTTGTGGGATAGAAAATGGAGATGCCTGATTGGAGGCAATCAAAATTAGTTGTGCAATCAGCGACGCTGTTCTGAAATCATCATTTTGGCTACTGAAACAAGGCAAAGGCATTGTGATATGAACCACCCTTTCCATACGAGAAGCCTTGTCATTTGATAAAGAAATTCAAATGTATTGAGATGAATGTTAATAACTTCAACTTAATTATGTACATATGTACATGTAATGCTCATATCCATAACCACGGTGTCTGTTAAAAGTTGATGGAAGATTTTGTAGTTTCCTTCGTCAAAGACCTCACTCATGTTTTATGAAGTAAAGCATATTGACAAGTAAGCTTATCTGAAACAGATGACACAGGAAGGGGACATACTTCAGAGCTTTAGTCTACCCAGTCTGTCACGATACATGGTATATATGTAGGACTTAGACCTATGGCGGGTCTCAAATCCGTGGCTGATTTCCAAATCTATGGCGAGTTAGATTGTTTGGTTGTTTCTTGACGTCATGTATAGTGACGTCATTGAGGGACGACGTAATAATCGCTAACTGTCCGCGTCGCATTGTCGATATGGATCCAATGGTTAAAACAGATAGTCAACAAATATCTAAGTACTAAAAAAGTAAGTCTAACGAGAATCCAAGGGCTAATTCCCAAAAGATGTTAATTCAGTGGCGAACATATTGTTGAATTAGTTATTAACCAATTGCAGAGTTAGGCGTATAATACAGTTGAGTACATTTAGGAAAGCCAGCTGAAAATCTCTCATCACAATCAATATAAAATCCGCCACAGATTTTGATAGGTACGGCAATTTTCCGTGCATTTGAAAATCTGCCATGGATTTGAGGCCTGCCATGGATTCGGGTCTTACATATATGTATATATATTAAAATTTTTGAATAATACTGGATTTAGTTGACGCAAGAGCTCATCGAAAACTCCTTTTTATATAACAAACCTTGCTCACTTCGAGTTAAAAGATGAAAATAAACTATATTTTCTGCAGCAATTTTGTGATAAAATGATGTTGTGGTATATGAAACTAATAGATACCTGAGACAAAATATAAATGCTTTTCATATAAAGCTCTTATGAATACAATAGACAACCTATGCCATAATGTATTATTTGTCCATGAAGCTGTCTTTATTATGTTCCTGAGAATCTTTGTTTACAGTTTTCATTAGTCAAGCCCAAGCGTACAGCTCATAAATACACTAGACAACCTATGCCATGATGTATTATTTGTCCATGTTATTCTGTTCCTGAGAATCTTTGTTTACAGTTTTCCTTAGTAAAGCCTAAGCGGCGTAATCCACATCATATGACAGAAGGACCACTACAATGATGATAAATACCTTACTGAATCAATAATCAGGTTCTCGCTGGAACACACCTGTCCTGTCAGATCGATACATAGCCCCCTGATGTCTCTACTAAAGGTAGCGTAATGGTCCTACTCTTATCAACAAAGGTAGTAAAACAGGTGCTTCAACAACAATAGACTCATAACCTTCCGCTTTCCTCTAAGTTATTGCTAATATCAATTAGGAAATATACCATTTGAAGACTATATCACAAGGACAAAGTTTACTAATGTACATTGAGAATGGAGGAGGAGACACGTTGATTTGAAAGTATCTCATATTGATGTATTATTATGTCCATTTTGGTTGACAGTTCGTTCTATGAATGTTATAGAAACATAATGATTTTCTCTAGATGATTACTAACGTCATATAATATAAACTGCACCTTTGAACTAAATTTACTGCGTCAAACTGTATTTATAAACGATAAGTAAATGTTGAAAAGGTTTCAAATTCAAACATTTTATCAAAACAAATAAAGAATTGACAATGTCTTAAATACAGTATAATTCCATAATCGTCTTTTTATTCAATGTTTACGTGCATACATAATTATACATTGCATTTTAGGAGACACTAAATCGACATGTCAACTTTAAGTGTTTGTTTTGGTTGGTCATAAAATGTAATGTTTATGATGCAAAGAAGTTGTAAAAGCAGGAAATGTTGAATTTAAGGAACCACTCAAACATTACGAAATTTTTTAATAATCAAATTGGCAGAAGCTCGTCGCAAATGACATCATAAACACTTAATCATTGACAACATATTTAAATAAGATCACACTAAATAAACATTAACGTTCTCCCATTATTAAGCACTGCTTCAGAAGGATTCGAGGAAATGCGTGATCTTTTCTCTATTGTTGACCTTGAAATAAGCTGATCAAGTAAGCTGATGAACTATCTTTAAATTGTTCCAGAAGGGAGAATCGATACATGTTTCACAAGTTGGTATAAGTTCATTGCACGAAATATGTAATGTCGAATAGATCTATTTGTAAATGGCTGACTGCAGTAAACAAACAATTCTAAACCACGATCAACCTTGAAAAAATGTATCGCAGATTCCGGATATTGCGTCATCAAAATGATGTATTTCCTGGATGTTTTTAAGATACATGTAGTTGCAAATTGCGATTATCATGATATATTTAAATTGATATTCAGAAAGAAATATGCCTTTAAATGTTAACTTTCACAACTAAGATACAGAAACAATTGTTGAGTCACAGTTTCACAAGTGCTTAATATATCTTATATTTTCGTAAAATATCACAACCTTAATACTTTTTAACATAATACAAACATCGTACTTCATAGAGGCACAACATAAAACCTTTAGTACAGTTTTTCAAGTTTTATTGCGATAGCTTAAACTAGCTTTTTTCACTTTACATCATTGCATTAATGAAAAAAATTAACCGAAACCAATCGATCATAACACCAATCCTTGTTGAAAATGCAGAAATGTCAATAAAATGATTTCGAAATTATCGCAACAATAAAAAAACATTCTGGCAAATTGTCGTTTAGATGATTAAACTATAAGTATAAGTAGTATAATAAAAGTATGATCGTATATTCAACTTTGAAGAAAAAATTCGGACATATTTCAAAACTGAAAAAACTTCTTACGTTTGAGAAAAATGTATTGATATAAGAGATATGTAACAACAGCTGTTTGTTCATCTTATTAGTTGAAAAAAGTAGACTTAAAAAAACCTTCGGTTTAACTATTACTGACGGTTCGTCAACTCAAGTATTATCACTGTAATCTTGGGGGATTTAGAAATCTAATAAATGTCACCATGCCAGTTTACCAGACATTTAATAGCTACTTTTGCTCATTTCTTTTCTTTTTTCAAGAAAGTTTGGACAGCGAGCTAATACTGGATCACTCCACAACAAACATATGCGAGCATACATCTTATTTTGATATGGTTTGACAGGTATCAATTATGAAAATGTGAGCAAGAAAAAAGATTCAAAAGAAACGTAGTGTTTAACAGAGGTTTAGCAAAGTACCACTTTTTGTTATTTCTCCTTTGTCCATTTGCTTGTCTTTATTGGCAGCGGAAATACTAAAAAAATCGAGACGTTAGACATGCCAATTCACTTCATTATATCATTTGATTTGTTATTCTCTTTCCGGCTCCTACGCGTTATGTACATTCATGTCAATCTAAGACCTTGGAGGGACTAGACAATATGACCTTATGGCACATATAACATTATGATCTTCTGCAATGAATAACAATAGCGTTCTCTACACTCATACATTCAACGATATTCGTAAATATCACTGTGACCCGACACGTCATTCTTAACATGTCAATGATATCAAGAACTGGCTGCAAACATCGCAAAATGAATGTGTTGAATATGTCATATTGTCACAATACGGCTGTCTGAACCTTTCCGTAATGGTCCATATTGAATAAATGTAGTTGCCATCGACTGCGCTACCGCCCCTCTGTCATGTACACCTAATCATAAATCTTCAAGTGTCATTTTCAAGGACCTATTTAAACTGACGCTTTCTTTTTGTCCCCTAACCAGACGTTTACATGGTGACGGATAAAGAATATATTTTTCTTTACGCCCTATCCTGTCACAATAAAACGTAGTTTTCGGATACCTTACTTTTCTTCAGACAATGTCCATTTTTTATTTGAACAGTATGCAAAATGGACTTCATATGTGTAGTTAGTCTGAAAGCATATTGTTTTTTATTTGTTCAACGTGTAGCTTATATGATATCAAAACATCAATTTTTTTTAGTTATGTACATAGAGTTGCTCTAGGTATTCATTTCATTTAAACGAAAGAAATGTGATCTGACATGTACAACGAATATAGTAGAAAACACTCATACATGTATGCATTCGGGGTCGTACATTGGTGAAAATAGTTAACGTTAGCGTAAACTTCTTATGCTTTCTCAATTATATACCACCCTTAGTGTTTCCGTAGCTTCCTTTTGCACACCATCACTCTGAAATTTGGTGTTCAATATATGCAAATTATAAATTATTACAGTATTATCTGACGTACGTTTCCAACGTTCCATGCATATTTTCCTATAGTTATCTGTGGTATCATAAACAGAAAAACATCAATATAAACATGAAAGTCATAGATACTTCAACGGAATCTCTTTTGAATTGCTTTGCTTTTAGTACTAGATTTTATAAGAACAAATGATAGTAATTGATAGTAATTGAGACGAAACCCCTTAACAACATCAGTTCTTTATCAAGGGATCGAAATTTAATGTAAAACGTTTTCAAAATATTTGAGTTCTCTAAAACTACATGATGAAATGTTCAAGAGAAATCAGTTTAAACTGAACCTGTCAAGTTCAATCTGATAAATGCTTTATAACTGTTACGTCCAATTAACCAATATTATTAGAGCTCAAGTCTGATTTAAACGATGCTTGACACTAAACATCAGCTGTGATGTAAATTTCAAACGGATGTCGATTTCCTTAAAACAAGCAATTATGCTCTCAAACGAGAAATTAAAAGAATCATCCTGATTTAAAATAATTGAACACTTTGTTGTTCATTATTGTTTCAAGTATGCAATGTGAAGAAACTGTCAATATTGCTTTAAATTCTAATCTTTAGATATTGATGATATGGATTTTGGAATTTTCTAACCGTCGTAAAAGAACTTTTGACATCCACTATTTTCAATGACAAACACATAACGCTGATGAAAGTTATAAAAGATGAAACTGCTTGTATTTTATGAATATTTCGTATTGAAGATTTTTTTAACAAACGGGCTAAAACACGCTCAACATGCAAAACTAATAGCCAGTGTTTAGACATTTTCCTACACTTTTAGAATTTGAACGTTAACGTACAATCAAATAATAACCCCCACGATTTAATAATCAATTCAGTTTGACTATGTAAGTACTTTGCCAACATCTAAATATACAAGAAAATCATAGATTATACGAATAAAGACTCCTGACTGGTATATTAACTTGGTTGTTCTGAATTCATACAATATTTTCTTCTTTCACGTTTTGTTGAATTCTATAGACATATGGGTTTATCATTTTAACAAACAATTTTGATCCGCTAAATACCAAGCTCCTTCGCATTATTCACACATATATATTAACACAGCTTCTTAACCGAAGTGTTTTCAGTACTTATTAAGTTAGTGCAAACATTATGTTTGATGGTGTTCTCTTAAGTTCGACTCATTCAATCAACCTTGTATCAAAAGTTATACTTTTTGGAGAAATCAATCTTACATCCGTTTGATACTCATAGTGATACGGGAACATATTTAGCAGTGATTTATACAACAGTGTGTCCCAAAATGCAAAAGAAACTCTTTTTTCTTGATTATCATTTACATTTGTCATTTCGAAATAACTATTGTAAAATACGGAAGGTATATAATTATGTTTACCTTTATTAACGTTTTTGGCCGAAGTTTGTCCTAAGATATATTCACTATTATACATAGAGTAGAAAAAAAAATCTGAAACATTCAAAATGTCCAAAATCGATGATATTACCGACAAAATTTTGTTAAACAGCTCCATATGATAATATGATAATGTAATTCGTTTAAACCTATCAAAGCCTTCGGTAAGAGATTACAAGTTAGACGATTTCATGTTGTTGTTTGGTCAGTAGCACGTTTTTTAGACAATGAAATATTTTAAAATATTCACTGATGATTGTACGTTAATGCTAAATGTATTATTTTGATAGTGTCAAACATTTCATAACACAATCCAATCATCCATAGTCAGACGAAAAAATATAAAGATTCACACAAAAAACATTGCCATTTTTTGTGAACACCTTTAATTTATGTTTTGTAAGAAAAAGGAATCGCATGGCTAAACTTTACATTATATATTTGCATTATTACTGCTTCATTTAGTTTAAATACATTGTCTTTCAATCGGAACAGTTTATTTTCATTTTCCTGACATCACCTTATACTCCCCCTAAAACGTGCTACTGCCCCTTTAAAGTGAGCATTTACTTGTAATTCACCTCAAGTCAAGAGAAATCATTGCGATCGCAGTGGAAATGGAGAATTGATAATGCCAGGGGGTGATAGAAAGTTTGGCTTGAACACTTATCTCTAACCAAATAATGTCTACAAGCAATTTCTCCTAATCTTCAGCATTGATAGGTATTCATTTATCATGATCTATTGTATTCTTTTCACAACAGGATATTGTATTAAGGACGAAATTACCTGACTAGCTTCATGAACTATGTAATCTGTTAAGTGTCGGATGTTCCAACGTTTGATATGTATCTTTACACCTCCTTTTGGTTACTAAACTGAACTTGGAACCATTACAAAGCGAAAACAGAGACAGCGGAAAATAAACAATGAATATGTACAACTGTTGATAAATTACAATTGATTGTTCTAATCAACTGTCGAGGCTGACAATTGACATGAACGTTTTTCGGGAACTTATCAAATGTGTACAATGTACAATGGCAAACACATCATTGTTTCGATTTTGTTAACAATAAAGGGTTTTCATCAACGGACAATTGTTCATGGCTCCAAAATAATTGAACCCAGTTTTCTAAAAAATGTGGACAACAAAATTGTTGACATAAATATCTAACATTATTTTCAAAAATATTTGTAAATCATTATCCCATGCACGAAATGATTAACGTCGTAAAATATAATCTTTTTGTCAATAGTCAAAACACAGATTACCCAAACTAAGCAAATTACATTAGAATTTTGCCACTGTTTTCGATATAACAAAAGGATTGATTAGGATATGGTATTTATTTGAGAGTGTACTTATCATTGTGTTTGATTATATAAGAATGTGCCTGTTACAAAGTATGTAGAATAGATATCAGGTATCATTTTGTAAAAGTTATTTCATAAAAAAATATTTTTAAGTCACAAATACTATGTGAAATTGAAATTCGACCGTTTAACAAACGTTCAGACAAAGGCTCCTTACATTTCAAAATAACTTATATCAACTTCATTCCCAATTCGAAGTAATAATACGTGGACCTTGTCAAAATATATTGAAATCCCTCCCTTGCGACAGAGCCGATTTTAAAAATGACTTTGTTTTATTAAGTTGTCTAGTAAAAAATACGTTAAAAATAACATAAATGTTAAGATGTACGTAATCTTGCAAAAACTTAGGAAATACATTTATTCATATTAGAATATATGCTTTTGTCACAGACGAAAACCAGCCAGTATAATAACAATGTCACATTTGGTTTATAATGATAGACCTTGAATATTCTACCGTCATCTTATATTCAGGATGAGACAACATTGATTGTTGGTTGGGTTGAGCTCTACATTGTTCATGAGTCAACTTATGATGAAGTCTTTCTTATCTTGTAAAGCTGTTTACCAAAAGTTGGTTCACTTAACAGTGTATCGTGAGTAAGTTGCAATTGGGTTTAGTTGGACGTTATTAATTTCAGCAGAACTAACACAATATCACCTACTGTTCATGGATAAATAGCCCCATTCTTTAAGTTATTGCAGGAAGGTACGGTCTCTCATGCAAAATCGGGATCTTTGACATGACAAACATGTACATGTACATGTAGACAGAAGGGTCATATTGTGAACCATATTTTTTCTTAATTAAGAATGAGTTCCACATCGACCCTCTATGAAATCAGCACGAATTCATTGGTTTTGTTGAGAGGAATACATATGACCTTTTTAAAAAGCTGTCGATAACGAATGCACGATTAGGTAGAGAAAAATAAAAAAGTTTTTGAAATGGTGACCCCTGGTCACTTTACAGACCTGTATAAGCTGTTACGGTTAACTGTTAGGTATGACATGCAAATATGTTAACGTACAACTCTTCTAAATTTCATTTGTAAAATTTGAACACTATCTATCAGAGCATTATGATGGGCGGGATATCGCAGTGGTAACCGCGTTTGACTTTAAATCAAGAGGTCTGGTGTCGAATCCCGCCAGTCTGCAGTATAGAACTGTTATACACCCACTAAGGTCTGGGTACAATCCTTATCTGAGTTTAACCGAGGTACCACCATTGGTTCGCTATGTCCAGCCGATGATCACAGGTTTGACCCTGATGTTACCGGCTTTTTTCCCTGCAATAATAATTCCAGCCGTCAGTTAAATGAAATACCACTCGAAAGCGGCGTTAAACTCCACTTAAAGGCACAGTTTTATCGGGGTATTTTTGTGAAAACGAAATTCAAGGGGACATCGATCCCAGTATTACATATTATATTATTAGTACATGACTTTAACAAAGTCCAGTTGAAACCTGTTTCTTTTGATATTAATTCTATTGATTTACTTTCGACATTTTGGTAAAGAAGATCACACACTCGGTCCAATGAGAAGTGAAGCCATTCATCTGCACTACTACAGTGTAGTGGGAAAAGCCTTAAGCTTGCTACGCCATTATTAAGCATTGTTGATTAGTTTAACAAACGATAATTTGTAAATGTGCAGTCAATACATTAAGTCTATTTGAACTAAATTTCAAACTTTGTAACAGTACAGCCCTTTTTTCATGTCATTTTCACACAAATTAAAATGGCGGCCGGAACAAGATAGATCGGCCACTTTATTATAAGCAGGACAATAGAAACTTGTTATTCATATTATGAATGTATTCTTCTCGTCTCCGTGAGCGACGTTTTTCTATTGTTTTCATTTAGTTTATGTCTTGATTTGCTAGTGTTCCCAATATATTTTATCTAAAGCTGATGTTTGTGATCATTAAATCAATAACTGAAATGTTAACATTTGTAATAATCAGTAATTCCATTCATTAAAAATAAGTTTAAATGACACAGACTGTGAATATAACACTGAGGTCTTCTACCATTGTAATAAAGTTAACCGTGTTCAGTTCTTTAATGAGCCAAATTTACTAATACATGTCAAACAATTGCAAAGTATAAAGCATAAAGTAATATCCAAATTGCAGTTTGGTCGAGTTGACAAAGTTTATAAGATATTTTCAGATGTCAGTGGATTTTGTCTGAAGTTGATTCACAAGATATCAACTTTCTAATAAATGACACGATGTTTTGATCGTCCTTTCAAATCATAACTGAAAATGAAACAAGAATTGCTCTACAGATATTAACGCTTTTTCATTTCAACAAGATTAAAACTCCTTTACGTGATGATACATGACGTATGGTATCTTTGAAAATAAAATAATCTCATGTTTCGAATTTTTAAGTGTTGCGATTTGAATTTATGTTGACTCAAACTCCCTTTGATCAGCTTCAATTAAGAAGGAAATTCGTAATTTTCATGTACGAAATACTCTCCAAAATTGTCAAAGGTATACCTCAATCGAAACGTGTTTCGTTTCTCATAAAATATATATTTTTACAAGTGAAGAAGATCACTGATATCATTATAGTGATCAAATCTTAAAAAATACATTCATTGTATATTTTTCATGAATATACATTTTTGAATGAAATATCACCTTTTTTTGGCCTCTACTAATTTATAATCATTATCAATAATGAAATCCAATTATCCGAAGATGAAGAAGAAATACAAATATATGGATTTACAACTTCTTTGTTGCAAAGAGATGCGCCGTTTCGGTGTAGGTACTTACACAGTTTTCAAGCAAACGCTGTTGAACATTAGAAGATTGAGAATATGTACATAAGTCAAAACATGCTTTTTCAAGTAATTAGGTTGATGTACAAGAATGTACGGATGAGAAAGAAATAAGATTATTATCTGAAGATAAACTATGACACACACAAAAATAGGAAAAAGTTGGGAAAGTTTGAGGAAATAAAATTTTGAAAAATATGTTTTTGCCCCTACTGACTCAGCTTAATTGTTTTTCAGACCTCCTAAGAAAGATGAAGACGACACTGGTTCTAGGTTTGTTGGTTCTAGCGGGTACAGCTCTCTCTAGTCCTACATACCCATGTGAGGCGTGTCATCTTGATGATTTCTCTGACCAGTGGATCCTGAAAAGGGTGGGTGTCTGCGGCTCCTGTGGGTACATGTACGGGGCAATCTATGAACATTGCTGCATGTGTCACGATTCCTTCTTCGAGCTGTGTTCTATTGCCAACAACAGGCGGTAGGCTAACGAATCAGATGCATCAAGTCTATTTTCACTGACAATGAATATGAATGCGTTTGCTGGACAGTCAAATTTTGGGATGACGTTTTCATGAGCATGATTGCGTTTGCTGGACAGTCACATTTCAGGAGGACGTTTTCATGAATATGAATGCGTATGCTGGACAGTCACAGTTCGGGATGACGTTTTCATGAACATGATTGCGTTTACTTGACAGTCACATTTCGGGATGACGTTTTCATGAATATGAATGCGTTTGCTGGACAGTCACATTTTTGGAGGACGTTTTCATCATAATTTTTTGCATGGAATGATGGTTGGGAACTTGAACTGTTATGAACTATTGATAAAGCTGCGGGCCATGGATGGATGGATGAAATAAACTCATTCACATTCACTTTTGTTTCGTTTTATTTGTCATCGATTCAGGTACTTTGGGAACTGCTCTTAAAACCTACAAGGGCACTTATATCAGGGCTCAAAGTTTTCATCTGGTGTCGTAGGGCAACATATTACTTTTTCATCCTGACGTCATGTTATAAAAATGCTTTGACGTCACGGTACGCTTATGACATTTGGGGCCGCCGCCGACTAGTCCGCTTATGCTGAGAAGTAGATTTGGGGTGTTTTCTTTAAATTCTGCGACAAAGGTAATAAACAGAACATAAATTCTTGCCCGTGACATACTATGTTAACAAAACTAACCAGTATATCACTCGCTCTTGCTCGGAGAGTACTTATATTTAGGCCCTAGTGTCGTAAACATAGTATCTCATGGACTCTCATATAATATCCTCTATACTGGCAAGAAACAAACTACCTGGACAGTATAACAAACGCGGGAGAATAAGTAAATTGGCTATACATGTTAACATACAAGCGATCATATACCATCGGCCATATCAGCGTTCAAAACACATCCGGTGCTCTTACACTCGTTAAAACATAGTAGTTTGGTATGATAAATTAGGTAACCGGTTATGCGTTACCAATTTGCTAGAAGACATTAAACAAACAAAATACACACAGTTTTAACACTTATGATATTTGACTACACACAACGGCCCAATAGAAAGATGAATTTATATCATTCAAAAGGAATAGACTTATCGATACTTATAATTACATCATGTGTCCAAAAGCCATTGACCATTATTTTCAATTCTTTAGTATTATCTGGTCAGGTCCGGAATACACCCTTTTAGAGAATTGGCGTTTTGGAATCCCCTCAATAGATATAAAGCCAAGTGAAGTGAGACGTTTTTCCGTGTTATATGGCAATCTGCAAATGTGATGCATGAGAAATTCAATTGGATAGTCAAATAAAATAAAAAGTAGACTAATCATACACAAATGTAACTGAAAGAAACGAACTAGAAACGCGAAAGTCAAACTTCTCATAAGGCCTTTCATATATTTGCCGTTTGGTAATGAAAATGTTAGATTGTTTTATTTATGAAATAAATAATTGAATTTAGGTCGTACCAGAAGTAGGCAATACACAATAAAAAGCCACCTAACAAAGATTTTGCTGCAAGAAAACGATGATTAAGAATGTCATATATTGAACTCATGATATGTTTATAGGAATACACAGGTTTATTCATAAAGGTTTACACACGTTCAAACACACATTGGGTAAAAGCCATCGGCTTTAAGACGATTCTACCAAAACTTTGTTGTTTGAATTGAATTAGAAAAAATGATCGGACGGTGAAAGCAAGCCATTGACCAGGGGAAACAATGTAAGCGCCTTGAGCAACAACGAGTGGATGGATATATGCGCTATATAAAGATTTATGTTAAAATAATAATAAAAGAGAGATAACTTCGTGAATTGAGGTAAGACGTTTTAAAAGACACCAAAAGAGCCTATTTCAATCTCCTATTTCGTCTAGTTAACGAAGTATTCAAAAGACATTTTTCAAAGGCCTTTTTGTCAGAGACTTGGCAATATAATGTGTCACAATATTGTTATTGTTATGATGTTATATATATGTTATCTCTATCTACCCAAGGTGGATTAAACTCTCTTGCTTATTATGTGGTTGCGGTTTTTTTGTCCTTGAGTGTACATGATGAGAATGACCGAGTGTCTCTTTAACACATCGACATGCAGAGAATGCAACAATTTACAAATATCTTAGCAGAAGACAGATATATTTTTCAAATCAAATGTTACTTTTTAAGATGTGTGAATTATCAAAATTCGCTTTACAAAACTAACATTGTCGAACAGAATCAATCTAAAATGTTTAATGAAGATATATACGTCGATATATGTTGATGTTGACAAAATTGCAATCTATGCAATCCCATGCAAGGATATGCTTTTATCGAATTATTTCAGATAATTAATAATAATCTGAAACAGTTTCTTATGCCATTGTAGATAATAGTGACGTTACTTTGTCTCCAAATAAATGATGATAATAATAATGATGATAATCTGTGTATTAGGAAGCTTACATCTACCCCCTCTCTACGGCATGTCATGTATTTTTAAAGTTTATAAAGTCTTTAAATCACCAGGTACCCATCATTGATGCTTGGAATGACTTAAATAGGCATATATTATCATTATTATGGTGACATCTAACAAAAGATTTTGCAGGCAATAACGGTCAAACTCAAAGATGTAAGAGTCTCCTCAAAACATAGCATTACATTAAAGGGGCAGTAGCATGTTTTTAGGAGGAATATAAGGAGAGGTATGGAAAATGAAAATCCATGATTCCAATTGAAAGATTATGTATTTAATGTAAAATAATTCATTTTAAATCAAATATATAATGTAAAGTTCAGCAATTCGATTTTTTTTCTTACACTGGTGAATTTAAAGGTGGCTGCCAATAGACTTTATGTGAATATTTATAATGTGTTCTCTGACTATGGATGATTGGTTTGTGAAATGATATTTTTGCCACTATTGAAAAATACATTAAGCATTAACATTCAATTATCAGTGACATATTGAAAATAACATTTTCAAAAAAACGTGCTGCTAGCCCTTTTAAAGAATTGTATTTTTTATCTACATTATAGATGATGACATTCAAAGCTTAAGAAGAAGAAATATATAACTATTCTATAAACAATAAAGAAAACTACCTACAAATATTGAATGGATTTATAACCCAAACACACATTTGCTGCCAAGAATTCCCTAAAACTGTGAAACTGATAGAAGGAAGTGGTTATCGTAAGATACAGTATCCAGATTGATGATAAACAATAAAATAAGTCATTGTTCTTTAAGGGGCAGTAGCAAGTTTTTAGTAGGAATATAAGATGATGTCAGGAAAATGAAAAAAATGGTTCCAATTGAAAGACACTGTATTTAATCTAAATGGAGCAGTAATAATTCAAATATATACTGTAAAGTTTAGCCATGCGATTCCTTTTTCTTGCACAAAATGAATTAAAGGTGTTCACACAAAAATGGCCACCAATGGATTTTAGGTAAATCTTCATACTTTGTCCTCTGACTATGGATAATTGGTTTGTGTAATGACATTTTTGACACTATCAAAATAAAACATTGAGCATTATCGTACAATTATCGGTGAAAATTTAAAAATATAAAATTATCAAAAAACGTGCTACTGCCCCTTTAAGATTTGTAGGCATATTAGTCACAATGACTACGAAGTTGTTAACCTTTACATAATTAGCTCAACACGTTATGGAACAAAAATAGTGAAAATGTTCCTTAATTATTGTAAGTAAAAGCACCAAAGAAATATCGTTATAAACTGATAATCAAGATACCATTTTTTAGCCAATATGTAGGACAGCAGGCTATACAAATAAAAATATTTTCAAGTTATACGTTAAATTAAATGAAAAAGAAACCCAGAGAAATTGTTTAAAATCAAACTAGCCAATACATGAATGTTACAACAACCATCTAATTAATGTTGTGTTATCCCACAGTTTAAAGGGGCAGTAGCACGTGTTTTGAAAATAAAATATTTTACAATATTCACTGATACTAATGCTAAATGTATTATTTTGATAGTGTCAAAAATCTCATAACACAAACCAATCATCCATAGTCAGAGGACAAAGTATAAAGATTCACATAACATCCATTGGCGACCATTTTGTGTGAACACCTTTAATTCATTTTGTGTAAGAAAAAGGAATCGCAAGGCTGAACTTTACGTTATGTATTTAAATTATTACTGCTCCATTTAGTATTAATACATTGTCTTTCAATTGAAACAATTCATTTTCATTTTCCTGACATCATCTTATATCCCCCCTTAAACGTGCTACTGCCCCTTTAACAGTTCCTGTGACCTGTGTATTATCGATTAAGCGTCCACCTGCGATGGCACATGATTAAACAAATATTATACACGTACAAACATTAACAAGGCGACTGCATTCATTAGATAAAACAATCAGTTGCAACAAACACTCTTTATAAACTTAGGGAGTTTTTAAGAGTAGAAATTCCTCTAGTGAAAAGTTGACGAAACTTTATCAGATTTGAGCATTGATTCATGGCAAAATGACTAACCAAGGTCTGATTAGTATGGACATTTAAAGATATGATTAAACACAACTCCAATAACACCTATGTCGCGTTTATCTCCTTCCTTTCTAAATATCTTCGAAAACAAAGTTCTTCAGAAAATTAGATTTTTGAGGAATCTGTTAATAAGAAACAACAACGCAATCGAAAACAGCGTATAGTACATGTTGATATTCTTAATATGATTATCAGAGTTTATCCAGGGTTGCATGATAAGCGATAAATCTGTCATTCATACGCTCACCTATGGTAGCCGATTTTGGCCACTTTCCTATTTTGTGTTATCCAAGCCGATGGCGAATTCGACATAGCAATACCAAATAGCGAAATGGCGATTGTGAAGAAAATAAAAATAAATCGTTCAAATTGAAAGACAATGTATTTTAATTGAATAAAGCAGTAATAAATCAAATATAAAATGTAAAGTGCAGCCATTGGATTTCTCTTACACAAAATGAAGTAAAGGTGTTCACACAAAAATTGCGGCCTATGGACTTTATGTGAATCTTTATAATCTGATCTCTGACTATGGATGATTGGTTTATGTAATGAGCTTTTTGACATTATCAAAATGATAAACTTTGATGTACAATTATCAGTGAATAAAATGCAATATATAAGTTACAAAAACCGTGCTACTGCCCCTTTAAGCTATCTCTGTGAAGAGAAAATCTCTTATGAAGTCGCGAAGGAGACAAGACAGCAAATGGCAGAACCCGGCCACCATACATCTACAATTGTCTTCAAGATGGAGGATGATCCGACGCTACATTTTCAACATGAACAGACCTCGGAAATTGATACCAAAAGTATCAACAATAAAGAGATAATATGTGTTTGGTGTCAAAACAGAAAAATTTTGAAACAGAAAAAGGAACCTTGCGTTAGATTAATTTCATTCGGATTTCCTACTTATTGCGGGGAAATTTGAAAGAAAACCAGAAGAATAGTATGCTTTTCGCAAAGGTATATAAGCAAGCAAGATTAATAAAACATCATTCTTTTGGAGAAGTCAGATAATAAGAAAGGTGAAGGAGTTATGAACGGTGAGTATCTACTAACTATACTTCTTACTAGTAACTCTCGAACGTCTTCATTGTCTATATGGGCCGTAGAACAAGTTGACAATAAAGCATGAATGAATAATCATATGTATATGAGTTTCATGTTGATGGTTTGATTAACTTACATTTAGATCTCGCTTTATGTGCGATACATAGACGTTAATACTTGAAAAAAATAATTTGATAATATAATTACTTAATAATGAAATGAGAGAGAGAGAGAGCGAAAGAGAGAGAGATAGAGAGACAGAAAGACAGAGAGACAGAGACAGAGAGAGAGAGAGACAGAGACAGACAGACAGAGACACAGAGACAGAGACAGAGGCAGAGTGAGAGAAAGACACAGAGAGAGACAGAGACAGACAGATAGAAACACAGGAACAGAGACAGAGGCAGAGACAGAGAGAGAGTGTGTGTGTGTGTTTATAAATGATCCGATACCAAGTTGAGACATCAATGCCGAAATAAATTTGCAAATGTATAAGAATACATTCTTTGATGGGAGGGAAGCCTAAAGAGAACATTGTCTTACTCTCAGGTTGTTATATACGTTTTATACATACCAAAACGTTAAAACAAGGTATATGTTACATCTGAACAGATGCAAGCAAGCAAAGACAATATTGTTATAACATATTATGTAAAAATAATTTTAGATTTATCATCATAAGAAGGATCTTGATTTTCATTTGCAGCATTTGAAATCAAAATGTTCCTCATTATTGGCTTAATCCTGTTGACCAATTCTACGTTTGGTCAAACAATGGAAGATGAACAGCTGAAAGCAAATATCCAGAGGAAATCCTGTTTCATTCAATCCAGTCGTAGCAGAGCTATATCAAGTTTAGCCTCTCCCGCATCACACCATGTTATCACAGCTATTTCCCTTGAACATATGGATGGCTACAGCAGGAATGCGGCCATTACTGATCGTGTTCTCCGTTTGACAGAGGCTGCAGTCAACTTCACCTTTGACGATATCGTAAGCTTGATTTATTAAGCCGTTTAAACTATTATTCTACCATATGCAGTAATATGAATAATATTCTGAGGAACATGATTTAGGACCAGAAAAGCAATCTATAATGATTTTAAATGCTATAACAATTTAAACTCTTGTCTCTGAATGATGAAAAAAAACTACTCCTTTCAATTTGAAAATAACTTATAACCTGTGACTTTGGCATAGTTAAATTGCACTTGTGACGTCAGCTTCATTATTTTTCAGTAATGCAGCGTTGTATTTTACATCAAATTTTTCACTTGAAATTTCATTTTTTTAAATACTGTAAGTTAATATTTTGAATAGGCATTTAGTTGAGTGTAATTTAAGTCTGTTAATATCCTCGTAACTCTCCAATTCTAAAAAGTAATAAGCCTTGGGCACTGGGGCCCTCGGCTCAATTATTTTATAGAAATGGAGAGTTACTCGGACATTAACCCATACATAATTATTTCAAAGAGCATGCATGGTTAACCCTAACTACTCCATAATTCGCATTCATATTAACTCGACGTCTTAGAAAACCTAAATGTTCTGTATTGAAGTATCATATTTAACTTTAAATGAATTTCAAGTATAAGATATCTAAATATTGGATACCTTAACTTATGTTATTTTCAACTCGCAGTGCTCAAGGTACACTTCACATCACGTCCAGGTACCAGCTGATTTCTGCCAGACTCTGCAAGCTCAATCTTCTTTGTTGTTTGATGGTGATTTGAATACAGCCCAAATGGTAAACTTTAGATAAAACATACATACGCATTCAAAACAAGGAAAATAATCATCGTTTTTAACTCTCAATTATTCATATAAAAACTTTGGTAAGAGTCATACTTATGAAGGGCGTCATTTGAACGAGAAGAACTGTTCATAAAGTTATTATCAATTTGAAGTGATCGGGTAATGTTAGGGGTTTTCAATGTTCTGTCATTAATATATCACGTATAAGATATAACACTTGTTCATTGTAGATCATATGTTTCGGGAATAGGGCAAAAACGTGTAAAATTGGCTTATACAACTCTGAGTATTTCTTGACATACAAATGTGGTAAAACCGAAACTTTAAAACGTTCAACAGTTTGACAGTCTCACTTATGAATTTGATTTTCATAAATTCTCTACTATACAAGCAAAACATTGCTTGTTTATTTAAATGATTATTAGCAATATGGTAATTCCTTATTGGCCCAGTTTGCATCGAGTCAATACAGGGACACTACGGGAAATCATTTAAACTTAAAACGTTTGAATATGATCGACAACCGCACATCGTCGCTCGTCAATTATTCAAACATTTTAGAAAATTATTATATTTGTTATTTTGGAGGAATTATTAATAATTCCTGAATTCAACATATACAACATTTTAAGTCTTAAGATATGTCATGAAAATCAGTTCAATATTACACCAAACTTACCATATGGAAATCAACCAATAGAAGAAGCTTTGGTATAATAAGTTTGGTGCATTTTATTCAGAAAACCAAGGTCGACTTTACACGTATCAATAGTACATTCAATTGTTGAACGTATGAGATAGCAATTAATTTGATGCTTTAATTCTTGGTTATTTTTAACTCAATGTTTTTTACATTTTTTCTCAATGTTTTCAGACATTTGAAACTCACATGATGAACACTCTCTCCTGTCTGCATAGAGCCAAATCATTCTTGATGAATGATCGGTTAATCGCAAATGATGTTGAAAGAAGATTTGCAACTTTAATCTCGCCTCGAATAAGAAGCTATCAATTGGTAAATAACTGTCGTCATTGTTTGCATAAAATGTATTTATTTCTCAAGGACAATTACAATATATAGCTTTATCTATGTCGGCTTTATTTAGATTTAATTCAAATATTCTTTTTTCAATGCACATATTTCTGAAGATTCGAAATTGAAATTAGACAAAGTTAATCTAGTCATTTATATCATTCGAAAATATTATACATCTTTGTCATTTGCATTAATCATTCAAACATTGATGTGTCTCTAATGACAAATGGAAACATATTCTATTGCCAAAAGCGGTAAAATAATTTATTTTTGTTTTATTTGGGAGTTATTCTACGATAAAGAATGAGTTTTTATGATTATATGTTTTGTTTAAAATGAGAAGCAACACTAAAAACTTCTATGAGATTCTCGAGAAATAAAGCCCCCTAGAAAGTGCCATAATTCTCTGACTGTTTATCGATACGTTTTCCATAAGTAATGGCATATCTGCAGCCTTTTATTTCTGATAATAATTTTCCTTCAAATTACCAACGTATGTTGTTCTCAAACAGCATCTGCCCCGACTGGTGACAGGACACTGTCAACTGCCAGAAGGATCTACCTCAGCTCAAGTAGAAGGGACCGTGAGGGAAGGTCTTCTGCTCCTGATGGGTGTGAGTCGTGAGATGGGCAGACTGATGTCTCTTGCTGACTGGTAGAACAATGACCAATATCAATATTCTTCCTTCATGTACAACTTTATTTTCTTTTATTGAATAACGAATGTTATTGGGCATAGTTAGGAAAGGTCTTCTTCTCCTGGTGTCTTTGGGTGTTGAAATTGATAGACTGATGTCTCCTACGGACTGGTGATCAATATCAGAATTCACCCTTGTTGACTAACTGCATGATTTTTAATAAGAGACAAGTTAATTATTGATAGTGGTGTGAGTCATGAGATGGGCAGAATGATGTCCCTTGCTGACTGGTAGAATTAGGACCAATACCAATATTCTTCCTGCATGTTTAACTATGTGCCTTTTGTTCTTGAATAGCAAAACATGTTATTGGTGATAGTGAGGGATGATATTCTCCTTATGTCTGTGAGTCATGAGATGGACAGACTGATGTCTCTAACGGACTGGTAGAACTATTATCGATATCAGCATTCTTCCTCCTGTATGTTTTTGGTTTCTTGAATAACAAATCATGTTGTTGGAGATAGTGAGGAAAAGTCTTCTTCTCCTGATGTCTGGGAGTCATGGGAAGGGCAGACAGATGTCTCTTACGGACTGGTAGAAGTATTATCGATATCCCCATTCCTCCTCATTATATAACTATATGCCTTGGAATTGAATAACAAAAACAATAGCTGAGCTTCGGAGGGTGGACAGATTAAAATAGAATAGAAGTAGAATCATTATGAATTAAAGATGAATTTACAAAGAAACGTTTTTGATTTTCTATTATCACATAAACATGATGATAGGTATCACACGCGCATGTATCACACGGAAGGGTCATATCCTAATTAGTTTCCGTGAATTATTCTTTCGACTGCATTGACATACTGATAGCTCTTCTTATAGCTCAGATGATATGACCCGATTAACCGTACAAAGTAATTTTGAGTCTTTTATACGGCTTGTTTCAACCTTTTTTGTAGTATTTGCTTGTTTTGCCTCATGCAGGCTTATATAATCAGATATTTAATTATCATAATGCTTATTGAAATTTTATTTTCGACTACTTTAAAAAGCTTCCAAATGTCCATGATACTGTTTAGCTCCACTGATATATATATATTATTGTAAATAAAACCTTTTTTTAAATTGTTGTCGACTTTATTATCTACTATAGATCATTGAACAGTATCTCAACCCCATATGATATAAAATTATAATTCCCGAGTCGAAATGTTGAGTGACATAATGATTGTATAAAAGAAGTTTTCTGCTATACTATCTATTATATATGTATAACAACAAACCTGTATAAACCAGCTAAGAGCACTCGATTTTTCTAACGCCACAATGTTGAATTATGATATTGCATAGCTTCTCGTTGTTTCTTAGATGGCGATTTACAAAATTAATGATTATTAAAATCGAGTATGTCATCGCACATGGCATAATCTCTTCCAGAGGATGGATACAAAAGTGTGAAAGTGATTATCCCTTTAGACAATGAATCGATTTGAAAAGAGTAGGCCTATAATGCTACTACTGGCCCTTGGTCATAAAATGACTCGCATTTTTCCTGTTTGATTAATCAAACCCCTTTATTCGGTCACACCTCCTTCGTCTGGAAGCAATTTGTACAAAGTTGGATACATTGAGGATGAAAACGTTTCAGTGGATAACGATAATGTGTTACTATGTGCAATGGGTGATGATCGAAAGGTCAATTATCCATGTGTATTTTGACAGAAAGTTTCATCAATTGCATGTCATGTAGGTATACATGCAGTCTAAGTAAACTTAGCCTCAATATTATCCGTTCAACTCCTATACTGAGTCTAGAAAGGTCCAGTAGAGGGTCGCGTCAGCCGAACTTTCTGTGACCGATGACCCTCCAACGTTATGCGTGCGAAGGCAGACTAGTGCGGCTTGGTAAGGTGAGTTCTGATTGATTCGATACGTGGGCTGACGCTACCGTCTATTAGGACTTTCTAGACTCAGTATAGGAGTGAAACGGATAATATTGAGGCTAAGTTTACTTAGACTGGTAAACATGTACAATGTAGCAGTCAGTAAATGGGGTTATGGATAAGGAAAGGAACACAGGGAGTGTCTCAAAACTTTGTCTGTGAATGGTATAGATGTTTAAACATCCTAGCTCTGAATTTGTTGTTGAGCTTAAGCTTAAAATGGAACATATCAAAATCACAAGAAACCATGAATTTGCATTAAAGTTTATTAATGGAAGGCAAAACCAGTTAATAATCTGAAAACGGGAAAAGGCATAACGGTTAGCCATGGACGTGAAACATTTATCATAGTTCAGAAATTAAACAAATATCACATCATCAGGCTCCTACATTCCATTCTTACACCGGTTATGCTATATGGGAGAGACAGAGAAGCATCTTTATCGATTTCCGTTTTTCGAGATTCATTAGTTTTAATCAAGATCACAACATGAAGTTTCTTCATTCCGTTACATTAACATAAATGCCATATGCTATTTGAAGAAACAGAAGAAGAAAACAACATATTTGTTCTGTATTCCGCGGTGTACATCACTTATAGTAAAGACTTTAGACACAAAGAAGAATATGACATCAATAGCTTTTAATTCAAAGGTTTACATTAGTTATAGTTAGGACTACACCAAAACTAAGAATAAAATCACAATATCAAGTTCAATCCCTTGGTCCACATCAGCTTCTTTGAGATGCATTTAGAAGTTGTAGGATGAATAACGAAGAATTCTAAGAAGTTGGAAAATCAATAGAATTCTTCCTACAACTTCTAAATTCCTCTCAAAGAAATCTTACGCCGTCTACATGGAGACGTGACAATACAGCCCATCCAAAAACTCAGTAAGAAGTTTAAAAATCAATAGAATTCTTCCTCCAACTTCTAAATGCCTCTAAAAGGAGTTTTACACCGTCTATATAGAGACTAGACAATACAGCCCATCCAAAAACTCAGTAAAAAGTTGAAAAATCCATAGAATTCTTCCTTAAACATCAGTTATAGTTAAGACTGAACAGGAACAAAAGAAGAAGACAACATCAAGTATATCTATTCCATGGCTGGGTCCTACTCAAGGTTCCTGAAAGGCTGGAGCTTTGCACATGACTCTTGCCCCCTTTGTACACACTCTGTTGTACCAGGTCATCGAGGATGGTTTGACTCTGGAGCACTCCCCCTTCTCTAGGAAGTCTATCCCCTGATTGTTGTTCCAGTTGGAATAATCGCCTGTAGACCCATCAACCCACTGGAACTCTCCGGGTGTGAGGTTGTACTTGTAGCCTGAAAGGAGTTCAAATGTCATCACTTATTCACAGCTGTATTAGAGTCTTATCATATAAGGAAGACAAAGGTAATTCTAAGGATTAACAACTTCTTTATTGGACAGTATATATATATATGTAGCGACGTTGAAATACTTAAAAACGGTATAAGAATCTATAACCAGACGTCGTTAATGTCCAATAAAGAAGTTGTTCATCCATAGAATTACTCTTGTCTTCCTTATACCATCAACTTCTAGAATGTCACTCAAACAGCTCTAACCATATATCACCTATATACAACTTCACTCTCTTCTGCTGCTGGTGTTACAAGAAAACAAGATGTAAGTAAGAGTTACATTGAAATTCTAAAATGATCACTGCATACTTTTGTAAACCATTAGTATGTACTAAATATTGATTTATGTATCGACATCTCATCTGCAATGTGGTTTTAAATTACGTTAACAACTTCTCAAAATTCCTTCTGTAATTCAATGGATTCGAAATGAGTCTCTTGTTTACATCTTGGATATTATATGAGTTCATTCAGCTATATCAGCGGACGTGTTTACGCCAAACTCTAACCAACCACTGCCTTGACAGAAATCAGGGTATGGTTAGAGTTACGCGGAAACAATGTTCTGATGAGCAGGATGACATTACTTACAACAAAATCATATATTACCATAGGAATGCCCCTTTAACTTAATGATGGTTGGGTTTTATCGTTCAAAAGAGTAATATTTATGTATACTTTGTCTCATCGTTGAAATACAAATCTAAATAATTTGTTCGTGTTGCACAGACGTAAGGGTTAAGGGTTATTTCTACTTCAAGCGATGAGACATGCATGGTATTCGAAATATCAAATAATAAGATTATCATATATCACAAAAGGTCGTTATTAATATGTAGTTGAACGGAGTTCTTTCATGACATCAGCGATATCAGCGATGACGTCACAGATTGTAATTTATATTTGACTGAGTAGGATGGCATGCTATTTTACTCCGTAAAAATACGTCTTTTATGTATGCTAAATGTTTTATTTTTTCTATTTTAAAATACAATACAAAACAATAAAGTCATGCCTTACCAATATAGAATAGGTTGTCGTTAACTTGCGCCGCAAGGTTAGCCACAAATGTGTTCTCTTCAGCACTGTGTATAGTCAGGATGTCACTTTCACCCCTAGGTAGAAAGACAATAAAATTCTTATTGAGGTAAATGTACAGATCTTAATAAAATCCTGTAAAACAACGCTACACGAGATAATTTCCTGGGGTCTTCATGCCGGTTCTTTCAATAAATTATTTTCCAAATTTTAAAGTTTTTATTGAGTCAAAATGGATATACAGTTTTTTATATATCGTGAGTGAGTTTTTGGTGAGCACCGCTTGGGCAGTATTGCAGCCATTAGCGGCGAATAATTAATTGAATTGAATAAATTTCAAAGTTATTCCATAAGCAAGAGATGCAATAGCACGAAGGATGAAAAACATCACAAAGTTAGACCATATACGTTTATGTTATAGTAAGGATGTGACGTCATAGGTTTAGGGACACGGTTGTTGTAAGACAATTGTAGACCGATACATACCTCAATTAGTTCCTAGGAATAATATCAAACTGGATATTGTTTTAAAATTTCTTATTGTGAACTATCTTATACAAATGTCAATCTTTGAAACTGAATTGTGGATAATTTCGGGAGAATGTTTGAATTATGATTGAATTATATATTTTAATAAATCTTATAATTCCTAAACCACGGCCGTCTTTTCAATAACTAAAGAAATCGATAATTTCACATCATTATTATAGATAGTATTATGAATACAAAACGTTGATAACCTCCATCGGAATCAAATTAAAATGGATTGCTTTTTGTCTAGTTCCCAATGCCTAAAGCCGCTAATGGCTGCAATAATGCCCAAGCGGCGCTAAACAATAACCCGCTCACTC
This sequence comes from Steromphala cineraria, assembly GCA_916613615.1. Taxonomy (NCBI): domain Eukaryota; kingdom Metazoa; phylum Mollusca; class Gastropoda; order Trochida; family Trochidae; genus Steromphala; species Steromphala cineraria. The sequence goes on along the minus strand of OU744736.1, from coordinate 21,880,109 downwards.
ACTCACTCACCCAATGCTAAAGGCTATGATTTAATGACATAAACAGCAATTAAAACCATAATGTACGTTTCACAGTTTAACAGTAGGGTATGTAATTTACAAAGAGGTCAGGACAATTTCAGGATGTCAGATAAGGATGAATGAAAAAATCACCCACTTCAAAAAGGAGTTCAAATAGAAAACTGATTAAGTGGAACTTAGTAGTAAAGCGAGATCTGATAAAGCATATGAAGATCATATGAGCACATCATTGATTGACACACAACTTAAAATGTATACAACACCGAACATTTTATCCGACAAAGGCGAACTTACTGCTGACAAAGTGACAAAGCGTCATCGAAGTTGTCCCATTTATCATGGTTGAGGTAGCAATTGTTTTCAAACTTCGTCCAATCTGCCAGGTGGAAATAACACATTTCATTTACAACAAGGCAAAAATGAGCGCAGCTCACATACCCCCGCCTGTAGTTTGACCGCTTTTCTTTGACGAAAATAGTGAAAAGTCATATGTTCTGATAAGTCCTAGGATTGTTACCGTATTTTTCCATCACATGATATAGAAAATAACATTACAATTTAATTTGTCTGAATAGGTGTGAACTGGTATAACTATGATAATAAATGTTTTTCAACAAACTCTCACCTTCCATTCAGTTCCATGTAGGTCAATTTATATTCAAATATATATATTCTTTGCTCCGGAAACGAGACAAAGTCCAGAAATCGGATGTTTTTTGGTCAAAATTTCAAAAATTATTTGAACCATTGTGATGAAACCCATAAAAAGGCACACCAGCATCATATAGGCTACTGCCATACCAAAATTTGAAGTTTGTAAGTGATATAGTTTTAGAGTAATGCTTCGGAAACGATTTCGGACGGACGGACGGACGGACGGACACGCGGAGCGCTATGTACCCCCGACTACGTCGTAGCGGGGTATAATTAGCCTCAAAATGAATTAAATTCTTCATTCTCTACCTACAAAAACTCCCTTACGTCAAGTTCGTCTTAAAGGCAAGACTATGTACAATGTATACATATAGTTTGTGCATCAAATCTTTCTCAACGTACTTCAAATAACGTAAAATATATCAAAACAGCACTGGGATAGATGGCAGTAACTTTTGTCTATCATTGGTTTGCGAAGAAATATATGCATATACATTTAGTAGTATCAAGGTAAATCTTACCTGGACCGCATGGATTTGACGCCGATAACGTCTCTGAAAGAAGAAATGGTTTACACTACTGTACACAATTACTTACACTATTTGGACGATTGCTGGCGAGTACTGTGAACTTAATTTTGCACAGCAGCGTAATGTGAAAATACAATACTTGGATAATCATATAGGTCAGTGAGACTCCGTGTAAAGGAACTAATATCATACTAAGACTAAAAGATTGGAGATGGTGCTTCTATGCCTGATGATCAGCATTAATGACACGTCCCATCAACTTTCGGTCACAATTAAGGCACTGCTTGGATCAATTGATTTTTTAATATTTAAAGCAAACTATTCGTATAAATAGCATGTGCACACATAAACGAATGATTTATTTATGAATTACCTTTTTATGCTGCAATAAGGCTTTTTACACTCGTGGGCCTGTGATTGGCTTCACTTCTCGTTAATGCTATATTTTCTTTAAGTGAGCTTTCTGCTTTATTTATTCGTCGAATTTGACTAAATCAAAATGTCAATATATGATTCATTAATCGTCATACCTAGCTTACAAATAACACCATTCTTGTTGCTACTGGTTGTTGACAGCTCTTGATAAAGTCTGTTAAAGTTCAGTTCTGAAACAAGAATAAACCTTAACAATAAACACGTTGAATAATCATCATAATGGTAAAGTTGTCATCATCTATTTTAGTCAAGAGATGATTTGTTGAAGAAAAGGTTTATTTGTTAATGTTCTTGATAATCTAAATACACTTACATTAGCTTTCGGGTGACCTTTTTAATTCAAAGATATCTATTTATTCAAATGTATTTTCTTGATAGAGTAAAACATGCTTTTACTTATCATTGTCCATAGTTACAGAAAATGCCACATATCGAAATAGAAGGCACGTTTGTATACCTTAAGGGGAAGTGAGTTTTCGTAGTAAATGCAAGCTAGTTCATCCTTTTAAGAACTCCTTGGTTTCAGTGACATAAGACAAAATTCTCAAAAGACAGAATCAATCACAACACATCATTTGTCAACCATGAAAAATTGTGTTTTAAGCTTATTGCCTTTTGGGAATTATTTCTTTTGGGAAGATATCACTCTTTGTATTGATGGAAAAATTATTGTCTTGCAATTGTAACATTTTATTATCGACTGAAATGGTCTATGGCCACTTTCGGATTCATAAAGAAGGAATTGAATTTAGAAATAGACTTTAACAGTAACCTACCGAAAAAGACTTAAAATATACTGCCCAAATAGTCCAGGTCAACGGAATATGTGGTCACTGAAGCGTGTCTGTGCATCTATGACGCGATAGTAGTGCTGTTGTCACCTAATGACAATTTATTAACGTGTCGAAGTATCTTTTAAACTGTGGGTCAAAAATACGAAATGGTCACCAAAATGGTTTAAATTTTCGAAATTCGATAGCTTAGTTGTCCCAACTGGCCAACTGAAACATTGAACTCTGTACCTATTGGGTTTCCTTCAGCGTCGACGTTGGCTGTCAAGTAGTCGATGGTATCTTCCCCGTATACATACACATGCTTCAGGATTTCGGCCTGCAAATGACGTCATAGGCTTTGCAACACACAAACACTTGCCAGATTCGAATCAGACCTATGGTCATGGTTATGGACATTATCAAAGTAATACAAGATATATGATGCTCAATGTGTTACCCAAACATGATAAAGATAAGATCAATACAGGAAAAGCAAATGTGAAAAAATCCCATCGTGTCATCATCAGAAAATGAAGTTGCAATATACTGCCTCCTAACTCCTTATCAAACTTAGTCATTATCGAAGCTCATTATTGATAACGACATCAGCTTATTCGTTAAAATATTTAACAAACATTATGAACACTGATGCAAACACAAAATAATCGCCGTCACTAACCCTGTTCGTGTCATCCACTGTGGCTAGTTTGCCCATCCTTGTGTAACAAGCAAACTCTGCTTCTGTCTTTTTCATCGTGTCACTGATTATAAGGTAACACCCAGAATCAAATTGTTTGCCAGCTCCGCTCTCACCACAGGATACTGTGAAAATTACATGTACAGTATATCTTGGACTTATGTGATATATGATATAGGGCGAGTTTATATTCATGATATACGACTCTGAATGTATTCTCCATGTTTATCCATGCATAAGTTAACAAAAACTAGAAACTGTCCTTTTTAAAAATTTGACAACATTTTCTTCCACAAGTTACTAAGTTACTAAGTTTTCTCATCGGATATGGGACACAACCGTAGGCCAAACTTCAAATGTGTTTTCCAATGCCGTGATGATTTGTCATTCTTAAACAATTTCATTAGATTAGATGTTATCAAAAATATAAATACTGACACCGCAACATCTATGAGCAGTGATTTCTCGATACAAATCCACTTTTATTACAATAGAGAAACTTCACAGAGGAAGTTGCACACAATTGGTTGAAGCCTACGTTTGAAAAAGCCTATATGTGGAACAACATTGTAGTCACTCAATGACTGTTCCTCGATCAAAAGCAACACGATCATGGTAGTGACGTTTAAAGGACATAAGCAAATCGTAACAGTCGGAACACCTTGCTTTTCAGCTTTTAAAACAGTTTCGTGGATCCTATTTGAACTAACTTGATGTTTTTCAAGATTTTCATATTTGTTGTGGTCAAATATGGCATTTGCTCTTTGCCTTTTTACACTGTATTTGTCCTAGGGATAAGATTTAGAATATTTGTATGATTATATGCATGTAAGGCACCAATTAAGGAATCACCCTGAACATTTTTTGTGTTCTTTCAGGAAAACATCATTCTTTGTCAATTGTGGTAGCTCAAGTCATTATGTCTGTATCATTCCAAAACCTTTTACTCATACTTTGGTTCGAATACAAAACATTGGCCACTCTTGAATTATAATTTGTGGAAAACCTTCGACAAATCTATTGGACAGAATGAAGTCAGTGTGACTATTGGCATAACGTGATTACCCCGTGATGTAAGTGACCGGTTTGCCATGAAGCCAGCAAACTTTCAGCACCTGAAACACAGAATGACTGTCCAACATACCCGCAGAAGGTGCTTCTGCATCTGGAGCAAGTTCACAGAGTCCCCTGTACTCCTCATTAATCGACCGGTCGTTCCACTTGTACAGCGAGCTGGCTTGGAGTTCTAGAAAAGGATAAAACCGATCTTATGTAAATCTTATCTTATGTGGTCTTATCTAAAATGTACATAAAGTGACGTATGCATGTCTTAGCACAGAGGACTGTGAAATAAAATAAAACGTTTATCAAATATAACATAACATATAAAATAACATAATCAAAGACATACATTATGATAATTTTTAATGGATCGAGGGTTGGGTTAAATATGATGACAATATGTTGCAGAAATAAAACAATTCAATAAAAAATAGAGCCATTGGCTCTGTAGCTCATCAGGCTTCATCATCAATTATGCTGTAGAGTATGGCCAATGATACCCCCTTTGTAGAGGCCACAGGGGCACCAATCATAAAATTAAGTATATATAGGCGACAAGTTTCAGTTTTCTAGGCCTTATACTTCAGGAGAAGAAGATGAAAATAGATTTGAAGGACGTTCCTGTTGCCTTTATTAGGGGTCACATGGCAACCAAAGCTACAATTTATAATCCTCACTAGCCAAGGAGTCTGTACACAAAGTTTCAGCTTTCTAGGCCTTATGGTTCTGGAGAAGACGATGAAAATAGTATTTTAGGGCGTGGCCGCTGTGGCCCTTATTAGGGTTCACAGGGCCACCAAAGCTACAATTTATAATCTTCACTAGCCAAGGAGTCTGTACAAAAAGTTTCAGCTTTCTAGGCCTCATGGTTCTGGAGAAGAAGATGAAAATAGGTTTTTAGGGCGTGGCCCCTGTGGCCCTTATTAGGGATCACAGGGCTACCAAAGCTACAATTTATAATCCTCACTAGCCAAGGAGTCTATACACAAGGTTTCAGCTTTCTAGGCCTTATGGTTCTGGAGAAGAAGATGAAAATAGGTTTTTAGGGTGTGGCCCCTGTGGCCCTTATTAGGGGTCACAGGGCCACCAAAGCTACAATTTATAATCTTCACTAGCCAAGGAGTCTGTACAAAAAGTTTCAGCTTTCTAGGCCTCATGGTTCTGGAGAAGAAGATGAAAATAGGTTTTTAGGGCGTGGCCCCTGTGGCCCTTATTAGGGATCACAGGGCTACCAAAGCTACAATTTATAATCCTCACTAGCCAAGGAGTCTGTACACAAAGTTTCAGCTTTCTAGGCCTTATGGTTCTGGAGAAGAAGATGAAAATAGGTTTTTAGGGTGTGGCCCCTGTGGCCCTTATTAGGGTTCACAGGGCCACCAAAGCTACAATTTATAATCTTCACTAGCCAAGGAGTCTGTACAAAAAGTTTCAGCTTTCTAGGCCTCATGGTTCTGGAGAAGAAGATGAAAATAGGTTTTTAGGGCGTGGCCCCTGTGGCCCTTATTAGGGGTCACAGGGCCACTTAAGCTACAATTTATAATCCTCACTCTTCAAAGAGGCTATACACAAAGTTTCAGCTTTCTAGGCCTTATGGTTCTGGAGAAGAAGATGAAAATAGGTTTTTAGGGTGTGGCCCCTGTGGCCCTTATTAGGGGTCACAGGGCTACCAAAGCTACAATTTATAATCCTCACTAGCCAAGGAGTCTGTACACAAAGTTTCAGCTTTCTAGGCCTTATGGTTCTGGAGAAGATGAAAATAGGTTTTTAGGGAGTGGCCCCTGTGGCCCTTATTAGGGGTCACATGGCTACCAAAGCTACAATTTATAATCCTCACTAGCCAAGGAGTCTGTACACAAGGTTTCAGCTTTCTAGGCCTTATGGTTTTGGAGAAGAAGATGAAAATAGGTTTTTAGGGTGTGGCCCCTGTGGCCCTTATTAGGGGTCACAGGGCCACCAAAGCTACAATTTATAATCCTCACTAGCTAAGGAGTCTGTACACAAAGTTTCAGCTTTCTAGGCCTTATGCTTCTGGAGAAGAAGATGAAAATAGGTTTTTAGGGCGTGGCCCCTGTGGCCCTTATTAGGGGTCACAGGGCTACCAAAACTACAATTTATAATCCTCACTAGCCAAGGAGTCTATACACAAGGTTTCAGCTTTCTAGGCCTTATGGTTCTGGAGAAGAAGATGAAAATAGGTTTTTAGGGTGTGGCCCCTGTGGCCCTTATTAGGGGTCACAGGGCCACCAAAGCTACAATTTATAATCCTCACTAGCTAAGGAGTCTGTACACAAAGTTTCAGCTTTCTAGGCCTTATGGTTCTGGAGAAGAAGTCGAAATTCCACAAAGTTTACGGACGGACGGATGGACGGATGGACGGACGGACGGATGGACGGACGGACGCCGGACACCATGCCATGCCATAAGCCCATCGGGCCTTACAGGCCAGATGAGCTAAAAAGTGGGGACATTGAAATGTTTTGGCCATTAAACCCTTTAAGCCACTTCAGCAGGAACTGGAGATCTCAAATTTGGTATCTATTGTTTGAAGTGAAAAGTTTAGAGGAAAATTGACCACATAGGTACCAACACAAAAAGTTTCTTAGTCAAATAGTTTTTTAGTTTTTGTCCGAAAACGGATCCAAGTAAGACATTTGGCCGTTTTGTAGCCAACATTTGAAACAAATTTATTACCCTGGAATCGTTATCACTAAAAGGCACATCTGCAAAACATAAGTTACATGCGTATCAAATTTGAAATTTTTATAGTCATATATTTTTTTCTTGTCATGCTCCGGAAACGAGTTTGGACGTTTCCGGCGCATAGATGATCACGTGGCTCACTTCTTCGTCGTAGCGGGGGTATAATAACCACCAATATTAATAAGTTATACCAGTCAGGGCCGGGGTGCATGGGGAGATATCCGCCTCGAGCTTGGTGTTATGCAACGAGCCATACACCCCGCGAATTTATCCTACCGAATGTTTAACCAAAACGCATATAATATGAAGATAAAGAGTAAGAACTGCTATTAAGTCCTTTTACTATAATTTGTTCAAAGCTTATCGGTTGATCAAAAGTAACCAGCTTGATCATGTGTTCGAGGTAACATACATTGTACATTTCAAGACGCTCAATCTGCACGCATTAGTCATGCTTTTTATGTGCCGGGGTAAAAATGATCTATCACCCCGCTGAAGAGGGTGATATCAGTATTTATCCAGGGTCACGTGGACCAATCAGAGATCGAGATTCTTACATGAGGTGGGATAATCCCCTTTGTTATCAGAGAAAACATAGGCTATGCATAATTGGTAAGACTTTCATTAACAATCTATTGATGTGATCTACAATTATCAAAGACAATATCAAGAGCTTTCTATTAGACTTAATCACACAAGACATAACAACTTACGGTAAGCATCTTCACTGTCGGAGAGACCATGATTGGGTTTCGTATTATCGTACTCGGGTACGGCAGTGCCATCCACGTATTGTCGTGTCCCTTCTTCAAAGATATCGTGCAGGCCAAACCAAACGTCCTCTTTCACGGGTCTCAAAAAGCGCTCCACTGAGTACTGAGGAGAAATATTGGTAACACGATTTAGCCATATAAAACTTTATCTTATAGTTTCTTAGATGAGATGTCTTTTGAAAGACGTCAAAACATTAAAAATTCAAAAATGTAGAAAATGCGTGACCACTTTGCCCCGACCTCCCCTTGCAATTTCTCCGTAAGGCAGTTACTCGACTCACACCTTCTTACTTTACATTTGTTAAGGTCAAGCATTTTATTGGATTTACATATTGAATCCGTACTGGTTCAAATGGGATGAATGGTATAGCTTTGTTATCATTTCCCTGATCAGTCAGAATAGAGCCTCACCTGCGCACATATTTTTAACAGGACAGGAAATGTAAACTGAACGTGATTAGATATAGATATCTTTGATGAACCTTTCAACAGTACATTTGTCAAAACAAGTTAAATAATACTATGTTGTCACAGATATAATGTGAATTTTATTTTTGATAACATCTGTGATAAGATAATGGTCATTTGTGTAAAAGACCCATTTTCAGAGTTTAATATTTAAAAACGTTATTTCACTGTATTCCTTGTATTTTATGCTAAATTTTGCGACCAACCTACATGTAGGGGAAATCGGACCAATATTCTTTAAATAGGAGATAATTTACCAAAATGACCGAAACGGCAGCCGACATGAAGGCGAATCGAGTGTGGCCATCTCACAACTTGTAGTTTCTGAATATGGGCTTGAAAACCGTCTTTGTCGAGCACGACTAGATTTTATTTCATGGGCCTTTAAAAACGTTGTGTGTTCAACTACATGTACCTGTATATCGCTACTGGTGATGGTGGCGAGGTTCCCTCCCATCTTCACACATCCACGCTGGGCCCCAGTGAAGCGAGCTGGGCTGTCTGTAAGCTGGTAACACTTGTTGTTAATCCCTGCTCCAGTGCCACCCGCTCCACAAATCGGTAAGGGGGTTAGGGGTTCTAACGAGGAGATATAGTATACACGCTTACACATGATTTTCCTTTAACAAATACAAAATTCACTGCGTAAATACTTTTCATAAAGTTTAAGTTATTTTTCAAAATCCCGTTTAATGCTGAAAATATGTGTCCATGCCAGAATTCTTTACGAAACCGCCAAAGACACATTAGACAGATGTATTTTTGATGACACCATAAAGTTACGCAAATGAATATTAATAACTCACCTATGCCAGTTGAATAAACTGTTATTTTGTCCTTAGCTCCACAGATCTTTCCATCCCCACCGGAGCAAGTCTTGTCACATTCGTCTGGCCTTTCCTCATAAGCACCGTACAGATTGCCGCAATAACAGCGTTGCCCATTGGTAAGTGCAGCATAGACATAGTTGCGCTGGTAGCACCTGGATCCAACAGGGAACAACAGGTAGAGTTGCATCGACAGAGGGAGTTCGATTCATATCGACCGCGGAATAAAGTTCTAGCATTGTTGCTAGCAGGTTACGAACTTGTTGCATCAAGGCTTTTCTACTCAACAACTTACTGAAACTACCCCCGTCAATAACATGGGACAAATGGACAATCTGCTACATCGACGTATTTGTTTCCGCTCGAGCTACAACCATACCCTGGTATTTATTGAGCAAAAAGTCTCCTATAGCTGTAACCAGGAAACGAAATTACTCGCTTTAAGCGGTAGCGCAATTACCACGAATGCTCGGGGCTCGAGAGGATCTCCTTCAGTTTCCCCTTATATAAATAGCGACATTGCATTGCATGAATGCTAGCAAATGTCACCTATAGTCACGACCCACCGCCTTACAGCGAGACGAGGCTTTTGGGGTGATAGCTATCAGGGTATTTGGCGGATTCGAATACGCAGATGTAGCAGAACAGAACAGAACAGAACAGAATTTTATATTTCTAGGGGCCACATGACCTAAAGTAAAATAAAGTTGAAGCTTAAATAATGCGATAACACGTGACATTTGCCGGTAACTGAAAAACATTCTATATGACAACATTTTTAATTGTTTTGAGATTTTCGTACATAAGAGGATGTACATATTTGACATTGGTGGGATATACTTCAAACGAAATTTTTAATGTTTTTACAAACAAATCATACATGAAATTCACCTTCTAAGGAACAGTTGGTACATCATTTACATTTATACATAATATTCTTTGTTTTACGATAATAGTTTACTCTCAGGTTGTATAAAGAAATTCTTAATTTACAAAATGATCAAATTAATTAATTGTTCTGTTCTGTTTTGTTCTGATGTAGCAGGATTTTATATGGTACATCATGATGGAGTAGTTATTTTGCTGAACCTTTGGGTACAGAAGCCGACTGTCATTGATCTTGCTAGATCAACCATCTCATAAGGGAGGTCTCTAAACGTGGAGTCATCGTCCCAACATCCCTTGTCCACAGCATCTGAAGATAAGAGAAAGTTTACCTCAAATACCTTCATCTCCAACCTAATTTTTTCAAAAGGTCAAAATCGAATTTTACGTCAATTTCGGCTTGGGGATAAAACAGACGTCTTGGTATTTATAGATATCGTTGATTTTTCTGAAAGCTTTTGTCAAGGTGCACAGTTTCGGCAGATGTTAATTGTAGAGTTAAATTAAAAATGCACCCGTATTGCTGATTTTATATCAGTGAATTTTATTCATAGAAACACACCTGGAATGAGTTCTAAGGTACAGTTACACAGTATTTAATACGCACACGTAAACTTTTAAGTTGTTACTATTTATTGAATAAACATTGTTAAGGTATTGTAGATTTACATGAGAAGAAAGGCAAGATAATGTATGTCTTAGATAAACATGTACCCACTTTATTATCCCAACATTCCACCTTACAATGTACTCCTAAACGTTCTTACTTCCAACGTAAGAAATATTATCAAGAATTTTCTCCTGTTCTTATGTATACCTCTTCCCACATGTAGGGGAGACCGGGGCAGGCACTCTCTCAATATACTAGTGTACGTTTGTACATATATTGAGACATATATTAACTTTATTGCAATAATTGTTGGAAGTGCCTAACTAAACGAGTTTGCCTATTACTATGCTTTTAAGACGACGAGTTGAAAAGACGAACATGCCCCGCATCGGGGTAAGTTCGGTTTCCCTCAGGGGCATGTTCGTTCATCGTTGGGAACAATTAGTACATGTTCAGGCTACAAGAATTAAAGAGAGATAAGATGCTATTCATAGTATTCGATATTTGGGACAGAAAAAATACTACATTCTAACATAACCTGATAAATTATTGTATTCTGATTGGTTGTCCGCACTAAATTAGGAGTAATTATTTCACCGATAATTACCTCTAAATCATCGCGACCGATTTACATTCCAGCGCGTATAGATCTACATACTGCACGCGGTGAACTGTTTGTTTACATTCGATTTGCAGACGACGACAAATATTAAAAATGGATTTTGATATCGGCGATTTTGCTGATATTCTTGGTAATTCAAACTTTGACGAGATCGATCCTTCGTGGTTCGATGACGACAATCTTGTTCTGGGTGACATGAAAGGTAATTAGGCTATACATCAAACCTTGAAATAATTTTATTTTAGATTTATAAACAAAATTGCGATCAACGCTTCTACTGCAAAAATGTTTTACTGATAGCTGATCTTCTTACGGCTAATATTTATGTTTTGTCATCATGTTTTAAAAGTGATAAATGCGAAAAATAGACATCCATAGTTTAAGGAAATAACTGTAAATTATATTTTTATAAATAAAAGTATCTTTCATTTCTCAAACATTTATCATTCCAGAGGAAAACAATGAGTCATCAGAAAAAAATGAACAGGTCTCAAATTCGAAAAAGGAGGAATTGGCCACAATCGGCTTAGGTAAATAAATATATTACGAAACGTTTTCATACCTCACTATGAATTGTATCAAAATATTTTTCTCAATATTATAAGCATGTCTAAATCTAAATAAGAAGTCCTTCTTATTGTGTTGCTTCCATTAAAATATTGCTGAATCGTGGCTTGACAGTTGATTTTATAATCACTGATAATATCAAAAATGTGAAAATAATAGACCTAAAAATAATTTCAGACGACTTAACTGAGGAACCAAAAACTAAACGGTTCAAGGCCATCAACGAAGAGGAATTAGAAGACATTGTTTTGGAATCCCGAAGCAAAGGGACCGACAGTTCAACCTCATGGGGAGTTAAAGTGCTAAAACGTATGAGCAAAGTACACCGAAAATTAAAAATAGAAAAATTCAATAAATCAATTATATCCGTAAAATTAATACTATCGAAATATTCTAATCACGGATAATTTGAAATTATTATAAGGATAAAATAATGTAGACCCTACAGTACTGATGATATTTAACATTCGAATAATGCAAATAACTAAATATAAAAGTGAGTCGTGTAAAATTCCCTACCTTATCGTAGATCTTCCAAATTAGTAAATCCATTTGAAATTCGACAGAATATTTGAAAATATTTTCCAAATCTTGGTTTCACAGAATGGCTTGAATTCCACAATGAATCGCCCGAATTTGAGCATCTCCCGACAAGCGAGCTAAATGGCATTCTTCGCCGTTTCTATGCCGAGATGAGGACAGCGGACGGGAAATACTATTCCAAATCATCATTTGTCGGCATTCGAGCTGCCATCCACCGACATCTTCGCCAACCGCCCTTCGAGAAGGAAATCAATATCCTAAAGGATATCGATTTCCTAAAAGCAAATAATGTGTTCAATGCCATGTTGAAAAAAATCAAACAGCTTGGTCTAGATAATCCCGTCCATCACTCTCCCATTTCGCAAACAGATTTAGACAAAATTAGGGCATCCCAGGACACTAACACCCCATCAGGTCTGCTAAAAAAGGTTTGGTTTGACTTAACACTTGGGTTTGGACGTAGGGGTTGCGAAAATCAGCGGCAACTTCGCGTCGATTCCTTCGTTGTTCAATCCGATTGCACAGGGGTAGAGTACATCTGCATGACCCACACAGAAAAAACTAAAAACCACCCAGGGGGGGTCCATGATAAAGAAAATGCTCCAAACTCTCGAATCTACGCCACTGGTGAGGCTTCATGTCCCGTTTTTTCATTTCGGCATTATGTTTCAAAATTGAACCCTCAAACTTCGGCATTTTTTCAAATGCCAAAACGAAATGTCCAAGTATCAAACGCTGTTTGGTACACTATTAAGCCGATTGGTCACAACACATTAGACACCATGATGAAAACAATCTCCAAAGAGTTTTCACTCAGTAAAATGTATACAAATCATTGTGTCCGCGCCACAACTGTCACGTTGCTTTCTCATGCTGGGGTAGAATCGAGAGAAATTATGAAAATAACGGGGCACAAAAATCAACAGTCGCTCGCTTCATACAACTGTGATTCCTCGAGCGAACAGAAACGACACTATTCTTCCATCTTACAAAATGCCTCCAAGTCAGTTGCCACTTGTTCACAAAGAGAGGCATGTCATGAAATCTCATCGTCGACAATGACACAAAATAAAGCCTTTCTGTCCGGATTTCTCCAAATTTCAAATGCCGGCTCTCTCGTTGTGAACAACTACTTTTAGAGTGGTCTCCCTTGCTTGGAACGTTCCTTTTGAGTATCTTAGGGGCGTAAGGTCAATGTTTGCAAAAGTTTGACACCCTTTTGAGTGAACATTTCAAATATGTCAACGTTTTGGTTTTGTTTTACCTCTTTGAAATAAAGAAGATAGTTATCAAATACGTTTTAGTGTATTTTTTTATATATTTGAAACTACATCTGTTGCTTGACAGCTGAAACGTACCGTTGGGTCGCGTGCGAGTAGAACCGGTCTGTACTGGTTTGACCTCATCACATGGCGATTGCGCTCGGTAAAATAGTTCCTCATTATTTTTGTAATTAGTCATGTTAGAATGGAGATAAATGCATTCTGTTTTTTATTTTGGGGTTGTATGTTGTGCATTTTTTACCCTAAATTAACATTTCAAACCTCGCAAGCTCGGTTTGAAATTAAATTTAGGGGTAAAAAATGCACAACATACAACCCCAAAATAAAAAACAGAATGCATTTATCCCCTAATTACTTCACAAAGATATATTTTACAATGATGTAACTGATTTCGAGGACGACCTTAATTTTTGGTGACTCGTCCTCACTGCCGAATGTGCCCCGCCTGTAATGACCGAACGTACCCCACACACCACGTTTGTTCTTTTTTATATGCTGCGAAAATACACAGCCCTCATAACAAAATAACTTGTTCGTTACATATACGTCTTGGCATATTCGTTTATGCTCACTTAAGAACATATTCCTAAACGCAGTCAACATTTGTCAAAATCATAGTAAACTGAAGTCAAATATTTTACTCAACTAGATGAAAAACGGGTTTTCTTCAACAGTTTGTAAAGGACATGTTGGACTGTAACCATTTTAAAGTCAGTGTGAGAGTAAGGTCATGTTGTCTGTTAGGAATTACCAATCGGATATAAAGTGGCCCCGGAAAAAAATTACAGCGAAAAGACGAACATGAGCCGGGGCCGTGCCTGCCCCGGTCTCCCCTAATGCTCTTCAAAATCATGATTCAAAATGATATCCTTGAAAATGATATTGAAACCTAAGCCTAACCTGCAATTTTCCTTTAGGTCTTGTAACGCTCCTCGGTGTACTTAATCTGATCATGGAGCATTTAACCCATGCTTGTGATTAAATCGTCATCTTTAGTAATTATTGATTATCATCTTATATTGTTAACGCTGAAAACGTCATCTTACCTGGATATGTCGGAGGGGTGGGCAATGACGAAGTAAACGCCTCTGTCGAATACTGCGGTGGAATAACTGGTACTCCGTAACCCTGGGTAAGAAAAAACGTAACGGCTGAGGGTTAACTATCCGAGCTTTGCCAAATGTATTTATCCAAATGGGTTTTATGAGATGGATTATGGACGTTCATGTATTGAGAGATATTTTGTCTTTGTTGACTATATTCAGACATTTCTTCTTGGTACGCCAACAATATATTTTGCCAAAATCAGTCATTTTATACAAATCTTTGCTTCGAGAAATGGGACAGAAACCCCGTATACCTACACTGTTAGTCCCTGTGACACATGCTGGAGGGTCAGGGATAGGAGTGGAAGTCTGAAATATGAACAAGAGTGAGAACTTGAGTGAAAACAAACGAAGCCTGCAAGACGCCCTACCAACCTAATACCACAGGTACATAAAACAAAATTTTAAATCACAATTCACTCTCTTATCAAGATTGTGATAACAACAGGGAAGGCTTGTCCCAGACACTTAAGAAATCGAAACTGAAACTGAAATAGAGCCACATATCAATACTCATACCAAGCTACAAGATTAAAATTGCGGTCCCTCACTGCAGAAATTGGTTCTACGAGCCTGAACTAATAATGATAAAGGTTGTTAAGCTATTACTGAAGGTGGCACATGCAATTGGCGGTGTATTCAAAAGTAACCTCATCACAGTACTCTCTGAGGTCTGACGAATCAAAACCTTTGTCTTGGCCTTGGAAGAGTATTTTTTGCAAACGTGTAAGGTACTAACTTTTAAACTTTACTAGGCTCTGTCTACGAACATAGGCAATCATATTCTAACAAAAAAAAAAAAAATGTAAAGTATTAAATGCTTTTGCATCACTAGTATCATAAGAAGTAGCTATAGTGTTATTATTATCATCATCATCATGACTATCATTACCATTTACATCACCAATACCAACATCATCATCATTCGAACTCACATCGCTATCAACAGTGTATGGTCCGTTAACATAAGCGTCTTCATAGCAGTCTATTGGATCCGCGGAGCCCGTTCGTTCAATGTTCATGCTCGGACACTTCGTACCCGGACAATTTTCCTTGTCTAGGACCTCCGAGTTACCAATACCGTGCACGAATAGAAGTCTGCAAACGGAAGTAGATATTCTGATATAACTCAGCCCTATAACAAGTTCTGGAAAAGATCACCACCTAGGAGGAGTTCGCAAAGATACCGTAACGCTTACAAACGTGAAGAACATAACGGATGTAACGGATAGCCAAATTATTCAATCTTCAAGATTTTGTCAAGACAAGTCCGCTTCCTTCGTTATATCATATATAGAGATTATTACCCGAGGGAGTGTGTCATATGACTTTTACGAAACGAGTGTGAATTTTTGTATTACCCGAGCGAGAGCGAAGGTTATACAGAAATTTGCACGAGTTTCGTTAAAGTCATATGACACACTTCCGAGGGTTATAGTTTCTTTATTACCAATTCTATTCCATTTTACCATCTTAGAAATATAAAAAAACGGGCCGCTTCCCTTGCGAAGGCCGGCTACAGACACGTCACGAACAATGGTGTTATGACGTCACAGGCGAAATAATACGGGAACCCGCGCTACAACAATCGTTGCTAGGCAAAAGTGATATGTGCACATGTGCTCATATTGAAAATATGTCACTACTTATTTTCAACCATATGGGTAATAAACATGTATATAACCTGTCTAGCCCTAGTGATTTTACTAATCTTATTTATTTCAATGAGATTGTTGATATTCTATTGTTATTCTATCATTCTATTATAAACCAACCCTCGAGCTTGATCCCAGAAGTAAGCCCGTCCCGTAGTGTCCGCATCCAGTTCCTCGATGGTAGCCACGGATATTGCAGGATCTTTACTATTAATCATAGGAAACCCACCAGTGAATTCGAACAGGGAATCCTTGGGGAAGCAGATACCAATACGAACATAGTCGTACCTGAAAAATGCAATCTCGAAGTTACTCAATTCTACGCTAAAAGTACTTAACGGCTCTTGTGACATCAATATAACGTAAACATAAATAACGCATTAATAAACATAAATTATTTTTTAAATGAAAAGTAAATGATAAAACGTTGCATATACATGATCCGTATCAATTTTCAACTTGCATACAATCTCGAAGACAAATAACGGAACCTATCATGGTCAATGAAATAGAAATGCTTATACTAAACTGACAGGCAAAAGAAAATGAACACCTCTTTTTAAATCACTCTAATTAAAAACCAAAAGATGGGAGAATTTGGGGGAGTACACCTTGAATAGTTTATTCATTTTGGAAAACATTAAAAAACTAAACTTTAACGTTTAATTAGTCAGGTTTGCAAACAAGAAGTTCAAAGGATGTAGGGTTAAAAAAAAACACCAAAAGATCTAAATTTTATTTTTTTCTATCTAATATTTTAAAATTTTCTCTAAAAATGGCTTTATTCTAACTTTAAAAAGAAATGATAATGTTGGAGTCATTTCTATCCGATATTTCAACATTCTTTTTCATTTGAAAAGTCTTTACTTTCTGTTGCCTGTCAGTTTAGTATAAGAAATCAGAAAGTTGAACGTGTATTTTAAATGTTTCCCTCTTTATTTATCCAAAGTTGAGAGATAAAAAGAAACGTATTAGTTGTTACAGGTTGATTTCAAAGACCAAGCAGTATATTTCAAATCTAAAGTGTCCCCATGTTCCCTGAAATGGTAAACATACGTGAAAAAAAAAATAGTGCCTGTGGCTCATCAGGCTTTACATTTAATTTTGCTTTAGGGTGTGGACAATGTGGTTCCCCCCTTAGTAGGGGCCCCATGGCCACCAAAGCTACAATTTATTATCCTCACTAGCCAAGAAGTCTGTACACAAAGTTTCAGCTTTCTAGGCCTTGTAGTTCTGGAGAAGAAGATGAAAATAGGTTTTAAGGACGGACGGACGCCGGACAACATGCCATGCTATAAGCCCATCGGGCCTTACAGGCCATATCAGCTAAAAACCGGAAGTCGACGAATATTTCTTGTAAACACACTGTTGTACGCTATTGTATCAAAAACGGTATCCCATGACAAGAAAATATTACAGATTGCAATAGAGAATTTTGTTTTAAAAGGTACAAATTTTCTAGAACTGAAAGTTTTAATTTGCCATTTTGAGATGAATGTGTGAGATTCTTTGGATTTATATTGGAGTTATGTCATATAAGTTCGTATCAAAGCAAAATGATCTATGATAAAAATCACAGAGTGGTTCAAGTAGAACAGAGCGTGAACGAGTTTCCCAAAGGCAACTATACTTTGATACCTACGTTTGAAGGTTCTCGTATTTTATGGTCAATGTATTTGGCGCCGAACCGTTGAAGTAGAGTGTGTAAGATCTGTTCTTCATCACCAGGTAGTTGTCTCCCCTTTCACCTTTAAAATTCACACTTTTTTAATGGTAAATTTAACAAAACCTTTCTGAGAACATCACAACGTAGTTGTCTCCCCTTCCACCTTTAAAATTCACACTTTTTAATGCTTAATCTATCAAAAACTTTCCGTGAACATCACCAGGTCTGTTCTTCATCACCAGGTAGTTGTCTCCCCTTTCACCTTTAAAATTCACATTATTTCAATGGTAAATTTAACAAAAAAATTAACAAAGGTAAAATTCACACTTTTTAATGGCGAATTTATAAAAAACTTTCTGTGAACATCACTAGGTAGTTGTCACCTTTAAAATTCACACTTTTTATGGTAAATTTAACAAAACCTTTCAGGGAACATCACTTGTTAGTTGTTCCCCTGTCTTCATCATGTAATCATATAAACAATTAAAGGAAATAATTAAATATAAATCGTGAAATTTTTTTTTGAGTGAAATGCCATGACCAAGTCAAGACTTAAACGTTCACTACATTCACTAGGACATTACCGAATGCCCCAGGGACATTACCGCGTGCGACCACAAGGTGTTGGCCACAGTCAATTATCAGAAAATACAGCTTCAAATATCTGTCTGTAGCGATTCCGAGAAGCTCCTACAATACCCTGGGTCTAGATTTTCGAAGCTCTCTTACTGCTGAGATAGTCGGAGGTACCGTTCAATAACATTGGTCTATGACTATCTTAGTGCTAAGAGAGCTTCGGAAATCTAGACCCTGAAATAATAGATATGCGAAATTATATCCTTCTTCTTAGTGTGTTGTTAGAAGTTAGAAGTTGTGTGGAGCTATAACCTGTGTATTATATGCGGAACCCTAACTATAACAGTTGGCATGTAACATCAAATTGTTGTGAACAATACTGTTCCATTACGTATTGAACTATATGTGGAGTTCTTTCATTCTCCATAATGAACACCTCACCTATGAGGCTAAACGAATCACTAGGTCTGTCATCCCTTCTTAGCGACACGGCCCAGTCATCATTGTTAGTTTCAAACACTCCGCCCTCTCCATTAAACTTGGCCTAAAACAAAAAGACTCATGAAAGAGAGCAATGGATCAATTTTCAGTTACATTGTATTCTTTCTTACACTACGAGTTGTCCGCCAAAGTGGTTCATACAATCTCATTATTACGAAAGTTACGATGAGAATTAACCATACGAGCTACCTTTCCTTGCATAATTGCAAACGAAGGCGATGTTGATGTTGAGCTAAAAAACGAGTTACTTACAATTCCATATTCAAAGGATTAACCTATCCTTGCTGATTCATAAGGACAGCATGAGTTACCCACCCTAGCGTATTAATAAGGACAGCACGAGTTACCTACCCTAGCGTATTCATAAGGACATCATGAGTTACCTACCCTTGCATATTAATAAGGACAGCACGAGTTACCTACCCTAGCGTATTCATAAGGACATCATGAGTTACCTACCCTTGCATATTAATAAGGACAGCACGAGTTACCTACCCTAGCGTATTCATAAGGACATCATGAGTTACCTACCCTTGCATATTAATAAGGACAGCACGAGTTACCTACCCTAGCGTATTCATAAGGACATCATGAGTTACCTACCCTTGCATATTAATAAGGACAGCACGAGTTACCTACCCTAGCGTATTCATAAGTACATCATGAGTTACCTATCCTTGCTGATTCATAAGTACAGCATAAGTTACCTACTCATGCATATATTCAAAAGAACAGCTTAATTATCTACCCTTGCAAACTCATAAGGACAGCATGAGTTACCTACCCTTGCATATTAATAAGGACAGCACGAGTTACCTACCCTAGCGTATTCATAAGGACATCATGAGTTACCTACCCTTGCATATTAATAAGGACAGCACGAGTTACCTACCCTAGCGTATTCATAAGGACATCATGAGTTACCTACCCTTGCATATTAATAAGGACAGCACGAGTTACCTTCCCTAGCGTATTCATAAGGACATCATGAGTTACCTACCCTTGCATATTAATAAGGACAGCACGAGTTACCTACCCTAGCGTATTCATAAGGACATCATGAGTTACCTACCCTTGCATATTAATAAGGACAGCACGAGTTACCTACCCTAGCGTATTCATAAGGACATCATGAGTTACCTACCCTTGCATATTAATAAGGACAGCACGAGTTACCTACCCTAGCGTATTCATAAGTACATCATGAGTTACCTATCCTTGCTGATTCATAAATACAGCATAAGTTACCTACTCATGCATATATTCAAAAGAACAGCATCAATTACCTACCCTTGCATATTAATAAGGACAGCACGAGTTACCTACCCTAGCGTATTCATAAGGACAGCATGAGTTACCTACCCTTGGATATTAATAAGGACAACACGAGTTACCTACCCTAGCGTATTCATAAGGACATCATATGTTAGCTACTAACTATCCTTGCATACTCATAAGGGCATCATGCGTTAACTACCCTTGCATATTCATAAGGACAGCATGAATTACCTACGATTGCATATTAATAAGGACATCATGAGTTAACTGTCTTTGCATTTCATAAGAACAGCATGAGTTAACTACCCTAGCATATTAATAAGGACAGCATGAGTTACCTTCCCTTGCATATAAATAAGGACAGCATGAATTACCTACGATTGCATATTAATAAGGACATCATGAGTTAACTATCTTTGCATTTCATAAGAACAGCATGAGTTAACTACCCTAGCATATTAATAAGGACAGCATGAGTTACCTTCCCTTGCATATAAATAAGGACAGCATGAGTTACCTACCCTAGCATATTCATAAGGGCACACTGCTATGTCTCCCCACTTAGGTCTGACAGAACACCTGTCAGTCATGAAGAAGGGTTCGTTCTGCACAACCTGTGACCCCGCAGTCCCTGTAAGACTGCCGTCGTAGTCATGGAAACTGGCTTGTCTGTTCCCGTCCCTGTTCCCAAAGCCAGGTAGATCCGGTTCTCCTTGGTAGAACCAGTTCTTGTCTCCCTTTTGAAAGTGAATGTATTGTATTAAAAAGGTTCAATCTTGGTCTCCTCGGTAGGACAATATATTGATACCTAAAGTAGTGAAATCATGATTTCATAAGGATAAGAATTTTGTGTAAACAAACATGAGAAAAGTATCTAGAAGTGTTAGTGCGTTAATTGTGTGTTTAAGTTGTATAAAGTGTATTTTTCGGCAACAGTTAAAAAGTGGAGTTCATTAATGATGTGGTAACAAACACGTATTCGCTCGCCTTATACAACATCAAAACGCGATTAAAACAGTCTAAGTAAATCTAGCCTCAATAATACTCGTTACACTCTCGATATTGAGTCTAGCTAGATGCGTCAGCCGATCAATTGAATTGACCAATCAGGACACATCTTACCATACCACAAAAGTCTCCATACGCATACGGTTCAAATTGGAAATAATAGTAATAGTAGCCGTTTAATTGATAAATCTATTCTGTCATCTCACGTTTGAATGGAGGGTCATAAGTCACCGAAATGTTACTGTATCCAGTACAACCCAGTTGAAACATGTTGCAGATTGTAACATTGTTTGTTAATTTATATCACTCGGTTAAAACAACATTAATGAAAAGTGAAGTCATTCAACGGCGCTATGCTGAATGACAAGGCAATGCTGTTAATTCTTATCATCAAATATCTATAAATTTACATAAATGTGTGCATATTTTGTCAATACAAATAGTTTAATTTCAATGATCAGTAAAAGTTATCAAAGCACAGCGTTTAGTTTTGACATTTCCAAGGTAAACACGATCGCTGACCAGAAGTTCATAGCACAGGCTTCATTGGAGGGGGATCCAGAGGGGGTGAGCTCCAAATATAGATTGAAAAAAATCATTTCAAAAGTTGAAATTGTGACACCTAATAAAAGCACCCCAAAACGAAAATCCTGGATGTGTCCCTTGGCTTACCTCATCACAGAAGCCGAAAGTCAGACCGCGCACCCCGCTATTAGGCGCTGAAGGATAGGGACTGGATCTCCTGAAGCTTACAGCGCCTGCAGGTCGGAATACATTTTCTGCATTCTTGTGTTCATACTTGTCGAAGAAACAGTCCGTGACGTACCCTGGTCCTTGGTAGAACTCGACTCCTTGCAGGGCGTCGGTCCTGGAATTGATAATTGGGGTTGTTCTAATATACAACTCGGTGCTGAAGGTAATGTCATACTTTCTGTCTCTAGGTTAGTCTTGTAACTTAGACTCAAATCTACATCCTAGAGCATAATTTCAGTAACAAGCTTAAACATTAAATTGACACCATTAATGAAACACTGTCCCCAATACAAGGATCTCAAGTAATATTACAAAAAGCCCATTTTCAGCGATTTTCATGGAATTCTCCTGAGCATCTAACTGTTTAAGTTTCATGATGCACGTGTTTATCAAGATCCACTTATGTCAAATGCATGACACCCTGGTTTCATGATGTGGTCTGAAGAAGCACGATTCAGTTTGTACCATTGGTATCATTATAGTCTCACTTGAAAACGAGTCTTAACTTTTGTCGATTAGTATATCAATTGTAACTTCTTAACCTATTATTTAAGCTTGAATCGGGACAGAAATTGATATTTCGCACCACACACTTTATCACTTATAAAATTAGGATCGTAAACCTTATGCAAATAGTGCCCAAGAAGCACATACACTGTTTAAATAACTCACGTGGACATAAAAACTATATATTTGGCATGTATTGAGGGTTAAATTATCTGAAGGCCAGCATAAAGAATTGTTAAACAGCTAAAAACGGTTTTCATCATTTTTATAAGACTGGCGATAATGTTGAACCGATAAACAGTAGGTTGGGACGGGGTTGCTATTACATGGCTAAATGGATTAATGAAATTAAACAGTGCTGCCAAAAAGTGCACAACAAAATTATTGTCTGCCTTTAAAAATATATCAAATAAGGGAACACAAGATCATAAATTAAAAAAATTATAATTCAAATGTGTCATCAAGTCTGTAACCAAATATGTTTAAGGCAATTTGCATCTGGAGAACACATTTGTAATGGTCATATTGATCCCTAATAGCAAAGATGTCCGGTGCCTGATTTCAGATATCAAGACTACATTTTTATGAGAAGAAGTCGAACAAACGTATATTTTACGGACTAAATATCATGCAAATGTTAAAAGACTACATGGCCTTTTAGGTCAAATGAGCAAAATATTCAAAGTTAAAAATAATTTTTGATTTGTTTGAAACTTACGCCATGGCTGCCATTGATCTTCCAAAGGGTTCTTCTGGTTGGCCCTTGTTGTCTGTCTCGCCGATGAAAAGAGACTTTTTGATCTCAGTGAAGGTTTGACTAGCAGATCGAGCCATTGCTATACCTCGAGGTGAATCGGCCAGGCTGCAAGTATAACACAATCTCGGTATTTGAAAAGGAAGGTTCTTGGACGACCATATTCATTATCATTCTGCTCAATCGGTCAGTGACGGAACAAGAAATTTTGAGGATGGGGAGTGAGTTGGTGTTTAACGTGTTTTGAACAATATAGGAGGATTGAAAGTTTGAAGAAGGTTTCTCGGTTTTTCCCACAAACCAAAAAGCAGCTAATGGCCTTTGGCTAATAGCTCAATGGTACCTTCATACGGGCACTGCCTTTCTCAGTTCAAGTTCGAATTTGCTTATTATTTTTGGCAATAAAATGAATATATACACAAAGAACTTAATTAAACACTCCCTATTTTGTAAATTGAATTTGGATGCTCTTGGACGATTGGGATTAATTTGTTGCATTGATTACTCTCGATATAACACTTGCCTTGTTATTGACTATTTAATTGAACTAAAAATCGCTTATGTGCATAAGTAACGAAAATTTGAGAAAAACTGCAAGACTACTGAAATTTGGCCAAATATAACTACTGTCATAGGGGGGAAACTGCACATTAAACTTTGGATGTAAAGAATTAAAAATGACATTTGTGATCCCTAGTTGACAATCATCCATAAAAACCCTTTTTATCATGCATCATAAGAGGCTAGCAAGACATTGAATTTTTAGGACTTTTTTCATCAAAAATGTATAAAATGTCTACAATCTACAGTGGAGATTCCTTGAGTTGAACTTGTTGATCAAAAACTTCTTCTTCTTTTAGATAAGCCATTAACTTTGACAGTGGCCAATTAATGTATTTGTGCAGTTTTCTTTAAATTTAATATTTGATAATTTTGTGATTTTGAAGGTTCATACTGCTTTAACGATTGACTTTTGCTGTGAGATTATTTAAAACAAATAGAGCTAGTGGCTCTGTAGCTCATCAGGCTTCATATCAATTTTGCTTTAGGGTGTGGCAAATGTGGTTCCCCCCTTACTTTGGACCACAGGGTCACCAAATGTACAATTTGGAATCCTCCTTATCTAACATAGGAGTTTGCACACAAAGTTTCAGCTTTCAAGGCCTGATGTTTCTTGAGAAAAAGATGAAATAAGTTTTTAAGGGCGTGGCCCGTCTGGCCCTTAATAAAGGTCAAAGGGCCATCAAAGCTAAAATTTATAATCCTCACAAGGCAAAGAGTCTATACACAAAGTTTCAGCTTTCTAGGCCTTATGGTTCTAGAGAAGAAAATGAAAATAGGTTTTTAGGGTGTGGCCCTTGTGGCCCTTATTAAGGACCACATGGGCACCAAAGCTAGAATTAATAACCTCTACTAGTAAAGGAGTCTGTACAACAAGTTTCAGCTTTCTAGGCCTTATGCTTCTAGAGAAGATGATGAAAATGTGTTTTCAGGGTGTGGCCCTTATTAGGGGCCACGAGGCTACCTAAGCTATAATTAATAACCCCCACTAGTCAAGGAGTCTGTTCACCAAGTTTAAGCTTTCTAGGTCTTATGGTTTCGGAGAAGAAGTCGAAATTCCACAAAGTTTACGGACGGATGGATGGACGGACGGACGCCGGACACCATGCCATGCCATAAGCCCATCGGGCCTTACAGGCCAGATAAGCTAAAAAGTCATCAATTCACTCAAGAGAATGATAATAACCACATTGAATAAAAAATATTGACTTTCATTTTCAATTTGAAGGTAACTTGTAAGTTTTTGTAAAACCAGTTATTCAGGGACAGTGAATCGTAAACCGAATGCAGTTTTCGTTTCCACACTGCTAGATGATTGTTTTATTACAAAATCCTTATTGTTTGCCTGTACATTTGTTTATTTATAATCAGCAGTGTTTTTGCAGTTTGAAAAGTTTGGGGGGGGGGGGGGGGGGGGGGGGTGCTTTATTAGGTGATACCCCA
Source organism: Steromphala cineraria (assembly GCA_916613615.1). Taxonomy (NCBI): domain Eukaryota; kingdom Metazoa; phylum Mollusca; class Gastropoda; order Trochida; family Trochidae; genus Steromphala; species Steromphala cineraria. Next base: position 21,854,851 of record OU744736.1, on the reverse strand, counting down.
GACAAAGGGGTTGGAGAAGACCAAGCGCTCACCTATTGTTGCAATGGACCAGTCCTAATTAATCCTGAATTACCGGGAATTGTAAGGAGTTGAAATCAGCTTTTTTATTCTAGATTTTTTTTTACACTTTATAAGCATTAACTTGTTTTTGTTATTTTTTTTCAAGACCATTCTCGAAAAATTCGGTCTTTGCTATACCATTTTTCTCTGCAATGGTTCATTTGGTACGATTTTTTAATGATAATATACTCTTCAATTGAACTCTTCATATAGGTTTCTTAATGTTATTTTTCTAAATCGTAGACACAAAATCTCATGTCTATATTCATTCATAAAACTAACAAGTTTTAAATAAAATTCTGGTTTTCTGAATATATGCAAATTGATTCTCATTACAAAATTTATACACAAATAAAAACTCAATCAATCAACAAACACGAAAGTGAGTTAAAGATATTTCCTATAGAATATTGGTAAAATAAATTATTATTTCAATCCATACATTTCCTCGATTGTTTATGTTGAAAATTATAACGTCTATATATGTAACAATCGTTCCATTTCGATCTGCATTAGTTTATTATTGATATAATGATATATTGACAATAGAATACAGTATCTGTTCTATAAGTTACATCGGCAGCTCAGTCGGCAAGAGCGCCGGTCTCACGTTGCTGAGGTCCGGGGTTCGAATCCCATCCAGGCCAAGGTGTAAAAACCTAGAGTTCACCTCTGTTAGAACTCTATAAGTGTCACCCTGGAGCCCTAGTGTGTAGTGCAACAAAAACTGCGCACTTAAAAGATCCCACGAATTCATGTCAGTGGCTGAATGGTGGATACATGAACATGTGCATACGCCGAGCTGTCGGTTATCAGCGTTCAGCAGTGTTGGACAAACTGTTGTGACTATGTGTCTCAGTTCACCCAGCTGTGAATGGGTACCCTGTGAGGCATAGAATGGTCCCTAACCTGAGCGCCATATATGGATGCCGGTTGAATTGAGGGAGTTGAATTTGAAATTGGAAAAAAATTGATCGAACGGTGAAAGAATGCCATTGACCAGGGGAAACAATGTAAGCGCCTTGAGCAACCACGAGTGGATGGATATGTGCGCTATATAAATATTCATATATAATAATAATAATCCACGAAAATATTTAATTAATCCATGCTTGTTCATTAAAGGAGCAGTAGCACGTTTTTATGGAGAATATAAGGTGATGTCAGGAAATCGAAAATTAATGGTTCCAATTGAAAGACAATGCATTTAAACTAAATGGAGCAGTAATAATTCAAATATATAATGTAAAGTTTAGCCATGCGATTCCTTTTTCTAACACAAAATGAATTAAAGGTGTTCACACAAAATGGCCGCCAATGGATTTTAGGTGAATCTTCATACATTGTCCTCTGACTATGGATAATTGGTTTGTGTTATGAGATTTTTGACACTATCAAAGTAATACATTTATCATTACCTTACAATAATCAGTGAACATTTTAAAATATAAAATTATCAAAAAACGTGCTACTGCCCCTTTAACGCTACTCTTGTAGCATATACTTCTTGAAGTATTGAAAGGTATATGAAAGATAAATAATATTAATTATATACAATACTAGAATTAACATGATAATTTATAAACATTATTATATATAATTTTAAAAAAACAACATGTCTTCTTTATTTTGTCAAGTGGGGCATTCGTTGGAAGGTTCCATTTCCTTGATGGGTAACAGACTCAGTTTAATCTGTCTAATTAAGTGTCTGACAAGTTAGGTGTCTGACAAATGGTGCCCCCAGCCCCCCTTAATTAAGTTATTTGTGTATACAATCATGGAACATGATGCGTCCTTATTCATTATCCCTGTAAATAGTATATCAATTCAAATTAATATGTTGTGAATATTAATTACTTGTAATTAACTCAGTGAAGGACATTACACAATTACACAATCATAATAACATATTATTTTTGTTGGTGGAAAACTTACGTAAACTCTTCCATTATAAGGTTTCCAGCTTTCATCCACACATTTTGATGGATGTTTTTGTAGGAACGGAATCTGTTAGAAAGATAGAACAATGAAACATAAAAAATACTCGCATTTGCACTGTCGTGTTGACCTAGTTTCAGATCAATTTCTAGAGACAGAAATAGTTTGAAGTTTAACGTTAATTTCATAATCGAAATACATAAAAATAGATTACAGGTCAGTTAGATAAAAAACTAGATCATAAAAACTAATTTACTTCAACAGAATATACATTTTTGGCTTTAGTGTTTTTTTCGAGACGATCCACCCCCAAAAACAGGCAACAGTCGTAAATACTAACTAATACTTCGCTGTGGAACCAAAAAAATATATCCCTGATAAACTTATTAAGTACCCAAATCTTTACACCTACAAGTCATTATTTTCATCACAAAAATTATCCATACTGAAGAATCTCTCAAGATTTATAACTGTCATTGATAAAAAACTTAAGAATTTGTAACAAAATCTACCTTCACCTTTGCTTATATTTATGTTTTTGCATGTATATATAATTATCATTTCTCTTGTACCACCGATGGTGGCTGAATGAGAATAAAGAAATTGAATTGAACAATTCACCAGTTTAGAAAGAAAGTGTGTCTAGAAAGAAAGTGTGTCCAGTTATTTTCATCAACAAATTCTGTTGTTTTAAAGAGTTTAAGTAAATATATTTTCTTAGCCCAGAAAAAGAGACAACAATTCCTCAACCCCTTACCTTTGACTGTATAATTTATAACTATCAAATTAAACTTCTAATGTATGTTATCTATACAAGCTCCATGTGGTGCTCACATATGTTTATATATGTCATGTACAATGTATGATGGGCCGGTGGCCCCATTACCCGAATAAACCATCATTCATTCACCAGTTTATATACTCGTCCAGCGAAGTTTGATAAGGAACGTATTACAAGGATAATACGAATGTGAATTTATGCAGAATGTGACATCCTTATTGTGACAATGTTATACTTGTAGACATGCATACATAATTTCATTAACGGATATATATGTATGAAATTCATTAAATACTGGAGCCCAGTTGTGAAATGGTTAGCTTTCTTGTTTATCAATACAGTGACCCGGGTACGAATCCTACTTGACGCATCAAACGTCCGGGACCTGGGCCCTGATCTGTGTTCTGTTCCTGGGTAAGGCACTACATCCACAATGTGCTCAGTCTAACCAGCTATAAAGGTACAGTTCCCGGACAAAAGTGTAGTGATGAGTGATTAAATTCCATTTTGACTTAGATGTTTCAATAATTATTCTAACTTATTATTTTTTTCTGAAATGCTTTTCAAAGTTATCAACGGTATCAGAAACAATCTCAGCTACAAGTTTTCATAATTCATCATTTTCATTTTATAATAAGATGATTATTTAGATATCTGCAAATATTTAACTGCCATGTATTAAGTTAAGTTACGGAGTTACCAATTCAATTTGGCGGTCTATGGGACAGTTGCTAAATATGTTGTGTATTTGTCGATAAATCAGTTGTCATTCCACAAGTAAAAAGCAGTAAGATGAAAGGTAAGATTGTACGTGTAGCCAACGTGATTTCCAAGTTAGCCGAGTAAAAATTTAAGTAAAACGGTTTTATCTCAAACAATTACAATTATTCTTGCAACATGATTTAACATGTAAGTTTGTATGACTTCCACTAGTGATTACTGGTACATTAACCTATAAGGTCGAGCGAATCGACGATCTTCAGGGTAATGATACAATCGTAGTAAAATATAATCTATCATTCTGCTACATATATGCTATGCGTAACGTAGTGAAGAAAATCATTTTAATGAGATTGGGTAATGATAGAGTTTTGTTCTTTCAGCATACGTAGCATGCACAAATTGAATATCTAGATTTGTAAATCAATGTTAAATAGTGTTTACCACAATCTAGTTAAAACTAGTTGTAATGTTATCTGCCCCTAAGTCCTTACGTTAAATCAAGCTACTAACCCACCTGGTCCGTGTCACGCATGCGCGGAAATCAGCCAATGAAAAAAGATCTGGGTAATCCCTTTGAATTTGACAATCTAGTTCATACAAGCTGTAATGTTTATTTCCAATAAGTCATACATTAAATCGTTGATATTTATGCTCATTATGTGTAAAATGCAATATAATTCCTAACGACACCCGATTCAAAGAGATCAGCCAGTTCTTTTACCATTGGTTGATATCCGCGCATGCGTGACACGGACCAGGTGGGTTAGTAGCTAGATGTAACGTAAGGACTTAGGGGACGATAACATTACAGCTAGTTTTAACTAGATTGTGTTTACCGTTTCATGACAGATGTAGCTTGGCTGCCGTTACGGGCCCCTGGTGGATCTTTAGGCACGTGAGAGGTTGAGGCACCAAACACACCATTCTCAGGGACGCCCACTTCATCACCTTCATTCGCTATACGGTGGTCCATCCGCAAACCTCGCTATAAGGCGAAGTCAAAGTACTGGAGCATGTTTAGATTGTACGAGATTTTACAAATATATAGTCTAAATTATTTTTCTCTAAAGGATAAACCATTTTGATACTAACGGAAAAGCTAAACTTTTAGCGAAAGGGTCACCTTTCAAGTAAAACTAATGCGTCCTTTTTTATTGTTAACTCCGTTAAATCATTCGATCCCTAACACCGAGACCATTTTATGTACCTAGGTGTCCTGCCTTAGTGCATTTAAGCTCTATTTAATGTACAAGTTCCAAGATGTTGCTTTTTCCTTTTAAATGAAAATGTTTAATTTGCCTAAACAAGAATGCTTTACAAACAATTTAATTGTGGAATTGTGAAATGTCAGTAGAGATTTAAAAAAACAATTGTCAGTTTAATCTATACAGGCAAGTTGCAATTTTCGAGTTATTAATAATGAGTGTCGTAAATTGATCACATTTGTTTTCTATGGTGGAATCATATCATTCCCCGACTTTAAATGGCCATCTTGTAATCTACACAAAATGTCATATTCAGTCAAATAAAATTCTAATAAAGTTTACCTCTTTACATGAATGGGCGGTGTTGTTCTCGAACTGTAAGATGGGATGGTGAAAAGCGTGCTTCTCTGGAACCAGACCTCTCTCCAATTGACGGGCCGCGGAGGGTCCAAGTGGTCTATTGGCTACCAGGTACCAAAATCCCGTTCTCTGGAAGTGCATGAAGCGGTCGTAAAATACAAGAGTTTGAAAACTTAATTATGAGATTATACTCATCTCATCGTTCCGCGTAAATTCCGTAACAGTGTGAGCTTTTTCTAGGACATGTTTGCCAGGGCAGAAATGATTTTGAGACGATAAAAGGGATATTTCTGTGTTGCAATTTTCAAAGCTACGAATTTGAAAGAAGCCTGATTAATCGTCAACTTGTAAAATATATGAAAACATGATGTTTCAGCGGAAACGGATTCTCCCTCATTGAGAAAGCCCACGTTAAATATCGTAATTTTAATAAAGAGCCAGAGGTTGAAAGTTGCAATGCTACTACCCCTTTTTGTAAATACTCTATAGATATAATGGCAACTTTATTACACAAATCATTATATATATGAGAACGTCTTTATTGCATATGGAACAGTAGTCTTAATTTTGAGAATACACCTTTAAATCCTCATTGATAACCTTTTGGTTAAATCTATAATGGCTGTATTGCCAAAATTCAATGTTATTAAAATTGTTTCAAGTATTAATGCTGGGGAATATATGGATGACAACTTCTTTCATCATTGTATGCGACGTTTCGACACAGATTCTTGGTTCTGCTTGAGAACGACACAAGAATCTGTGTCAAAACGTCGCATACAATGAAGAGAGAAGTTGTCATCCATATATTCCTCAGCATTATTGCCATTCCAACTTCTAAAATGCCTCTCAAAGTTGACCAATGAATTGGCTCATTTTCAGAGCAACCTAGAAAAAGATCTAATGTTACTTACATCAGAGCCGGCGACGACGTTATTGATGACAAAGTTGTTGGGATGTGTCATCCAGAAACTGGACAGGGAGCTGGGAAACATATATACAAGGTGATTTTATCATAATTCATTTGATATTCTTATTAAGAGTTGATACAGTCAAACATCATCAGGGAATAAGTGATTTTCATTTATGTTCTTCAGGTTAGAAAATACTTGAATTCAAACTTCTTACGAGTAGGGTCTAAGTTTAAAGAAGGTAAAAATACCAAAGTCAAATTGAATAATGATAATAATATATGCATTTACATATTGCATATAAGTTCAATGCTCTCGTTGTTGCATAGTCAATTGTTGCATTCTTCATTCTTCAAGTGTTAATCAAAGCATGAAATTCTTTTTGTAACACAGGAATAATGACTGAAAAGAATTACCAGAGAAATTAACTCGTAATTACGAGATTATAAGACCATATCTGTAATTTGTATATTGTATTTAAAAACTTGTAATTACGAGAAAAATACTCGTTATTACGAGAATATTCTCGTAATTACGAGAATAAACTCGTAATTACGAGAAAAAACTCGTAATTACGACTTTTGTAAGACTATATTTGTAACTTGTATTCTGTCTTATATAAACTCGTAATTACGAGATTATTAGACATCATTTGAAACTTGTATTTTGTCTGTCAAACTCGTAATTACGAGTTTATATAAGATAGAATACAAGTTACAAATGTAGTCTTTCAAAACTCGTAATTACGAGTTTATTCTCGTAATTACGAGAATATTCTCATAATTACGAGTTTATTCTCGTAATTACGAGTTTTTAAATACAATATACAAATTACAGATATGGTCTTATAATCTCGTAATTACGAGTTAATTTCTCGTAATAACGAGTTTTTAAAGACAAAAAACAAATTTCAAATGTGGTACCAATGGTCTTTCGTACTTAAGCATGTTCATTTTGCATAACTATTTAATATTTACTTGTAAGGATGAGCTACCCACTGCAGCTTGCATAAAGTTAACAAACTTTGAATTTAGAAGCGATTACTGACATTGAAAGTGCCCAGGAACAAAAGTACTTCTTTCAAGGGCCCCCTGACCTTCTTGAAAAAAACTACCCTTTTTCCGCAAAAATACCCCAACAATTTCAACAAATACCAGACAGGTTCCTTTGGTATGTTCAGGTTGCAAAACTATTTAATATTTACCTGAAAGGATGAGGTACCACTGAAAATTCTCTGAGAAAACTGTTCCCTCATTCCATATAAATATCCCAACGCTTCCTTTCAATGTTCCACAAATACCAGTTCAGTCCCTTTCGTATGTTCAGAATGCATAACTATGAATTAAGAAGAGACTACAGATATAGCAAACTGGCCAAGAACCATAAAACTTCTTTGAAAGGTTGACCTACTCAGTAAAAGGCTTAAGGGAGCTGTTGACCCAGGAATCCTTCATGTCGGAAAGGAGATGAGTGCCGTGTTCTGTGCCAATGACGAGGTTACCGTCCAGTGTGTTCCACTGTTCAGCGCTGTCCTCGAGGAAGATGCTGTGGCCTTTGGTCAGGTAACACACGTTGTCAGACACCTGCAAAGATAAGTGGTCAATAGAAGCAACAGGTAAGCATTTAGTCACTGGATAAAAGGCAGTTGTCATAAAGCGGTTAGGGTTCTCATTTTACAAGAACCTCATGTTGGCAGCATCTCACAATTGCAAAATATAGATCAAAGAATTTTGACAGACACCTGTTAGGATCTGCATTCAATGTATTTCTTCCTGAGAAAACCGGTAAGATTTCGTGTACCACTATCTTGCTACAAGATATATTAAAGAGACATGTATGTTAATAGGATCACATATGTCACATTTTGAAATCGATGTTATTACATCGGGAACCACTTACTGTTACTGAAAATAACAAGTTAAAGGTCACTCCGCACATTTGAGCGAAAATACGGCCATTCAAAGTCGGGATTCTGATCGAAAACCGGACAATGTGGCTCGAGTGGCGCGCGCAAATTCGCCAAACGTAATTTTGAAACCTTGTCATAAGCTGACAGGAAGATATATTTGATTCGATAGTGTGTATTAGGTATTGTAACTAATAGGTAGATTAATTGGATGCATACTTTCGAGTATTAAACGTATTTGAGATGTTTTCTGGATTTTTTCATAAAAACAAGCATTTAAGAGATATTATGCATTAATGGATATATTTGCAAGTCCAGTGATGAGATATGAACTTCAATCAGCATATTAGATATTTTGTTCCTTATCAAAACCAAATAAAATTTTAAGAAAGATACTCTGTGTCACTTTAATCAGTATTCTAGTTGGGCACAGTCTAAGTAAACATAGCCTCAATAACACTCGCTATACTTCCATATTGAGTCTAGCTAGGTGTAGTAAGGGCTCGCGTCAGCCAACTTATCCAATTGACCAATCAGGGTTCGGCTTACCATGCCGCAATAGTCTGCTTTCGCACATATAACGTTGAAGGGTCATAGGTCGCCGAAAGGTCAGCTGACGCGACCTCTTACAGTATCGGAGTATAGCGACTATTATTGAGGCTAGGTTTACTTTACTGAGTTGAGCAAGACAACATGTTGGCACACATGTCACCAAATATGGATCATTTGCTGGACACTTGTTGTGATCAGCATTTAATGTTTATATTTTTTAGTCAAACGGTAAGACTTCATGTACTACTATAGTTGCTACAAGATGTAACCATCAGTTTACACACTTTGCAAAACAATTTTGCAGTATGACCTAAAGAGCAGTTGTGGATTACGCTGTGATGAATTTTTACTAACTTTCTATTTCATATACATGTTTGAGGAACATGGACACTGATATTTGTACTTATATTTCTTAAATTAGCAAATTACTAATTAATTGTTTATCTTCATGTACAATTGAGAGCATAGGGCGGTATAAATCGCTAAGTTTGTAAGTTATTTGATCATTGTTGGCTGTGTTCAAAATTAATTTCATGTGCTTCTAGTTTGCAAACATTAATCAAACTCTTTTCCTTCTAGCGACACTAATATTAAATCTTCTAAGCATATCACAATATTGGTGAGGCAATCTGTTTGTATTGATACGCAATAGTTTTAACAAATATCTTACTGTCCGTAACTGTGAATTAGCGAAATAAGCTTGTACGGCAAGGTTCTCCTAAAACAGCTTTGTAGTGGGCATATTTACCAACACCTATGGCATGTTTATGATATAAAGAATAGATTTTTCAACTTTATCTTTATACAGAACTCCAAATATTTCATTCTAATAAGCGATATAGAGAAAACTGCCTTTTCTTGACTAATACCATGTTTATCTCATCGAGTGAGGTAGAAATTTTATATCTTCACGAATGGCAAACAAGTGAAAATATTTAACTTTTCTACCTCGCGAGATGGGATAAACATGGTATTTGTCAAAATTGACAGATATTCTATTTATTATCTGATGCAATCCTTCTAATTACGCCCCAAAAACGGCCAAATTCATTCCGGCGACCACTTGGAAGAGTCCGTCGCCGCGGTAACAGTGTGATGTCATAAGAGAATTCGTTACGTCAGACCATTGTTTAAATATGTCACACTCTTGAATTTGACGTTACTCGAGTGATGATGAAGGTTATCGCCACTCAGTAAAGTGTAGCAAGGTAGAGGGTTTATTTCACTGATAGAATAGCGCATTTTACTCTGTATCATATATTCTACCTTGAATGTGATGAATACTAGATTCTGAATGGTTCTCCTGGAAAATCAAACGTGATCAATTTTGGATTGAACGTCCTCTGATTTTTAGAATTTGAGGTCGCTTAACCGCGCATTGATTCACCCGACTGGCAACTTCAGAGCTGGTATTCCTGCTGTTTACCGAGATTAAAACTTTTCAAAAATTATTTAACATTTATTTTTCGTGTGTTCACGGGCACGAAATTAATAGCTGTGTTGAAAAAAGTGAGAAATATAGTTGATGGACACGCAATGATAGATTAACCTTTGCTCACGGCTTAATAATTTAAAATACCAGGGAGCAAAACCCCCGGCTGCGCGTTCGGTTTTAATTTAAAATTTACTCGCTATCAATCCAGTATAACATGTCTCTGATTTTCAAACACACAAGGTTAATCTCCTAATTCAAGAGAGTACTCTTACCTCTGCATGGTCAGTTCCATGAATGGTAACACAGCGTGTCTGACAGTGGTGGATAGAGCTGCTCTTGAGCCAGTTCCCTAAAACGTCGTCACACATGTGGAGGTGAAAGCCGTAGCTTCCTGTGTGATTGGGTAAAAGGAATAGTTGTGTATCAGGTCCATGACTCTAAATATACATGTAGGTATAATCATGTTTCTATATAACATTTAAACAAGGTACAGTAGAGTCTTGTCTGCAAGCGGACCGGATATGACTATTGGTTTTCTATCTCAATTCCGCTTCGTAGACAGATCCCATTTTTTTATGTCCGGTCACCTTGTCCATCAGCCTCTGTCGTACCTTGTCTAAGAATTATATACATGAAGACAGATGTAAATATGGATACACAGTGCTTGATGCCTGTGGTTATGACGTTTCAACAATTACTCTGAATTTGAACGAACACCTAACTTACAATTTAACACAAATCTAGTTTTCCCAATTGCAAATGTTTTTGGTATAATGCCGTCTCGAACCCACAAAGCTCCCACTTTGGAACGCTGAACATAAAGCTCTGCCTACTGAGTAACAATTATTTGACGATCAAGGGATTTTGAGTACAACTGCATATAAATGCTGACTGCAAGCGCATCACATACCAAGGGGGACACGGCTGCGTTCGTGCAATGCGCTTCACATTCGAAAACCCATTGGATCTACTAAGGTCTCTTTATTACCGTGTCCACCACCTTCTATGTAACCACAAAATTGTTTCTTACAGTTTCCTTCGGTTTATGAGTAAGATAAAACATGGCCCTTGGGAATTATTGAAAAGTATGCCCTCCTCCCTCAGGAAATGCCCGTAGGCATTACCCGCGGGCATCAGGTATACATTTCAATAATTCCCGCAGATCATGTTTTATCCTACACTTTGTTTCATTAAGACTAAACGTTATTTTGCTCACTCACCGACAAACTTCTGTTGACCCATGTTTACAAGTTCTACATTTTCAACGTGTGCTGCTACGAAGTTGCGAATAATCTGAAAACGATGTAGTTGTTGCTATTAAATGGTTTCCCTGATCTAAATATAATGCTTTATTTGGTGTTTTCAATAAAAATCTAAAAGAAACAACTTTAAGGATGGACAACTGTACACGAACAGCATTATAACGATATCATAGGGCCTACATTAAGGTGATCACCGTAGCCATTTGGGTTGAACTTACCAAAAAGCAAAGTTTGGGAAGAAATCAAGTCCATTTTTGAATTAATTTTTGTGTACATGAAAAACATTACTGCAGAACCAGCTGATTATCGTTTAACAATCACTAACCTATGAATATCTGCTATATCGAAAAAAACTTCTTTAGAATGAATCACATTTAGTATTTACCCTGGTTTAGATGTACATGGGCAATATAATTATAACACCATCTTTTGAGTTGACAACAATTGGTATTTAATTCGTTGAATTTATTCCATAACAAATTTTATGAAGAACTCAAATATCACAAGACACATTTATATCAATATCACAACAAAATCATTGGACCTACCTTCAGGTGGCCGCCGTGGGTATCGGCGTTGAACTTATCGCAAAGCCAGGTATCCTTTTCATCATACTCATAGCACTCGTCTTCCATGACCCCTTCTATCCTGATGGTTCTGGTCAACATACCAACCTCCGCCATCTGGTCAACGTTGTTAGTTATCTCGCCGTAGTGCATGAACTCAAATGCATCTGCATCGAGTAAAGAAATAAAATTAATATCTCATACTAATGATAATGATAATAATCTAGTACCAATTATGACAACTTGGTCGACACAGTGCAGTGCGGATAAAGTGCCTTGCCCAAGGAAACAACACAGTACAAGGCCCAGGTCATAAAAATGTTTGGTGCCTTCACCGGGATTCGAACTTGGGCCTTTGACGTGAGAGGTAAGCATGCTAACCAATAAATCACTGTGTTCCACACGGTCTGATCAAAATCAACAGTGTTCCGTGTTAAAAAAAATCAAAATAATTGCTTTGCCGGGATTTGAACTTGTTCAATCAGGGTTTCCTCTTCGAAATGGTCCTCTTAACCCTTCCTATTCAACCCCACCCTACTAATTATATTAAGTTAATTTATCAACTATTACAACAAAGGGAAAGGAAGATTCATTGTAGAATGCCTAATAATTTATCATTGAAATGCCGATAATTATATAAGACATATTTTGATGTTTGATTACTCAAATCACTCACGGTCAAGTCGGACTTCATTTTCTGCACAATCTGTGCATTCAAGAAGTTTAAATTCCTCTACTTGACGCCAGTCGAAATCTGTTGATGCTACCACGATCTGGTCATCTGAAATAACAATCAATTTGCATAATTGTTTTTGTATTTTGCAATCATAGCTTTTGTTTAGCATCAGTGAGAGATCAAGTTTTTTAAAAATCGAGTAGTTGATACGAATTAGCGAGAGTCATATGTTTATCTGAATATCCTTTTCTCGCCCTTTGCCCATATATATTTACTCATAAGAGTGGTAATTTAAAAGGTTTTGGAATTGCAGATGCATATGGACAAGTTATTCTTTTCTGTTTTTAGATAAACATACATTTATCTTTAATTAATTCAATCATCTTCGTTTATATGAACAATTTATTTTGTTTATTGAAGTAAGTTGTCAGAAATCATAAGCGGCATACCAGGAACCCATGACGTGACGTCATCATCGAGCTTGATTTTGGGCGTGGCCACCTTTCCAGGAAGTACCAACATCTGGATTCCACGATTCATCGAGGTTGAGAAAACCTTTCCAACTACGCTGAACTCGAGGTCATTCGTGTCATCGCGCAGGCGCAGTCGGTCAGTTTCAACGAAGGTCTCGGCCCCACCTGGGTTGCCTACGTATTGTTCCTGGGTCGTCGACGAAGCGCCTTGAGAAATTGTTATTACATGGATAAATATTCATAGAATGTTAGACTTAAAGAGCGGGCAGAACTTGTTGAAGGTTTTTTATAATGATTAATTTTCAATTGTTTACTGCTTGTATTATATAATTTTCTATGTTAGCCTTTGAAACGCCCATTATCTATTATCTTTTACCTACTATCTTATATAAAATATCTATTATCTATTTATTAGCTATTATTTATTATCTATTACCTATTACCTATTACCTATTATCGATTACCTATTATCTATTATCTATTATCTATTATCTATTATCTATTACCTATTATCTATTATCTATTATCTATCTCTGGAATATTTCTAATTGATAGCATAAAACGTTTCTCTTCATACATCTTCTTGTTTAGTGATGAAATATTTTATGCTCTGTTATAAATGACCATTGCATGACGTTTTATGATAAAGTGACTATTTTGGAAAACAAATGCCATCAAGAAACGTGTTCCTTTTCTTGACACAATTGCAGGCACATTTATGTGTTTTAAAGTAGATGGTAAATAACTAATTCAAATTCACTATTTTGTTGCAATATCCAAAACATTTATTAAAACATGATATGCGAATTTAGATTAATTCATTACCGTGAATCTTTTAAGTTATAAAGGCATGTTAATTTCATTTAATCAAGTTTACAAAAAGATGTAACTTACGCTTTTGAATGTCACTTACCAGTTCTAGTTATGAAAGCATATGCCTCTCGTCCAGTCACGTTTCTTAAGTCTGTTGACGTCAGACCCCCCACAGACTCAACCGTGGTGTAAATAGTCTCCCAGTCACGTGACACAACAGTTCCGGTACCAAAGTCTCCATTGACAGCGACGATCAGAATCTTGTCGGTAGGAACTCCTGCAAGAAAAACATTGATGAACCATAAAGCGATTATTGTTTTAATCAACTAGTATGTTTCTAACCTCTACGTATGACTAAGAATTTATATTCATTTGGATATAGATAAGAATTTGATATTTGTTCGACGTATGTTTGGTGAAAGATAAGGAATACATTGAGGAAAATATGTGGTTGCAAGCAAACCATGTTTACTATAAAGGGATGATCTTCTAAATTATTAAAATGTTCTGTTTCAAAGCAATTCGTATGATTAAGAAACGTTACGTTCATAAAGATAATTATACGAATTTGACAAAGGTATTCTTGATAGTCTGTATATAAACAATTTCAATATAAACAAGTGCTTAAAAGAACATTTACATTTTCAGGGTTTACCAAGCTTGGAAAAAATGAAAATTATGTATGGAAACATTTTGTTTGATTTCAATAGAGTATTCGTTTCAACAACATTTAGAGAAACTTACATTCATTTGTTGTCTTAAGATTTGACGTTAAAGGTAGTTCCATAAGTGGTCTATATGATAAATGTCCGGACAATCTGATGTCTATTTCAAAACAACGACGATAAAGTTGTCACTTATGCTATTTGTGGGTTTTGAACTGAATTGTTAGTGCTACACTAGAGGGCTTATATCATTGATATGACAGAGTAACTCATCCTAAATCATATAATGAATACAACAATATATATGTATTGACAAAACAGTTAATGTAAGGAAAAATGTAAGAGCAATTACCTTCTATAAAGTTTTTAAACTTGTTCTCAGCTTCAAGGTCATTGGCATCTTGAGTTCTGAAGGTGCTAAAGTCGAATACGCTTCCGTCTAGGTTGAAAACCATCACAAACAGACCTTTTGTCATCTCCTCGTTGCAGACGCTCTTCTATTAGATCAATCATAGACTTATTTAATTGATGACCTTGTATTACCTACGACGGCAGTCATTAGGTGGTGGATATTTCATATAATTAACACTTTTAATTGTGAGTTCACATTATAAACAATGAGAACAGTTGCAAAAGTAAAAACGTCAAATACAGGAAGTAAAAAAATGCCGACAAAAGGGTGGATTGTTTTTCAGGTGTAGATATTACATATGATCATGTTGATCAAAGTTCAGTCTATTCCCTTTGAAGGAAGGCACATTGGATATTTTCGCACGGCCCTTAAAACGTTTTGTTACTGGCCTATTGACTTCCACCACGGCGTTTTTTTTGTTTTTTTTTTTGCTCTATGACTACCAGTAAAAATATCCCTTCCCACATTAAAATGGCCCCATGCAGTTTTCTACAACTATTGATAATCGGGTTCAATAACAAGGTATTAAAGTTTCAGAGAAATACGTACACCAAAATTCAATTGAGAAACTTTAACAATTGAAATTAAAAAAGATAAACTTTGACAAGTTTATACCGTTTGAAAAATTAGAATCTAAATACAAAATAAGAGGGACAATAGTAGATTATAATTATCTCATTATCAATCGCTCCAATATTATGCCTTTTAATGAATGCATAAGTATATACCAAAGAAAATGTTTTTAAATTACAAAAGGCTCCAGAATATTCTATGACAGACTTATTTCCAAAAGTGATTAACTTGAAACATGTATCAAATGGCCAAAAACTATTCCTTGATGGTGAATTCAACAGGCACAATGTTTTTAACCTAAATAGTTAATAGTTTGAAAGATGTTAAACTCGATTGTCAATTCAGAATCCTGCACAGAGTTATTATACTATACACACCAAAAAAGTTAAGAATGCTCGATTGGGTTGAAATAAGGTGACACTGCTGGCCATGAAATTCGTGTTACACCATTATTTTTAAGATGTTGGATTAGAACAAGTCTCGCATTTTCGTCCATGAACAAGGGTCATGTTGCAAGTTTGTGGTCATCGAAATGATCAATAATTACAGGATCCAGAACCTCCTGAATGTAGCGAACGCCTGTGAGTGAACCCTGTATAGTCACCAAATCGAGTCTACAGTCGTAGGAGAAGCCTCCCCAAACCATCATGGATCCCCTGCCATACGGTACCCTTGGCAAAATGTTCCTTGGGGCAAGACGTGTATTCCTTGGTCCTCCAAACGTTGGCTCGGCCATCAATAGCATACAAGACAAAACGACTTTCGTCGGTCCAGTGTATTCTCCTCCACGATCTCAGGTTCCACCTCTGCCTGTCCACATACCATAACCTATGCTCCCGTCTGTGGTGATTTGTTAGCATTAACGCCTGATGACCCTTCTGGCCCTTAATCCGGCAGCTTTGAGGCCATTCTCAGAGTTTGGTTGCTCAAGCGGCGATTAAGTAACCATACCCGTTTCAGGAGAGTGCTTCAAGCAAACGACAGGTTTCTAACACGTCGTAACTGAGCTCTATCCTCCTGGAGCGTGGTAGCTTTTGGTCTTTCTGATCGTTGATGGTCCCTCACATCATTTGTTTGTGCTTGCTTCCTGACCAGTGTAGTGGAAGTGAGTTCTTCTGGCAATTTCCATGTAAGAAAGTCCTGCCCGATGAAGCCGACAAACTGCCATCTCAATGCATTTGAATTCTCCTTCGTGCCATTGTCAATGTCAATGAAGTGAAACAAGTGGTTAATAAGTCGGAACCGATCCTTAAATACCTAATACTTGTGATTGTTTGAAACTTGTGTTTGTGCAACACATGGGTGGCAGGATTCACGTGCATGTGATTGCGTTTGTGAGACACGATTTAAAAAAAGTAAAACCTTATCTTATCACCAATAAAGCATTCCTTCATTTTCCATATTGAGGGTTAAAGTTTTGTTTCAGTATATACTGAAAATTCAACTTTTATTTGGGGGGTGCTTAACTTTTTTTGGTGTGTATTAAAAAGAATTATTGAAAATGAATCAGATTGAGAAAAACTTGTGCAGCTTCTGTGGTGATCATTCGTGGAGTACTTGCCATGTATATTTGGAACGTTGTGAAATAATCAAATTTTAGAGTGATTTAGAATTTTGGTTCAATAATTCATTTTCACAAGGTAAAGTTTACCAAATACCTGATTTGGTTTGGTAGATTTTATAGAAATGTCTTACTGTAACAAATCATTATCTCTGCAACAAATACATCCATGTGTGTAAAATTAAAATTCGATTTAAAAAATCAAAAACTATACAGAGATACTAAGACAAATATTTCTGTTAGTAGAATTCATTTCAAATAAAAACAATGATTTTGAAAACTTCATCAATAAATTCTTCATTCTTTATTGGTTTAAACATATTTTATTGACAAAAAGTCAAATGGATCGGGCAAAAGTGAATACACTTACTGGGCCCTCTCCATTCTTTATTCATTCCAGCTCTAGCAGCTAATGATGTTTAATATTATATACTAGCTTGTTATTTATGACAGTTTGTCACAGATATTTGACATTCTTAATATATATCTATGTTTGCCTTTGACTGTTACCTGATGCAACCATGGGACCTCCCCCCTCCCCAAAGGAAAACGTAATAATTAAATAATATATATGTTTAAAAAAGATAAGAATTCAGATAACACCGGCGACAGTCCCTTTAAGAAACAAAAGGCACCAACTTGGAAATTAAAGCCAGCATGATCAAGAGATCTTGGCATAGTCTGGATGAGTCTAGTCCAAGACTTCTTCACAGCCCCGTGCATCTCTAAGGTGCCTCCTTCGTCAACACCAATCACCTTCATACCGAACTTGGGGACAATGTTGTCAGTATTGGATTTACCTGACAAAGAGAGTAACAGTTAAAGAGTATGTTATTGTGAGGCAAATATATTCAGCTTAAAAGATTATGTTATACAATCGATACAAATAATTATGATTTTTCAAAATGACTATAACAAGTTTTTAAATTTTTACGCTTTTTGGATCGAGATCATTGATGTCGGCTAATGGCTCAAACGTTACTTTTCAAATTACAGCAAAAACAAATACATATATGGATTAAAACCTACCTGTAGATATGTAGCAGATTTACACTTCGTAATATGCACATTTTCGTGTTGTAAAAATCATAATTGTGGCATTAAAGAGATCAAAATGAATGTTTAGTGACATAATTTGAAACAAAAATTAGTGCAATTTCCTCTTATTTCATATTTTGATATTGGAGAAATTTAATAAAGAATTAATTTCATCACGGGTGACTTTGCTACAAGTAATCAAGGCAACAAACTGGACATATTTATCGCTTTACCTTCTCTAAACATCTAACGTTGTTAAACTAATTTTTTTCAACAAACTTATATGTACTACTGTAAGTGTAATGGAAGCAAGAAGTCGAATCACTTGAAATTCTGCAACATCAGCAGATTTGTATGCATAAAACACCTACACTACCCTGATATCAACCAAATGCCTCATATTGCAAACATTTATTTATTCTTGGCTACATATGGTAATTTTTGGTATTTGTTTCAGCCAATGAAATGCCATATTAGAGGAGATTAAAGCTCGAACGCCTCCCATTCTTCTAGTTCTGCCGATACTGCACCATAGAGCCAATTTCATTGGTTTGATACGAGGCATTGTGTGAGTTATCCATAAACATGATAGTAATACTTATACATTAAACATATCCTACAATCATGATATATGTGGAAGAAAAGTATTAATCATTCACCCCAAAATGTTCTCATTAATCCAAAGTTGTCGAAAAGAACCTTTTGTCAAGGTATACTTTTGTTTCTATCGCGTCTCATCAAACTATGACATGTTAGAATCAATAATTCATCACTTAAGTATAAAACATAACATAACAAACTAAGTTTTCGCAACAACAAAAAAATAGTCAACATTAAAGAGCTCATTAAAATCCAAATTGCCTTGTATCAAAAACATTATCAGTTAAAAACTAATCTGTCATTTATTTATTGAAATGAACATGAGGATGTGTTCTACTATGCGATATTCAATAACTATATCTACAGGATTGGATTTATAGAAACAAATCTACATGTTAGCTCAAACCTATAGGTAGAATACAGTACAAACAATACATAAAATTATTTTATCTTACCAGTGAGTTTGATATTGGCCTTCTTGGTGAATGGACAGTCACTGTCACCGATGATGAAGGTTCCCTTGACGTGAATGTGGTCAGTGGTCACCACGAGTCCATCAAAGTTCCCCCACACCAGAGTGGCCCCGCTCTCGATGGTGATCCCCTTCAGACTCGGAGGGGAGACGTTCAGACGGACTAGACTTCCGGTCTTGATGACAGCAAATTCTCCTTCAGCTGGAACTTTATTCTCCCAGGCCGCGGGGTCGTCCCAGTTCAGGAGACTCTGGTCATCGTAGGAGCAGGACCCGGATGCCTGCACAAGCAGGGACACCAAGATAGCCAAACCTATGAGCAACATGGCTACTCTGATGACAATGCTCAGACCTCTTCATTTATAGGCTTGACCGGAAAACCAGCTGTGCGGGAAAAAATTATGTCTATAATTATTCTACGGGAAGCTGATATCAATATCTCATAACCCATACAAATATTATTGATGTAATTACTTGATTTCTTTCCACTACAATGGGTGTTATCTGTATACTATTAAACAGAGATAGATAACGTTGTTTACTTTCACAAAGCGGAACACGGGTCTTTTAATACAAATACAAATTGACATCAGATAAACGGAGGAAAAAGGTCCTATTTGATATTGCTTTTTCTAGTGAGAGTAAAGCATTTTAGACATTGACTGTACTTTGTCTTTAGGCAACAGACCCATATAGAAAATATATATCCATTAAAAGGCTTGTGATAATTTCGTTGATACTGTAAAGCGTGTAATAATGCAGAGCCTCGGGCAAACGGTACATTGCCATGAATAAATGAGTTTACATGAATAAGTATCTATACATTACAGGAATATGACATGTTTTCAGTAGATCAATGCATTTGATCTTACCTTACAGTAAAATACTCGTTTTTGATTGGCTCATGATCAAATCGTTTATCTGATGTACCCCACGACTCTCACCTCTCGCGGTGTACAAATTGCATATTCCCCATCGTAACAGCTCCTCGCCGAGTAGAGGTGTCGCATAGCGTTTAGATGACGTTACTGAATGACGCTTGTGCTGTGCAGAGCTTACAATAGTTCGATGAGCTGTTTTCGTGATTATTAGTTTTGTTTTCTCATCTGTAAATATTTTATTTGGAAACAAACTTTACTCAAACATGCTGTAGAATTAGAATCAAATAGTTTTAAGCATGCCTCGGCTATAACCTTTCAGTCGGGTTGGAAGATGCCATTTTGTTTACATTTAGGGGTCAAGGCCGTTCAAGCGGCAATGGTTCATCCGCTTTAGGCAGTCAAAGTAAAATGCAGATATCGGCAAGACATGACGGTAAGATAAACACGTTGTTTGCTTCTCCCTCGGGTAAATACCGTTTGATGCAGAGGGGGTTCGAATCTCGGAGAAGACAATATAATAAAAAATATAATTTCCAAACCTGGACTTTTGCACACATATACCGTTGAGATAAACCTACATTTCAATTTGAACAAAATCGGTCAAGAAATAAAGATTTTAGCGTAATTTTCGATCTTTGATTTAGAAAACATAAGGGGGGACACTTTTTTTTAACGTTCGGTGCAATAAATACTAGATTTTATCGCAAACTATGCACTGGAATCGTAGATCAATTATTTCACTTGCTGAACATCTCGCCCTGTCTTTCTAATTCATCTAACTTTTGACCACTGGCCCTCGCATTAACACCACCCCTTTTTGAACAAATGCCCGGCCGACTACGGGAAAATATCGGCAATATCCGTAATTCAAACACGTTGCCATGAATGAATCGGAAATAGAAAACGCCTCTTATTGACCATTTTCCACGTGTCGCGTAAAAAAACACCATATATAACCCACACATACATGTACATGTATTCAATGAGAGAACAAAATATCAAACTGAAAATGGTACTTATCGCATTTTGTTTCATTTATACACAATAGACATATATATTGGTACAATCAGATACGTAAATGAAGTAAGGAGAATCAAATAATGGTTGAAAACGTTAAATATAGTTGAAAACGTTGTTAAATACTTTCCAAAGTTTTCATTAAGGATATCGACAGATAAAACCCTGTTGTCTATACATCGAAATAAAAAAAATACTATACCGAAACATCCAGCTCGTTCATTGTCCTATCATTAAGAAACAAATAACTACTGTTAATGTTATATTAAGTAGGCCTATATTGCACTAAAATGCACTTTTTTTTATTTCGAAATTGTAAGGAATGTCGTTGATGATAACTATAACAAATAAACCATTTTAACTGCATTTGTATTCGTTCCCGAAATAAATTTATACGAAGACCCCGATATTGAGAACTCATAGTTGATCATTTTCATTTTCACTGTATCAAGACCATTTCCGACTTGTCATTGTATTCCTTTGATAACGTATATCAAATAAAACAATAAAGAATTACCAATATGGGTTGCAACTAGTAAGTCGTTATCGTCTAATGATAACTTTGTTGGTTAATTAGACTGGCAACATCTGCTTGGTTTTTTAAAAAAAAGGTTTTCATGACTGGTGTAATATTATTCTTCTGAGAAAAATTCAAATAATCCTAAGCTGTCACTTCAATGAGAAAGTTGAAAATATAAAGAATCATTAGAAATGTTGGAATGGTTAGCTAATTTGAAATTGATTCCATTATATATTCTTTCATTTATCAGAAAACGGTTTGAGGGTCACATTGTGGCAAACTGTTGAACCAACGTCGTAAACCAGAAACAAATCTATAGATTTAATCCTTCTACAATAAAAAAAGTTGATCCCCCATAAACTCTTCGTCTTCTGGATTTGATCCTGAAATTAAATCGAAAGAAAATATATTATACTAGAGAATTCATAATGAAGTAAAACTTACAAAATTGGATTAATTAACCGAGAAGTAGTTTGTGAAAATTACAATTATTATGTTCACATAATTGACATTTAACAGGGTGGCATGTGTAATTCGAAATCCGAAAAAAATGGTGTAAAACCAATAATTAAATGACAAATATGGCTTGATAGTCATGTAACTATTGTACAAGTTAATGTCGACATCTTTGATATTCACAAGTCTATTAATTTTAACGAACCAATTTTGTTATTTTTAGGGGTGTTCATAAAACTTTAGCTAGACTATTTTGAGTAAACTCAGGACTTTGATATGCTCTTATTTAAGTCCCAAATTATGAACCACTCGGTGTCATCTTAATGCCTAAGAGGACGCACAAAAGGGGCAATTTTCCAATAATTACATTGACAGTTGCAAGTTATATACTGTCTCTGATAATGTACTTTTGGACCAAGTTTATCGAGCTGAAATGTCGGTTGTTTATTTTATGCATATGCAGAAAAATTAGCCATGGTAGTTAAACTTTGAAATGAATATGTCAACGATCGATAGATCAACTCCTAACGACTCATTTGAATATTAATAATACGGAAATGGACGGACAGCGGTATATTATGGGACAAAAGCTCCGACCGTTTATTATATAGAAATCATTTTAAATAGGAAGTTATCTTAAATGAATATTATAAAATGCTGACGGCGAGAAATTGCTAATTGAGCTATCTGAACATCAGATTTGAAATAATTGTCCTTTAAAAAACCTTTTTCCTGTTGAATTGAAGTTGGTGTTTTTAATTTCCAAGCAATTCACATATCATAAGAAAAAAATATTAACACAAAAGCTATCTAGACATCACATAGGATGGTCACAACAGTTGTTTCGAATCAAACATCCTCTGTTTATCTGTGATCTGCAATAATGAACCAAGTGCTACCATAACAATATTGGACGAAATGAATAAAGGAAATTGACATTGTGATTGCTTTGTGCCAAAGTCTCAACAAATGAAAAAAAAAATCAGCTAATTATTTGAATTCCTCTTAAAGAAAAAACAATACTCTCAAATGTATATAAAGGTGAAGACCATTGCAGGTGAGGCGAGAATCATGTATCTCTCATTGCTTATACACGCAGTGCTCATCGTTCAGATTTCCGGGTCCTGCTCCTATGACGACTCGAGTCTCCTGAACTGGGACGACCCCGCCGCCTGGGAGAATCATGTTCCAGCTGAAGGAGAATTTGCTGTCATCAAGACAGGAAGTCAAGTCCGTCTGAACGTCTCCCCTCCGAGTTTGAAGGGGATCACCATCGAGAGCGGGGCCACTCTGGTGTGGGGGAACTTTGATGGACTCGTGGTGACCACTGACCACATACACGTCAAGGGAACCTTCATCATCGGGGACAGTGACTGTCCATTCACCAAGAGGGCTAATATCAAACTCACTGGTAAAATCAAAACATGTATTGTATAATTAGCAATGAAATATAGGGTTATACAGTGAAAACATAATTCATATTTTAAGGAAAGCAGTAGAAAGTCATATTTTCACTGCAGTGAAAGTATAATCCATATTTAAACCGCGGTGAGAAAAATAGGACCGAACCTATTACCTCTCTTTGAAACACGATTATCTCCCTTTGCGAAAATCGAACGCAGGCCTCGCGTCACGGCGTTAGTCAGACGATTTCGCCTCCTCTTCACTTCTTCACTGACCGAGAAATGTCTTGCTTATTTTATCTAAATTATAACGATAAGTTTTGCAAATTATCTTAAACTTGATTCTATTAAGAGAGAAATGCCACTATACTAGTAACACTGAAATAGTTGAATCTATATATATAACATACAATGTTCATTGTGTCGTGAAAACACGTTGGAGTCTCAATGTATTTGATTTTTTTATCAGAAAAAAAACAAATAGAAATCTGAATGCAGAAACAACTAACAATATCATTATAACGTTCAATTAGTATCATCTACATCGTAAACCATTTTATTTAAAGGCAAATCAAACACTGACAACATAGTTCCGAAATTCGGAAGGAAGTTTATTGGTGTTGACGCTGGAGGTACCCTTGAGATCCATGGCAGACCAAAGAAGTCTTGGTCTCAGCTTATACAGACCGTACCAAGAGCACGGGACTCCTGCGGGACGTTGTTCAATCTCAAGGTAACGAAGCGAGTGTGGATTTTGTATTACCCGAGCGAGAGTGAAGGTTATGCACAAATTTGCAGGTTTTTCGTAATAGTCATATGAACCAATTTCGAGAGTTATCATTTCTTCTTATATTAATCGATTCCATTTCATTTATTTCTCTTAGAAATATCCAGAAATCAATCTGCTTCCCTCCATGCAGTTACGTCACGAAGAATTGTTTTATGACGTTACAGACGTCAAATTTAATTTTGTTGTTGTTTTGCAGGACACAGTGTTTGATCAAGAGTCAATCGCGGGATTGATGGCGTTTGTGTTTAATATTGACGGAAGTATCTACGATTCAGGCTTCTTTCCACTCCCTTCCACCGACGATGTCAAAGTTCATGAAGAGTTCCAGGATTTTGTTGAAAGTAAGTTTTGACGTCATTCTATGAAACTACTTACAACACTTTTACTATGCGTTTCGTTGTGAACTCCAGTATCGAAATTGTCCTTTTGGTCGTTAATACAGAATGAACCTGTCTATCTGTTTGTCCAGTCGTATTTCTCAAGGGTCATCTTCAAAATGCAAATCGATACTGTTTTGTTTGTTTTTATACATGTATGTCCCATCTGTTATCTTCGCATTATCCACTAAGGAGCAAAAGGAACATCATGATACAAACGAGATTTCAATCAATGGGAAAATCACTAATGATGAATACGAGTGAAACAGCTTTACATAACGTGTTCCAAACTTCTGAATTTTGAAACAGGATCTGCATGCGTTTCTCAAAAACACGCCTTTCAGAAATCGTCGCGTTTGGAATATCCTTAAGTAGTTGAGAACAAGCAGAAATACTTAGTAGATTTTCTCCGCGTCCTACAGTATTTGCGCCTTAACACATAATTTCAAAGGTTTACTGATAACGAATACAAAATTGTAATTTCAAATTTACAAACAGACTGGTAGAAATCATGGTGAAAAGATTCTTCAGTGACTGCAAGTGTATTTGGTCAGATATGAAAATAAGAGTATTGTACACTAATTTATCAAATCGTGAGCACGTGGTTCCAAATTGACAAAAACAGAGATTGTAATGTGAGTACCGTATTTCCTCGAAGAGACTCCGGGTCTCGAATAAACGCCGGGTGATAAGTGGATTAATTATTGCTCCCGTAGTTGAATTGAGTATTCCCCCTTTACACCATTTATAATATTTGTTTCCTACTATAAATAAATAGACGCCCGCTTTGAATAGACGCCGGGTCTCGTATACACGCCGGGGGGAAGGGGTCTGAAAAAATACACGCCGGGGGCGTCTATTCGAGGAAATACGGTAATAATAATGCGCCCTTTTCATATGCTTAAAGCGCTACAAACATCATTATCCTGAAGGATTGTACTTGCAGCTGCTACTAAGCGCTAGTCACGACCACGTAGGTCAGTACATCCTGTTTAAGGTATCCATTTTAACAGCTGGGTTGAGTGAGTGCAATGTGTATGAAGTGCCTGGCTAAGGGATACAACACAGGATAGAACCCAGGTCAAACATGTGTGGTGAACCCATGTCTCTGGCGTGAGAGGCCAGCATGCTTACCATTACATTAATGGTCGACTGAATTCAGACTCGTCTTTCTTAGAAAGCATTTACTTTTATCTCTACTGTATTGAAATATTGTAATGTTTCCTTTTCTCGCGAATTTATGTTTTTAATTTTGTTTATGGATTTGTTTCTGTGTTATCCATGCGACTCTGCCTCAGTTGGGTTGTGTTGATTAAAATGTCTATAGAAGAATTACGTCGTGAACTTGAACTTGAATTTGAAAAGTCATTTGATATTTTCACCATATTTTTTACATTTGGCTATGCAAAAGCTTATAAATGTCTACACAGGACTGGCTGTAGAAGAAGTGTTGACCGTTAACTTAAAACAGTCGTTTTACATTTTCTTCATATCTTTTACACTTGGCTATATAAAAGCTTATACATTTCACATGTCCATACACGACTGCCTGTAGAAGAAGTGATAGCAGGAAACTTAGAATTTAAAAAGTCATTTTCTTCATATCTTTGACACTTGGCTATGTAAAAGCTTATACTGTTGACATTTCTACCCAGGACTACCTGTGGACAAGGTCCTGATGATGGCAGTGAACCAGCAACTGGGAGTGGGGAGTGTGGAGAGAGACTGGGAGACGGTGTACTCTGCGGTGGAGACAGCTGGAGGTCTGGACTCCTCGGTCATCAGGGATGTTCAGGGCTTAGATGCATATGCCTTTGTAACCAGAACTGGTAAGATTAACTCTTTCTAGAAAATCTACGTGAAATCGTTTTCAGCATTAACCAACCATAAATAGGTTCGATTACACAACATTACTGAGAGCAAGAGTTATGTTTTTTCACACAGGACACCCTGAAACTACAAGAGAACAACACGTACCAAACACCAGTGGAACCAAAGTGTCCACAGAGAGACAGAGTTACTATGATGAGACGACTGATCTCTCCTACCACATCACCTGCAACGTGTACTCGTGGAAGAGTAGGGAGAATGAGGTTCAGGTCCTTCACAAAGACGTCGCTACACCAAAGATTAAACTCTTCCATGATGTTACAACATGGCTCCCGGGTAAGTTTCTCGATCTTAATAAATTTAAGGGGCAATTTTATAGATTTTAACACTCTCTCAAACTGTCAACATGGCTCCCGGGTGAAGGCTAAATACAGTACACACTTCAGTTGAATTTTTTTATATTTTCTATTTCACATATTTCGAGTTTTTGATGTCGAATTCTCTGATAAGAACAAGAATTAAACCATCGTTCAGAGGAAGGTTATCACTGGTTTGTTTTTAAAATTTTATGTTAATGAATTGTTCCCAAATAAATTTGGATAAAACACAATTGTTCATCAAGGAAAACATATTCTATGTGTAAACTGATAAAAGTGCCAATTTTTCCTAAACATTGACAACACTTTCATCATGGTAGGGGTCATGATGGTGTCAATTAATGTTTCTTACCCCTGCCTACATTCAAAAAGATATTTGTGTTATTGTTTACCTACCATGACATCACATGTCTTTAAGATATCAAGTAAAGTTAAACAAACTATGGTGTGTACTCTCTTATGCCAGCGGTTTAATTGTATCCCTTTTTTATAAATTCAAAAGCCAAGTTAAATCATTTGATTAATTTGAACATTGTTTCAAAATAATAAATTACAGAGAACATATATCAGATGGTCGTATCATACATGTAGAGATATGAGTATTGTTTTTAGATTTTAGTATTGTCGAATCAGCAGACTTTTGACTGATATTTCAACAAGGCTATCGGGCAATAGCCTTCCAAATCTCAAACTCGTAAATTCATAAAGAAAATTTGCCAGAAGGAAGCACTGTTTATGCACCAAAGGACAGCTATCAGTAACAACTACGTGTTCACAATTATTTCATATTCATTCATAGTAGTTTGACTATCCTACTCGCTGTAATTAACAGTGTATTTGTAACTTTATATTTATAACATTTGGTATTTGATTTTAGCATGATTTCGTACCTGATCTACATGATAGAAAATTACAACACTGGTTACATGCCATCAATGAGCAGGACATAACACACGTATGCAATTTGGCATTTCGGAGAGATTTTTGAGGATTTACATGCATTCCTTACTACATAAGGCAATATATATTAGATCTTAATTCATCTTGAGGCTTTCTCATATAAAGGTGATTACATCATTGTGGCATCAACCGACTTTGACTGGAGACAGGTTGAGGAGTTCACTCTTGTTGAATGCACTGACTGTGACGACAATGAAGTGAGGCTTGATCGTAAGTTTCTGTTGTTCATCTGATGAATATTGTCAATTCAAATGATGAATATTGTTTGATCATGTGATGAATATAGTCAGTTCATGTGAAGATTTTGTCAGTTAATGTAGTTATTATTTTCACTTCGTGTGAAGAATACTGTTATTTCATATGATCATTTTGTCAGTTCATGTTATCATTGTTGTCAGTTCATGTAAGTTCATGTGATGAATACTGTCAATTCATGCAGTTTATATTGTCAGTTCATATGATGATTTCGTCAGTTAGTGTTAATAATAATGTCAGAAAGTGAGATGATTTTGTCAGTTCACTTGATGAATAGTGTCAGATGATGTGATGATTTTGTCAGTTCATGTAGTTCTTATTGTCAGGTCATGTGTTGAATACTGTCAGTTCATGAAGTAATTATTGTCAGTTCATGTGATAAGTACTGTTAATTTATGTAGTTATTATTGCCAGATCATGTGATGATGAGTGCATGTGTTGCATGATATGCTGCACGATTCTGATGATAATATAATATCTATACCATTCATTGACATGCAGTGTGCGACTTCACAACGGGAAGCGTTCATGAAACATATTTGATCAAAATTATGATCAATTTCCCAAAATTTGATATTTAATCACAAAAAGCTGCGATGAATTTTATTCGTGGTTAAATTTAATTAACATTGTTCTACCAATAATACTTTATTGACGTGCACTGTGCGACTTCACAACGGTAACCATTTATAAAATATATACCGTCCACCGCATGAATTGAATTAATTTCCAAGAATAAAATATCAAATTACAACAAGCTACGATGTGTCAAATGGTTAAATTTTACTTTTTCCTACCAGTATATCTTCATTACTTTCTATGTGTGACTTCAAAACGGGAAGCGTCCGTAAAATATAAACCATTAAAATCATGAATTGAACCAATTTCCTAGAATATAATATTGAATCAAAAAAGACACTATGAACTAGACTTATCGGTTTAAATAATTAACATTTTCTACCAGTATTACATCATTTAAATCCAGTATGCAATTTCACGACGGGAAGCGTCCATAAAATATATACAATCCATATCAGGAATTGAATCAATTTCCCAGAATATAATATTGAATTATTGAAGGCTACACTAAACTTTATTTAGTGATTAAATTTGTTAAAACATTTCCTTAACAGACGAGTTCAAGTACATGCACTATGGGGAGATAACTCAGGGTGTGGATGAGAGAGCCGAGGTTGGGATGTTGAGTCAGTCCATTCTCATCGAAGGGGTCGTTGAAGATCATTGTTACGAGTTTGACAGTGATGACGCAGACCTTTGTGAGAAGTTTGATAAAGATATGCATGGTGGACACGTAAAGGTAAAGACACAAATATGTAATATTTGGGACCCAATATCTGTACAAGTACAAAATTAATGCTTTTATGTATTTGTATCTCTTCTCTTGTGGGATTCGAACCCACAACCTTAGGGGAAGACAACACCACAGCCATGACTCGCGATGTTGGATTATTCTGACGGTGTGTGTTGAAATTCTTTAAAAAGAACTCCATCCGATAATTTTAACTTTTGGGTAATGCAGGTATATGCAAATATCAAAAAAAATAATAGTTCACTATCTAAAAGGCTCTGAAATACATTGTATGAAGAACGTTCATTGAAATCATACAAGCTTTTGAATTTGAATATAGTGGCCATTGGGAAGAATGTTGTTGCCATCCCAGTCCCCGAGATAACGAGGAACTTGTTTAACCATGATTCATTTAACATCGTTCTCCTTAAGTAGCAATCAATGTGATGATAATCTTGCAGAACGTATTGTATTTTAGTGATAATATCGATTTTCATGAATAATGAATTAATCAGTGATATGAACTTGAAATCAACTTTGCAAGCTTATCTTTGGAAATATGGTTTACGACACCATTGATAAGAGAAAATTAACTTGAATTTAATAAGAATGGTTTAGAAATAAATTTATCTCTAACTATAACTAAGAAAGAGTCCTTCTGTTTAAAGGGGCAGTAGCACGTTTTAGGTGGAATATAAAATGATGTAAAAAAATTAAAATTAATCGTTTTAATTGAAAGACAATGTATTTAAACTAAATGGAGCAGTAATAATTCAAATACATAACGTAAAGTTTAGCCATGCGATTACTTTTTCTTCCCAAAAATGAATTAAAGGTGTTCACACAAAATGGCCGCCAATGGATTTTATGTGAATCTCCATACTTTGTCCTCTGACTATCGATGATTTGCTTGTGTAATGAGATTTTTAATACTGTCAATATGATACATATAGCATTAACTTACAATTATCAGTGAAATATTTAAAATATAAAATTATCAAAAAACGTGCGACTTCCCCTTTCAGATACCTTATAAACATTTATGATTTTGTTTATATCCCCTAATGTTTTTATGCAGATTATCAAAGATTTCGCTGCGGCGCATATAGAAAACGCAGAGTTATTGCACATGGGTCAACAAAAGTTCCTCGGTAAGTCACATATTTGTTTCTCAGGTACATAATTTGAGGAGTACAAGTATTGCATTGGTTCTCTGATATTTTAAATGCCAAGTAAACTACTAGGCAAAGGTAAGTACACACTGCATTTGAATACACCATATGTAAGATTTTCAATTACAAACATTTCGGGTATTTCATGTCGTGTTTTCAAACTGTCAAGAACACGAGTTTCATCATTGTTCAAAGAACGATTTGAATTGTTTTTAGGGGTTTTTACAAAAATTGAAATAGTGATGTTTATGAATTGTTTCAAATTTCTTTTGAAAAGGGCCGTGGCTACTTCATTGTTCAAAGAACGATTTGAATTGTTTTTAGGGTTTTTTACAAAAATTGAAATAGTGATGTTTATGAATTGTTTCAAATTTCTTTTGAAAAGGGTCGTGGCTACTGGAAGTTTAACACGTCACTATTAAGACGAGAGGAGTATGTAACATTAGTTACTAACTTACTTCCTTATACTAAGCTTGAATATGCAGATCCGAAATATACAGAGAACGATGTTAAATATACAAAAGACGAAGACTTACAATTGACTATCAATGATACATTATTTTTAGAAAACTTTTTGATGAAAGTGAGAGACAAATCTATCTCGTATTCCTCCTACCTGAAGAAAAATAAAAACGAAAAATGTAAAGAATTAGAAGACATAAATGCTTTGGAGGATGATTTGAGAAACGATTTTCAAAATGTTGAAGAATCCCTTCTTTCTAATCTTTCTAAAAGAAACTTGAACTTGAGAACATAAAAGAGGAAGAAATTAAAGGAATACAAATACGTAATAGAATACAATGGTATGAGGAAGGCGAGAAACCAACAAACTATTTTTGTCATTTGGAAAATAGAAATTATACAAATAAACTAATCAATTCCCTAATTACGTATGATGGTAACGAAATAACCGACGGGACCGAAATTATTACTGAGCAGAAGAGGTTCTACGAACGCTTATATAAATCAAATGACGGTATTTTAGAAAAGATAACAACTCCTTGCTTAAACAAGGATCAGTCAGACGAACTAGAACGAGAGATTAGTATTGTAGAAATTTCACAAGTGGTTAAATCAATGAAAAACAATAAAAGTCCAGGGCTTGATGGATTCCCCGTCGAATTTTCTAATTTTTTTTGGAAAGATATTAAAATATGGGTTCATCGCTATGTTAAAGAAACGTTTACCAAGAACAATATAACAACGACAATGAATAGAGGAGTGATCATTTGTATTCCTAAAACAGACAAAGACAGAAGACTTTAAAAAAACTGGCGTCCTATCTCTCTCCTTAATGTATTATATAAGATCATAAGCTCATGTATTACAAACAGACTTAAAACGACCCTTGATACCCTTATTCATGAAAACCAAACTGGTTTCATCCCCGGCCGCTGCATTACAGAAAATATTCGACTTTTATATGACATTATCTTCGAAACTAAACTGAAAAATAAAAAAGGTTTATTAATCCTCATTGACTTTGAGAAGGCATTCGATACGGTTTCTAAGGAATTCCTCATGATGGTTCTGGAAAAGTTCGGCTTTGGGAACAATATTCTAAAATGGGTTAACATACTTATATCAAATGCTTCATCATGTATTATTCAAAACGGGCAATTATCAACATTCTTTCATAATGAAAGGGGCTGTAGACAAGGTGATCCAATCTCTCCATATCTGTTTTTATTCGCTGCTGAGATATTAGGAATAATGATAAGAGATAAAAAAAAATAAAAGTCATTGTTCTGAATGAAATTGAGCATATCATTAGTCAATATGCAGACGATACGGAATTATTTCTTGATGGTTCGGAATCCTCTCTTAATGAAGCTATGAACAGTCTTGTGACATTTTATAACATGTCTGGTTTGAAGATAAATGTGGACAAAACAAAAGCAGTTTTGCTTGGTGCAATGGCCGGCAGTGACCTGAATTTATCGAATGACTTTAAACTGGATTGACATAAAGATGATTTCGATGTACTGGGGATAAAACTTAATGCAAATTTGAAAAAACTCTGGGTAATCAATACCAAAAAAAGACTGGAAAATATAAAAAGAATCCTGATGAACTGGAAGAAACGAAATTAAACTTTGATAGGGAAGATAACGGTCATTAAAACTTTGGCTTTATCTACTATAGTTCATATTCTTACTTCTCCTAAAGATTTTATTACAAATTTGAATACAATATTCTTTAACTTTATATGGAATGATAAGAGGGACAAAATAAAACGTATTCATTTCATGCGAAAATGTGAAGATGGCGGTCTCAGGATGGTTGATCTCAAATCGTTTATTGAATCATTAAAGATTTCTTGTTTAAAGAGATATGTTTCTAAAACACGTTGCTATTCCTTAGCTGGTTTTCCAATAAAACACGTTCTCACGTTAGGAGCGAATATCAATCACAGAAATAAAGTTGAGAACCCATTTTGGAAAGATTCACTGGACGCCTGGCATAGATATGTTTAGTGCTATCATATGAATGAAGAAAGCATAAATGAAATACGTATGCAATCTCTCTGGCTAAATCACCAATTATCCAATTCAGATTTCATAATCAACAATTGGTTCAAACAAGGAATAATTCATATTAAAGATATTTGTAAAGGTAATGATTTTTGTTCATTTGCGGAACTAAAAACAAAATATAATGTTAAAGGTACAGTACTTGATCTGAACCAAGTCATCCTCAGTATCCCCCCAAAATGGAGACATGTTATTCAAACAGTTGATCCATCCACCGTTTGACTTATCTCAATAGAATCCCCTTGGAATGATATTGTTAAACCTTCAAAAGGTTCAAGGTTATTTTACGATAAGTTAACTGATGCTGCATGCAATCTTCCAAAAGCGTGTCTCAAATGGGATAACGAAATTAACGACCATATCAATTGGAGAACAATGTTTTTAGAATATCGACAATCAACTAAAGACACAAAGTTATTAGAATTCCAATTCAAATTTATTCATAGAGCAATCTTCACTAAAAAGGAATTGTTAAAACTGAAATTAGTGGATAATGATATTTGTCCATCATGTGGTTCAAGTGAGAATATTTACCATGTATATGTTGAATGTCCAACTGTTAGAACCTTCTGGACCGAACTTACTGACCTTATCAAAAGAGTCCTCAACCCAACTGCAGAACTTTCAACTCGCGATATATTATTCTGCGCCACCAATAACATCTTGTTGAATCATATGATATTGTTGGCAAAACGTCATATCTATGTCATGAACATCAAAGGGTCCAAACCAAATATCAAGATTTATAAAGACATTTTAAAAGATGTCGCTCTGATTGAAAACTTTATCGCGAGGAAAAATCTGAATACGTTTTGTTTTGACAAAAAATGGAAGATTATTAGCAATGAATTGAACACTAACTTCTGATATAATGATTATACAAGATCTCAATGTTACTTTTTCTATAGTGTTTTAGTCCCTCATGCTTGATTGTAAAAATATGCCAAATGTATGTACATGTACAACACTTCTTATGTATTCAAAATCCAATTCAATCCCTACAATTTGTATCCAAATGAAGTGAATAAAAACATTTTTAAAAAAATAAAAAAATTTTGATATAGTGTTCATAAACAAAGAAGACATATTCTCTGCGAAAATCACTAATAGTGCCCATTTTTACGCATATTGACTATTTATTAAACATGGTAGGGTTATGGCAATGTCAAATTCATTTCTCACCACCTCTTCTTCAAAGATTATGATGTCATATATGTTCATTTAGATGCCATTAATCAGCGTTGTGACCTACTCGCTATTCGGGTCACGTTTCTAGTTAACATTGAAATTAGTTTTAGTAAAACATTTATTAAATGCATCGATCTCCTTGAACATAATAATAATTACTTAAAGATACCTCAGTTCTCTTCTCTGCATATAGTGATTCAAATAATTATATAAATCAGGAAGCTACGGCCTCCATTTACACATGTGCGACAACGTGGACGGTAACTGGTTACGAAGCAACTCCATTCATCACTGCCTAAGTCGATGCGTCACCATACATGGATCGGATGGTGCTGAGGTAAGTCGGGGCTTTTGATTGGAGGCGAACATACTATAGAGTAATTGGAGGGTCCGGATAACGGGGTATCAAAAAGGACTGATAAATGCAATCCAGTCCTTAAAAAAGACTCAACTTAGGATTTTCTGAAAGCTGAGATAATTATCTATACCATGATATATGGAATGGCACCATTGAATGTGGTTGAAGAAAGATAAATCACCATGAAATCGCATAATTTTCGAGTTTGGTTGCAGTCCCTTATAGGCAACTGCAACCAAACTATCTTTCCAAGAAAATACACCTTTACAAAAGAATATTTCAGACATTGGTTACCAAGAAGAGGAAAGAAAGTCCCTTTACCATTCACTATACCACTCGCCTTTTCAAAACAGTGGTGATTTTCCCACTCAGGAGTACACCATGTCATTAATTTTGATCAAACCTCTGTTCAAATTTGGCGATTTTATAGAGTAGACGCTTGATCGGAAGCAATTTTTATAAAGAATTTTTTTATTAATTAATTTCAATGTCCTCCCATGCAGGTGTCTGACAACGTGTGTTACCTGACTCACGGACACATCTTCTGTCTTGAGGACATTGTTGAGCAGAGGACCATCCTGGACTAACCTTACGTAGATAACGTGTGAACTTAAAATATTTGTTAAAGTATTTTCAATGTCCTCCCATGCAGGTGTCTGACAACGTTTGTTACCTGACTCACGGACATAGCTACTTCCTTGAGGACAGCGTGGAGCAGAGGACCATTCTGGACGGTAACCTAGGACTGGGAACCATGAACGGTAACATCCTCATGTCCGACATGAAGAAGGAATGGTGTGACCCAAACCTCAAACAACACTGCAAGTAAGATGGCGTTGTGGGTTTCTCTAAATAGCATACAAATGCAAAACGTTTGCTGAAATCGGAATTTTAGCATGAGGCGTTGTGTGACCACTTTGCATATTAGTCAAGTGCATTCTTTGCAAATAGACAGACACAACCACCGTAGCACAAAGGGGTACTAACGTTTTAACGTCTTGTACATGATCATAACGACTCACACTGAATGTGCGATTCGTCATAACGATTTGTCGTTACCATTCTGAGTCACAATGTCTCATAACGATTTGTCGTTACCATCCTGAGTCACAATTTCTATTTGAGCCGCCGCTAAGGGCTGAAACATTGCTCAAGCGGCGTAAAACAATAACCCACTCACTCAAATTGAGCTCCTAAAATATATACTTGGGCTTTTAGTTACGTTGTCCTAATGTGATAATTCGAAAATAGGACAAATCAATTTTTATTAAATTTGTTGTGCCTTTATTACACACAATAAAACAATACACTACAGTATGTTATTACTCTCTAATCATAATCGCCTACATAGAATAATATGTAAATGAGCTTCAAATCTGACCAATCATGTCTGCTTTCAGTGGTGTGTCAACTTTCTGGATCACACATCCAAACAACCGCGTGATTAACAACCATGCCGCTGGCAGTGATGTGAGTTGATTTGGTACCAATATTTGTGATCATTTTTTTATTTGTTAAATGTACGAAAATTGAAATTGTTGAAAGTGCATTGGTTCATACTTGTACGTAATAGAAATGTATGATTTGAACATTCGAATGTACAATATCGTTCCCTTGTGATTTATCTCGAAACAGTAGAAACGAAAATGGATAATGGGTCATAAAACTGATTGTTTGTAATCTTTCGTTACTAAATCTCGATAACACAAGCCAACAAACAGTTAGGTCAGGAAAGATCAATTAGGTCAGGAAGATCAATTCATGAATTTTCATGAATATCAAAAAAAATCTTTTCGAAACATGCATGTGTCATTACTGCATCCCACATTATCCTTCAAACCTGTATCTAAAATACCAGGTAATTTTACAGACAAAAATATAACATGATATATCCTTGCTCTGATAAATCTAAATAAATTGAAATCGACATTTCCATATTTGTTGTTACAGACTGAATGTAAAAACCTATTGATATAAATTCATTTAGATTGTGCTCTTATATATCACGTATATCTACTTCAGGATACGGGTATCTGGTATATAGTATCTCTGAGACCCCTTGGACCCTCCCGAGAACGCCAGATGACGAGACAGACGGTTCCCGATCACCACGCCTTCCATTCCCCAGTACTTGAGTTCGACAACAACACGGCCCACTCGAATTTTGGGGTATGTATTGAAACCTAATTTTGATCATTATTGTTTGTATCCATTTGATGGTAATCCTTTGTAAAAGAGGAGTGGTTGCTGTGTCAGAGCAGTTGTTAATGTATCAGCGTCGAAATAATGTGTTAGTTCTCACTTAATCCCCTTGATATTTCAACATTTCTTGACTTAAGATTAAAGCATAATATTGGTCTTATACTTTATAACTGACGATCGACTTTATTATTCAAATTGAAGATTAAAAGGAGTTATGATTTCCTAATCAGTCGTCTTTTGTAGCTCTTTAGACTGGTTTATTATCATGTCAATACATTAAGCACTTATCATGGGAAACTGGGGAAGGGAATTTGAAAATACTGTTTAAAGAATTCTGTTATATTTTCGATCGTATCGAGAAAAAAACCTGTAACGGTTAAAGAAGCACTCCGGCATATTTGGAGGTTTCTAACTAACATGAATAATTTTTTTTATTATGAATTACTCACTTTAAGTATTGAGTTATATCTACAACAATGAACAAAATATGTTTATAAAGTTATAGTTTAATTATTTATTTAATCTAGAAACATGTAAATATGTGCCGCACTGCTCTTTTGATAACGGCTAATGGTTTAAGCAAAAACAGTTAAAACTAGAAAAATGAAAAAAGATATGCCGTAATGGTTTTTTTTAACAGTTTAAGCATAAATTTGTATCGTGATGATAGAAAGGAAATCATGAAATCTTTATATGACAATTTCTGACTAAGTCTTCGTTTTTACAATTTCGTTTCAGAGAGGTTTTCGATATGATGCAACATTGTCCTCGGGCGAGACTTACATCTTCAGACCGGACATATTTGTTGAAGAGAACGGTATTTTCCACGCTACTGTAGCCGGGGAACCAAGAGATCCACCCAGGGCTAATGGTACCCTAACAACATCCGTCATGAAGAGGTTTGGACATTGCCACTCGTTGAGAGTGAAATTTTCATTTGATGTACATTGGGGTAAAAATTTACAGAAAATACCAACATTCACATTTTCAAAACATTCAAATCTTACTGGAATTATCCGTTTAATACAAATAAGCAATAGCTTCAAGTATGGCATTTTCTGCATTACCTACTGAATTTCCATAGCATAAATAAATTGTGATCCGGCCTGCTAATGAGCATCCTTTTAGACATAATAATCATCATCAAAATGCGGGACCTCACATTAACTTCATCATTTCTCGTTCAATTTGATGTAAATAATAGTATATGCTATATATGTATGACACAGATACTGTTTCATTACATGAAATGTGTATTCTGTCAGTTTGCATGATTTTATTGTTATTTATTTCAATCTTTCCAACAGGTTCACAAGCTTCAAGAACAGAAATCAGAACGTTTGGACAAAAGTTGGAAACCTCAGAATGGAACAATTCTCGTACGTTACTTCTATTGTTATATCAATTTCTCCGCCTAGTTTCATTTCCTTAACATTTTGTGGCAGCATTTTAGCATACTGTACCTGAACTTGAAAGTGTCAAAACACTCCTGTGTAGCTACAATAATTATCATAAATAAGGGTATCATATACGCACCTTTCTTCCTACGTAAAGCCTGAAACGTCAGTTTCCGAACTGTCAGCTTTATGCCTTGCTATCTACCCTTGATTTTTCTGTGCTGTGCTGTCTACAGGCGATAGTTAACAACCTCAAGTTACTTTCTGATTGGACTATTGCTTTCTCTCATAGTAAGCTAGCGAACAAGCACAGAATACTCAAGGGTCGGCAGCAAGGCATAAAACTGAAAGTTCGGAAACTGGCGGATTAGGCTTTGCGGAAGAAGATGACAAACACCACGAAGTTTGGTGAATTGCAGAGAAAGTTAAAGTTGTCAAATTTGGAAAATGGTGGGCAAAGGTAATTTAAGGTGATAATGGTAAACAAAACTTCTTATCTAATAAATGTAATTGTTTCAGTGTTGCCGACTGCACGCGTGGGTTGTCGATGGCAAAAGGTGAAGCATTCACGTACACTGAAGTTACGAAGTCGCTATTTATCGGAGAAACTGATAACATTGGACTACCGGAAGAACCTTTTGGACGCTCTGATCCTTATAAACCGTAGGCTTTAAAGACATATGTATTATAATTTGTTGAAATCATGGGAAAATGTCTTTTTGCCGTATTTAATGAGAAGATCAGAAGTCTTTCATAATGATATCAACAAGACTAAAAAATCAGTTCTTAATCACATTTGGTACTTTACAAAGCATTGATTAAAGCCAGATTAAAGACATCTTATCACTGCAAATTTTCAATTCCGTGCCATTCATTTTTAAAGGTGTTCTTCTTGACAATAGCCACACAATATGTTTCATTGCTACTGATTCTTGAAATTAGAATAAATGTTTTGAGAATTGAAATCACGTGTTTAGATGTTTTATCTTTATTATAATTTATGCAATTATGCAATGGTATAAGATTTTACCAAGTTTGAGGATTTACTCTGTTCAGATTCACATTTTGTTAAACTCTCCATTCAGTGGCATGGCAATCCAAGGTATAGAGTTCTACCAAGGACCTGCAATAGTGACTGACTCCTTCTTCGACAAGTATGTTCATAAGAACGCTTCCGGATTGTTCCGAGCTGCAGGTGCAATAGGACACAAGAGAGATACGCCCTACCCTGCAGCTCCTGCCAGTGGCACCAAGGGACTGTTGTTCGGTTACTGTGATGCAGTAGGTGTTTTGAAGGAGGGAGTTAGTGGATCTTGTTAGAATGCAGTGTATCCCTTATAACCGACAGTGACACGTTATAGGAGTACAATAAAATGCTGTTTTCCATCAACAACCACTGTGCTTACATGTCGATTCATAACTTCAGCCCAAATTGAAAAGTTAAATTTTGTGACAGACTGTCAATTTTCCATGAGATTACACCAAGTTACCTTTAAAGGATGTACTAATTCAAGTTTATTAAAGCGGTTCATAGGAAAAGATTTCATATGGGACTTAAACTTTATGTGAAATGGGAAGTCATTCTTCACTATCTTCGATTTGAATTAAACCCGACACTAACTGGAATTTCTTCAACCTCATTCCAATGTATTTAATTCGTTACAGGTATTTAATGTGAATGGTCATGTGTTTCAGCCCGACACCAACTGGGTCTTCCGCGGCTATCCTCCCCTCCACGGGTTCAGCAACCAGGACGGCAACAGGCAGGCTAACATACACGACTACGACGGTTCATTGAGTGGAACCCCCGGGGCTCATTTGGTACCCAGGGACCGCTTCTTTACCACGGACCGTTGTCTGGATAGGGAGTACTGGAACATGGCGGTCTGTCCTTATGGATATGTCAGGGTAAGCTGCTTAGACCTGTATTTTTAATGGATGGTCAGTGTTATTTTGTTGATTTTAATGGATGGTCATTATTTTCGATTTGATTGATAGTCATTATTTTTATTCTGCATTATGATACTTATGGGCAGCTAATTCCCATGTCTGTCTAACAGCCCCTGAAACAAAATATCTTTATAGACCCTCACAAGTCTATATTATTGTAGCAAGTCTAGCTCTCTGCAGTTTCAGGAAAATGAACAGCTTCAGTGGGCTCCTTTCAATTTTAATAGTAGAAAGCTGCATTTAATGTGTATCTTCATTTCAGAGACTGAAATTTAGTCTACTAATTCCCTAATGTCTGGCATCTGGAATTCTATAACAGGGTCGGGTTACAATTGATTCGACATGGTCAGCTGCTTAGACCTTTGTTTTTATTATAAATGTATAATTGAAGACATCGTGTTCTAATAAAGACATCTAAAAAGTTTCGAAGCACTCTACAACCCTGTATAGTGTCTGCCAGTAGTGCACGTATTCGGTATCATTAATCCAACTCATTGCAGTGCAGTCAACCCTTCAGAATTAGATTTGATAGAACATGAAGTTTTTAAAAATGACGAGTTTGACGATATCAAACAAATCTCATATTGCAGTCCATCTTCTACGGAACTGGTGGAGCATTTGATACAAATTTCGAGGACTATGCGATGTCAATGAGGCGTGACGACAGACCTGATGATCCCTTCTCAATAACAGGTCTCTTATAGTTTATTTCTTCAATACATTTTCATGAACACCATAAATTGATATGTTTAGTTGAGACTGAACTTTACCATCCAAAAATGCGCTCCACAGGAGATATCGCTTTTGGAAGATCAAGCGATATCTCCTCGGAGATG
The DNA here is from genome assembly GCA_916613615.1 of Steromphala cineraria. NCBI lineage: Eukaryota > Metazoa > Mollusca > Gastropoda > Trochida > Trochidae > Steromphala > Steromphala cineraria. The sequence goes on along the minus strand of OU744736.1, from coordinate 21,814,057 downwards.
TCGCTTTGACAGTAGATTTTGAACAATGCCCTATACTCAGAAAATACATGACATCACAAACATTTTACATCACCAGTAATGACGTCATAAACAAAGCGACGTCACTATGATATGATGTCATTAACACGATGACGTCACAATGCTATGACATCACTGGTTTAGGAGTTTTAGGGCGTTGCAGTGTTCAAAGGTGTACATTTTTCATGCTAATGTGACCGTACACCGGAACTAGCGAGTGATCAGTGATCATTCAACCCTGGGTATTCGAGGTTGGAGAAATGATGGAAACTGCACTATTGTCTTTTTGGAGTTATGTTGCTTAATAATTATCTCAACAACTGCCTTCGAAAGTTCAAATGCTCACCTTAAAAAGTTTTTCTCTTCAGGTATTAAGGGAAACAACTACCTGATGATCAAAGAACACTCGTACACTGCCTACTTCAATGGTTCTAATCCAAGGAACTTGAGAATAGTTGGCCATAACTATGAAACGTAAGTATCCCAACTCTTTACCACATCCTCTTTTTACAATTTTGAATAAGTAGTAGATTTGTATGTAATTATAATAGGTAGAGTCGCAAAATGCTATTAAAACCGTTACAGAAGTAGAATAAGGTAACATTTACCTGAAATAATCATGTAGAAATGACTATCACACTTTCGCAGGGAACCATCTGCAAGAATAGAATAAGATAACAAATATCTTAAATAATTATGTAGAAATGACTCTCAAGAATCTCATTTTGAAATTTAATTTCCATCTATCACACTTTCACAGAGAACCATCGGCGATGTATCCGAAACATTTAACTCAAATCATTTAAATAATTTCCCTCTTTAAATGTAGTGGAGACTCTGTTCGTATCGGCTTATGCTACACCTCTGATTCTGAGTTCACCATCTCCGGCTCTGCGATCAACTACCAGAACCCACCAATAGAGGTCACCAGCATCGCAGACCTCGACTCCGACACAACAGGACGGGCTTACTTCTGGGATCAACCCAGAGGGTTAGTAGTGGGATTTATTTACAAAATAGAAATAATCGTTTCGTTTTATTGCGTGAAAACCTCCCGCATTTATAAAAACTCGTACATTTTTTAACTGATTTATTTGCTGCAAATATGTGTGGCTTTGAAACGAATAGTAATCAACTATGCTTTCCAAAAATGTTTACAAAACCAAATTTCTCAGAAGTTTTTTTCGCACTTTAGGAAGGGTTTTATAATGCATCAGATTACTTATTGATTCTTACATAAAATTAAAATAATGTTTTGAAAATAGTTTGATAAAAAAATTATTTTCAAATGAAATACATTTTTGAAAAATATTTTGATCATAAAATAACTTTTAAATGAAAAAATCAAATCCACATGGTAGTGTTCTCTTGAAATTGAGTAAACTCTTGAACTCGTCAGTTTTTGCGCACAAATATTTTTATTTGAAAAACAAAACCAACTGGGGTATGTACTTTCTTTTGTACCTCAGTTTTACTCATATTAAATCTCTTTATTTCTTAATAAGATAAAATTGTTAAGTTCGTTCTGCTTTTAATGAGATCTGGAATTCACCTTTTGCAGACTGTTGTTCATCAAGCTGATTGGAACCCACCCTGCGGACCCAGATGAACCCAATCAATGCCCAGGAGGTGAACAGGCGTGTCCCAAGTTCATCATCACGAGGACAAGTGGTAGTGACGACACTGCAGACTGCTACCAGGCGGCCTATGGGGACGGAACGTACACAAAACCTGAAGATGTGGGTATTGGCAGATAGGCAACAGTGAACTGTTTTGTATAGCAACTGATTTGTAATTTCATTCATTGTATATAGTTTAGAAATAAATCATATACACAACAACTGAACACATTATGTCAGTATAATTCTTAAATTCAATGATTATTCGTCAGTCATTACATCATGTGTATCAATTTAATAGTTTATTATATGCTATCAATTAGGTAATTAAATATTTTCCAAATATTGTAAATTTTTTGCAGCCGTGTTACTTCAGATGGTTTTACCTTTAAAATAACAAGCCTTTAAAAAAATCATTTTGCAAATTTGCCTGAAATGGCGTTTTTCATCGTGTTGTTACACTTTACAATGTATATAATGAATATTGTATTTACAAATAACATAATGTTGTTTTGGCCATAGAGTTCGCTCTGCAAGGGAAGAACCTTGGGCGTAAACGAACACCCCATTCTCTCCCCAAAGAGGCAGATCAAGTCATGTTGATTTAGCCTCTGTTCTATTACGACGAGTTTGTGGGATAGAAAGGGAGATGCCTGATTGGAGGCAATCAAATTTAATTGTGCAATCAGCGACGCTGTTCTTAAATCATCATTTTGGCTACTGAAACAAGGCAAAGGCATTGTGACATGAACCACCCTTTCCATGCTAGAAGCCTTGTCATTTGATAAAATAATTCAAATGTATTGAGATGAAAGTTTTTTCCGCATGGGGAAACTGCCGGAACCCATGAATTTCGGCGTAATAGAACAGAGGCTAAATCAACATGACTTGATCTGCCTCTGTGGGAAGAGAATGCGAACACCCTGGCTCAGATGATATTTTCTTGAAAGTAATGGTTGGTTAAATGTTTTTCAGAACTCGACACCAATACCAGGTTTACCCGTGTGTACCAGCTCCACTAAACCAGAGGTATACCGTTATTTTGAGAAAAATTACCAAATCGGTGTCGCTAATGGCTAAAATATTGCCCAAACAGCATAAAGCTCTTACTCTCTCACTCATTATTGAGATCGATACAGGAATGACCAGACTCATTATTGAGATCGATACAGGAATGATCAGACTCTTTATTGAGATCGGTACAGGAATGATCAGACTCTTTATTGAGATCGGTACAGGAATGATCGGAATCTTTATTGAGATCGGTACAGGAATGATTTGTTGATATATACATAAAGGGACTTACGATTCCTTCCATGGCAAAAAGAACATTTTCTTCCGCTTGCAACTTAATAGAATTTATATGAGATTGATCATATCCACCTCAGTATTTTTTATTTTCGATTTTTTGGTCTAATTGAGATTCTTTCAAAATATTAGATTATTACTTGAAATATATGAGTGGTCTATTTCTAACGTGGTCTATTTCTAATGTGGTCTAATTCTATTCTTTATAATAATGTCTAATAAGATAGATAATTGTCATGTCTAAAGGTCAAATTCCGATCCATGTCTAAATATGAGGTTTTTATGTCTGAATGATCTTAAGTGGATCTCTGTCTAAATAGTATATTTTTCAAGTAGTGTCTCGGTCATCCGATCCGCATCAATGTGAATGAAGTTTACATGTACATACAATGTCTTATTGGTCTGATCATATCTCCTGAAAAAATAGATCTAGAATCTAGAATTCTATTACTCAAGGATTCGTACAAATACTAAATCTTTACCCATAAAATAAAATTGTATTTACGAGTGCTCGGTTATTATCATTAAAATGTTTAACAGGACTGGGGAGCGCCTGCACTGACGTCTACCTACCCGACTGTAGCATTCTCATCTACCTGTCCAGCTCTGCCATCATACCCAGGTAAGTAATAATTAATTAGCTTACCAAAGGTATTCATTAAACTACAATATGATTTAAAATCTTGAAGCGTATAGCCAATGAAAATTAAAGATTAGAAAAGCAAGTTGATTATTTGGATATTTTTTATTTGAAGACGTAAATATTTAATACATGTGAGAACACACGTCATACACATTGTGACTTCATGTTCGGTCTACAAATAAATAATGGTAAGTAGAAATGGAAATTTAAGGATGATGAAGAAAGTAAATTAAGATGAGAACCTTATTTTTGGTACTGACCTCATTGCTCATTGTAATATATGATATGATATAATATTAATATTTAATATTCTATATTTTATTATACGTGCATATTGTTCTCTGTCCAACTTAAAGCTTCATCACTTCATGAGTTTTTCACCTTTTAACACAAATTGTTTCCTACTCCAGAACCCCAGTATGTTGGTTGCTACATTGACAAGTCATCCTACAGAGACCTACCTCATGAAATGACCGAGCTGGCTCGCTCCATGACCATCGAGTTTTGTACCCAAAGGTATGACAAATATTATTAACTTTAGAATAAAAAAGGCATTAAAAACTGTCTACTTCCATCCATTCTTTAAAACTGGATATGCCAGATTTATACATATGAGTGGAATCATAAAGAAGCGTCACATCATGTTATGTGTTTCAATATGTTGAACACGATTCGATACGAATGTCGATACCTACAAGTTTGTAAACTGAACCCTTACATTCCTATCTTGAAAAGGAGGAATTAAACAAATATCAAGTATGATAAAACGAATTTTTGGGAATCGAATTTTAGCTTTTTGTATAATATTGTATCGTATCGCATGCATTTGTCGAGGTACACTAGAACATTTGAACAAAGGAAATCTATCATGTACCTGCTTCCTTGATTGTGTTCGTGTGTCAGAATACAGAAATTATTATTTTTACCAAGAAACATTACTTAAACAACTACAGTATGAGAACGTATATCTTACGTCTATGACTGAAAAAGCGTCTAGTTAGTATCAACACCCAATCTAAATAAATTTAGACCAACAGGTTTTATATTAGGTCATACAGTATGACAAAGTAAAAAATCTGTTGATCTAAATTTATTTAGATTGTATCAACACCATGTCAGCTATTTACTTTTGCTGGCTGAACAAGCACGGTAACTATTACTTTCCATTGGTTGAATGCAGATTTTGATGAAACAGATGGAATATTGAACTCGTTTTGGCATTGTTCATACCAAATCTCTTATCTGATCAAAAATATTGATCATTTGGTAGAATTGTAACATTTAGAATGAAATCTTTTGGTGGCATGAAAACTTATCTTAAAATTGATATGATAAGATCCTAGGATCAATGCTTGTAAAAACCTTTAATTTTACAGAGGTATGCCTTAAAGGGGCAGTAGCACGTTTTTTGATAAATTTATATTTCAAATATGTTACTGATAATTATAAGTTAATGCTAAATGTTTTATATTGACAGTGTCAATAATCTCATTACACAAGCCAATCATCCATAGTCAGAGGACAAAGTATGAAGATTCACATAAAATCCATTGGCGGCCATTTTTTGTGAACACCTTTAATTCATTTTGTGTAAGAAAAATGAATCGCATGGCTAAACTTTATGTTATATGTTTGAATTATTACTGCTCAATTTAGTTTCAATACATTGTCTTTAAACTGGAACCATTTATTTTCATTTTCCTGACATCACCTTATATTCCCCCTAAAAACGTGCTACTGCCCCTTTAAACTCGAAGGACAAAACGAAATCAAAGAATCTACTAATTAAATGTCATTAAGTGTGACAAAGGCTTCTAACTCTTGCAAATGAACTACTACCCCTGATTTTTAAATTTCTGAATAATAACCACATTTTCATCTACGCAGGTGCTACCAACGTAACTATGTGTATGCAGCTGTTCAGAACGGACTACGATGCCTGTGCGGCAACATGTTCGGCGGATACGGGGAAGATCCTGATGCGTGCACTAAGACCTGTCCTGGGGACGGGAGTCCGAACTGTGGGGAATTCAACATGAACTCTGTGTATACCACTGGGATAGGTAAGTGGTTACGTGTAGGGTGAAATGTGACTCATGGCAAGGGGGAAAGTAAGCCTCGAGAAGCCGAGCGAGTTTTTGTGTAGGAGAACGAGGCTATCCCTCAAGGAATTCAACATGAACTCTGTGTATACTACTGGGATAGGTAAGTGGCAGGGCGAATTATGACCAACGGTAAAAGGAAAATCAAGCCCGAGAACCTGAGGAGCAGGAGACTAACGAGGGCTTACTCTCCAACAGGTCATGCGTTATCTGACTTATAAACCGAGAAGATCTCAATCCAAAATGAAATAGGAGAGTATGTACTATTCGATCCCGTATTTTGTGAAAAAGGGGCAGTACATTTCGACTGTCGATTTGATTTAGTGGGTTTGTGTGTACGTCAACGGGAAGGGGGGTGTGACACTGATTTTCCTCAAGGTTTAGAATTAAAAGATAGTTAATTAGCAATTATATGTATAAATGTGATAACACTCGATCTTGATCTCTCCAATTTTAAGAATACCTAGATTTTAAGATTAATTATACATCAAATCATCCTAAATTGCTTTAGGTCTGAGATTATATATATTTTGATATATATTTTCGTAGACATCTTCTTGAAAAAATACGTTCCGTCTTACAAACCATTACTTTATGACAAAGGCAACAACGAAAAACTATCCATTCGGGTATATATATTGCAGATCCTTTACCTGAGCTGACCCCCTGTGGACCCGACGATACAGGTGTGCTACAGGAGGAGGGGGTATGTCTCTACCTGACAGGTGAGGCTGTCTCCTACACAGACGCTCAGGGGGCGTGTGCGCAACTCGGGGGGAACCTCGCCACTATCAACTCCCAGGAGATACAGGTGCGTGTAAACTTTGATAACCTTAAAGGGGCAGTAGCATGTTTTTAGGGGGAATAGAAGTTAATTTCAGGAAAATGAAAATTAATTGTTCCAATTGTAAGACAATATATTTAAACTAAATGAAGCAGTAATAAATCAAATATATAATGTTAAGTTTAAACAAGCGATTTCTTTTGCTTGCACGAGATGAATTAAAGCTGTTCACACAAAATGGCCGTCAATGGACTTTATCTGTATCTTTATAATTTGTTCTCTGACTATGGATGATTGGGTGGTTAAATGAGATTTTTTACACTACCAAAATAATACATTACATCTAGCATTAACGTACAATTATCAGTGAAACATTTGAAATATAAAATTTCACAAAAGTGCCACTGTCCCTTTAAGGACCTCGGTTGTTATGTCATAACCGCCTGGGTCAAAGATGTTAATTATCAATGATTTAACAACGGGGATTTTTCGATCTAGGTGTATACTTTGATTAACGATAAGTGAAGACCGAGCCATGTTTTATCATAATCTTGTTTACACATTGATGCTATGAGCAGAATTGAATCTATCTGTAAATGAGTGTTTATATTCAAAGAGTCAATAGCATTCACATATGTTTCGAGTTAAAGGTGATTGTTATTTTTACACTTTTTTGTATGTCATGATGTTTTCATTCAGTGATACAAAACATAGGAAAACGTTACTCCAAAACTGTTGGTCTTGGCGTACACACTTTGTATGATATTGTAAGGACATTATCTTGTACATAAGGGATCCAAGCTCAAATGCTTAATATACATGTGCCATAGCATATATATTATACGTCATTCAAAATTGTGCATGAGATAGGGTAGGATGGATGAAAGGAATGTCATTGAAAAAGAATAACCGGCTAATCAAGTTGGCTGAGTTTTATAGCTACTTCTTTATATATGTAAATGTGTCTGTTTATAATTTACACGTGTACGTATTTTCTATCAATAATTGTATATGAGGTGAATATTACATTTTAAAATTATGTCAATTTTTATCAAATAACTTGTGATGATATCGTCTTGGACCATTCTTGCATTCATTTTTATGACTGTTAAGTTAGGGTTTATTCATACATCCGCTCTTCAATTTTTAACCGTATCTTCTTATAAGTTTGTACTATTCATACAAAAGGATGATCTTTTTACCCTTCTATATGATTCTTTTTTCTCCACAGATCTTGGCGGAGAGGTACCTCAGACCCAAGATGGTTGACGCCTGGTTTGGATTAAACGACATAGCTGTGGAGGGCACGTTTACGTTTATTGACGGCACCCCTTATGATGGAAGCTTCAACAACATCGGGGACGGTTTGCTGGGAGCTAACTGGGAAGATGGCTTTAGTAAGTTGGCGTGTATTTCTGCTGGGGTTATTCCAGTCTTAGTAAACCTAGCCTCCATAATACTCGATATACTCCCATACTGAGTCTAGCGAGATTCAGTAAGAGGTCGCGTCAGCCGACCTTTCGGCGACCTATGACCTTCCAACGTTATATTGTGACTATTGCGGCATGGTAAGCCGAGCCCTGATTGGTCAATTCGATACGTCGGCTGAAGCGAGCCTTAACTACACCTAGCTAGACTCAAGATGGGAGTACAGCGAGTGTTATTGAGGCTAGGTTTACTTAGACTGGGGGTTATTCTGAAATCTGATGCAAAGTCATGAGTAAAGAAAGCTGGAAACTTGCACGAAAGTGTTTTGTGAAATAAGCTTCTTCCAAATGATAAAGGAGTCCGAGTCTGAACGATAGGTGTATGTGTTAACGTTTCTCTCTCCATTAGTATCGAACGCCTGAAAATTAAGTCATTAAGCCGAGGTCTCTATTTGAAGTTTCTATCAACCTTCTACTACTAATAATATAGTGAATGTAAATACAATGTATACTAGTATACTACTGTACACCTGAAGACCGCTAATTTCAAGTATATATATTTATATATTTATATTTATATATATATCTATATCAATGAGAATGACGTAACACACTCTAGCGTATATGCTAACATATTTTTCCCAAGTTTACGACATAAAGCATAAAACAGATGTTATTCAAGTATTCAAGTATTCCTATAGTAACGTTTCCATCAATGTCTAGAACGGCTGTGACGTGTCAATCATACGATGTCATAATTCATGACACTTTAAAATCTGAAACTCAGCCGGCTACTCCGTTCAGCGTTTTAAAATGAGGATTTTGTTGTGTTATCAAACTTCAGATTTCCAAGTATTGCAGAAGCAAATTGATAACCCTCCCTTCAAGTCTATGTAATTATTTTCCCAAATCCAGCGCTCCAGGCCAACGTTCTGTACGCGTGGAACGACCGGAACGTTATGCAGCTATTCCAGGGTCTGTGCCAGATCCCCACAACCCAACAGACCCAGACCAATGGTGAGTCCAGCTCATTCACCAAATTTGTAATTATTGTCTTCAAGATCACATTAGGCCTAGAAAAAAAAAGTATTTTTTTTTCTGGTTTCCGTCCGCGTCATTTTCAAACCCTCGCATCAAGCCTTTTTCCTGATATTGACGAAGGAAAAATGGAAATGTAGAAAAACAACGTTGAACTTTTATGAATTAACTCGTTTCTGTTTATGTAAGCATTCAAAGACACAGTTAAAAATGAGCAAAAGTTTATTTTTATAATTTTTTTCAATTTCTGACAATTGTTTTCATATTCATTTATAAAAAGATACATTTGGAAATAATAAAATAAATCCGCGTCATCGCATCATTTTAGCGTGTATGCAAAGATCAGAAACAATTTTAAAAAACATTTTGGGGCTTACACAAAGATGTATGATTCTTTTGGTCAAAGTAAAAACATGATACCAGGGCACTAATAAATATGAACTGTAATACAAGAGGGATATATACATATATGATGAATATCATCCGAGCGAATCTGGCTTCTGAGCCCAGGGTACAGATTAGTGAAGTTAGCGTAACATTGATGAATATATTACCTCGTATCTTTTTATAGCAGACTTGTTAACATTCGTTGATGAAAGAAAATATATTCTTAGCAAACCTCAGATAATTGTTATCTTTATCAACGTGTGTTAATGGAGTCCACTCCACACGGTCTGACGACAGTCCGTGTAGACCTTGTTTCTGTTATACATATTTGGCACAGGTAAACTTATATTAGTCCATGGTTGACTTATCACATCATCACGTTTTAAGAAACAATATGGCGGCGAATTCGTAAAATGGATGTTTCATTTGCCCCTGATCCAGAAAGTGTTGTGAATGGCCAACCGAACTTATGTTATAACATACGACTATGCGGATTGTTATCAGACCATTGTGCGTAGAAATCTCAGCAATGGATCGATTTCGTATCCCGGTATTTAAAGGGGCCGATCGAGCCTCTTTCTGAGAAATAAGCTTTAGATCGGGAACGAGGCTGTTTTCGAATAGCGCGTCATAGTTTTTAGATCTATAAATAGCACGAGAAAAGCCCCTTCCCATAATGCAACGCTATATGTAAACAACATGGCTCGTTTGTGTCAGGGTGTCAAATGAATTTTGGCATTTATTTATTTATTTCTATGTCTTGCTCATTCCAATTATTATGACTTGGGGGTATACGAAAAAACTACAACATAAATTGTAATATCAAAATATTTCAATATTATAAATGACATAATTATTTATATAAATTTCCATTTATAGATTTCTTGCTTATCTCTGATGTAAACATGTATGTATATTTCGGAGTGCGACAGCGCTGACGATTTTTTTTATATTCGATGCGAATCAACTATTCTTCTCAGTGTCACATTGATTGAGTGTCATATGTAGATTTCAATAAACAATCTGTTTGTCTGTCAATTTTCTTATGCAAACATTATTAAAAAATTTCCTACAAATTAAACATCCAAGTAACTACAACACCGACCAAACAATCAGCTGACAATAATCCTAGTGGTCGCCATGATCAAGGCTTCGAGTTCGATCGGCTTTCCTCCGCCATTTTGAATTGTTTGCATTGCGAGAAAACAAATGTACTGTATCATGCTAATTCATTGAGTAAATCAAGAAAAAATAAGTGATTGATAGAAGAGGGACATGTTTACACGTGATGCATAATAAAAGTTATCAGTTAAGACAGTATTTTGTTGCAGTAAATGCCAGTAATGCATCTCACGCTCGTAGCTCCGATGATTGGCTTCATTTCACGATGTTTTTCTTTTTGGGGGGCGATACACTTTATTCTTTATCAAATTGTTAAATCATGAACAACTTGAATGATAACCTCATTAACATTTTGATTTTTTTGAAATTAAGTGTGAAATAATCATGTAAAAATCGTATTTATTAGTTAACAGGAATGTCCTCCGTGAATTTCGTTTCCACAAACAAACAAAATCACCGCTCGATGTGCTTGTCAGTGGCTTTATTTATTTTCGCAATTTTTTTTGTTTTGAAGGGCGGATTAGAACAAATTACCAAATATGACATAGTTATTAACATAAAAAAAATAGAAAACAAAGTCGAATATATAAAATTTGACGTGTCGTGTGCAAAAGGGAATTCCCTCCCGAATATTTGTGGAACAGAAAATAGCCGCTCGATCTGGCCCTTTAACTCCTCGAAAGATTCTGCTTATACACGTATTTATTTTATGGCGATATCCTTCTTTCCATAGAGGCCTGTGGAGTAAACGGTCTTGGACAGAGGATAGGGTCTGGATCTTGTTATGCAGTGGTCAACAGTCCACTGGTCAACTACAAACAGGCTGAGTATGCCTGCTACACCAGGATGGGAACAATTGTACAAGTAGACGACACTAATAGAGTAAGTAAAGTGATATCATATTGCCTTTGGCTTACAAGGTGCCCAGACGCTTACAGCTAATGTTATTTGTGTGGTTCTTGCGAGATAGCAAGGGTTTATGGCCAGAAGGAGATTTAAGGCCAAGTTCTCTTAATTTCAACGACTTTGAAGGAATTATATTGATTGATGGATGGCATAACGTATTAATGTGTCAGACCATTGGTTTTCCGTAAAAATGCATTAAATCAAATCAGTTACTTCTTCAGTTTGTTTGTCTATTCCATAGAGTGGACATCCTTTGTTTCAAATAGCAGGACGTACCTTTCTGCATCTTATACATGAGTGTAAAACAGTCTATAAGATAAGCAAGATGAGCTTATGTATCTGTTGTTTGTTTTTGCAGGATGAAGTTCTTCAACATATCACAATGTTCGGGGATTCAATAGACTACTGGACTGCAAAGAAATATTACAGTGAGTCTGTTTAGCACGGTTCAACAGGTTTATCTTCTAAACTCTCCCAACACATCAATCACAGGAAGCCCTGGTTACAAAGTTAACTATCCTCGAAAACCCATGGTCGAATGTTCCGATGATATATACTTGATCACTAGTGGAACCTTTCATCAGCTTACTGTACGGCAATTCCTCACCCTTGAGTCTGTTCATGAAACAATAAGCCAATAAATGGTTGACCTGCGATAATAGTAAAACAAGTCCTGATTTTACGATACTTGAATGTGAATTTTCAAAGGAAACCTTGACAGATGACAGGCACAAAACACGAAATTGTTAGTTTAGAACTTAATTGCAAGCCAAGGTCGTCAATTCAAAATCAAAGCGTGTTATATTAGCAGGTGCATTCGAAGAAGCGTTTTCATTGGCTTCGTCAAATCAAAATTCCAGATCGAGTTATAAAATATTGATACACTCTCTGATTGAATAATACGAGTTTACGGGAAGAAGGGAGAAGTTAGTTGTCCAACCAGTAAATCGTCGTTTTAGGTAAAAATCATGGCAATGTCCTCAGTGACAAGAACCATCCTTTCTGTGCTAAAAGTGTTGTCATCTGCGGAAACTTTTCAAAAGATTTGTGGTTACAATACTTGCCTCTAGTGGAAATTGCCGGAAACCAAAAACCCGGGCTTATTCAAACTTAGGTTAGATCAGCTTGAGCTACCTCTATCGGGTATGAGTGAAATCAAGGGCGGGTAATTTTTTTATGAAAAATTCCAGGGTGATAAAGTGAGGTGAGGTGAGGTGATATGGGGTTTATCGCTGCTTTCAAGAGTATTTCACTTATATCGCGGCTGCTAGTATTATTGCAGGGAGAAAGCCCGCAACACTATTGTGGCTATGTATTGCGGTAAAACCTGCGAGCATCGGCTGGAACTAGCGAACCATGGGTGGTACTGCGCTAAAATTCAGTGAAGCATTGCACCCAAAGTTGACTGCATGTAGAACAGTTCTCTACTGCAGACAAAGTTGCCGAGCCTCTGGCGGGATTCGAACCACGGACCTCCCGATCCGAAGCCGAACGCGCTAACCACTGCGCTATCCCGCCCCCTATAAAGTGTAGAGCAAGTATGTTCATGCCTGTATCTGGTACGTATCCTCATAAATATATGGCTAAGGATAACAATGTTCGAGTGCAACATTCAGATTAGGCTTAGCACAAGTGTCAAAAGGTGTCCGGTGTCTGTCAGGTGGCCTGTCTGTTTGTACCAAAAAACTTTAACCTTGCTCATAACTTTTGATGCTTGGGGGGGGGGGGAGACATTTGGTAATTCATATATGCATATATCATGATAAGACCTTTCAGGTGACGTCATAATTTTTTACCTCGTGACCTTGACCTTGGTGCAGCAAGCATTTTCGAAAATTTTAACCTTGCCATAACTTGCGATTTGATAGAGATATATCAATGATATTTCGCATGTGCATCTATCATGATAAGACCTTTCAGTTGAGGTCATAATGTTTTACCTCGTGACCTGGACTTACGCGCAGCAAGCATTTTTCGAAAACTCTAACCTTTGTCGTTACCTGCGATTGGATAGATAGACCTTTGATATTTTATATGTACATCTTTCATGATAAGACCTCTCAGATGAGATGGTTATTTTTGACCTTGTGACCTTCATCCTGGCGTCGAGGACATCGGTTTTTCATAAACACAGCTTGTGACAATATATTCTTTTCGTGTAAATGACTAATCATTTTTCTTAACCTTAAGTGCGACGTTATTCATCACCTATGTGTTTTCTTATCCACAGTACTTTCCCACCAAAACATGTACGCGGAAGTTGAAACTACCTCAGGGAAGAAGGCAGGCGTTGTTTGCTTACTGGGTAACTTATGATTTCAGAATAATTATTTTCTGTTCGAAAAAATACACTGTAATAAACTACATAAACGAAGACTGTTATTCTAACGACAGAGAATAAGCTAACTAGGAATCTGAATTATACTTGATGAGACAAGTGCGAGGCGATGCAGCTGCTCCTTAATTTCCTATCGACAGTATAAAATCATAAAAAGATAAAAATATGCGAATGAATACAAAAGTTATTTATTAAAGGATATGTAGTAGGAAACATTTGAATTGTGTAACGAAATAATACAGAATGATTTTATGATACTTTTGACATGAGTTAATTTTTGGGATTGCATCTTCATTTAATATTTAACCTTTAACAAAATAGAAACACAAACTGAGATCAACTATATTAATGTTTTAGACATTCAAAGAGCATCAGTTATAAGATGAGTTTATGTTACTTTTGACATGGGTTCGAATGAGTTAATTGTTTTCAAAACGCATCTTCATTTAGTATTCAACCGTAATAAAAATGTAAACACAAACTAGGATAAACTATTGGTTTTTGGAAAAATTCAAAGAGCATTGTTTATATACAATAATTAATTGATAATATAATAATTTTGCAGAAACCGACTTAACTAACAAATGTTCAACAGGTAAGGTCTTTTTCTATATTTGATTAATGCATATCCTTATGAATGGTTTTCTTAAATTAACTGCTTTCATATTACCTTATGTTAAGTGAATACTTATGTCTACATATATATGAAATGAATTTATCGTTTCACGTATAGATTTACCGTGTCAAAATAATCCTGCATCATGATTAAACATACAGGAAAATGACGTCATACATATTGTTTTCTTTAAAAGGGGAATTTAATTTTTTATGGTTATTTTTTATGGATTGAAAACACTTAAGAGCTTTGCTGAAAGATAGAAGGTATATCAATCAAGATGTATTTTAGGGTCTTTATTCAGCTTGATAAATCTTGTCGCATTCGATTTATTTTTATATTATATATTACTTATTCTCTTTAACAGGTTGGGCTCAGGTTGGAGACAAGTGTTATCTTTACACAGGCCAGTGGGTTGGAAATCTTGACAAGGCTCTGTCATTTTGTCGACAGTATGTGAAGTTATATCTATGTGAAATTTTATATTTCCTTTGTTACGAAAAACATTTTGTCAGCATTTAATTAAGTTACCATATTCTTTTAACTATAAACTATATTCATGTATCCAAAAATATCATTAAGGAAATTATAACCTGAGGAAGTGTGTCATCTGACTTTTAGGAACCGAGTGTGAATTTTTGTTTTACCCGAGCATTAGGGAGGTTTATACACAATTTGCACGAGTTTCGTATAAGTCATATGACACACTTACGACGGTAATAATTTCTTTACTACCGATTCTTTTCCGTTTTATTCTCTTAAAAATATTCAGAATGGCCTGCTTCCCCTGCGACGGCCGGCTACAGTGACGTCACGAACAATGGTTTTAGGACGTCACAGACGTAATTATACGGGGAGTCGCTCTACAACAATCGTTCCTAGGCAAAAGCGATATGTGCACTAGTGCATATTGTTAATAAGCATGTATACATTACAAACCATTTACCTATATGAATACAAACTATCATTTCCAGTTAACATTTATAGCAATGCCATGTTTTTACAGAGGTGCAAGTGATGTTGCCAGTATACACAGTCAAGCAGAGAATGATTTTCTATCTACCCTAATTGATGGGATAAAACCAGGACACGCCTATATTGGTACGTTTAATAATATTGTGCATATAAATATTCATTCTTTTGTTTTGATGAGTTAAAACTTCAGGGTTTATTTCGAAGACTCTGAAGAAACATCAGCGGCTTTAAATCCGCTTAGTTTATTAAGAGAATAAAACGCTGACTGAGGGATTTTACATGTTATCAGATATATTGCAGCTATTAACTACGTTGCCATCCAAAACAGAGTAATTGTGATATGAAAAAAAGAGAAATGGGATTGAATGGACAAGAGAATAGACGGAAAGACACGCACAGTGAGCGACAGACAACAGATTTTAGAACGACTCAAATTTGGTCTGTCAAATCTACCTGTCAACCGAACCATCATGTGAACTCCCGTCTTCCTACGCAGAGCCTAAAAGGCCAGTTTCCAAACTGTCAGTTTTATGCCTTGCTGCATAGCCTTGAGTTTTCTGTGCTTGCTCTCTAGTCTGTAGGGGCACTATAGCAGCACAGAAAAGTAGAGTCTCTGCAGCAAGGCATAAAATGACAGTTTGGAAACTGGCCTTTTAGGCTCTGCGTAAGAAGATGGTGAACTCCCGTCTTGTGTAGTTCTCAGGGTCGCCGAAACACACAAACCGACACACCACGATACAGTATGGAGTCTAGTGGTGGCAGCAGGATGGTATATTTTCATCTCAACATGGAGAAACGTAAAGAGTGATTATTTTACACGTGAAGAAATTTGATATTAAAGTCATAAAAACTATGTGGTAGGTTTTTTATACTTCTCCATGAGAAATGGTATTATTCCTATATACGCCTATGTGTAGGTACTTGTTTGTTCCAAGTCGTAATGTAATGAATGGAGAGGGTGTTCTAAGTTGGACAACTTGTTCCCAATCCTATTCTTGTGAATAAAATATGTTTAAATCAATGTAATGAAGTTAGTATATGGTTTTGAAACCGCAATTTGAGAAGTATTGTAGATGTTTTTTTCATCTAGTTAGGTCAAGACATGTATACATAGAGGAGGATGTAAAAACAAATTGTCATATAACTCGACCAGAGTGGGGTATAAGTCAGGGGAAGAGGGTCCTCTTTTGTAAACACCCCTCCGATCCTCAAACTTTTATTTAACCAAAATGTTAATTATACTACACCAGAGAATCAGCCGTAAGTAATTTTATTTAACCCTTCTCATGACAGACTAAAAACAGAATGGATCACGATCTATGTAACTGCAACGATTTGACAAATACCTCCAAATTTAAAATAACGACAAACAACCACGGGACAACTTTTATTATGGCTTTTTACATTGATCATACTTTGTTAATTTAAGGGTTCTGTTGGGAGCCTTGTCATCCTTTGTGGAAGACGTTACAGCCGGAGGATGTCGTTTTGACCTCAGAAATACTACTGACCATTTCTTTGTTTTGGTCGAGAGTTGAGACCAACACGTCTCTCTTCTCTTCACACAAACGATTCACCCATATGAATCTTTTCCGTTTTATGGAAATTTCTTTTCTCCTGGACAGGCGTCATGTTTTTCATTCCAGACCTGCAAAGAGTTAAGATAGTTATGTTAAACTGAATCATATAGAGAATAGAGATGGAGAATATTTTTAGAAGCCTAAATACATAATGAACTGAACATTTTCTTCATTGTTCGATTTTGCAATTCCCATCATCCTTTTGATGACTTACATGCTATATTTTAATTATTAACTGTGACTTCTTCCATTGTTCGACAAAAACAATTCTTAACCCGCAGGCCTATCAATAACAACATTGTATTTTTGGGAGGAAATAGTTACATGACGATTATTGGTCGTCTAGTCCACGACATGGTTGGTTATGCCATATCGTATATCTTATTTACTTCAAGATTCACTCTTGTCAGAAGAAACACTTCCAAATTCTTAATTTGTATGTTAAATTCATCGAGAGGAAAGAAATCACCTGTAATTTTGGGCGCATCATCCATGTTTGTAGAGAAATGCTGCCTACGTCCTCACCTTCCATTGTACACAGTGACAATGTCGCCTTCTCCGAAAGCCCATGTCGTTTTCATCATGGAGTGCACGTGCAAAGCATGACCCATGCGCTGTTGTTGTTACCGTAGTTTTCTACTTAAGTGCTGCTCAATAGACGGTTGTTTAGAGACACGAAGGTTAAGGTAACTATAGAGCATCTTTTAGAGAATATTTGGTAGCTTCTAAAAGCGTGATGAGGCATATTGTTCTGTCTAGAGAATATAGTATTTTAAAAGATATGTTTTGTTTATATATGTCGATGCGTTGGTCGTGGTATAAGTAAGTTATACGACTCCTATTGGTCGTCTAGTCCACGACATGGTTGGCTATGGCTCCGCGGCTCGTCGCAAAACCTACCATGTCGTGGGCTAGACGACCAATACTCGTCATATAACTATTACTTAATCTTATCATTCCAGGATTCAACCGCTTCTTCGTCCTCCAAGTAGCTCGATGGTACAAATGTGAGCTCTAACGTATAATTGATCCTATCATTGCAAGATTCCAGTATTCCTCTGGTTCGTCTTTCTACGAGTAGCTCGATGATACAAATGTGAGCACTAACGTTTATTAATCTTATCATTGCAGGATTCCAGTATTCAACTGGCTCATCTTCCTACGAGTGGCTCGATGGTTCAAGTGTGAGTTACACGAACTGGCGCTCAGGACATGGGGTGACCAATATTGCGAATGGTGAGTGTGCCACTTTCCGGTCCTTGGGAAAGGAGTGGAGGAACAAGGCTTGTGGGACAGGGGCATTCGCTCTCTGTCAGGCAGATGTGGGTCAATAAGAGGATGGACATCTGAAGATTGATGATTAAATAATGAAAAGCACATAGGGTCTTTGTTTTCATTCATTTGATTATTGGGTATATTAGAAATCAGTTTTTCGTACGTTTACAATCTGTATAGATGTCTTATGAATCGATGGTAAATGAGACGTGTTGTACATACTTACCTTTCATAACGAAGATGAACGACAAAGTAAGTGTCCTTGGGGCACATAGACATGTGAAATGATATCAAAACTGGTTAAACATGATTTAGTAATAACGTAAGGTTTCAAAGACACTCCGGGAAAAAGGGATTCACATTTGAAGAGTCATCCACCCAACAAAACACAGTCTGAGTTCCTGTCTGGATCTGGTCTACTCAAATTGTGTATAAAGTTCAATCAATTTTTCCATCTAAATATCCAAAAGCAGGTTCATGTTCAATTTTTTTATTTTGTTGTTGAGAATTTGCTGCTTAAATGCGATTTTTTAAAAAGTTATAATATTGCATAAATTAAAGTAACAATGTTAGACATTTATCCAATTTAAGTATCATTAAGTCATTGTCTTTCAAGTTCCATATTTTTTTTCATCAAAGAAAGTTTGTCATGTTTATTACTTTTTACGTAAGAATATCTCGATATACATCGACTTTCTTATCCAGCTTGCAAGCGGATCTATAACCATGCCAAAACGTCATTACAGTTGAAGAAAAACAAAATAATTTATGTTAATTAAACACTGTGCATGCCAGTTTTGAATGAATTAAGTAGCTGTTAAAAAAGAGCAATCAAAATGATAATTGTTAAAAGTTGTCTCTTACTATATATGTAATATGAAATGGAAAAATTTGAAAAATGAAAGTCTGGTACATTAACGTGCTATCATCAGTTTATGCCTTAAACAAAGTGCATGCCTCATTCTAACACAATACTCGGGTGATAAAGACTTGGAGACAAGTCCAAAACCTGGGAAGCGTTGCAGGATTATGCAATTATGTTATCTACCCCTTTTCTAGTTAAATTGTAAGGTGACGTGACGTGATCTGGGGATTAGCGCCGCTTCAAGAGTATTTCACTTATATCGCGGCTGCTAGTTGTATTGCAGGGAGAAAGCCCACAACACCATTGTGGCTATGCATTGCGGTGAAACCTGCGAGCATCGGCTTGAACTAGGTGTTGTAGATCAAGTCATAAATTACCAACGTTGTTAAACTGGGGCATCCTTTCATTGTGATGATTCTACATTTTGGTCAGATTAATTGTGAAATAAAAAAAAGTAACTGGTGAAATTTCTACCAAAGTTCAATATGCTTTTACAAGTTGTTGGTGAAAATGCAACATGCAAAATGCAAGTGTTTCATTGTGAGTTGTCTCTTTTATTGAACATCACACAGATTTGACTAGTGGGCAAAAACATGGCAATTTGGTTCTAATCAAATAAAGTTTTAATATATACTTTTAACACACATGAACATAATCCTGCCGATATCTTGTTAACAAAAATACTAAAATAGAAAACCTAAAAAGTAATAAACATTTAGGAGTAATATGTTATCTACTGACGTTTAAATGATTACGTCATCCAAGATATTGAGTTTTGGTTTGTGGCCGCTTTGGCAATATTTTAGCCATTTGTGCATTAGAGCTTAGAATTGATATTTTTCTGCAATATATATAGAAACTCATTCATATTAGATTCAGTCGGACCTAGAACTTTTGTTATTTATAATTCTGAAATCACTTATCAGAGAAACACTATGATATTTTCAACTCAAATGTTTTTCTTTGAAATAAACGTACATGTCATATTTAATTATGTACATACACACACATTCTCACATATTCATCCCCAAATGACAAATTCTCGTTTTCAATGAAATTGATATAACAGTAATTTATATATGTGGAAGACGAATTCACACGTACCATTAAAGATGTTGTATCATACTTGCAAGCGGTTCAGGATGAAACTTAGCTATTGAGAAATGAAATACATCACTTTGTAGAAAAATCTTTTGTCTAAATTTTGATATCATTAGATTGTTTAATCAACAATAACATACTTAATTCGACGCTCAAAGCACAGTACCCCTCGTAGAAAGGGCATGTCATTTAACGAACCCGCTTTCGGTGACGTCATCATTATGCTTGTAGGATTTACACCGTGTCTCAACTACCGTAATTGCGTTCAACTTTGACAGCAACGAATACCTAATTCGGAGAAAAATAAAATAAAATCTAGTTGAGCGCGACAAAGACGGTTTTCAAGCGTACATTTAGAAACCGGAAGTTGTGAAATGGCCACACTTGATTCGCCCTTATGTCGACTGCCGTTTCAGTATTTTTTGGTAAATTATCTCCTATTTAATGAATTTTGGTCCGATTTTCTCAAAGTTGGTAGCTAAATTTTTCTAAAGATATAACGTATACATTAAAAATACTCTAAAAAATATTGCAAGTATGATACAGCATCTTTAAGATGAATACTAGTAATATTAACTATCAAACATCATACAATATTATCAAACATTATCAAACCTTACCTGTCAGTCTGTCTGCGTTAGATGAGTTTTCAAAATTAGGTTTGACTGATTGACGCTGGTCATTGTCCGGTTTTCGATCATAATCACGCCTTCTAACCTTCATAATGTCACTATACGACGTCGACGATTAGCTTTAAATTGATACTTTGCTTCAACAGTCAATAATATGACACTTTTATAAGTGACCCTAAACAACTCACGGAGTGGCTCTTTAAGACGAACGCCGCTAATAAAACCATAACTCACTATTCAGAAAAACAGTATCTTATAACATGAATTGAAGAAAGTTCTGTATCCTACATACCTGATGAAGAGAAAGAGATGTTGTAAATATCGTTGGTTAACGTATCCACTGTTGTGTACAAGGTATGGAGGGGACATCACTTTCAAATTGTACTGTCGTTGAGACAATACCCATGGTAATACACAAACTCCTTTGTAAAGCATCTATATAATGTGTTGCGGCTGTTTTGTAGTGATTTGACAACGGCAGCAACGGAAACGTTCTCCAGATAAGTTCTGCAAAAGAAAAGAGAAACCTCTGTTTCAATCATTTGAAAATGAAAAGGTTGATGATAATTCTTATGAAACTAGATAACGTACAGTACAATTTGAAAGTGATGTCCCCTCCATATAAGTTTGGGGTACGGTATAGCTCAGTCGGCAAGAGCGCCGGTCTCACGTTGCTGAGGTCCAGGGTTCGAATCCCATCCAGGCCAAGGTGTAAAAACCTAGAGTTCACCTCTGTTAGAACTCTATTAGTGTCACCCTGGAGCCCTAGTGTGTAGTGCAAAACAAACTGCGCACTTAAAAGATCCCACGAATTCATGTCAGTGGCTGAATGGTGGATACATGAACACGTGCATACGCCGAGCTGTCGGTTATCAGCGTTCAGCAGTGTTGGACAAACTGCTGTGACTATGTGTCTCAGTTCACCCAGCTGTGAATGGGTACCCTGTGAGGCATAGAATGGTCCCTAACCTGAGCGCCACATATGGATGCCGGTTGAATACTCCCCAGGGAGTTGAAATGAAAAAATGATCGGACGGTGAAAAAATGCCATTGACCAGGGGGAAAATGTAAGCGCCTTGAGCAAAAACGAGTGGTTGGATATGCACGCTATATAAATATCCATATAATCTATAACCATATCCAAATGTGTCCCCTCCATATCCAAAAATGTCCTCTCCCTACCCGACCTTGTGGGTCCGCTCCGCTGATTATTCGGCGAGTCCATTCCGCTGCCATGTTGATTTGTTATTTTGTCAATAACTTCGTAGTTTCTGAACCAAATCAGGTCAAGTTGCAAAGAAATCTTTATTATAACCAAACACTGATACGCGCGACAATATGAACCAAAAATCATAAGGAATGTTTTCAAAATTCTATTCCTGATTACCACAGTTAAAGGTGACCATCTAAACCTCAACGATTAGGAGAAGGGAGCAATGAAAGCAGACACCTACCCCTGTTGACCTGTCCCCTCCACCATTTTTATTAGTCCCCTCCAAACCAGGTACACGACAGTGGTATCGAATAACATTTCTTGTTTATTTGGATACTCGTCATCTTCCTACGCAGAGCCTAAAAGGCCAGTTTCCAAACTGTCATTTTATGCCTTGCTGCAGAGACTCTACTTTTCTGTGCTGCTATAGTGCTCCTACAGACTAGAGAGCAAGCACAGAAAACTCAAGGCCATGCAGCAAGGCATACAACTGACAGTTTGGAAACTGGCCTTTTAGGCTCTGCGTAGGAAGATGGATACTCGTATGAAATATCATCATCAAATAAAATATTAGAAGCTGTAACTGACCGACCCTAAATTGAGTGAAAAGGTTTTCAAAACTGCATTTTTTCCACTAGTCAAGAGTCTGTACACAAAATTTCAGCTTTCTAGACCTTTTGCTTCTGGAAAAAAGTTGAAAATGCACAAAGTTTACGGACGGATGGATGGACGGAAGGACGCCGAAAACAATTGCAATTGATTGTAATCCTACAACTGATTACAAAATTGGGCTGAGATTGACTGTAACTTTACAGTTGCTTAGTGGAATGGAACCCTGAAGAGCTAATTTCAATACGAAGATTATAAACTCTATAAGAAAACATGTTTTAAACAAGAGATAAACTTTACAGGCATTATCATAAACAACAACAATACCTAACACAATAGTTTCGTAAAGATTGTTTGGATATTTCCAATCATTCGAAAATGAACAAAAACGGGAATTGTTCAAGGGCTATAAAACAGTGACTTCTTATGATAACTATCGAAATATCTATGTATATCTATTTTTTAAATATATATTTGTCCTAAAATCATTCTTATAAACGAAAATGTTACCATAAATGTGCAAAATCATCGTTTCTGATAAGAACTGTGAAAAATCAGAGGGCGTAAAATTTGGTTATACAGTGCTATGTTTACTTTATCTAATGCCTCTGTCCGTTACGGCAGCTCTTTGGCTTTCATCTCAGGCCTTGCCGTATTGTCCCTCGGAAAAAACTTCCCCTAGGTGTGATATCCAAACACATCCCAAAAGAATTGCTCAAACTAAACGCAAAGTTCATTATTTTATTATTGTAAATTGTCACACAAAAATATCCATTATTTGTACAGTCCAATTCACAAATTGTGAGGACCACCATTTGAATGAGCTAATGATACTTTTCGATGCAACCCACCTTAAATTCGTCCTCTTGAAAGACAGATAGGATTTTGTTTGAAGCAGGACACAGCTCCATTTCCTTACCTCTTTTAAACCATGTGCTTCCGATGTTGTGCTGTATCGATGGTTTCAACGTGAAATTCATGAATTCCGTGCATCTCAAGGTGAAATGAATAACATCCTCGCAGCCTTAAGTAACTTTGCTTGTTACAGACGGATACATTTCATAGACTGAATGTCGGCTTATTTTAGGAATATCCTGAATCATGTTTTGTATCAAACTGATTTTCTTTTACCTTTTGGCGAATAGTTCATTTTAGTTCGAGATGGAGAATTTTAGTTCTTTAAAACTCACTCAACACAGTTAGTATAAGTTGCTGATTAAGTGAAGTCAGGACACTCTCAATCTGCACGTGAAATGCATGTTTTATGAGTATGCAAACGATAATGAAGTAAATGTAATGATAAGGAGTGGATTTCATTCAACCATTACACCATAACAACAACAACAACAGTTTTAACCTTTTTATTTGATGAACACGAAAAATAATTATTTAAGGAAAGTACTGTCAACTATTGCCATGTGGTGTATATGAAAACGCGCGATGGTTATCATAGATATTCAATCAGTCGGAGATCAATATTTCAACCATTTTAGCCCTTATGTTTTTGGGCACAATATTTGCCAAATATGACCAAACTTTTCAAACATTTAATTGCATAGTGCTGTCAAAGCCGGCAAAATACACAACACTCGCACCAATAAGATTTCTTTTGGCTAGCTCTATCATTCATTTACAAATCGCATTAGACCAAAACAATTTCGAAAAGGTTAAAACAGACACAACACGATACAAATATAAATCGTATTAGGATTTTACTTACCTTAAATATATTTACAAGACCAATTCCATTAACCCCAAGTCAAATTTGTAAACCTAGGCACAATATTATTCTAAGCGATGACAACGGTCGTGAAATGCTGACGTCTACTAATTAATAGAGTGAGCTCCCTTTAGGGAATTTGCGTATTGTTTATCTCCTAAGTTTTAATGTGGTCGCCATTGGATGTAACTTATTAGACAGTTAACGATAGGAAATAACAGGTAGAGAGTTAATTATTCAACGACAATTCGTTGATAACATGCTTTTTGACGTCATATTCCTTATCGCGAAATTTTATACCACAAAGCGTTTTATTAATATCATAAACAATATCATGGGCTTTTGTGTTCGAAAATAAGCTTCTTTTCTATTTCAAAACAAGGGAAATATATTCGATATTAATCTTTCGGAAATGCTTTGTTTTACAGGATATGTATTCTCTGCTTTTAGAGATTTCATCACAAACAGTCGGATATTGTAGACTGCGTGCCGAAATAATTCTTTGTTATAATAATTAATAATCACCATGACATTTAAGTTATCTTTGTAATATCCTCTCTGAAGTTTGACTTTTACAATTTGCAAGTTCACAAAGTCTACAAATGAACAGTTCGATTTGAAATTGAAGATTGTTTGCAAAACATAACTTTTATGTATATATATATAATGAATATATTATTATATTGTTTTTGGAAGTTCATTTCAAGAATGCTTGTTGATCTTATTAAAATATGGAAACAATCTGAAATTTGTTTCAATAATTTTCATGATAACTTTAGTCGTTGGTCGTAGTCAACATACTACGTTTTACTCTCCCTATGTTTTTTATATACGCGTACATGGAATCAACTTCTACTATTTAAGTGCAAATCATCAAATACTCATTACGCATTGACTGTCAAATTGGATACACACGCATCACGCATCACGTAATACGCATCATGTAACACGTAATACGCATCTAGCTCGAATACGTACACATGTAATCCCGCTTAAGTGTAGTTAAATGTTTGTTATTGATGACAAACAATACTTATTTTGTCATGAATAGGCGTCTGGTATCTCTGTTGGTATATAGTTTCAATTAGCATGTGTCTAATATCATATTAACAAGTTTGAAAACATTTGTTGTTCAATCAACACCCTATTTAGCTCATGCATGCATATTTTGTTCCTCCTTTATGGTTATTTCAACAAATATTATCTTAATTAGCATTTACATATATGCATTTCATTTTTGATAAAAACCATCATTACTCAATATACATATAAATATATGTATTTAGAAATTATTTATTTTATTTTGCTTTAACCAAACCTTGCAATCAAGAAACAAAATAAACGAAATGAGTTCTAGATTTCAAACAAGATTCATTTCGTAACTGATTGCAATAATAATACTCAACTAAGAAAAACAATGAATAAAAGAACTTCCAATCAAAATGCAATATCCCCTTTTCACATTATACACAATGCGATAACATCACAATATTCAATCCAAAATATAACACAAAACATTACAACAACATTACCAATCAAGCTTTTTTGTACATTACATCCATTCCTTTGTATTGTGAGACTATATAGCAAGTACCATTGGCTCTGTACATTCGCAGTCATGGCACTTCTAACAGTAGCGCTGCTTTCCTGTCTGCTTGTGCAGGCCTCCGGTTCCTGCTCCTTCGACGACTCGAGTCTCCTGACCTGGGACGACCCCGCGGCCTGGGAGAATGGAGTTCCAGCTGAAGGAGAATTTGCTGTCATCAAGACCGGAAGTAAAGTCCGTCTGAACGTCTCCCCTCCGAGTCTGAAGGGGATCACCATCGAGAGCGGGGCCACTCTGGTGTGGGGGAACTTTGATGGACTCGTGGTGACCACTGACCACATACACGTCAAGGGAACCTTCATCATCGGGGACAGTGACTGTCCATTCACCAAGAACGCCAATATCAAACTCACAGGTAAATATGATTCATCCATGTACGGTTTTAGTTTAGATCTGTACTTTTAAAGATTGCAGAAACAAATCCAAAGGTTATGTTTCTTCTTTTCAAATTTGACACACTATAACATTTACCAAGTAGATATCTAGAATTGAATCCTTTGAGGCAATTTCAACAACAACTAACCATACAGCCTATCCCACTTACGTAAATTCTAAGACATCTCTACCCTCACAGAAAATAGCTCCAACCATGCCATTTTATTTCCAGGAATGTCCAACACCGAAAACATAGTGGAACCATTCGGTAGAAAGTTTATCGGTATTGACGAGGGAGGATCGCTGGAGATTCACGGCAGACCAAAGAAGTCTTGGACCAAACTCATCCAGACCGCTCCAGCAGCTCATGATACTTGTGGCTACATCTTCAACTTGCAGGTATATTAATATAGGCATGGTGTATGCAGATACACATCAGAAAGTCATGCTTACTCCTTCTGAGGACTACAAGACATTTGGTCTAGAAGCTTCAATTTAACACCATTTTCTTTCATAGACTCGGTTAGGATGATATTATCAGGAATAGATCAGCAAAACAATATGTTTACATTTTTTTCATATATTTGGATAATTTCTTAGATTTTATTTATTAGTTGGGGTATTTTGGCAAATGGTACCGATCAAATATTATGTCATTGATTATGTTCTTCTTGACAACACTTAATGTTACAGCGAAAAGGCAAACAATAGTAGGAAGACGTTCACGTCTAAACACAATGATGATATGAAAGGTTACTTTCCTAACTTTCCTTTACTAACCTGTTTGAATGAATCAGCTTCAATGTTCTTTACTTTTAAAATTCGTATTGATTTTGTTCTGATTTCAGTTAAACTTACAAACGTTTAAGGTTTTGTCGTTCCTGTTTATAATACTTTATTCCTATTATCCCTACGACATTAAATTCGCGCTTATCGATGACTGTTAAGACAAAATGTCTGATGTAAATTTTGCAAAGAATAGATGCAGATGGATTTTAGGACTTAAAATATCAAACATCTCTGATTCGCTCATTAGTGTTTTCACCAATGAAACATATCACCAAATCACATCATGTAAGAGATGAACAACACATATTACATGTATCATCTGTGAAAGGCATGGAATATGATGCACGTGCAGAAATTGACAAGAACTGAGTCGTTGTAGAAAGCGTCGACAGACAATGTTATCCATTTGCATACGATACTCAGTTGCGAACACTTAAGCCTTTAAACGATGCCGAGACCGACTTCATTACAGATCCGTAACCTAATCATCGGAATGGCACTTGCGGGGGCAACAAATGACGTCATTTCCCGACAGATGCGTGTCAGTAAGAGAACCGTTCAACGGATTAAAAAATTACACAGGATAAACCGTGACATTACTCCAAAGAAAAGCCCTGGTAGGCCACGCAAGACTACTGCACGAGAGGACCGTGTACTGTGGCGCCTTGTGCAACGGCATCGACGTTTGTCATCGAGATCACTCCGTGACCGGTGGGGGCAGCTGATTAACATTCGGGTTTCAAGGGAAACCATGAACAAGAGGCTCTTACAACATGGTTATAGAGCGAGAAGACCTCTTCGACGACCCCTCCTAACACGGGAGCACAAGCGTTTACGTCGGCAGTGGGCAGTACATCATCGCAACGTCAGAGTACAACAATGGCGTCACGTCATCTTTACTGATGGGCGGGTGCGTGTGCGCAGATTACAAGGGGAGAGGTTCAGGGATGACTGTGTAGAGGGAGTTGTTGCTGGTGGAGGGGGTTCAGTCCTTGTGTGGGGTGGCATCCATTACAATGGTAAAACCGATCTTTTGCTGCTGCAGGAAAACGTCAATCAACGGACATACCGCCACGTGTTGGAGCATACGTTACTGCCACATGCTCGCCGTGTTTATGCAAACAACTTCTTGCTACAGGACGACAACGCTCGAACCCATCGCGCAAGATCTATCGACAACTTCCTGTTGCAGCAGGGTGGGGATCGTCTTGCATGGCCTGCCAAAAGCCCCGACATGAACCCGATAGAGCACATTTGGGACCGATTGGACAGAGAATTGAGGAAGACTGATCCCTTACCACAAAATCTCGACGAAGTGGGACAGTGCTTGATTCGAATATGGAACAATATGGCCATGCAAGACGTCAACAAGTTGATCAATAGTATGCCAAGACGGATTACTGCCCTTGTTGATGCAAGAGGGGGAGCAACCCGTTACTGACACTGCATCTGATGATTGTTGTACTATATGTTTCATATCATGTTAGGTTCTGTATTGACAATTCGCTGCTAATACTGTTTATGGATCCATTGTAAGCTTATTGATCAGTGATCAAGTATTATGCCTCTTCATGAAAATAATATTTGTTTGACAAAATTGTAATATGCCTCTTGATACCATACACTGTTTAACGGTTTAAACATACTGTCACAAACATTTTTCTGTTGTTACTTAGACAAACTGTTTCAAATATGTGGGGGTGACAACCGTTATTACCATGAGTATATATGGTAATTTTTGACATAATATTAAACTTGTTATACTCTCAGTGATTCAAGAAATCACATTTTTTTAACATTAACCATACCGACGTCCTTATTGACAATACCGTGATATATTATTTATGTTGCAGGAGAATGCCTACGGAAATGAAGGAGGAAATGGTTTGCACGTGGCTGCATTCAACCTCGATGGCAGTCTATTTGACTTTGGCGTTTTCAAAACTGCGATTAGCGATGATTTCATTGAGGACAAATTCAAAGCTTTCGTTGAGAGTGAGTGACTCCTCGATGCCAAAAAAAATGTTAAATACGTGATACGTCATATACCGTTTATTCATTGTAACAAAACTGCTCGACCTTATTATCAATCTAAATCAAATCACTTTGGTTTCGTTCACGAATTATTCATATAAAATGACAGCATTGAAGATATACCAATAAAAACAGTCAACCTTGTAATTACAGTTCATGTGCATTTGCATATATTTGCTCTGGCTTTAGAAAACAGATGTAATGGAGAGTAACCTGTGAATAACTAGTATTAACCACCTACTGATAATAACTTTAAATGTACATTACAATTCAGTACCCTGAAACCATATAACCTGAAACTCCTAGCTTATATTATCCAGATTAGTCATTTTTATTTACATGTAAGTTTTGTGGCATAACAATAGCTGTGTTTATTCTCCTCCACTTGATTCTACAGCTGATTGGGGTGTGGGGGTTCTTGTTCGAAGCGACCTTAAGTGTAATACCAGCCGGCGCTAACATGCTTCTGGTCCATGAGAAGAAGCAAGACCAAACTTCAAATGTTCTGAAATCTGCTGTCCTTCTCTTTGTGTGCCTTTCCTTCAGTCTTCAGTTCTTTTCCGTCTTTATCCTTATCCTGTCCACTGTCTTAATGATGGCAACATATCCATGAGTAATTGAGATATCGTTGAAAACACGTGAAATCCCAACTCACTCTCTTTCAGGAATTCCCAATGAGAAGGTTCTTGCTATCACTATTAACGAAGTGCTAGGGGTCGGAAGTGTAACCAGAGACTGGGAGAAAGTCTATGCAACAGTCGAGGCTGCTGGGGGTCTGACGTCAACAGTTTTGCGAGACCTACAGGATCGAGATGCTTATGCCTTCATTACACGAACTGGTAAACATATGACTTGACCTTAATATAATTGAAAGGGTAGTTATTTTAAAAGAATTTGGTATGGTATATAGTGTGTCAAAAATCACACATTGTCCGATGATAGTCTTTTATCGTTGTTTTATCATAACTCTAGATTTAAAAGGATCGTGCGCAATTCAATAAACTATTATTACTACAGACTTTATATTTCAAATTCTCATGTTATAAAAACATTTATGTCTTTGGTTTCCTGCATATGTTGTTTGCAAAATCACATGTTCTATATCATAAACTGTTCTGATGTTGTCTCTTTCACTACTGCTTCATACAATGTTTCAATGACAGGCGATTCTAGTACAACACGTGAAAATCACGTGGTCAACCCCAATGACGACACAACGACATCTAGCGGCCCCCAGGTGTACTATGACGCCACAGCAGACATAATGTACCGGGTTACCTGTAAGGTTCACCCAACCAAGAACAAACAGAACGATATTCAGGTGATTCTAGGTGACGTGGCATACCCGAAGATTAAGCTTTTCCATGATGTGTCTTCATGGCTGCCAGGTGAGTCATATTTCATAATTATGTAAACATTAGAGAGCCATAAGAAATCATTTATCTTGAAGAGATATTGTAATTGATAAGAAAGTTCTGTTACTATTGTGTTGATTATATTCCGTTTAAGAGCTGGTTGCTTTGACACATTTGATGTTTACCCATATGCCTAGTGTTTCGAAGATTTCGTAATACTAAGATAGTCTTGAGTCAATATCTGATATGTATGGTCCTTACGACTACCTTAGCATTAAGACACTATCTAATATGTGGCACATGACCGAGATTTGTTAAGCTCTCTAAGTGCTAAAATATTCCTAAGAACCTTCTTTTAGCAATGGCCTACGACTATCCTGGAAACAAAGAGAGCTTAAAAAAAACAGGGACTTAATCTCAATACGATCACTGCAAATATTATTTTTTATATGCAGATTTCACCTAGGGTGTTTCCTTTTTAATTATAACAAGGGTAATATCAAAATAGATAAAATGATTTTGAAAGTCATCTAATATTGTATTTATTTTATTCATATTTCTTGCAAATATGCATTTTTGTACACTTTTACCTATTAAACAGTAATATGAATAATATCTATGTTATGCATTTACAAGCCTTATTAGGAATGATACTTATTATTTTTAACACTTGTAGGAATCAAAGATTAAAACGGAAACATAAACATTAAAAATGCACATTATTTCTATTTCCGTGAGTACTATAGGATGTGTGTTTCTTCCGTAAGGTGACCGGATCATCGTAGCGTCCACAGACTACGAGTGGGAACAAGCTGAGGAGTTTTCTATTATGGAGTGTTCTGACTGTGCCGCAAACGAAGTCCGACTGGACCGTGAGTCTATCATAATATTGATAATAGTAAATATTAATTGTTCTCGATACTGCAGTTATGCGCTGTTCTTGCCTTATCTTGCCCATCTTTGAACGTCTTTTTTTATATCGGGGCCGTGAATCGAATTCCTGTCTTTCTTGTGAAGAGCGGACACTCTACCAACTCGGCTACATCGCCGGGGCTGTACATTTCTACACCCCTGGAAATCATAGCCTCTCTGTTTTTAAGGTTTTGAATGCGAGCACAATATGGTTAGGTTGGGTATCTCATATCCACCATGCTCAGTTATGAAATTGTCGACAGCGCAAACAATTCGAGAACTGTTCCTGAAAATAGTTCATTTTGAAAAATCATAATCATTATCATTATACACGTTGAATAGTCATGAAGGCGAACTTCAAATAAAGTCACATCACTATGCTACCTATCATAGGATAAAGTGTAAAACTTACGCTTATCGTAACAGCGCTTGTACATTGTTTAAATCACTTTAACATGCCCCTCTTTTCTACACGATGCAGAATGTTGAAGCTGAGGATTTCGATAATTAAACGCTTTGTCAAAATTGAGCTTAACGGGAAATAAAATTCGTAACATAGCTGCGTAAAGCCACTGACATTTTCTAAAGCTTATAGCTTAGAAGTTGTTGTTTATCTCACCTATTAACCGATTTTACTTAAACGGTGAACATTATTTTGAGTTATCACTGCTAGACCTAGCTTTTTACTTTCAAGCATTATCACAGTCGGGTATATACACATATGTTATCTATATGTCGTTCCAGACGAGTTCTTGTACATGCACTATGGGGAGATAACTCAGGGTGTGGATGAGAGAGGTGAGGTGGGGATGTTGAGTCAGAGCATTCTCATTGAAGGAATCATGCAGGATCATTGTTATGAGTTCGATGCGAAGGATACAGAACTCTGTGAGAAGTTCGGTAAAGACATGCATGGTGGACACCTAAAGGTAACATATATCAATAGCCAACGAAAATATAGAGAAGCTCTGAAGATAAGTTGGATTGAGTTATCAATCAACCGATAGTATAAATGTATTGTATCCCCGGGCCTTTGACGTTTCCCTCAATAAGTGAGTTTACTTAAGACCCCTTTCATGCCGGATATTCCTGGCTTCATATATGTAAGTCAAGGTTAACTACTTACCTTTTTGATAAGGTTTTGTTGTCAACCTACTAATACCTGCTAAAACTGTCACTCCCCTCTCATTCGTCATCTGTTTGATAAAGACACACAAATTTATGTAAACGTTGCAAATCATAAGTTACGGGACTGTCTTCCATCTATTTCATTTCATTATTAACATTAGGGTAATGTTATGGAGGATTCGTGTGAGTGATCAGAGATTTAGAGTTGCCGGTACTTGCCGGTAAAATAACGAGACATATCAATGAAAAATATTTCCTTATCATACCCTTGTGAACATGACATATTGGAACCTTGAATAAGTCAGTGATTTATAGCAACATTGCTATAACGTCACCATATCATAACGGAATATGTGTTCACATAATGGTAACTTAAAGGAGTTAATGTATTGTAAGTGTAAATTAAAACCTACAAAGACAAATCCTAAGATAAATAATACTTTGATATCACAGAAAATCCCCTTCATATTGTAAGCATTTAAAAAACTCGTTAATGAATTTCAATTATCAATAGTGTAAATGTTTGTTCTCAAGAGTTACCTTAAAGGAATTGATATTCATTATCTGAAGCAGAAATAACTGCTTGTTTATATACACACATATCTTTTAAAATATTGACATATGTTGTTTCGTCCCAGGCTGTGAGAGGATTTACAGACGTGCACATCGAACATGCTGAGCTATATCATATGGGCCAACATAAATTTTTGGGTAAGGAATATTAACGATAGAGGTTTTCTATTTAAATAAACTGGAAGATTCGCATTACAAATGCAAAATGTTGTATTTAATTACTCGTCCTTTGATGATATCGCTGTTTAATAAATCTACAAAGTTATTACACAATGTGTATTACCACAGCATGACTTCCCGATGTGAACGGGTGATCACTATGGTCATGTCGCTGAATATAATTTTTTCTATATTTTTAACGAGGTATTACATTGAGTTATAAATGAAATACCAAACTCAGTCCCGTTTGATAACTTACTCTCGCTCGTTAAATACGGAACCACTTTTCTTTTCATAAAATAGTATTATACGGGAAATCGTTTATTATTCTCTATAAATGAAACATTTCTGTCATTGGTTTGGATGGTTTGGTGCCACGAGTACAAATTATAACATTGAATCAATAAATGTGTGTGTAAAATGTTTACATCTCTGATTTTTTGTATAATTAAACAAGAATGAAACGTACGACTGTCAATATTTTATTTAGAAACTACCCTGCGAGCAACCCGCCCGCCTGATCCGCTAATAACGGTTGAGTAATCAACATGTTACATGCTATGTTACCTTTTCCCGTCCCGATACAATATGAGCATATTCATACATCTTTTGATATTTCCAAATAGAAGTGAAGATTGTTAACAGTATTAGCACTTCCTCACCAAATTCACAGCGATATGTAGCTTAGTACGTGAAGTCATATATTTTGGCATCATTCATCATGCTATTCTAGGAAGCTACCCCTTGCACTTTCATATGTGTGACGATGTGGATGGTAACTGGTTCCGGGCCAACTCTATACATAACTCCTTGACTCGATGTGTTACCATTCACGGATCAGACGGTGCCGAGGTGAGTCATATATTCAGATACTTCTCACTGCACTTCACCCTGTAACCGGAAGACCTTAAAGTCACGTGACCTGTCAAAAGAGTATAATAGCAGAGACAGATCATTGCTTCTTCAGTCTGACGGGTTCAAACTTTTAGACGAAACTTGTAACTCTAAAGCAATCAATAACTTGCCCCTTAGACGTTGTCATGTCATTTGAGATGGATATTAGACGCTATACAAATTAATTATTATAGTTTTAGCTTTTCACCCCTGTAACCATTATCTCTAGTGTTAGATCAAGTCAAAAAATGCTTATCCAACCTCTGTTCGAAAATGAAAAGTTTTCTTGTATCTAGTAGTATCTCCTTGTAGTAAACTGTGCATCAAAAACCATTTGAAATATTTCAGCCAATGACGACACTTCTCGCCTGAAAAGGAAGATTCTTGTCAAATGTCAATAGTCATGATTCAGTACCCAAAATGATGACGTTTGAACAGGGTCGCTGATTGCACAATTAACTTTGATTGCATCCAATCAGGTATCTCCCTCTCCAACTCGACTTCAAACAGAGGTTCGATCGACATTTTATGACGTTATCTTCCCTTATGGAAGGGAATGCCCTGTGACTTTTCATCAGGAAATTCTTTACTTTAATTACCTGTCCTTAGTTTGAATAACCTACTAAAACTGCCACGTCGATTGGACCTGTGAACTTCTAAAACGACGTCTTACAACAACATTTGATATAACGTTGGGGAAAATGACTTGCATATCCAGTTATCTTTTCTCATTTTAAGAGGCAATGTTTGACTTTTTTACGTCCTTCAAACGAGGTTTCTGACACCGTGTTTTACCTGACGCACAGACACAGCTTCTTCCTCGAGGACAGCGTTGAGTAGAGGACCATCCTGGACGGTAACCTGGTGTAAAAGTCG
This sequence comes from Steromphala cineraria, assembly GCA_916613615.1. Classification (NCBI taxonomy): domain Eukaryota; kingdom Metazoa; phylum Mollusca; class Gastropoda; order Trochida; family Trochidae; genus Steromphala; species Steromphala cineraria. The sequence continues at coordinate 21,779,078 of OU744736.1, read as the reverse complement.
TCACTATGTCTGTGATCAGTATCAAATAATCGATTTGGTCAATGAGAGGATATCATGGACGGTAACCTGACGTAGCCACAGTTTTGCGATCTGTTTAATATCATTTTCAATGGCCCTTATCCCCATGCAGGTTTCTTAAAACATGTATTACATGACTAACTGACAGCTTTTTCCTAAAGGAAGAACAGGATGAAGCAGAGAACCATCCTTGACTGTAGCACTGTTTTTTGTGATCTGTATAAGATAACTATGTTCCATGTCCTCCCATGCATGTGTCGAGCCATATGTGTTACCTGACTCACGAACACATCTTCTTCCTTGAGGACAGCGTGGAGCAGAGGACCAACCTGGCGTAGATAAAGTGTGAACTTAAACTATAATGTTCAAGCATTTACAATGTCCTCCCTTGCAGGTGTCTGACAACGTGTGTTACCTGACTCACGGACACAGCTACTTCCTTGAGGACAGTGTTGAGCAGAGGACCATCCTGGACGGTAACTTAGGACTGGGGACACAACACGGCAACTTCCTGATGACTGATATGAAGCAGGACTGGTGCAACGAGACTTATGATGGACATTGCGAGTGAGTTAGTTTGGCCATTTAGATCAAGAGCTAAAAGATTTGAACTATATTACTCATATACAACCGAGTTCATTTATGGTTGTGTCATTTCAAAGCTATCTATGTTTAAGGTAAAAAGCTGAACAGATAGTTGAGCAATTTTAAAGCTTTGATTATATGATTAAACTATGTTTGACAGTTTTTAAAGGCTTATCGTTGACAACGGAGTGTGCTTCAACTTTTGGATTTGATGTGTATATTTTTATCTGATCGTGAGTTGAATTTATATGTCGTGCATCTCAAACAATAGATAGATTTTTTTAAAGTTTTACAAACATAAACTCTAAAAAGTTCTTAAAACACATTTGTAGATTATTGGTTTTAAAGTACATCTGCGTGTGTTGAATTCTAGTTATATAACATTCGCAATATGTATCCAACATTATTGTTTAATGATTTTTATTTTTAAGTGCGTTGTCAACCTTCTGGATCACCCACCCAAACAACTACATCAGAAACAATGTTGCTGCTGGCGGTGACGTAAGTTTCATCATAGCATGTTGTAGATAACAAATCAAAGCTTATGTATTTACACTCTTCGAATAAAGAAACCCTAAAGGAGTTTCAAGAATGTTGGAATCGTGCAGTAAAGACAATCTTACCTTAATATTCTTCCTAAAATGTCATTGCGTATAATTTTTTGCAGTTTCGAGGCAAGAATGGGATACGTCATTTACATAACATGTAACACAAGACTAAGCACAAAAGCATCTGCAGAAAGGTTATATTCTGCAGCAAAACTTAAAACCTCGCAATAAGTTAAATTGAAACTGAAGAATGGCAGTCTACAGTTTTCCAGCATGTCAACAGTGATCAATGCACCAAATAATGGTTTAGGGATCGGTCTCCGCCGATATGAGCCAAGAAAGGTTATATCTAAGGGTTACCCCCAAATTCAGGATTTACTACATCCAGGTCACTCATTTGCGTATTTGGTTTATCACAACCGTCTAGACTACACAGCAAGGTTCTATTTTTTAGAAAAAAGCCTCCAAACATTCCGTTTAGTTTAGTTCGACCAAGAAAACAGAAACTGATAATTTCGACCAAGAAAACAGGAACTGATAATTTCGACAGATGACTGTGTCCTCCTTTTTTATAAATTACATACTTTCAAGATAGACATTCTGATTTATTGGGGACCGGTGGGATATTTCATCTTCTGGTGACTTTCTGCTCCTGCAGAACACTGGTTTCTGGATCATGGTCTCCTTCAAGCCTCTAGGACCATCTCGAACCCGCCAGGAGGAGAGACAGACATCACCAGAGTTCCACGCCTTCCACTCCAAGATACTCGAGTTTAACAACAATGTTGCACATTCATACCATGGGGTAAATTACAGATAAACATTGAAATTGACGTTCTCTCACGTGAGCTTTGTTCAAGTAGTTTACTTATTTTAAGTATTTGTAAATCAAAGTATTTTAATACAATATGTATAAAAAACAGAACTGTCTCTAGAATGGTGCATTAAAATGTCTTTGGGCTTATTAAGGTTGATTTTAAAATATAGTGGCTATGATCTCTTTAACGGTTGAAATTCATTTGGTGTTATCGTCATTTTTAAACAAGATGAACTATTCTTCAAACGCGTGTCTCAACTAACGTTTTGAGAATTACACTCCCTGTAGATAAATCTGTAAATATTAATTTGGATTCTACTATGACAGATTCATCTTTCATATGAGGTCCAAACATTTGTCTCAGGAAAATGGGGTTTGATTTTAGTGTTTATACATTCATGATATTTTACATGATTATCTTTCAATCCAGTAACCACAAGGGTAAGCCTTATAACTCTCTTGAAGCATTACACAAAAGCAATTCTTGTGAGTGATGATTATAAAGTTTTTTTTATATTTTCTTAAATCACTACACTAGAGTAACCTTTGTGAGATAAGGTAAGCATTCAAACTATCTTAAAAAGTTACACCAAAGCTACCTTCGTTAGTAAATGTAAGTCGTTTTTCTCTGAAAACGTTTCACTAAAGCTTTTATTTTTAAAGGTTCCTTTTGTGAGATAAGGTTAACCGTTTGACTATCTCATAGCAATACACACAATTTATATATGCGAGTAAAGATTAGCCTTTTAATTATCAGAAGACGTTACATTTAAACTGCTTTTGTGAGTTAAGGTTTACTTGCATCCTGTCTCAGGGTACGAACTTACGGCTAACTCCAATAATCAGTACCCTTGCCTCAGAAGCTAGATTCGTTTGCGCGGCCCGACTCTGGAAATAGCCAATCAAATCATTTTCTCGCCATCTTCTCGATAAAATTTCAACGAGAAAATGATTAGATTGGCTATATCCCAAGTCGAGCCGCGCGGGCGAATCTAGCTTCTGAGCCCAGGGTACAGATTAGTGGAGTTAACCTAAAGTTCGTACCCTGAGACAGAATGCTTTACTTGGGCTTTGTGTAACGGGGTTCTGGGTAACGAATTACGCATTAAATCTGCCGTTTTTTCGTGTTGCAGAGGGGTCTGCGTTACGACAACCGTATATCAATGGGAGAGCCATACGCCTTCTCAGATGATCTGTGGGTGCCGGAAAATGGGATGCTGCAAGCTGTACCGGCAGGGGAGCCGAGGGAACCACCTATGCCTAATGGGACCCTCGTCAACTCCATAATGTCAAAGTAAGTACATGTAGCTTCTCGTACAGTCATGGCTGGATGTTTCCTGACTCTGAGGGTATGGGTTTATATCCGCCCGGGATGTGCACAGAGTATACTATGTGTACTATTGCAGAAAGTGTGATCACAAATATAATAATGTTACATTACAAAGAACCCGTTACATTTTTATGATCGAGGAATAAGAATGTTGAATGGATATGTTCTCTATGATCTGGTAATAAATTTACAGGCAATTAGCACTTCGTAAACAATTATATTATCTGCAAGAAAACTGAATTTGGCAGTCAACAACAAATTAAAAAAACTTTCAACCTGCAGTATTTTTTTTATTATTTTACTTGAATGACTCTCGATAATTATTATATAATTATTCGAACAATTGTGGTGAATATGATTTATCATTTACAAACAAGTTTTCGTATGTCAACAGCTTTACGGCCTACAAAAATCGCCATCAAAACGTTTGGATGAAAGTTGGAAACCTCATAATGGAACGATTTTCGTAAGTACGGGCAGTAAAATATTGGTTAAAGTTATTGCGCATGAATCCAAATAGATTACCTCTCCAATGTTATAATATGCTAAAACGATTTGATGAAAATGGTAAATATTCTTGGGTGTCTGATATAAGAAATATTCTATTTATGTCTGGGTTTTCCCATGTTTGGATTTTTCAAGACTGGCATTGTAAAATATCTTCCTCAAGATTTTTATGTCACTATTCCAATATAAAATCTTTACTTACTCCTGAAAAAATATGTAACTGAATTACAGGATATAAATCTTAGAAGACCATTTTGTAAATTACGTATATCATTACATGATTTAAATGTTAATATCCTTAGAAAAAAAGGTTTGCAAGATGAAGAACAAAGTTTATGTCGCCATTGTAATGAAGGCTGTGTTGAAAATGAATTTCATGTGCTCCTTGTCTGTAAACATTACGAAACTCTATGAGACAAATACCTCCCTATGATATCTACTGCACATAAAGATGAACAATTAATGAACAATTTATTGAATTCAAGAAATATAAGTACCATAGTGTCAATGTCCATGTTCCTTAAACAAGTATTTGAAATGAGACGAAAATGATGTATTTTTACCCACGTGACTTAAACTAACACATTGTAAACCACTACTGTACTTTAGGTCATATGGCCTCAAAATACTGAATAAAGCTTCTGTTCTGATCTGATTTTCGTAAGTGATTATTTCAGATGATTTTCCTACAAACATGTCATAAACATGACATTTTAAACGATTATAATACATAGTATCATGAACAATTGTTTCTGTTAACGTTTCTAGATTGAATTTAACGTTTCTGTTCCTATATTAAAATTTTTACCGGGTCAATATTTCGAAAACTCTATTTTTATTTTTCTCTACAAAATCCTTTATAAGTGATAGACAGCTTTTGATACAAGTTATATATGTTCCTTTCCAGTATATTATTGAAGATGCTCTGATTTTTGCATCAGATATGTGATATTTTAATTTTTTTGGAATTTCCAAAATTTGACCCATGCAGCTCAGATGAAGTTATGTTATTGACATCAAAACCATACCCACATTATTTTTTTACCGAGATACACTAAAAAATGGACAAATATAAGGCCCCAAAAATATAAAGATGTTTCTGGTCTTGGCATAGAGGCAAAAATGATGCGACGACGCGGATTTTATAAATTTTATTTCCAAATATTGTTTTTATTTTTGAAACTGTAAATAATTCAACTGACTTAGAAAAAAAATTAAATACAAACTTTGGATCACTTTATCACTGTGTCTTTGAAGGCCTATACGAACAGAAACGAGTTGAATTTCCAAAGTTCACATTTCATCGTTATATCTAGGCCAGTTCGGGGACTTCATTTAATTTCCATTTTTTCTTTGTCAACATGTGCACAAAAAGATGCTTGATGCGGGGGTTGAAACTGACGCGGGCGGAAACCACAAACAAATAACTTTTTTTTCGAGGCCAAAGATTCGCCTTTGTATTATTTTATATCCTTATTTTAGCATTGCCGACAGCTCAAGAGGATTGTCAATGTCAAAGGGCGAAGTAGGAACATTCACAGAAGTCACGGAGTCTATCTTCATAGGCGAGACCGACAATCTCGGTATTCCGGAAGAACCATTTGGACGATCCAATCCTTATGGGGCGTAAGTGATCTTCTTTAAAGGGGCAGTAGCACGTTTTAGGGGACATATAATAAGTTGATGTCAGGAAAATGAAAATAAATGGTTCAAATTGAAAGGCAATGTATTTAAACTAAATGAAGCCGTAATAATAAAAAATGCAATGTAAAGTTCAGCCATGCGATTCCTTTTGGTGTTCACACAAAAATGGCCGCCAATGGACTTCTGTGAATCTTTATTATTTTTTCCCTCGAAATATTATATTAATCATGAACGTACAATTAATAGTGAAAAATAGAAATTATAAATTTTGATACTGCCCCTTTAAATTATTCAAGATTTCAGAAATAAAGAAAGAGGCCATATACATTGACGAGCCCGGCACTTTTATTGTTCCTGTGTTCTTGTTTGTATAGACAGCAAGAATAACATCAATGTATTTCTATTTAGGATACAAATTTCTTCAATGTTTCAATCTACAAACTGTCTGATTACGCTTTGGCGAGTAGTGGCGATTGATGTACACAGAACTTCAGAAACGGTAACATTGCTGATAGCATGATCCGAAATAAACCAAAGTTATATTGATGAAGACGTCAATTTCCCAGACTAAACGGTGAACTAGAAAAATGGTACTCCAAAATATTACAAGAACAACTATTGAAATGATGACCCCTAACCAACCTTTAGCACATACTCCTTTAATTCCCAATTGAGTTGCAACTAATTGTCTGAATATCAAGGGAGATAATCAAATAAGGCGATCTATCGCAGGGGCCTATAAATCAAACAATTTCTCACTAAGATCTATCCTTGGTAAAAAAAAATTTTGCGAAGTCTAAATATCATTTTTTAATTTTGTCAAGCACACCCGAAAATATATATGATCCCTTATAGTATTTTATATTCCATTTCACTCTTAATAGTCGCCCTTACTTTCACCTACCTACCTATCTATTTATCTACCTATCGCAGGGACCAAGCAATCCAAGGCATAGAGTTCTACCAAGGCCCAGCCATGGTGACGGACTCCTTCTTCGACAAGTATGAGCACCTGTATGCGGAGGACGTGTTCAGACCAGCCGGTGGTTTAGGACACAAGAGAGACACGCCCTACCCGGCCGCTCCCCAGAGTGGTACCAGTGGACTCAAGTTTGGCTACTGTGACACCGTAAGTTATTTTGTTTATACTGGTTTTTTTGTTGTTGTTTTTTTTTCGTGGGTTTTTTTTCTGGAGGGTGGGTGAGGTTGGTTATTAGCGAGATTAAGACTGAGGTTTTTACTTATTTTTCGTTGTACTTTGTCATTTATCCATTCTCCACCTTTTTACTAAGCATGTACTAATTGTATTTTTACTCCCGATAGACCGCGAATGAATTGTTTTGAAACTTAAAATTTAAAAAAACTTATGTGAATAGTTTAATAGTTTTTATGTTCAGGTTAGAAAAAAAAACAATACACCTTTTATTTTCTTTACTCATTAAATATCTGCTTTAATTTCATATGAACACAATGGAGTATAAGCCCTTTTTGATAACTGAATCATTGATTAGAAAAACTATGATCAGATCACAAAAGCCAACATAAGTTTACGGTTGAGTGAACATTTGACTTGTCTTCTATCAAGCCTAAGTACCATTCTCTTTACTCTTCCCTTAAATAGCCTGATACCATCTAATTCATTCCCGCCCTCTCCTCTCGTTCTGCCCTGGTCTGGCCTACACCTCATATCACCTACACAAATGTCAATAGCCGTTTATAGATAAGGCAATATACATGACACCCCACTTTTGAGCTAAACTGCCGTTACTGTTGCTTCTTTCACAAAAAGCCTGATACCAACTGGCTGTTTCGAGGCTACCCCCCTCTGAAAGGGTTCGGCATGGAGGATGGCAATAGACAGGCCAACATCCATGACTCCGACGGGACCCTCACGGGAACCCCAGGCACCCAGCTCGTACCCCGCGAACCCTTCTTTACCACTGACAGGTGCGATGAGCGGATACCCTGGAACATGGCGGTTTGTCCCTATAAATATGGACGGGTAAGAACTGACTTTGATAAATATAAATGTGTCATTTTATACTACGTCTTGCAACATCAGCGTATATGTCTCTGCGTTCTGCACATATACCCTGATATCCATCGGGTCAATACACCCGTTTAGATGACGGTTAGTCAATGCTATTTATTCGTCAATGTTCAGCCAAACCAGTTTGAACTCCATACACTGCTATCTAGCTATGCATCTCTTTAAAACTTAAAGAACGCTGCGTACGAGTTCAGCAGGAGCATGCAACAGGTTAAAGATATATTTTCTTATAGCACTCTCATTGGTTAAATTGAATCACACCAGTTTTCCGCTGTCGCTGAAAGGGAATCAACTGATTGGATTGCTATGTTTACCGAAACGACGGTTTTGGCCAAATGGTTTTTAGGGTATTAACTGGAGCATAACGCGGAGACATATACGCTGATGTAGCAGGATGTATATTCTATCAAACTGTTCTCTTGTACACGATATTGATATATCCGGGTTTTTTTTATCAATGTTGTTCGCGTTTAATATATGCCAGAAAATCCTGTATGGGTGAATATTTTATCAATATTCGAATTTATCATTCAATTGATCCATGTTCAGTATCTCGGGATTTATTTCACTACCTCAAATGTTTACGAGGTGTTCCGACTTGAATGATCGCATGCATTGTCGCTTAAGATATGACACCTTTGTCTTAGTTTACGGGCTTAGTAAGATGGTGAAATTTTATGTTTGCATTATTCAAAAATAAATGTGGAGTTTTTATATAAATGAAACGTACGAAGAAAACGTACTACAGGACTTTAACATGTCTCATTAAATTCGGTCGATTCCGAGGAATGAAATAGTATATATTAACTCTACGGAGATATGAAATCCTCAACAATAGGTCTGACGGCACACCCGTACCTCGTATGTTGTTTACAAGTTTTGTGCATCCTAAACCCAGTCGTTAGCGGTCCAATCACATCGTCTCGCTTATTAGATCGCTAGCGGTGATCATGTTCAAAGCATGGTTAACAGGAGTTACCTACCCCTCTAACTTATTCCGGCGGCATGTGATTGGTTAGCTGAGTAAACGTCAGAACACGCGACCTACAAGGATCAGAGGAGAGGAAGCCTATCGAAATAATAAGTTCGATTCTCGATTGATTTAATATTGTTTAAACTTTTATTCCTCGGAAATAGGCAGATTTTAAAAAGATTGTTTAACATATGTGTTCACACTCATTTGTCATACTTATGTTCGCCACAGGCACTATTCAAAGGAAGAGGTGGATCCTTTGTGACTAACGATAAAGACTATCCAATGAACATACGACGTGACGACAGACCAGATGAGGTCTTCAGTTTGATGGGTAATCTTACTTTAGTTGACCCTACCTATTTAGTTACTCGTTTTAATAGGAGGCCTTACTGCACGGCTTACATTTTGACTGTCTTATGCACTTCATATTCACCAAAGCCCATTCATAAATCCAGAGGTTATCGGGGAAAAGATCAAACCACTACTTTTAAAGATGTCGATTATTTGAAACGCTGATTTTCGTACATGGATGCAAAACAATGTATTTAGAATTTTCTCGGTGAGCAAATAACACCTACCTACGTCATTCAATCTGGTAATGTTTGCAATATTTTTTTTATTTTCAAAGTTTTTAAATTTAGAGGGCGCTGGCTATTCGTCGGTTGCGGTTGCTCGTTATGCGAATCAAGATCCGTGCTTAATTTTTGTTGTTGATTTGGATTCAGGTGAAAAGGGAGATAACTACCTTGTGATCAAGAACATGTCTTACACCGTCAACTTTAACGGCACAGCTCCTGACAAATTGCCAATATGGCTTCAAAACTTCGAGAAGTAAGTGACACTATGAAATCATAAAAAGCGTGCTTGCAAACGCGTATATATATATATTAAGGAACAAATAAGATTGCTGTATAACGATTAGAATAATCTCTCTGTGATAAAATGAATTTCAGCAAATATCAATATTAAATCGTTATTCTTTAACACCCGCTCCACCGTTTTTTACGTAGAATTCACAAATCATTCACCCATGCCTCATACATTGTCATATTTGTTCATTCAAGAGGAGAATTCCTTCGAGTTGGGCTGTGCTACCCCTCTGACTCAGTGTTTTCTTTCTACGGCTCTTCGGTGAGCAATTCGGACCCTGCATTTGAAGTGGACACCATCGAGGAACTTGACCAGGATGAGACGGGAAGGGCGTACTTATGGGACCAAGCCAGAGGGTATGTAGGTCCATAAGAGGCACGCTTTCACTTAAACTTAGAAAATAGGGATATATCACTAAAACTGAAAGATATGTAATATATGAGGACCCTGCATTTGAAGTGGACCCCATTGGGGAGCTTGAGCAGGATACGTCAGGAAGAGCTTACTTCTGGGACCAGGCAAGAGGGTAGGGGAGACCAGGGCAAAGCGCGCCCCCTAACATATAAATGCGTCTAGTGGGCACCCCGACATGTACAGAATGCAACTTGCATTTGCACACTATCTCTTATACTTATCAGATAGACTGTTACATGGAACATGCTTTTTTAATCTACCATTTCGGCATAAGGTTATATTTACGTAAATGTATTTCGACTAATTGCCCTGCAGTTTGGGGCAAAGTGCCCAATCCCCACTGGGTGCTTTGCCCCATGTGAAAAACAACACAGAATTTAGTAGATATTACACACCTATTATCAGCTGATACGTATCAAAAGTTATCATCTTGATAATGCAAGGCAACTATCAAACCCATATGAAGGATAGAATGAACATAGAAGTTGGCAATATATGCAAGAATGCTCAAAATATTCCTTAACATTTCATGGACCTAGATGTTCAACATTCTTAATGACCAATTATCATGATGGTCGGTACATGTACATTTCAGTTAACTACGAAAGTGTTAATAATGTAGGTAATTGACTATCAAAACCAGTAATAAATTAAAGAAAAATGTTTTAATTGATTATATGGACGAATTAAAGAATTAACATCATCTTTTTATTGTCGAATTTGACAGAACGGCAAAAATTGCTGATCCTGCAGGGTTGAACAGTATTAAACAATGAATTATATTTTCATGATTTAAAAAACAACAGAAAAGTATGTTTTTTAACTGTTACTTGTCGTCGCTCTTTTAGTAAAAAGGTATATTTCATTTTTATAGAATACAGCAGCATGCTGATATGAAAATGATAGTTCTCCTTTACATTACTTGCTTAAGAAATGTAAAATAATAACTTTTGAACCAATATGTTAATTAACCAAACATATTTTTATAATACACGGGGCAAAGCGCTCCCCCGGCGCGTTTTGCCCCATCAAGGGTACCATTTGTTATGTACATCAAAGAAAATCATAAAGCAATTAATTGCAAATTTCATTATTCAATGAATTAATGATACCAATTTATGTTACATGTGCACGAGAGTTCGCAGTTCCCTTTTGTATTTCTATGAAATATTTGAATTTGAGACATATCCGTTCCTTATAGTAAAATCACTTTCTTCTGATATTTGAAATTCAACGTCCATAACTAAGACACATGATTCCAGCGTTGGTCATAACGCTTCATTACGGTTACTTTCATTCGTTGGTAATGACAAATTACTCCATTTGTCGATAGTTTTGAAGAAATAACGCGTGGTCACTTTGCCCCGGGGGCGCGCTTTGCCCTGGTCTCCCCTATGTAGATCCATTGGAGGCACTCTATCATGTTTACTTTAAAAAAGGGATATCTCTCTTAAAGTGAAAGATATGTTACAAATGAGGACCCTGCACTTTAAATGGACACCATTGAGGAACTTGACCAGGAAACGACAGGAACAGATTTCTTTTGTTACCAGGCCAGAGGGCACATAGGCCCGTTAAAGGCACTCTGTCAGTTTTGCTAGGAACAGAACAGAACAGAACGGAACAGAATTTTATTCTCATGAATCATATACAATGATATAGAGAACATACATATATTCACATAATATAGAAATGTAATATGATAGTATAATATGTAATTTAGAAAAGACTTAGTACAGCTTTAACTAAGTGTGCTAATTTGAATAAAAGCGGGGTATAGTCCGACTTCATAAGTGATACAAATTTGTCAATATATGGATAATAATGAAAGTAGGGTGGAAGTAATTCCTTACGTTTATCATTAAGATATGGACATGATAAAATGACATGATATTCGTCGCAAACAACAGGGAGTTTACACAATGTACATATTCTGTTTTCTCTATTAACATTAAACCATCTCCCTGTTTCTATAGGTAATCTGTGATTCTTAATTTTGTCATCCATGTTCGTAATTTTGATGGGAGATCTAAAAGATATGGTTCTAAAATGAGGGAAGTTTTATATAAATGGTAATACCTTCCTTTAGAAGAATTTTGAGCATCGGCGTACCATGATTGTTTGAACTGGTCTATTAGCGAAATTTTGACGTGATTAGGAAAATAGGAGTGTCTCACTAAAAGTGAAAGGTGTTTTACCAATGAGGACCCTGTACTTTAAGTGGACACCATTGATTGGCTTGACCAGGATACAACTTAAATTGGTGTATTCTTGGACCAGACCAGAAGATATGTTGCAGTTGACCACTTAAATGTCCCCCAGCACATTTTCTTACGCAAATACTAGTAGGGATATTGTCCATCTGGCTTCCTTACATATCCCATAATTATGTTTTACTACATGAGGCTCGTTTTGTCCGTTTTAATATCATAATCCGAAATATGTATTGTCGCTGTACACACCCTATTAGCTTAATAGTGTATTAAACAGCAGAGTTTAGAAAACGGGCTATAAGATAATAAACCTTGTTTCTATATACAAAAAGCGTATTCAAACTCGTCATGAGATTTCCTTAGTTCAGTGATATACGTTTCACGATTTAGTTCTCTGTTACCTCAAATAAGTATCCCTTATCAGTAAATAAGCTGTTAAAATAACATTCATCAAATACCACGAACAATCCCTTTTCTCTACAGGCTCCTCTTTGTAAAGGTGATCGGCCTATACGACCACAATCCAGCGAATCCCCAGGACTGCCCAGAAAATTACTGTCCTCGAATCGTCATCACCAGAGAAAGCGGAAGTGACGACACTGTTGACTGTTATGAGTCTGCTTATGGCGACGGTACTTACACGAGGCAAGAAGACGTACGTAATCCACTCTCTTACAATACTGTGCAATATAAAATATACCTTCGCGAAATGTTGACGACATTGATTTCTTATCAGTCTGTGCATGCCGACAGAACTTAGTACAGGAATCAAATATACATACCGTATGTTATTCACTTTCCTGATGTCCCAGAAAACGGTGTACTTAATTTCACTCAGTACTGTATGTGTCTCTACACCATACTAGCGTTGCCCTTAAGGCATATTTTTATGTTTTTATACATTTGCCCACTGTTTGGACACAATCCAGCAACTATAAAAGAGTCATTGATATGTACAAGGAAGATATATACACTGTTGAAACGTTTATGCAATACATATTGATATATTCGTAATTTTCTATGAGAAGCAAAGAAAGGCGGATGAAGATAAATTACTTTGGCTTTTAATGAATGACCTTGTCCTTATCACAATTATGCAGTTTTAGAAAAATAATCTGTTTGATTCTTATCCAAAAAAACTGTTTGTAAAACAAAAATTACGATTGGTTTTATTATTTATTTTTATATAAAATGAAATAAAAATAATATTGTTTCAATACGAAGATACTAAAATTTCCTATGTTTTTCACAAATGCATTGATGATATTAGAAACTATATAAACTTTTGAAATTTGATTGATATATTTTATAGAATACATACACTGAATTATCATTTATACAACGACATTTTAATTATTTTTCAACAACAAATCTGTTTTGAAAACTGCTTATTTGGTTCTAATATCCTATGTTTGAAGCAATCATCTCCGATCCCTGGACCGTCAGTGTGTACCAACGATGTTCAACCAGAGGTTTGTAAAGTACAATGGTGTACCATAATTATGTAATTTTTTATGTTTTTCCCATAGACTTCCATGATTTTATTAGCAGATGAAATAGTAGTTTGTAGCAATTGACAACACGAATTATGACGTTTTAGATATTTGACTGCAACAACATGCTTGCATATACTCATTAAGCTTTCACAAATTTTAAATCTTGACTGATGTATTCATAGATTATCCCATAAAATGGAATACATTCTCCAGCTGTAATTATTTTCTCAGGAACAAATCCATTTGCATTAAATTTTATTAAGCATTTTCAGCAAATAGTGTTTGAATAAGAATTACGAAAAAAACATTTCTTCTGTTTGAAACCAGGGGTGGGGTCATGCAATAGCGACAAGTGAGTTTCCTACAGAGGATCTGGATATCACCTGTTATGTCCCTCCCTCCTACCCAGGTAAGTTGTCCATTTTGACATACTCTGTGATAATTAAATAAGGTGGTATAGTACTTTTTGCCAGTATTAATGAATGGAAACCCGTGCTAACACTTTTATCCGATCGCTATGTAAACCCGCTAGATATACCGTATTCATCGTTTGAAATCATTTCGCTGCCGGGGCAGAATTCAAAAATTGTTAAATCTCGTTTATTGAAACTTGGTATGTGAATAAGTTGATATGTGTAGATGTGTCTGCGATATGATTAAGATGTCAGTTGCAAGTTGGTTAATTATTTCAATTTTGCCATAGGGCAATTCAGGCTATTTTTATCTCCTTCAAATAACAGCCGTTTCAACACGCCTTTTTATGTTTCCTTATGACAAAGATCTTGATGCTTTGTTTAACATAATATTGTTATTTCGTTTATATCCCTACAGCTCCGGTAGACCTCGGCTGTTACACAGACCACCACACCTACCACGATCTTCCGTTTGAGCTGGTTGAACTCAGTCAGGCAATGACCAAGGAATTCTGTAGTCAGAGGTAGAACATCTTTATCGCACTACCAATATATCGAAAAACCAATGTATCAAAATACCAATATATCGCAATACCAAGTAGAGTTATATCATGTTTGATCCTCTTTATGTAATCCATTTTGCATAAACTAACAATATTTGGGGAAATTTAAACGAATATAAAAATGTAAATATGCTCCATTTACAAAATCGTCTGATTTAAACAAACCTATGAGTTTATAATAATGGAATTAAATAATGTATAGAATATAACTTTGACACACAAATATCGTATTCCGATACTTCACTGTCATTCGTATGGTAGTTATACAATGTAATAGGCCTTGTCATATGATTCAGCAACTTAGCAAATACGGTAAAACTGGGCAATCACAGAATACCTCTTCAGTCTCATATTTATGTCAAGGTGTTACCTTCGCAACTACCCGTATGCAGCCGTACAGAACGGAGTCAAATGCTATTGCGGCTTTCTGTACGGGGGATATGGAGAGGCTCCTGATGCCTGCACTAAACCCTGTAATGGAGACGAGTCTCAGATGTGTGGGGAGTCCAACATCAACACTGTACTGGCCACGGGAATACGTGAGTGTGTTTAGAAAGTATATATATAAACACACATTCGTTATGCCTACAATGTCCCCGTGCATAAGTGCACGAGTCGTCACACTTATCATTCTCATTGACTTGGATGTTATTACCTTCTGCAAGAGTAATTTTTATTAGTTAAGTTTTGGTCGTATGATGAAATCTCTAAACCATAAAGATTACTTCTGTGAGAGACATTTAGAAGCTGGATGATGAAGAACAGTTCTTGTAGACTGCCAACTTCTTTATTGCATGAAATGCGATGTTTCGGTGTAGATACTAACACCGTTTCCAAGCAAATGATGTTGGTCATTATTGTTGGAGGGAATATATATATCAATTGAGAATAGTTTATACAGTTGGGTAGTTTGATGAACTAAGACATAAATTACCTAGTACCATTTACCCCAGTGTAATATTTCATTAAGTGCCAAAATATTTCAGCACCACTGGAAGCTATGGAGCCATGTGGTCCCGATGGTAACGGCGTGGTGTACAAACCAGACACGTGTCTATACCTCACGGGTGAGGCGGTGGTGTATGCGGACGCTCAGGCCGCCTGTATCCAACTTGGAGGGACTCTCGCCTCAATCAGTTCGGCTGATGATCAGGCAGGTCCCATTTAAGTCATTGATAATATTGATAATATCTCATTCGTAATGCCGAAGCTAATGGCTGAAATACTGTCCAAGCGGAATTATCACTTACTAACTCATTCGTAATGCCCTCTTTCATCGAAGATAAATCTAGCAGTACCCTGATTAGCCCCGGTTGGACTGAGTACAATGTGGATGAAGTTACTGCGCAATGATACATTGTTAAATAGTCCTTACGGTCACATTCCAATCAGCATGCAGGATTTGTGTAAAAGTCCTTTTCTTGTAAAAACTCCACTTAAGGGTTCATTAAAATGTATACCGATCACATGACCTTGCTAGATCCAATCACTTAAGGAAGAAAAGCTTAAGAAGAAGCATCGACACATTGCCAACCAAACATAACCTCTCAATAAAGTTTGATCATCCCTTTGTTTCAGTTTAACGTCGAAAGATACATGCGCCCGGTAATGGAGGACGCTTGGTTTGGCCTTAATGACATAAACGAAGAAGGAACACTGGTGTATGTCAGTGGTGAAAACTATGACGGCAGCTACAGCAACTTCGCCGAAGGGCATGGGTCGGATGACTGGGAAGATGCATGTAGTGAGTGATAGTTATTTGGGACTTTTTGTCAGTTTTGGATAGCGTAGGGTATTGATAATATGTGTAAAGATTTCTATTAGTAGATTATTTCAACATATATGATACATATATTATATTAAACTGAAATGTTAACACTCAGAAAGGAAATTTTTTTGGAGTCACATTTATTTCACCATAATTTCACGATAAATCGTTCCCTGTCGATTTTAATATACACGAATTTGTTAATGACCTAAATGCAAAATGTACGCATTGAGTACATTTTCAGGTAATTATATACCCATGTTCAAATTTTTTCTTCATTTAAATTCAAATTCAGGAGGATAACTATTTCAAATCAAATTTGTGGTTATAATCAGCAAATCTTCTTTTGGAATATCTTAGTTCTTAAATTCTCACTAATTTGATTTTTAAATATGACTAAACTACGTTGTGAAACAAGTCATAGTTTTGCAAAATAATTATACAGATATACAACAGACCTTAGATGTGTTTCGTATTAAATTATAATCCCTTCTTTAATCCATTTTCACTTTAAAAAAAAGATGAATTGAAAATACGTAATTGCCTACAATATTGAAATATGTTCAATTTTGCCGACTAATATGGATTGTGTTTCATTACATTTCTGTATCGAGATAATAACTACAGTATAGATATGTAACACTAAAATTAATATGCTTGATATATCCATTTTCAGTCGTCCAAGCATCATACATGTATTCATGGAACGACAAACATGTCAGCAACACATACAGAGCCCTCTGTCAGATGCCTGTTGATGCACAAGTTCTAACAGCCCGTAGGTGCATTGCAATTCTCTCCCTTTTATGTTTTTCTATCCAGCTAAATAAGGGTATTTGTTGCCGCTCGAGCTACAATCTGATATCTATCGGGCCAAAATCCTCGTTGAGCTAGTTATATTTATAACCAACCAATCAATTAACTCGCATCCTGTAGTAGCAGAGGTTCCCGGATGACAACATGCAGGGAGCGAAATGCTTCCCTCTGGCTCATCGACAACGGCAATTCTTTGACGGAAAGTAAGCAGATGTCACGTGTAGTATTGATTGACCTCATGTTGGCGGAACGGGGTATTTGTCTTGATTGATATTAGGGTAGTTGTAGGAGCTATGCGGATCAAATACGCTGATGTAGCAGGATGATGTTACTTTTCATCTCTAGTAATCTCTGTTGCCTCTAGTAACGGTTCCTAACATAGGAATCAGAATTCGGATTGGTTGCAATCGAAGAGAGTTGGGCAATGAGCCTTGTTGTAAGTATATAGACTGAAACGCAACCTTGATATTAAAATTGAAAATCCATAGAACTATTTCTCTGATTGTTCTCTGTTTCTTTAACTTCGACATCTGAGGGCTAGTTCTTTATAGCTCCAGTTCTCAGCTCATCTCAATCATTTTCTCAATCCCGCCAGCCCTATATAATTGTTATGTGTACCATATTATGTTGATAAACGGGAAAATGCATGAAACTAGCACAAAAATGTCGTGATATAAATGATAGTTGTAACCTATTTCAAGCCTTATCAAATGACCTTTACTTCAAATGCCTTCTTAGAATCAGTTAACTTGGTGTCAACGTTAACTATGTATATGATTATCTATCAACAGAACCTTGCGGAGTCAATGACCTTGGCAAGACATTTGGGTCCGGATGTTATGCAGTGATAAACACGGAGATGTCCAAGAAGGAGGCGGAATACGCTTGCTTGACCAGGATGGGCACCATCATTGAGGTCAACGAACAGAACAGAGTGAGTACACAGTACATCGAGTGAGTATCTGAATTGGTGTTTACCGTGTATCAGCAATATTCCAGCTATTTAACACGTGGATGTTGCCATCCAAAAGATATTAGATAGATCAGGGAGAAAGAGGATCGACATGATGAGGGAACAGACGGAAGGAAAGGCATAGTGAGATGAAGAAAGCAGACTCAAATTTGGTCTGTCAAGTTTAAACAAAAATAATGCTGCTAATCATTCTGCATTGTCGGTTGACTCTGGTAATATTATTAATTCATCGCTGGTAATATTATTTTGTGTGATAGACTTGGGCTGGTTTTCAGTGATAAACCAAGATTGCCAAGATCGCTTACATGTATATGTACATTATTTAACATTTGCGGTATCCTAAATGCTAAGGGAGCTTTGTACAAAACTCTTTAATGTCCTTCCCTGGCTCTACAAAATAACAGGGAAGGTTAACTGTCCCAAGAATCATTCTCTCCCCACAGAGGCAGATCAAGCCATGAAATATTGATACAGCCTCTGTTCTATTACGCCGAAATCCGGACCAGACGTTAGACTTAATGTTTATCACATTTCTGTTTATCTCTTTTCCTTGCAGGATGAAATCATCAACCATATATTCATGTTTGGAGCTTCAGAGATAGATTACTGGACGAACAAATCGGATTATTATGGTGAGAAAATGTCACTGTCTTTTTACGCATTATTCTAACCATAACGTAGTTGTTAAATGATTACAAAGGAAATCATGACAATATGTTTTATTTAACCTATCATCAACTTTAAAGAAGAAACACTTTTCAGTACAGTTATGATACTTGTAGTCCGAATTAAGGAATGAATTCAGAACTGATAAAGTTCAAATCCTTGACAATTACTTTGAGTCGTGAATAACAAAAGCAACAGTTAACAAATCTTGAAATATCAAAAGGTACGACTTCGGTTTTTAGATAAATCTCACAGAACTTCATGACAAAACAGATCTTTAATAGTTATTTTCATCAAATAAACCTGAAAATTTATGCAAATATAATTATGGAGATAATTGGGTTTGAAGTTAATGCCCCGTTAAAGGGGATCAACAACATGGCTCGTGAAACCTCATTGACCATCGTTAACAAGAGCATCCAGACGGGTAAGGGGGGGGGGGGGTCACATGACACAAACTTAGTACCGGCTGTCAGCTGTAAGCGGTTCGCAACCAAACGATTTTGTCCCTACCGAATATTTACGACTCTTTCGGCGCCCTGCTAATAAAACATTGGAAGTTAAAAATTCAGGTTGCAGACCCCCTTTACTTTTTCCAGGGCTGTAATGTAGATTTGTCGGAACGAAAGCGGTGGTTTATCGAGGATGTACTATTCAATGTGCAATATGAAATCTATTTCTTTGCAGAGCTCTCCTATAAAGACTTGTACGAAGAACTGCCTACCAACGAGTGGACGAAAGATGGTGTTATTTGCTCTCTAGGTATTTCACCAGTTTTAATCACTATAACCTCTACACCAAACATACAAAGACAGTTATGATGTAAAGTATCAAAAAAGAAACAATTTTAACATAAACTCTCTCTGTTACCCTACGGAGAAGATGTAATGAAAAGATGGTAAAGAGGTAGAATGATAAAGGCCACAATCTTGATCCTAATATTTATGCTATCTCTGCAATGAAACATCGTCAATTAACCCACGTTCCACATGTTTCTTTAATTATCTGCCACCAGTTAATAGTCACTTATATATGCCAAACGTACAAGGACAGAAATGATGTACAATTTCAAAAGAAAAAATCATTACACACTCTCTCCATGTAAACCTTCGGAAAAGGTGTACTGAAAAGATGGTAAAGACGAAGAATGATAAAGTCCACAATCTTGATCCTCTTTTTTATGCTATCTCTGTAATGAAACATCGTCAATGTCCTAGAGTTAAATCTTTCTACATTTTTCGACTAGTATCTGCCTTGAACAATGTAACAACCTCATCACAATAAAAAGTTTATGCAGAGGTGCTGAAATTACGTACTTGATATTTTGTCGTTGAAAATCATCCTGTTTATACTACGAGTAATGTTTATACCATCTACGACCAATGAAGGGTGTAAGGTTGGAATTGCAAGTTAAGTTTAATTGAAAGTTTCCACAACTCCAGACCAAAAGCAAGGTCTAGTTATTCAAGTCTACCTGTGGAAAGTGTGTTTATGTGTTAATTGTGCTGTGGTAATTGCTGAGTAATTTTTAAAACATTTTTGACCGAGGAATTGTTCAGCAATCACTAAAACACGAAACATTGATCTTATCTTTGTTCCAGAAACTTTGTCGGCAAACAATCCCTGTTCCACGGGTAGGTGTTAATGTCATTTTAGATATTATAAGCTAAGCCAAATCTTTAATGATTTACAGTTATTTCCTTTCAAATAAAGTGTTGTCTTTAACAACAATTTTAATGTTAATTGTAAGGATAAACAACCTGAAAACAATCCATGGAGCCATACTATAGTCAGAGAGTGAAGTTAATAACAATTTGCATATTTCTCTCAACTTTTCAAAAGCAATGTTTATGTTTACCATATTTTATTGTAATATGTTGAATTTTGAAAATGATAACTCCTTAAAATAAACAGGATTTTCCAAAATAGCTCAAACGAAAAAAATGATTTTTCTAATTCCTATCCAACATTTTCTTTAATTTTTTACATTTCTGATTGTAATTCCCGCTATGTTTCAGGCTGGTCCCATCACGAAAACAAATGTTTCTTTTACAACGCCCAGCATGCATCCTCGTTTTCCAGGGCACAGGAATATTGTGAACAGTAAGTCAATCGACCTTAGTTCCAAAAAATGAGTACGTTTTCTCGTCTCAACAACAGGCAAAAGTGATACAATGTTTGAGTTTTTTATTAAACATGAATTAAAATCAACAGTTTTTTAGAAAATGATATCACTTTATGACTTCGAAAAGTATTCAGTGGCCAAATTTTGTATTCTGTTAGAAGAACTGAAAAATTATTAAGAGATTTTTATGTCTTATCTATTCATATTTCCAAATAAGATATAAATGTAAATACATTTCAGAGAGATAAACATCCATCTACTCAACCAAGTTATCAGTAGTAGAAGAATTTACTATCGGGTATCAAGAATCAAGTGAAAACTGCATGTCATTTAAGTGTGAACAACTACTGAATAAATCATTCAAATTAGGGAAAATGCTTTGTATATCATATCCAAAGTTGGTTTGTTTAGTAATATATGATATAGATTTTAAGGTGTTTTTGCTTTTTTGTTTTGGTAACATTTGTTTTATGTTCGAAGGATATCTTCATGTCCCCAAAACTCATGCTAATAGTATGCTAAAATATTAAAACATTTGTACTACGTTGCGTTTTCGTTAGAAAGAAGTATATAAGTCAAAGGATAATATCAGCATCTAAGCTAAAGTTTTGTAATCATGCGAGTTCCAAAAACCTAAACAGTTGACTTATGAAAAACCTTGAACATAATATCTACCAGAGTATCGTTAATGTTCATTGTTTTTAGTCATGTTAACTCCTCAAATCATTACTTCCCTTATTGTTTTTATAAATAACGTGAATTATATTTTATCTCCTGCAGAGGTGCGAGTACCGTTGCTACTGTACTGAGCAGTTCAGAAAACGGTTTCGTCGCAGCGCTTGTGGACAATTTGGGTTCAACTCATTTCTTCATAGGTAAACGTTATAGTCTTTGAATCAAAAATATATTATGTCTCACGATGCCATTAATTGTAAACTTACATTTAAATTCAAATTCCTTTTGCAGGATTGAGACCGTTATCAAGCAAATGTTATTGGAAGGTACAACAAAGAAGTTGAAAATCCATAGAATTATTCTTTATTTATATAATAACTTCTAAATGCCTCTCAAAGAAGTATACAATCTTGGTCAATATAAGCAAGATATTTCATTTCAATAATGTCTGTATCTTCCTAGGTTATTATATCGAACACGCCTTTTTTCAATGATACTACGCATAATCTGTCAATTATTTGGTTTCTTCATTGTAATACATATATCAATTTGTATTTATCCCTCACTATAACGATGATTGATATATACACGTATCTGAATGATTTTTAAAAATGTTTTTCAAAAGCCAAGGATATCCATTCACTGTGAAATAAACCACTTCTTTCATAAGCGAATTAAATTATATTCATGTTATTACATAGCCTTTAAGGTTGACAGGTGCATTCTATTTTATCAACAAACGCATTCCTTAAGTGAATGATGCTAGATGTATATTATCTACAAGAATCAAAAGAACATTTATATTTTGACCAATATATACATAATGCATAAGCGCAAGTTATGCATTACATTAAATAAAACCTCAAATAGCCAAATTAGAATCGAATATTGAGCTTTGATGTCAGAAGCGAAGGAAGATAAGAAATAAGAGTCAACTGATGTCAGAAGGCTCAGGTTCAAAACGATGTTTACATTTTAGTGAATTTATTGCTTGGGAAGTGATATCCATTGTAATTTAGCTAATGCAGAAACATTCCATAATTAATCACACTTTTTATTCGTTTATTCTTGAAAATCAGAATCCCATGTCAGGTATGCATGGCCGGTATGAAAAAAACTTCTTCCTTTAGAGCTGTAGACTTTTAAGGTTGATGGTAAATACTACTAAAATGTTCCTTGATTTTCTTAAATTAGTATATTCAACAGTATTTTTCAAAGAAATCTTATTCTCCTTTCTTCCTTGCAAAATAGACTTTTAAAGTTAGTGCAAATGCAAATACTACTCGAGTGTTCCTTAATTTCCTGTCATTAGTATATAAACAAGACTTTACCCAAGAAATATTATTCTTCTTTCTTCCTTCCAAAGCGCTTCAATACAACGATGCTTCTGGTGCATTCGAGTGGCTGGACGGTTCACCTCT